>JAQPPZ010017257.1:3245905-3895086 GCA_028583015.1 Wollemia nobilis | reverse complement strand
GTCTAGAAGTAAGTCAATTTGTGTTGGTAGTTTTTCTATGCATTTTTTTTAACAATCTAAGATGAAATGTGTTTTTTGTTTGTTTTTTAGCCTTCTAAATATTATCATAAAAATGATTAATCTACATTATTTTGGAATAGGAATCTTAATCCTTTTAATGGCCTAAAAGGTACACCTCAAATCCATGACAACCAAGAAGAGAAGTGGAGATCAAAACTCTCCTTCATCATTATATAATTTTATTAAGATATGTAGTTAGTTACTTTAGCAAAAAAAACTTTCTCTACATAATACTATGAAAAGAACATCTATCTATTTTCCCATTGTCTAGGAACTATAAAATATTTCTTGAAAGTCATGAAGAGGAAGGTAAGTCAACATTGAACCCAAAGTTGTAGCTTCAATTAACAATAATCTCCTGTTTACCCCATCTAATCAAAATATGAATACCATGACCTTTATTAATCAAGGCATTGATAAACCATGATTGCCTGAGTCTCAAGCCCAATAAAATTCGATGGTTAAACATCATGACTCTTGTAAGAATCAATCCATATTAAATTTGGTCACCAATATTAAGAACCTATAACCTTTAAGCTTGTCCTCTTTCATTCGAATTTTTTTTAGCTTTTTGTTCCAACATCTTAAATATTATCAACCTCAATGATCAATTATTATGCCTAGGATCTCAAATACTATTTTATTTCCATTATTTTTTAATTTGGTTATATGGATTGAAATGGGATCCACTCATATTACATCATAACCACATAATGGTATTATAATAGCTTGGCATTTATGCATGTATCACACTTGACAAGACTTGAACCTAGATCTCATCCTTGAAAATTGAATAATTTAACCAATTGAGCTCATGTCATTTGATACCTTTTTGCCATTATTATTCTAAGCATACCTCATTAAATATCCCAAAAATTATTCCATGTATCTAAACTATATTGTTGTTTATCCTACTTCATGACTCTCCAATCTAACATATCTTTTCTCAATATAGTTAGCAAGTTTCTTATTTTGTTCCCTTTCCTATGTTTTATATCAATATGATTTTTTCCAGTCCTCTTCAATTATCATTTATCCAAATTGTGAAATCCACAACCATAATAGTGCATTCTTTGATGAATTTTTATAAGGTTCTTGCATGGTATAACCTAAATATTCCCTCAATCACAACATTCAAAAACTGATTTGATCCACATCATTAGCCATTTTATCAAAGTATGATGGAATATGCTACGTAGGCACTTTTTTTTTAAATTGGTTATATGGGATTGAAATAGGCTCCACTCATATTACATCGACATAGTGGTATCACAATAGCTTGACTATTATGTATGCATCACTTGGAAATATTTGAACCTAGGTCTCCTCCTTGAAAGTTGAGGAAATCTAATCAATTGATTTAATGCCATTTTATCACTCATATTAAAGTCTATGTTATTTTTTTTTGGAATTTCTTCCCTTGGGATGATAGAGTGACCAAACTATTTACCAAGCATCTTGAAGGTATTGCATTAGATTAGTACCAACACCTTATGGAAGCTTCCATTCATTATTTTAAGCAATCGATTTTTGAGTTTGTGTTTGATTTATCCATGTACAAGTTGTTACAATCTAGAATGAATATTTTCTTGAAATAAAAATAGGAACGATCATGCTTAAACATTATACAAAAGAGGTAAGCATTCTTACTTTTTAATAGTAGTCCAACTTACAAGGAATGCAAGCAAATAAAATATTTTTTTGTATGCTTTACATAATTATCTTAAAATTAAAATCCAAGGATTTCCTTATAGAACATGTTAGAATTAAAACTCAATCCAAATAAATTTATCCCAAATTTGCTATTTTTGACACTTTGAAATGGTCCTATTTTGATTTTTTTTTTTTCATGATTGTTTTAAAATACTCCTACCCACTTCAACATACACCTTTGAAATAAAAGTCTCTTAAATAAAGTTGGCGCAAACCCACTTATATATGTTTTAACTGAATCTGGATAAAACTAGGGATACATTGCACCCCACTAGTGAAGATAACACTATCACTAATCCAAATTAAGTCATACTCCAAATGATATGGTATGAAGTGGAGAAGGTTTGGTTGGACTCTTAGATAAAGTATAGGAGGTAGAATGTAGGTTCTCACATAGTCTAACTACCAAAATCAATATACTTGAAAGAAATAAATCAAATGTAATAAGTGAGATGAAATATTAATGAAAATATGTAGATAAGAAAAAATTGTACCAACCTTTAAGAGCGCTAACATTGAAGGTGAATTTTATCTGATGAAGATGCTTGTCTTAGGTGAATGTCCTTTGACCCTTAAATTCTTGGATACCCTTTTATTATCCTTGGATGCTTCCTTAATTGAAGCTCACTAGGAATACTTATTGAAGAGGCATCTGGTGTAGGATTTTTTAATAACAATACAAGCACATGGAAGCTAAGGGATTTTTAGTAGAAGAAATTCTCTATACATTGTTTGCTCCTTCATCTAGAACTATAAGATAATTAATGTATGGATTTATTCTAAATGATACTAGTAGATGTTCTATTTATGCTTGCTTGTGTTTTTTCTAATTTTGAATAAGTCTTTGAAGACACTACACCTTATAGGCGATGGAAACACTATTAACGATCCTAACTTGGTAAAGACCTTAAACAACAAAGACATGAAAAGTTAATTTGGAGTTAATATATGTGTATAGAGCTATAGCATGGAAAAATAAAGACATACACTAACACACAGGTAGAGATAGCACTAACTTTAGTTGAATGTCCCTTGATAAAGATACTTGCCTTAGGAAATGTCCTTTCTCCTTGGATGCTTAAGCATCCTTGGTTAATTTAAATTTCCTTAGGTTTCATTTCATTTCTCCATTGGGATACTCCCTTAAAAAGGTTTGATTAAATACATCTTTATTAGTTGTGTTGTGGCCGTTCCACAACATACCCCAAAAAATTGGGGACCCACCTCTTGATTTTCATGTTTCAAGATTTTGATTATCTTGTGAGTTCACGTGCATTCCAGGGGATAGTGTGTGTCATTTTGCTGTCAACAATTTTGTGACGATTTTGTTGTCAATTTATCGTTGACAGTTTTTCGATGACTTTTGTCGTCGATTTTTTTTTTTGTCGACGATTTTTTGTCATCAATTTCTTGTCAACGACTTTTTGTCATCAATTTCTTGCTGACAATTTCTTGCGACATCTTGTCGGTGTTAAATTGTTGTTAATAATCTCATGGTTTGGGGATGTGTGCATGATTGATAAATTTTCCATTTTTTGTTAACCTTGCAAAGTTGCCCCATTTAAATTTTAAAACTAAAAAAAAAAGTATTATATATATATATATAAATAAATAATAAATAAATTAAGAATAAATAAATAAATAAACGAAATAGGTTTTATGCTTTGAAGACTTATTGTTTTATTTGCTTGTTTTAGTTTTTAGTTGTTTTAATATTTAGTATTGCAAAGTTTTTATTTTTCTATTTTGGAGTTGATTCAAATTAATGTTTTGTGTATGGTGCAGTACACAAAAGGATCTATACAACCTATTATACGATGTGGACAGCATAAGCAGTGAAGGTTCTTCGTAATGGACACGTTGGGGAATGATGTGGACCCGGGAGCCTCGAAAAACCAACGATGTGGCAGGCAAAGACATGGGAAAGGCCAATCGATAGTGGCGATGAGGAACAACCAAAGACCGAATTATGGTAGTTAATAGACAATGGCATAGATTGACCATGTGAAACTTGGTGTCTATATGGAGGTCACGCAACATTGGGTTTTGGCAATAGTTCACTGAAACATAGGCACAAATTTGATGAGTGAAGCCACGTCCACAAAGAACAACAATGGATAAGGATTTGGACGCCCCGTGAGAGACTCTTGAAAGTAACGTTAGCAGTCGCAGACCCAATCAAAAACCATAAATGAACTCTGAGGAAAGTATTGACGAGGAGATTACCCACTTATTTGGGTATCGATATGGCAAAAGCTTCGAATCGGATGTCGATTAACATCGAGGAGAGTAGTCGAACAGTGAAGGAATCCCCTTGGGCAGGCAAGATATTAGGCATTAACAGTAGAACATTAGTGCATGGGCAGGCCATACTCCTGGCAAAGTGAAGATGTCTCTCATAAAGATAACTCGATGTGGTAGGTGCAAGCAGTTGCACAATGTCCTCATGGTCCTGTTGGGGTGGATTGAAGTGATCCAAAGGAGTAGCTCACAACAACGATGACCATTTGTTGTGTAAGTACAAGAGATATGCACACGAGTGACAATGGACTCTGAGCAAGCGAGCCAAGGGTTCGGTAAGCCGACGTGACATACGTTGTGGTAAAATCCAATTGCTAGTGATGCACTACATCGACAAAGGGCCAGGATGGTACCCATGTACAGGCAGAGAATCCTTAAAATGTTGAAAACATATTTGTCAAAGCTCCCCGACGGTGAAACTAAAATATGTGATAGATAGACTAATGACATGGACATGGCCATCAGAAATTGCACAACACCATCCGATTTGTAGTGTAGCTGGGCCGTTCTTGAAGGGTGGGTAGTGCAGTTATGAAGAAGCTCCGATAAAGCAGGTGATGAGCATTTCAAATATGATGATCGAGGATGGATTAGTAGACAAGTGAGTCAGCATGACCTGACAAAAAGGTGCGGTTAGACGTAAATAGAGTATTCAGATGCAAATATAGCCATTTCGATAAACTTAGATGGCCAGGCAACTATGGGAGCGTGACAATAGGTCAGGGGATGGTTTCATTCATTTTGTGTAACGTTCGAATCAGTTGTGTAGGCTACCTAAAGCCATCACAATTCAAACACCATAGGCATGCTCACATGGGTAGGAGCGTTAGAGTAACACCCAGGTCTAGCAGACTACATGTGTAGAGATTACTACCATTTCACTCTAAACGAGAGAGGTAATTCTTATTTTCCTAAAACTAATGAAAAGAGCCAAGGTCAATAATATGAGTCAATGACAAATTGTCAGTTTTTAATGAAAAGCATCACGAGGGCAAGCATTACAAAGGAAGGGTAGGCGTTGAAGCATCCCTTGAGGAAGAACATGTGAAGTGAAAACGTTCTGCATAGGAAAGTTAACCAAGCGTTTGGAAATGAGATGAACAGCCAAACAAAGGAGAAGGAGAAGCGAAGAGTCAGGAAGGGCATATTGATTTTTTTTAAAAGCTCACGAAAGCGAAGTTTGGGGGGTTGGAAATTGCTGTAAGCAGAGTTGCAGATTTGAAAGCAAGAGGGCCATTTTGGACCTGTTTGGGTTGTTTTTCTTCCATGGACTGGTTTGGGAAAACCAAAAATTTCTGTTATTGTAAAATGACAAATGTTTAATACATAAAATTTTAGAAAGTTGCATTTTATGGGCAAGAAAGGAGTCATTTTCTGCATGCAAGATTAAATGTTTATTTTTTCCCCTTTTCAGATTTTAGGCTTGTAAATGGAGTTTATGCAAGTTTCTTGGTTGCTTCATGCGAATGTTTAAAGCTGAAAACCTCATTTAAAACCCTAGGAGCCAACACTTAGCTTATCCGGATTGTGCTTGTTTTGCAAGTCCAGTAGGTTAGGTTGCATGCGTGAAAACCTCATATATTCGGTTTTGTCGAAATAGGATAACATGAAACTGAATGTATCATGTGTTTCATTTTTTGCATTTCAATTTTCATTTTTCTGCATTTTATTTATCCATAATTTTTTTTTTTTTTTTAATTTTTAAGCATTAAAATAAACATTATTTTTTTTTCAAAAACCAAAAACAATTTCACCATTGTGTAAGTTATACTTCATACTTCCAATACGCACTTTAAAATTTCATTTTCGGAGTTGTATAGTATTTTTAAAAATTCATCGAAGTTGCTATTTTATTACAGATTTTGAAAATTTCAAAAATAGAAAATTTCTATTTTTGGACCGAATTTCATTTTTTCAGTTTCATGTTTCATTCATGAGCCTATGATGACATTCCCTTCATGAAAATTCCAATTTCATTGAAGGTTTTATGTTTTATGGCATTTTACAAATTTCCATTTTTGGAGCCTAAAATTGCCCTCTCTTCATAAAAATTCTGATTTTACGAAAGAGGGGTAATTTGAGCATCACATTGAAGGTCATTGATTCAAAGCACTTAATTGTTCATCTTTATGAAAATTTTATTTCATTTAAGAGGGATAAGTTGAGGTGACATTTAAAGCCCTTACTTTAAGGCCATAAATTATTGCTTCTTTGTGAAAACCAATTTCACCAAAGAGGGATAGTTTATCTATCACATTGAAAGCTATCTTCATCTTCATGATAAGAAGCCATATTTGGACTTAATAAACAAGATAAAATCTATTTTAAAACCCTCAAGATAAAAGGAATTAAGGCACTACATTGTGGTCATATGAGGGCCAACTCACATTTGCTTTATTTTGGTTCAATGAACAATCACTAAAGTTTCATGGTAAAATAAACCAACATTGCCCCTTGTTTACAGTTATTTGCAATCACTAAGGTGTTCCAAGCATTTAAATTGAATATCTTTATTTGAGATTACTAATACACATATGGAAATGTTAATATATCGAAGACCTTGGAGAAGTTGTTTGTTTAACTTCTTTGCAAGAGGGGATTTGGAACCCAAATCCTAAGGGAGAGTATACTTTCACAATTGGGTGAAAATACCACTCAACAAGTTGATAAGAACCCTACCTTGAACTTAAGGTAATGAATCCTTATAAAAGGATAAAATCTAATCTTGGGGTAAAGAAGAGCCTTTTAATTTTTGTATTAGAAGACTCCTTAGAAGATCTATGATGCTAATACTCCTTAGAAGAACATTATATAACAAGTGCCCTAGCAAAATTAGATTTTAATAAAGTGATAAAAGAACCTATGGGACTCACAAATGTGAAATGTATAGTTAATTTGAGGTTTTATAGTGAAAATGCCAAGAGCACCAATCAATATGTTGTTGTTAAGATGATAATGATTTGTGTAAATCTTAACACCTTGATAGAGTTTCATTCTTGCTTAAAGAGCAACATTATTTTTAATAATGTGAAAAATAAAAAACTTGGTGCTTTGGACTTATCTTAGGGTGTCTAATGAACCTAGAAGGCATTCTACACGGTCCATGATTATTCTAAGATAGATATGGTTTGGTCAAAATGGAATACTCTATGGGGTTAGTTATGGCTTATGATCCTCAAGACCTACTTCCTTAATTGGGATCCATCAACCAAGAAAGGGCAAAGTATAATTACCTTTGTATTTGTCATTTGAAATTAGATTTAGCACCTTTATATGTGTGTGTATACACACACATATATACACACACACACACATATATGTGTATACATATATATGTGTGTGTATATATATCCCGTACAAGGTGTCTTTTTTCCATAAAGTGAAGTAAACACAGAGTGCCATAGTAAAGGAGACATAATAATGTACAAAGCATAAAATAAAGAAGCAAAATTAAATGTAAACATTGGGTCATGACCATCATAGTTTAGTCCAAAATAATGTCAATTCATCTACAAGGGTGTAGTGGATGTGAATGTTAAGCTAGTAAAATTAGTGTGAAATTAATGGCTAATCACTAATAGTTAGGATATTGACTTCTAGCAGTTAATATGAATAGAATTTTGTTTGTGGTCAAAGGGTGGTATAGAAGCCAATTAATTACATTTGATCCTCTTGAGTGAAAATATAAGCTAAAGTTCAATTATATCTTATGGAGTCCTTGAACTAAATTGTTCTAACCATAACCATAGGGATTGTTCAGACCCATGGAGAAGTTGATTATCCTATATATCTTGATAGATTAGAATTGGCATTGAATTTTGAGGTGGGAAATTTGGGACCATGTTTTAAATCTAATATAATAAAAAGAATAAAATATTCCAAAACCTCCTTTGGAATAAAATTTGGAAACGAGTCATGTCTTGCTTGTGATTTTTGGAGCCCTAGGTTTAGTTAAGATCTACTTGAATTCTTAGTAGAAACTTATGACAACTCCATTTTAACTCTTGTTTATGCGTGTCTTATAATTTTCATGTAAATATTTGGCTAATTCTAGCCTTATTTTTATTCTTTTAGGTTGTCCCAAGCAAGAATGTCATTTTTATAGGTAGTAATCATTGTCAAATTTATAATTTGTAGACTAATACAAAAATTGAATCCATAGCGTTGACTAGTGTAATTTGGACAATTTGATGCTCTTGTCAAATTTACAATATTGTAGACTAAACATAAATTAAATCCATATCGTTGACTGGTGTAATCATTGATTAGGCACTATCAATTAACATTGTTATATGAAAAATAATGTTATTACTAAAATATCAAATTGTCATTAATTTACATGATTATGGTGAAGTTTATTGTTTTTATCGATATTTATTTTATTTTTAACAATTGTAAGGTATATCAATGGTAGAGGGAGATGGTGAACCTCTTATGGTGGTTACTATCAAGGTAAAATTTAGATGTGTAATCCCTCCTAGATTAGTGAGGTATTGGGATGCTTGTACTAAGATGATTATGAAGCCTTGGAGGATTACAACCTAGGAGAGATAGCATAGAAGCTATATGTGAGGACCTGTAGTAAATTAATCTAAGAGGTAATTTAAAATTGGTAGCTTATGTTGAATACCTTCCATTGGGATTATCATAGGATGATATATGATATAAGCATCACCCTTAATAATGTATATATTTTGATTGAAATGTCAATGGGGAGAGAGTCTTGGTGTTGTATTGCCTTGATAAATGACATGGTGAGGATAGTTTTTGCCTATCACTAATGATGAGGAGCATACAAGGAAAGTGGTGAGTTAAATGGGTTTTGGTTCTTTATGACATTTAGACATTTAAGATGGGTTTCTTTAAGATAGAGTTTTCTACAACATAACAACCAACCACTTCCCACTACATTTTGGGAGGTATGTGTACATGGTGTTGGAGGAGGAACTCCATTATAACTAAAGGAGATGATTCTACCAAACTTCCTCCATGAAAGGTTTGTCATATGTATGTAATATAAACAATAGATGGGAGGAGAGACCCTTCCTATAGGATGGATCCATGAGAGATTCCTAAGATATAATCCTAACGGGTTGTCGTAGATTGTTTATAACCTCTAGCCTTTGATATATCAGTGGGAAATGGGTGATATTGGATAAACATGTGACTCTCAAGTGCCAATCATGATATACTTTGACCTCAAGGCCAACCTTATGGTGGCCTTATAGAAAATCCATTGTGTACTATGTTGATTTGAGGCAAGTGGTTAGATCAAGTGTTTATATGGGTATCATGAGTACATTATGGAGGTATAGTATGTGCTACTTACACAATTGGGACATGAGGGTCCAATTATAATTTTTTTGTTATTTTTGATGAGGAACACATGGGAGAGGTATTACATCCTAATGGGACCATTAGGACCTCTTGAGTTGAGTAGGAGGTAAGAAAGAAGGATAATAACCTATAAGAAAGATATTAAGGTGGCAGGATTAGGGATGACCATTGCATAGGGTGTACCCTGGTGGTGAGGATGAAGATATTAGAGAGGAGGACGTGTCATTAGTGACAAAACAATAGAAGGATAGAGATGCCCAAGTAGGAGGTGATAATATTGTAGGACCACCACACAAATGGGCTAGAAGAGGGAGACACCTCCTTAGAGGAAAACATTAGAGTATCCACTTTGGTGGACATCTAGGTATAGGTAGAAGATATGGTTTCCCCAAGGGGGGAGAATAGGCTAGACTTTGTTATGCAACTACACATATAAGATCTTCTATTGGCTTGATACTTGTGGCTAGAGATCTTAGTAGTTATTCCTAACTCTATTCTCATGTGTTTTTCATTTTATCTCTTGACATACATGTATACATATAAAATAACTTTTTATAAATGAACCAATAACATGTCAAATATTTGATCTAACTATATTTGATGGATGGCGAGACCTAATTTCTCAATGTCTATCATGTCTTTTCATAAAGACCCTATATTTAATTACAATGATTTCATTGACTTTTGAGTCTATCTATGTAATTGGGAGATATATAGATGTGTTATCTCTAGTATACCATGTATGTGAGGTCCTTCGAGCTTAAGGGAGTGGGGATGTGATGCAAATGAGGGTATCATTATTATAGACTAATGTAACATGGATGAATGAGAAGGTAAAGATGATAATGAATTTTATAGAAAGAGAGATAGTCATATATGATAGATAACTACCTTAAATTAGGACCTTGGTGTACACTTTGAGAAGTTTTGGGACAAAGGACAAGGTTGACAAAGCAAAAAATTGAGATTAAGAGACTTGTGATTACATCTTAATGGTAAAGGGTAGTGTACTACTAAAAATTATGACACTGAATTAGTCAAAAAATAGAATAGGACAATAAGAAGACAAAAATCATAACATGGAAAGTATAAGATAAAAAACAAAATACAACAAAATTAGAATTCCAGGTAAAAATTAAAAAATGTAAATAATAAATATTCTCATCCATCTTTGGAGATAATGTAAGGCACCAAGAGACTCTTGAGACATCCAAGAGACTTTTGCAATTTCATTTTCTTCTTTTTATGTTGTGTTAATCTCTATTTTAAAATACCACAAGATATTGCATGTACATAAAGATCCCAAGAGGAAGAGGGTTTCAAACATTATGTATAAGGATTAGGAAGGAAGATACAAATGGAAAGAAGATTTTTTACAAGCATATCAAACATTGTTGCTAGGAGGTAGTTGAGTAGAAATATAACAACAATGATTGTTCTGAGAGGAGTTAAGAATAAATTGATTTTGGAGTTGAATAGCTTAGGAGAATACATAGTGAAGTAGGGGAAAAATGGTGCACCTAAGAGTGTTAAACAATATGCATCTAAATCTGGTGTTTAAACAAGCATTGCAAAAGGACAAATTTAAGCAACCATATAAGCCAAATAAGTGCAAGAAAAGGTGTTTCTATTTATTTCATTTGGTAAATCAGAACAATGGTTACATAGATGTCCCCTTGAGGGCTCTTAATGTGATACAATTGTTTACAAAATTATGGGTGCCCAAAGGATCAAGTCCTTTCAAAGAAGCTCGTGTGCACTTCCAATGTTCTTCCTCGTACCCACAATTGAGGTGGGCGAACCTATGATGCCACCACTTTGTTCTATGATCTTGTGCTCCTTCCTTGTACACTGTATGACCTGCACCTACACACAAGGAAATCAGAATCGTTAAATAGCAAGTGTGTATATTGAAAATATGCAATCCCCACAGGCACTAAAAGACTAGAAAACATGAATATGCAAGATGCCTATCTAAATCAACTCCAAATGACTTGAAATTGTAGAGGTATGTAAAATAGATGGTTTTGGGAAGATATCACTAAAAATAGAACCAAAATTGCATCCGATGGCATGGCATAATTGCAGTGCACTTTTCCAACCTACAAAACCCAAAGCAAGCAATTTCTGCCCCTAAACATATCCAAAATACATGAAACTTGGAAAGAATACATAAAATGATATTTCAAGACAACCCATATGGTCAGATTTACAAAATAAATAACATTTTCATGTGCATCTCCAGATGAGCTCCATAGACCTGCATAAGACCCTACAAAACACTAAAAATATGATATCTCACTCAATATAGCTCCAAAATGCATGAAATTTGGACAGCATGTTCATATACTAATCTAGAATATGACTAAAAAATAATAGTAAAGAAATCATGCACATATATATCCTCATCCCTTGCAGGGATGGTGGGGACTATCATAGAATGGGGACCATCCTAGGGTGGGATGACCACCAATTCTACACTTATTTTATCACCAATTCCTCTATGAATTGGTCCAAAACCCTCCTAATAGTGTTGTCATCAAATTTTGTGGTGAAATTCACTCAATTGATCTAGTTTTGTAAACAAATTGCACCTCCTAGATCACTCGCAAACCTCCTTCGCTAGGTAGAGATTTCGAGAGAAAAAGGCACAAAAAGGTGAGGGGAAATCTGTTGTATGTTAAAAACCTCTATTATTTGTGGAAAATGGATCCACTTTATAGCCAAAGGAAGCCTTTGGGCAAGAAGGCATGCGAGGGCATGCAGGGCAAGAGGCACCATTTGGCCAATAGGGTGGCATGCATTGGAGGGGGAAGAGAATCTCCCTATTTGGCCTCCCTCATGCAGTATGTCATAAGGATGTTGCATCCTCTGACTTGCATGCTTGAATAGGTAGGGAAAATGGTAGTTTATGGGTGCCATTTATCCAAATTTGACTTTTTGGGAGTCAAACCTTGTGGTCATCCCACCTCGGGATGACCAGTTTGCCACTATCCCTGGGTGGGATGATGGTGATCTACCCTCGTCCTAGGGTGGGATGATCATGCCTATGTGGCCCAAAACCTCCCAAAAGTGGGGTAGAGCCTTCCAAGAGTGGTTAGGACCACTGTAAAACCTCTGAGGGTTGCCCAAGGGGGCCATATGGTGTCAATTAGACCTTGTCTTGGTCGCCTAATCGGATTGACCAGATTTTAGTGTCTACAGATGCCCCTTTTTGAGATGCGTTGTGTGCAACACAATGCTGAGAAAAAATAGATGACTAAAATACTAAATGATTAGGGTTATTCAATAACCTAACCAAATTTTGATGCCCCAATCATGGAAAGAGCATGCATTCTTGAATCCTTGCTTCTAATGAGCTAAGGAACTTGCTTCAAGTACAACCTTGTATTTCAGGTTGACTTGATCTTGGACATTATTCATTCATGAAGAGATGAGGCCTATGATCCTTCATGCTTCTATAATGCCAAGCATTTGGAAATTTGTGCTTGTTTGCTGCCCCAAGCAAGGGCGTGATTGTCTTTGTCAAAGATTCATTGAACGAACGCAATTTGCATGATTGAGTGTGTGATTGTTGATTTTGATTATGAAATCTTTAAGTATGACTACCCCCTCAAGCGATGAGTCGATGAGGGAATGACAAGTGATAAAAGTGATGAGTCACTTGACACATATGACTTGGATAGGGTTTCCTTCAGTTTTACTCATTGAAAAATGGAGCATTTTGAGAGGATTTTGGTGATTTTGTTGATGTTGTATGGAAGAAAGGAGCTGAAAACTTCATTCCCATGGGGTGGTCCAGCCACAATGGCCTTATTAGGGTGTGAAGTAAAGACTTTTCCACTTCTCCATGAGCAATTTAGATTCCTTTTGATCCTTTTTGAAATTTGACCAAATTTGAGCTATTTTTGGTGGGTTTTGGACCCTTTTTGGTGCATTTTAAGTTGTTTTTGTGAAATTTTTTTGTGGCCATCCTAGGGTGGGATGGTGGCATGTTTTATGGCCATCCCAAGGTGGGATGGTCAGCCAAATGTGTGCTCATCCCACCCTGGGATGGTCATGGCCCTAAGAGGGTTATTTAAGCCAAAAATGGGTCATTTGGGCTCATTCTTGCATTTGGAACTTTGCAGCTTGAGAGGTGAGGAGGAGAAGAAATATTCTAAGTAGTGGAGCACTACTAAAATCATCCTATAGTCACCATGAGATAGTGTGCAGACTCATCCAATGGTGGAGCCGATGTGAGATGGGTAAGAATTGAATTTCTTACTGCACTATGCTTAAGATTAAAAGTGGAATTATTGCTTGTTTTTGCTTTTTGATAGAGCACACTAAATTCTTGGTAATTGAACCTAATTAGGGATGCCCTATAATTTTTTATGCTTATTTTTGTGTTTTTATGTAATTTTCTTGCTTTATTTTACCATTTTTTATTATTTTTGGTGGCCTAGAAGGCCCAATTTTGCCCAATTTGGGGGTCATCCCTGGGTGGGACGACTAGCCTAGGCTGTTTAGGGGTCATCCCTGGGTGGGATGGTCATAGATTTGGGGGTCATCCCTAGGTGGGACGACCACAAATTGGCCTAAAAAGGGCCTTTTTTGTCTTTTTTGAGTGTTTTTGAGGCATTTTGAAGCCTATTTGGAGCTTGTTATTGACCGACTTGTCTCTGCCAGGTGGTGAAGAGTCGGTGTCAAGTTCTGACCCTCTTTGATACCATGAGAGACTTATTGATTGATGCTGACTAGGAGTGGCTTGATGCCATTGGCCTCAAGCAGGTGACGCGGTTAGAGCCTATGGTGGGCGACCACGCTTACTTGACGACTCTTATTGATCTATGGGACCCATGCACCAACACCTTCCACCTATTGATAGGGGAGATGATGGTGATGTTAGAGGATATCTACTAGATATTACGCATTTTGATAGAGGGATGGTCGATTGTGTCTACTCACCATGATCGAAGAGAGGTAGTTATGGAGAGGTACTTTGGTAGGGCTATGGAGGAGGTGATAGGGGACTCTTCTAGTGGAGGCATACTGGTGGTGTATTGGTATGAGGCTAGGGTACTGGATATGAGGCACATTCTACTGATGACATTGATCTCTAATATGCTACTACCAGACTCATCGGGTGCTAGGTTTCCCTGGAACCTTTTGGAGCTAGTGTTTACTCTGGTAGGGTGCACTGTGGAGCAGCCACTAGTGATGGCATGGGGGATGACACTCCTAGCATAGTTGTATGATGAGTTGTATGAGATCTACTCCCATGGGTGGAAGGGCTTGGGGTGCAGCTTTTTACTATAGGTTTGGGGATGGTAGCATATAGTGGTGGATAGGTCGTAGGGACTACCATGGATGATGCGGGCATAGTTGGCGGATCAGGAGATTGGCTATGAGATCCTATGGTAGTGGGCTTGAGAGGTAGGATAGATTCAATGTTGGGTAGGTGATGTGGGTCATTATACCTAATATTTTGTAGGACTTAGAGTAGTGGATGTACTCTGGAGACCCTATAGGGATTGCCCAACATGGGCTGATGTTGAGGTGTAACTTCACTAGGTGAGGTGAGGGAGATGGTTGGTTGGTCGACATGGGATAGAGTGAGAGTTATTTCTGTATGCTCGGGTTATGCGGTAGTTTGGGCTATGATAGGGGTTGCCTAGTGAGCTAGTGGTTTATCGATACCACGAGGATGAGAGGACACTAAGGTGGTCGGTGGTGGAGGTGGTTGGAGGGGATGTAGATCCTATAGTAGACATTCTAGATTTGGATGATGTTAGGACTATAGAGGAGTATGACTCCTGGTGGGTGATGCACTAGTGGTGAGGAGAGGGGCCACTAGGGGTGGTGTAGTAGGTATAGAGGAGGCTCATCAGGAGGCTCCTAATGAGGACTAGGTCAAGGTAGGTGAGTGGCATGGGCTTCGTCACATGGTAGATGAGCAGGTAGACCTCTTGGACTTGGGAGATCAGGGTGACTTTGGGGATGATGATATTGGGGATCAAGGGGTGCAAGCATAGTAGGTGGTATAGGGTGACATAGAGATTGAGCTATGGGATGAGTTGATCAGGGTTAGGTAGGAGAGAGATCTCCTTTGAATATAGGTATAGGATGCTCAGGTAGAGATAGTAGCTCTATAGGTATAGTTGAGATCTTGAAGTCCTAGGTGGGAGGGATCTAGTAGTGAGGATGTGGCTAGGCTATAGGTAGAGGTGGCATAACTCCATTCTGTAGTGGAGACCTATCAGGTGTGGTATCGATAGGGGTGGACCTACATGGATGAGCTGGAGAATGAGGTAGTGCACCTTGGAGGGCGCCTACTAGATGATTCAGCTATTAGTGGATCACACTAGAGTTGATGAAGTAGGATAGGGTAGTCTTCAGCTAGGATGGAGGCACCTAGATCTAGATGGAGGGTAGATAGGGTAGGTGGTAGTAGGTATGGGAGTTCGCATCAGACTCTGACTATGGGTGGGAGTGTGAGTCGTAGCATCGGTTCTGCGTGACCATGGTGATTGAGGCTCTTGTGACTCTTTTTGGATTTTTGGATGTTTAGCATTGTGAGGTCTGAGGACCTACTTTATTGTAGCCTATGGGTAGTATGATGTATCTTTTTACCCCATACATATACACATATATATATGAGATTTTATGTGGTTTATCATCATGTGTTTATTGCTTTATGAGATGTATGCAATGTGTTTATTTGCTTTATGATATGATGATGGATGTCTATCATGTATGCATATGTGGTGATTTGATTTGATTTGATGATATGTATTTGCATGGATGCATATTGAGATGGATGATTGATTGATCTAGATGATGAAATGTGTATACTATATGACATACTATGTTAGCACCATAGACTATATAGAATTCATCAATTCATGTGTAATGTTGTCATGAGACTATGTAATGTATTTGTGAATAATGTAAACTAACATGTATGTGATAAAATAGAATGACTGATAGGATGTTATAGGATGTCTTTGAGGTTTTCATGAGACTCAAACACTCTAGTCAACTGGTCAAAAGTTATATACTAACCATGCAAGACTTTTTGATGAGGTATGAATCTGCTAGGATGACCAAGATACTCAATATCCCTGTGTGTGCAAGTGAGTTCATTTTGTGATAAGCATAAGATTACCCTAGTGCCAAATAAGATTAATGTAGCCCATCTGTACTGAAGATCACCCTATGAGTAGCATGATCCTAGGTTTTGTACTTAGTTGGATTAGACCACTAGGTAGTATAGGCTACCAAAAGCTAGCTCATCCACATGCAAACATTGGTCTGCACACACGCAAAAAGCTAATGTGATAGACATATCATCATGCGTAAGGATACCACCATTGCCAAGAAGGCTTGATGCCACCAAACCTGTAATGAGGATCACCTAATGGTTTGTCAAATGCTGAGAATTCTAGGGATTCAAGTTCAATACTCCCTTCTTTTCTTTTATTTGATTTTAGGGATATTTGCTCATACTTAGTGATGAAAATCACTATTTATTTTGTATTTTGTTTTCTTTGAGCAAGGGATTTGGGGAGTGGTGATAACCACTATTTATTTTGCTTTTGATTTTTTCTTTTGTGGGATTTTGATTTTGATAGTGGTGAAAACCACTATTTATTTTGGGGAATTGGGTAAGGAGGAGCTTGTCCTTTTGCCAATTCTCAACATTCTTGAACCATCCACATAGGGGGATGAGCAGGATAAAATTTTCACTTAAGGTAACCTAGACCACTTCGTAGGTTTCATATTTCCTTGTGCAAAACTTGGATTTATTAGTGTGAAAATGTGTTGGGATTTTGATGTATACAAGGTACAATCTAAGCAAGACTCTACCTCCTAAAAATCAGGATAGCTTTCTACAAAATCTGAAAAGAAAACTAGAGATGGTTGAGTGACCAAAAACCCTAATGACATTCTAGAACAAATGGCTAGGTGAAGGGAATGGACACAAATATGAAAAGTGGGAAATGTAGGTGGAAATGATATGTGAAATATGAAATGATGTGAATGATGACTTGAACAACATTGATTTTGAATGATGACTAGTGTATAATCTTAGTGCTAGACATGTATGAGCAACTCTAAAATGCAAAGTGCAATGATGAGTATACCTAATGCAATTGATTAAAATGCAATGGTATGCAATTTGATGAAATGCAATATTTTTGTATTTTTGATGTTTTGATAATGTTTTTGGATTTTTTGATATGTATATATGTATGTACATGTGTCCAATGGGCTTATGGGGGCCATTGGGGCATTTGGGGTGACCAAAGGGCTTATGGATGCCTTTGGGGCTTTTTGGGGTGACCTAGATGGTCATAGACTACCTAGGAGCATTTTGGGTTGACCAAGTGGTAGAACCTTGGAGATTTGGGTGACCTAGATGGTCATAGACTACCTAGGAGTATTTTGGGTTGACCAAGTGGGTTGTAGACACCCTTGGAGCATTTTGGGGTGACCTAGATGGTCATAGACCACCTAGGAGTATTTTGGGTTGACCAAGTGGGTTGTAGATACCTTGGAGCATTTTGGGGTGACCTAGATGGTCATAGACCTAGGAGTTTTGGGTTGACAAGGGGTTGTAGATACCCTTGGAGCATTTTGGGGTGACCTAGATGGTCATAGATCACTAGGAGATTTTTGGGTTGACCAAGTAGGGTTGTAGACACCCTTGGAGCATTTTGGGGTGACCTAGATGGTCATAGACCACCTAGGAGTATTTTGGGTTGACCAAGTGGGTTGTAGATACCCTTGGAGCATTTTGGGGTGACCTAGATGGTCATAGACCACCTAGGAGCATTTTGGGTTGACCAAGTAGGTTGTAGACACCCTTGGAGCATTTTGGGGTGACCTAGATGGTCATAGACCACCTAGGAGTATTTTGGGTTGACCAAGCGGGTTGTAGACACCCTTGGAGCATTTTGGGGTGACCTAGATGGTCATAGACCACCTAGGAGCATTTTGGGTTGACCAAGCGGGTTGTAGACACCCTTGGAGCATTTTGGGGTGGGCCACAACACTCTAGGCATGGAAAGGCTATAAATGAAGGATGTTCAAGGGTTCAGGATCCTTGATTCCTTCAAGGGAGGCTAGGCGATAAGTTTTGGGTCCGATCTGACTAGTGATGACAAAAGGACCTAACCAGTTTACCATAAACTTGTCTCGTAGATGGGGTGGCAAATTAGAATTTTGTTGGTTCTCTTTCAGAATGAGGTCACCAACTTGAAAGTCTCTAGGATGGACTTTCATATTGTAGGCTCTCTTAAGTCACTCTTGATAAATGCGTAGGTGCTCAAGAGCATTGATGTGTCGTTCATCAAGCAATGTAAGCTGATCTAGGTGAGCCTACCATGCGGTGTCATCATCGATGAACTCCTGCATGGATATGTATAGTGATGGGATTTCTAGCTCTAGAGGTATGACGACCTCGGCACCATACACTAGAGAAAATGGAGTGGCCCTAGTGGGCATCCGAATGCTAGTGTGGTAGGCCCATAGAGCAAGGGGTATTTGCATGTGCCAATCGGTGTGATTTTCTTTAACTATTTTCTTCAGAATGGCAATCAATGTTTTGTTCGATGCCTCTACTTGCCCATTTTCTTGTGGATAATAGGGCATCGAAAAGTTGTGCTGGATATTATACTTTGTTATCAAAGCATGCACATATTTATTCTTGAATGATGTCCCATTATCGAAAATGATCTTGGATGGAATACCAAAATGATAAATGATATTATGTAATATGAACTCCGTGATGTGGGGTCCTATCGTAGTGGTAAGGGGAATTGCTTCCACCCATTTTGTGAAATACTCGGTAGCCATAATGATAAACATGTGATGGCTCAAGGAGGTAGGTGAGATTTTCTCGATTAAATCCAACCCCCATTGCGAGAATGACCAAGCCGATTGAATCGGTTGTAAGGCCTGAGAAGGTACGTGTGTCAAGTTAGCATGGTGTTGACACTTTATGCACTTCTTAACATATGCACAACAATCTCACTCTAACATTGGCCAATAATAGCCCATGCAAAGAATGCACTTTACGATGGCCATGCCACTAAAATGGCCACCACAAGTACCATCGTGTGCTTGGGCCATTGCCCAAACTGACTCTTGATGCTCTAAGTAATGAAGGAGGATACCTTCATAGCCTCGATGATACAAAATATCTTCGAGCAAGACATATTTTGCTACCTTTCATTTAAATGTCCTTTTGGTGGCATGCGACAACCTAGGAGGGAGATTACCAAGCTTTAGGTACTCCTTGATTTGTGTGGACCAGTCTTGTTGTGAGGAAGCCTCGATTGCATGAATTGCCTATCCCTCTTGAAGTTCATCCCGAGCGAATGTTGATTGGGAAAGAACTTGTAAGAATAGCATTGTACTACTATCAAAAGGGGTTTGAGGGAACAAAGTCCCCCAAGCGGCATGATTCAAGCACTCATGAATTTGTGAGAATCTCTCTTGATGAGGTTCAATCTGAATCAAGTGGACCTCTGGCATGGCTTGAGTGTTCTCACGCTCAACCATATATTGTGATAGCATTTTGACCTGAATGGTTGTCATCTCATCAGTAGGGTTCTACGGGATCAAGGACCCTAGGGAGGCCATTGTATCCACAAAATGATTAGATGATCGAGGGAGTGCCTCGATGTCATACCATTCAAACTTTACTAGGAGTTTATCCACAAGGGCTTTATAGGCTTGCAGAACTGGACACTTGCATTAGAAAATCCCTTTGACCTGGTTTACAATGAGCAAGGAGTCACCAAAAATGTTGAGCTTGGTTATTTTCATGGTGATAGCCATTTGAAGACCTATGAGCAAGGCTTCATACTCGACATTGTTGTTAGTGCATGGGAAATCGAGTTTGAAATATAGGGGTATGGGAGCCCCTTGAGGTGTGAAAAACATGATCCCTACACCACCCCCTTGCTCACACTTGGAGCCATCAAAGAATAGAGTCATATCGGCCTGTGACTCAGGCTCATCAGAATCAGGTGATTCTGATATTTGGAAGACTCCATCATCGGGAAGCTCCATGCTAAGAGGTTGATCATCCTAGAGAGGAGCCTCTACGAGTTGATCGATGATGACCTGACCCTTAATTGATTTTTTTCCAATAAATTCTAGGTCAAACTCCATCAACAACATGATCCATTTCATCATGCGACTATTGTGATAAGTATGACTCATCATGTATCACAATGGATTCTCTTTTGATACAACATACATGGTATGACTAAGCATGTAATGGCATAGCTTCTTGGTGGTAAAAACCACCACTAGGCATAACTTCTCAATGTATGCATACTTGATTTCATAGCTGACCAAGGTGCGGCTAAGATAGTAAGTAGCTTATTCCTTATGCAATTCATTGTTCTGGGCTAACATGGCACCCAATGCAATCTCAGTGGCTGAGATGTATAAGCGGAATGACACTCCTAGTCTAGGTGGAGCCAATACTGGTGGTGAAGCTAGATATTGCTTGATTGCATCAAAGGTAGCTTGACACTCATCATCCCAATGGAATGTGACCCCCTTGTGCAATAACTTGTTCATGGGTCGACACTTGTCCGACAATTGCGCTATGAAGCATTTGATGGATGCGACCTTACCCTACAGGCTTTGGAGCTGCTTTATGGTAGTTGGGGGAGGCATCTCAAGGATTACCTTGACCTTGTTGGGGTCCACTTCGATGCCTCATTTAGAGACTATAAATCCCAAGAGCTTTCTAGATGTGATGTCGAAGATGCACTTCTTGGGGTTCAATCTCACGTTATGCTCAATAAGGTGATCGAGGACTTTGCGTAAGACATCGAGATGCTCATGGCATAATAAAGATTTGGCTAGTAAGTCATCCATGTAATCTTCCAAAATCTTATGCATGTAATCATGGAAGATGTATGTCATGGCACGCTGGTAGGTAGCACCAATATTTTTAAGGCCAAAAGGCATGACCTTATAGCAAAATGTTCCCCAAGGTATTGTAAATGTCATTTTGAGTTGGTCTTCTAGATTGATACGAATCTGATTGTACCCAGAGAAACCATCCATGAGGGATAACATTTCATGGCCCACTATGGCATCTACCAGGGCATCGATGCTCAACAAAGGAAAATCATCCTTAGGACTCACTTTGTTTAGGTCTCGAAAGTCGGTGCAAATGTGAATCCTCCCATCAGGCTTCTTGATGGGAACCATGTTGGACAACCATGGTGGATAGTCTATAGAAATGATAAACTTAGCATCCAACAACTTCTGTAGCTCATATTTGACCATTAGGGCTACTTTCGGATGCATCTTTCTTAGCTTTTGCTTAACCAGCTTGGCCTTGGGGTCAAGCATCAGATTATGGGTGACTAGATTTGGATCCAGTCCTGGCATGTCTTTGTAGGACCATGCAAAAGCCTCCTTCTTCTCTATGAGAAGGGCTATGTAATCGACTTGCTCTTCGGGGATAGGCTTTCCCCTAACTTGATACATTGAGGATTCTTAAGATCTGAGTTGATATCTTTGTCAATCATTGGCTCGATTGACATATGCGACCCCTCCTCCAACTGGTGAGGAGTAGGGATCAGGTGAATGTCATCTGCTAGGTTTAGATCATCAATTGGAACCTCAGGTTCCTCCTCAGCATGGAAGACATCATGAGTAGGCCTTGGAGAGAAATGAAATGGTTATAACATCTCATCACAAGGCCAATACTCAGAAGGTGATGGGGGAGAATCTCCCTGATCAAAGTCAATTACCCCCAATTCAAGGTGCAATGGCTTCAATGGGTTATTCAGATCTCGTAGGGGCTCAAACAGGTCTATGGAAATCATGTTTATGGATGGATGATTTCCCCTAGGTGGTTGATGGTGTCTATGGACATCAGGATGTCATAAGACTTATGGAGGTGGTTGCGGTGGAGGCTGAATGATCGAAGGTGGTCGGTGTGGCTGTGGGTGAGCTTGCTCCTCTAAAGGTAGAATTTGTCACTATATGGGATCATGTAATGGGAACATATGCAAATAGAACTCATCCTCATCATCTATAGGGATGATCCATGCATATTCTCCATCAGATCTAGCAGATTCAATCGATGCGACTCCATAGTCTGACTCATCATCAGATGTCCACTCATAAGGGGACCCTGGATCTTCTTCCTCACTATCATGGGGAAGAGTGTGTGAACCTTCACCTCTCTCGTAAGATTGGATGACATCGTGAGGTGGGTCATCATCTCCCAAGGGTGTAGGGAAGTAGTCCCCTAGTGAGTAGATGTGATTAGGGTTGGCATAAGGATCTCATGCAAGCTCATCCCTAAAGTCTAGAGTCATGCACTCTAAGCTATCTATGAGGATATCGAGGGGCACAGGCTTGTTGTGTCCCAAACTAGACTTGTCATAAGGTATTTGATACTATGGTTGGTAAGGAACTTGGGTGCCTTGCTCATACAAGCCCAACCCATAACCATACCAATTATAGAGGTGAAGATACTTCATGGCAAATTTTGGGTTGGACATGTAGTTGATGTCCTCAAAAAAGGGCTCTTCATCCTCTTCCTACTGTTGATAAGGCTCGATGCCATAGTCAAGGCCCCCATAGATGAAATTTGTTTGATTAGGGGGAAGACCAAGAGGTATGATAGTACCTATGGGAAGATGAGGTCGACCCATGTCTTGCACTGACTCGATGGTAGGAGTGGTTGTGACATTCCTAACCATGTACTCTCCCAAACCGGTGGAAGCTAGATGCACTGTGACCTATGGCTATGGAGAAGGAGGAGATGGGAGTGAGGCTTGAATTGATTCAATGTTTGCCTCATGAGGTAGCTCCTCATCTACTGGGCTAGGAGTCTCACTTGTGGAGATGGTGGATATGGTCGGAGGGCTCTCATCAATAGGCCTCTTCCCCGTGTCTCTCGATGGAGGATTCATCGATGATGAAGGCACGTCTGGGGTGCTGAATATGAGGATGGTATGGCATGAGATGATGATGGATTGAATGAAGGTGATGGTGATGGAGTCAGACCTTGGCTGGATTCATTCGGTTGAAAATCTAGATGGGTGGATGGTAAGGTAGACTCAGGGATCTACTGCACCATGTTGCAGTACTTGAAGGGTTCTAGGTCTATGGGGATGACATGAACTTGCCCTTCATAGGTGTATTTGAGGCACTGGTGAGCAATGGAAGGGACACACTTCATGTCCCTGATCCAAGGTCTACCTAACAAGATATTGTATGCCATCTCACCCTCCAAGATGTGGCATAGTGTCGGTATGGTCTTTTGCCCTACCTGAATGGGTAGGACTATTGTGCTGACTATTGAGCATATGGCATCATTAAATGCTCGAAGGGTGTAGGTAGATGCGATAATATGGGATGTTGGGAGCTTCAGATGCTTGAGAGCTATTGTAGTGATGATGTTGCTCGAAGACCCAATGTCTATCAACACTCTCTTGTAAGGTGTTCCATTTACACATGCGACGATGTGCAAGGGAGGATCCACCATATCATTTGGAACTAATTTAAGCTCATCTTCTCGAAAGGTAATCATCGGTTCCATGCATTGTCGCACATGCCCCACAAAATTGTTGAAGGAGTTAGACTCCTGGGGTTGAAGCTCTATCACCTTAAGGATCTCCATTAAAGCTTCTCTATGAGGTGGTGATTGTTGAATGAGCTCATAGATGGAGATTCGGGCAGATGTCATTCTCAGGCTCTGAGTGAGCTTGCTCTTGATTGTGACCATAGGCCTAGGTGGGAGGCTCGATACAGGAGGTGGTAAAGGCTACGATGTCGAAGGAACATCACTCTGAGCCATTGGTGGTGCGACTGGACTTGGGTACCACCTATTCCTCATTACAATGTTGATCATGCCGACATACCCTTGCTGAGGGGGTGCATGATGAACCTCATTTACCTAGGGCACTGGCTTGGCCTGCTCCACATGGGCAGGCAAGGGGTCTTTAAACACCTCCATCTATTGGTTGTTTGGTGTGATAGGGTTGTCTACCTGAAGGGCATTCCTATCGATCATGTCTTGCACCAAATGCTTGAACTTATAGCACATTTGCATGTCATGCCCATTTTTCCTATGAAATTTGCAATATAGGTCTTCTCGGTATCCTTTGGGCTTCGGTGCATTTGGGTCGATAGGTCGACTCTCAGGCAGATTGATCGAATTAGCCGCTAAGAGGTGCTCAAACAATGAGTCCATAGACTCTGCAATGGGCATGAACTATCACTTGGGGTGACACTATTGATTTTGCCCTTGATTATTCTGGTTGTCCTTGTTATAGTTCCTAGGTGTGGCCTGATAATTAGGCTTTTGAGGTGGTGTGGGTTGCGCTGGCCCTAGGATGCTAATGGCAACTTGATTCACTATTGCTGGCTTAGGCTACACTAGGGTATTCTTAGCATTCTTGTTCCACTCCTTGTGAGGCTTCACAATCTCTCCCTCTTGAATCTTGATGTCTTCAATCATTCTAGCCTATGCTAGGGCATCTTCAAGAGTCGGATATTGTTGCAGCTACAACAACAAGGAGATCAGCTTTAGGTAGCTCTTGGAAAACATCTGAGTCAACTCCGACATGGGGAGTAGATATGGTAGCTTGGCAAGCAATGCTCACCACCTATTGCCATAATTTGCTATTGACTCATCATCATATTGTTTCAACCCAATGAGATCAGCCAACGTCACCTTCCTCTTGGTATTGAAGGTGAAGCATTCTAGGAATGCATCTACAAGTTGATCCAAATTATGGATGCTATGCTTCGAGAGTTGGGTAAACCACTCCATGGCTGGGCTAGAGAGGGTAGTCATGAATATCCATAAAAGCAAAGCATCATTATCCTGGATGCCAAAGCATTGACTCAGGAATTTGGTAACATGCTCCTATGCATCTTCTTCTCCCTTAAAGGTAGCCAATTGAGGCATCTTAAATTGTTCTGGATAGGGAGGGGTAGGCACCAAAGGATGAAGGGGTTGACTATGTAACTAGTGCAAAGTGGGCTTTTGAGATCCAGATCTAGAGGTCTTGTTCTCTACTGACTCTAGGTGCTCTAGCAGTACCTTATATGCATCTGAGGATTTGATCTCCTCTTCCTTGCTCCTATCCTATGGTGGAGGTTGAGGATCCTCAGGCCTATTTTGGGGTGGTGGCATGTCACCCCCTACCTTGGTAAGGTATTTCCAAATATTCTACCTCTAGCTCATGCTCGATGTAAGCCCCATAGGGCATCTCTTGAGCTGGTCTATAAAGAGGGGTAGCTGCCTACTGTGGGTGCCCTATGTTTGGCCTAGGAGGCAAGTCCCGATCTGGCCTAGGAGGTCATAGAGGTAACATTGGATAAGGCCTAGGAGACCTATCTCGAATGAGAGTGGGTTGCCTCGTATGGACTTCCTGTCTATATGTTCTAGGGGTAGGGACCCTCTCATGTAAAGTTTTCTGGAATAGCTCGTTGGTCTACCATTCGATTCTTTCTTTCTCAAGTTGATGCAAGTGGTCTAGTTGCTCTTTGTCTCATCGAAGCTACTTGAACTATGCTTGGCATTTCACATATCTTGCAACCACTTGATTGATCTATTATTGTATGCGGGCTAGGAGGCCTAGGAGTCTCACCCTAAGGCCGACCTCATTCAAGATAATCTATGATATCCATCATGCGCTTCCCTCGATCGAGGGTAGTCACATTTACTTGAGGTTCGGGCCTGAGCATATGCTCATTATACTCAGTGGATGTAGAGGCACATCGTGCTTGCATGGTATACTACTCTTGAGGATAATCAAGGATTTCCTCATGCCTTCCTTCATGAATGAGGAAGGGAAGGGTGGAGTTTGCTCACCTTGAGCGATGAGTATCATACTCATCCTGTTGTCTAGGTTGTTGGACCCTATCAGGGTGATGTAGAGGTAAGGTATGATCAACCTGCTCTACCCAATGTGTGAAGTCATGCTCTGGCCCATAAATGGGTATGTCAGACCTATCAGGTATGTGGATGCATGGCACCACTCTATCTACTTGTGCCTCAGTGCATTGTTGCCTTTCATCAAGGAAGGCATGTGATGTGTCTACATATTAGGAACACTCTCCTAGGTAAGGTCCATCACCCATAGGGGTGTCCCACATAGGGCTCCCTTGTAGGTGTTGTTCATGTCCCACTATTTTGGGACTTGGGTGAGTAGAGGCTCACTAGGGAGGTATGACCAAATCCTTGGGGCTAAAGCAGATATGACTCATGTCTCCTAGTCCACTCTCTATAGCTTCTACCCATGATTGGGCTTGGCTATGGGTGCACACCATTATGACTCTCTACCAACCCTAGATGATTATCTCCTTTACAAATTCTTAATGAAATAGCACACAAGAAAGGAAAACACTCAATAAAAATAAGTGAATCCCTAAACTATTTTGTGTGTTTCAGATGTGTTGTTTGTAAAGATGACCTTGTGTCACGTGTTTGAAATCTTGTTGGATGATAATCTTGTGTTTAATTGGATTTCACCTGTATGCTCATAGCTCAACAACTGATAATGAAATTCATGGTCATGTAAACCCACCTAAAATGTGGAGATGAAACCCACACCTGGGCAGGGAGCACAGGTCCTACCGATCCTCACCCAACACCCCATGCGTAGTGATACACCCCTTCGAAGAGGAATGCATGCTATTTTGCATGGTTAGGATAGATCTTGGAGTTGATATTGGCAAAGAACAAGGGTTCATGGGATTTGAGGCAATGGATGGAGATGAAAGCCACCGTCATTGACCTCTACTAGTGGTTGGTGATGAAATCCAACTCACTAGCATTTAAGTGAAGCATGGTGTGTGTGGTTATTTTTAATCCAAAGAAAGTAAACAATGAAGCATTCGATGATCATTCACTAAATGCATGCAAAAGTACATTTTACTTTCAGAAATCTAGATAAAAAGAGACCTACAAGATGCAAACCCTAAATGATGGCCTACCCATTAGGTAGCCTACATGCAAGCAAACCATACAAGGGCATCATAACTTAACTTATTTTTTATTTTTCTTCTTTTTCTTTGCTATTTTTGCATTTATAATAAAATGAAACTATCTTTCTACCTTTCTAGCAAACAAAGCATGCAAGAAAAATCAAATTTCAGCAATTTTTGACTATGTAACAGAAAACCAAAAGTTTAGGCACCTACCTTATCACCCGGGGAACCTACTATTTCTGGCATCTGAGCAGAAAAGGCTCTATTTTGTGGCCATCCCAGGGTGGGATGGCTACTAGTTTGATGGCCATCCTAGGGTGGGATGGTTGTGTGGCCATCCCAGGGTGGCACGAGGAGCAGTCCAGAGGCCGTTTTAGGCTAGAACGACTAGTACCTATTGGTCATCAAATCCGCACAGGAAAGGACTTTCGGTGGGTTTGCACGCCCTGGACCTACGACCAACATTGAAAGGCCGAGGGGAAGAGATGCCCCTCGTGCCGATCTCCGGAGAAAGGCCGGCTCCTATACTAATCTACTTTTGGGGTTTGAGACAAGAGTGCAGGAAAGAAATAAACAGAGTAAGGGTTAGGAAAAGAAATAAAAAGGGTAAGGGTAGAGAAAGAAATAAAAGAGTAAGGGTTAGAAGATGATGATTTAAGGTGGGAGAGAACAGGAAGCACGATTACTCGCTAACAACTCGAATAGCAGCAAGAAATACCAAGAATAACATGAAAGAAATGAAATGTCGAACTTCCTATGTATCCTCTGGACGGGTTCGCAGGGTTCTCCTTTCTCTCTCACTGGAATTCAGGGTTCAGAGTAACAACGATTGAGATAAGGGAATAACAGAAACCTCGATCCACCAAGCAGCATAAAGGAAAGCGACAAGACATTTTTCCTCTCCTATGTATCCTTCAGGGCAAATTTTAGGGGTTCAGTCCCCGATCGCACACCGGATTCAGGATTTAGAGTCTCAGTATGCGAATGAGAAAAGACAAAAGAATTAAGCACATAAGGTAGCATAAAAGAGAGAAATAGAGCACAAAAGTCTTTAGTATTAAACGCAGGACATCAAGTTACAGCAGCTTTCTAGCAGAAAGTTCCCCCCCTTTTACATTACATGCCTGGGTTTTTATAGAGGACCCGACCCTCTGAGTCATTATTACAAAAATGGCGGAGTACACCCTCGGGCTCTGAGAAATCGGCTCCTCGCGGCTGCTACGGATTGAGTTTTCAAATCGGTTGCCAAAACTGGCAACTGTGACTGGGTCAACCATGGAAATATTCATTTAATGCACCGCCCGAGTGTCCCTGGCTTCTGGATGCTGTGCTTGAGTGATCGTTACGCCCGTCGGGTTTTACTTCGAGGACTGTTACGTCCCTTTCATTTGCCAAAATTGGTCAGCGGACTTATCGGGCAAGAAAGGGGTATTTATAAGGGGCTTTCGATCACCTTGGGAAGCTGCCCGCCTTGGAACGTGGGCCCAAAAAGTGCTTCGCTACATCTCCGCCTCGCCAAAGCCTTGGGCCGAAGTAGATTCTCCTTGATTTGTTCTTCGCAAAATAATGCTTCGCAGAAACTACTTCGGGGATGTCGAGTGCCGAGCGAATTCCATCTTTGAAATGGGGCCTTTTGTCCTTTGCTGGCGAAACTGCTTCGGCTGGAAAATGTTTCGGCCCGATTCTTTCTCAAAACTGCGGTTCGGGGAATATCCTCCCGAAGCACTCTTCTATTTTCGACACATTGTCATTTTGCTTCGGGCACCACTGCTTCGGGTGAAAACTAGCCGAAGTAGGTGTCGGGAATACTTCGGGCCCGAAGTAGTTTCCTTACCTTAGCTGATTTGGATTATGCTCTCCTCCTTCGGCGAAGTCGCTTGGATGCTGCTTCGCAAAACTTCCGCCCGAAGCGGCTACCGAAAATGCTTCGGGTGCGAAGCGTTATCTTTGTATTTTCTTCGACGAAATTACTTCGCAAGGTTTTCGCCCGAAGTGGTGATTTGAAGTGCTTCGGGCCCGAAGCTCTTTTCACATTCTCCTTCTTTTCTTTCGGCGAAGCTATTTTCCTTGGCTTGTTTGGTAGCGAAGCTCTTTCTTCTTCATTTTATAAAAGGGGCGATAGGGAGGGTCAAAATTGCTGTAACTTAAAATAAAAGAAAAACTTTCAACAAAGAAATATTATACAAAAATTCTACTATTCTTCTACCCCTTGTATAATGTGACAAAAAGTGTCAACATTCTTGGCGGCTCGCGGGGTGACGAGCTCGTCTCGGCAAAAGAACCCTTTAGCCCTGATCCATTGGGCTGCAGAGTTACTGGTCTTCTCCAGACCCTGCTTCTGTGGTCTTGTCCCTCCTCTTGTTCCTCTTCTCCTTCTTCTTCTTCCTCTTCCTCCGGCGCGGCTTCTGGCCGTGGCGATGGTTCGAGGCGATCACGGATGCGCTTCATCGTTCTTCGGACATGAGTCCAGGCACTCTTTTGGAATGGTTCTTGATCTTGTAATGCCTTAACCAAAATGCGAAACCGATCAATTTGCCCGATGTCAGCATGTTTGGCCCTGATGAATAAATCGTTTAGGCATGCTACCATCTTGCAGTATCTCAAGATGAAGTCCGTTATCTGCCCTTCTGAGATCGGCTCCGCCCATCCGTCTATCTCTGAGACATCGCCCTCGAATTGGAGCCAAACTGGCTTGAGGTCATCTTTAGTCAGAAGGTTCCCGTCATCGTCTGTGAAACTCGAGAAACCCAAGGAGGAGAGGTCCTAAAAATAATTCATCGAGGCACGCTGCTCATTTTCAAAGATGTCTTGGAGCCTTCTCGCCTTCTGAGCTTTTCGCACCTTGGAGAAAAAGGCGCGAACCGTGGCCTGGGCCGTGGACCAATCTCTAGCCGTCCGAGTCATTGCAGTGACCTGCAAGTCCTGATATTTCGCATTCTGGACGTCGAAGGCTAACTTGAGCCGACGCCTGGCTTTCTGCGTGACTTCATCAATGATTGGCCCTCCTTCGGCAATAGCGAGCTGGGCTTCGGTGATGAAGGTCAGTATCGTGAGGGCGCTGGAACACCGAGACCTAAAATTCTTGAGCAAATGGGCGCGAATCTCCTTAATTCTGCTCCTATCAAACACCGTCAGGTCTTCCTTCTCGTACAGTTGGGCCTGCATTTGTGCAACTCTGCCTTCCAGCTCTTTGGCCTTTAGGTCATTTTTGGCTTGTCTCTGCGCCGATTTTCTTCAGTATTCTGGAGCTGTAGAACTTGCAGCTTCAGGGCGCGTGTTTCCTTTTTCATGGCCTTGCACTGCTCCTCGGCCTCTGCCAACTTGGAGCGGACCCTCGCCAAATCTTCTTCTAGCTTAACATTGGCAGCCTCGGCCTCAATCCTGCGCTGGTTGGCGATAATTGCATGAGCCCTAAAGGTCTCAATTCGGACATGCATGGATGCCGATTCATTGTCTACATTTAGATGCACCAGGTCTTTAGGTGTTTCCTGGTAATCATAGTCCACTGGAGTCATTTCATCCAGAGGTTTCTGCACCTTAGGGACCTTCTTGATCTTGTGCATCTTCCCAGCTTTCAAATCAAACACGACGCATTTTTCAACTTGAGCCGTCGCTCGCCCTCTTTTCTTTCTCGCCTCCTTCAGGATTTTGTCGGTATTCTGTCGGGCTTGGAGCAGCTTCTCGGCGAGGGGGCGTTCCTTGATCAAGGACATCTCAGACTCAAACAAGGCTGGGTCACCAGCCGAAGGAGTGAACAAATACAGGGAGTGGATGGGGGATGTCTCATCAGGAGGTTCGATGGTGGGGCTCGACGTCGAAGCGATACCTCCGCTTCTGCTAAGAATCAATGGAATGGCAGTGTGAGTGGGCGAAGTGATATCAATGGACTTATCCCGGCCGGGATCATGGGATGGACCTGGACTAGCTACGGGCGATGTGTGAGGGGATGAGTGGCCCTATAGGGGAGACTGATGGGATCCTTCGGCCGTGGCCGCAGTGGACGTAGGTGAGTCCTGAGCATAGGGTGAAGCATGCATACCTGAGTGCCCTCCTGGCAAAGCGGCTGTAGTGACTTCAGGTGCAGCCGTCTCCTGTTCTTCTTCTGCTTCGGCATCTTCAACCTCCATGGTTTCTGCCTCAGCGTCCCCTTCGGATTGGAGGAGTTCCTCCACATTGATGACATTAATATCTGGGATGGTTTCGGCGCTTGGTGGTGCTACGCCTTCGACGTTTGCTTCGGACGGGCCCGATGTAGGTCGTCCAGTGGAAGGGCTCTGAAAACCTGTGCGAAGCCGCTTTGGATGGCTTGGAGGCACTTGGACTGATTCTGGCCTCTTTCTCTTTGTCCTCACCAGCGGTTGTTCTGACTCCTCGAAACTCGTGCCTTGGCCTCCCACAGGTACCTGAGGTGGTTTACGTGGCGTGGCTTTGGCCTTCTTCCCTTTCTTCGGCTCCGAAGTAGTTTCCTTACCTTTTGGGCTTTCGCCCGAACCTGGTATAGCTGGGGGAATGAGGTCGGCAAAGGACAGGGGCTTCCATGTCCCAGCATTGGCCTCATAGACCGCCGTGAAGTCCTTGTCAGTTGCCAAAAGTCCGTAAGAGTTCATATTTTGGTGGTGGACCCTCATTATCCACCATTCTCTTAGCTGGGCCACATCCCAATCTTTCGCCGCCTCCTTCAAGTCATCCTTTGCCTTCTTCCAGAAGGTGGAGTTGGGGCTCGGGAGAGGGTGCCGAACTGGGTCATATGCAACCTCCATCGGGTAGAACTCGTGCCGGGGAGGTAGCGTTTCCATTTTCTCCAAGTGCCACTCCGGATCCCTCCCGTTGGGATTGTTCCTCTGCTCTACGATTTTTGGATAAGGGCAAGCGTGGAAGTTCTTAAATCGAAGATGGTCCCTCATTACCCCTAGGGGGTCATAGAGCCATTGCTGAGGAAGCTGGACTAGGCCAAAATTGGCGAGTTTCTCCTCCAAGAAAACATTTTGTTTGAGGGCAAACACCTCGATAACTCCCATTTTGAAAGGGAAATCGTAGGTGTGAGCCCATTTCCGTCCATGGCCATAAATGGCGTTTGTTGCATCGCTCTGCCGAGCGACCTCCAATGCGAACTGGTACTCGGAGGGGTAGACTGGCAGTAGAAAAGGCTTCCCTATGAAGCCGAATATGCGAATTACAAGCCCCTGTGTCAGCTGAAAAATGTCTCCCCTCCTCTCTTGTACCACTTTGTCCCTTAGGAGGAGGGGAACCCGAGGGGAAGACCCCGTTAGCATGTGCATTGCGGGTCCCAAAAATTGTTGGTTAAAAGAATAATAGGACTCCGTCTTCAATAGGAGAGGGGTCCACTGGTATACAGGCAGAGGATTTCCATCCTCGTCGCTTGCCGTAATAGCAACATAAGGGAAACTCTTATGTACATGAAAGAAAAATAACCAAACAAGAAGAGAACAGGGCGAGAAGTACTTATTTGTCCCAGCATTCTTCATGCTTGGTGAGCCGCGTATGTAGGGTCCTGGCCACCCATTCTGCCCAATAGAAAAATACTGGTTTGGTGCTTGGCCTCGAAGCATCAAGGGCATAAAATTCCCTCTGGAAATACACTCAGCCAAAGACACCTGCCACGGGTGTACCGAAGCTAGGGTAGATAGGCCTGCCACCCATGCAATGATGGAGAAGATGTCGACATTTTTGAAGGCCTCCAAGGGTAGGGGCATCTGGGGCAAATTGCCCGAAGGGAGCCCGCTTTTGAGGCTCTGCTGCAAAAAATTGATTATGTAGTTGGAGGACTTGAACCTCTCCATTTGTTCGCTAAGAATAACGTTGCGAACCGTGTACCCCTTAGGAGGGCCCTCGCTGTGGTGCAAAGGCTGCCTGGACATCTTCTTTCAGAATGGAGAATAGCTTGTGGCCGGAGGCGTCCACCACTTGCCTGGAGGTGGGCTGATAGTTTCGCGCGATGGCATCAATCAGCTCAGGGCAGTGATGTGTGGGGGGCATCAGATACCAGTATATCTGGGAGTAGTAAGCGGCAGCTCTTTTGTTGTCTGTCGAGAGCCTGCTTTTCATGAACTCGATGGTGCTCCTGAGTTCAGCCACGCTCCTCGATAGCTTGGTGTCTCTGATCCTATCCCACCCATCGATCGGTGGTTCTTCAGGTTGCTCATCCCCAGAATCCTCTCTTTCTCCCATGATTTGTTTCTCAGGGCGGCGGCTAACATCGACCTTCTTCGGCCCTTTGTCATGGCCCTTTGCCTTTGGTTGCTCGGGGGCCGCCACTTCTGGTTCCTTCCCCTTTTCCTTAGAGTTCTTCTTCCCCATAGTGCTAGGGGTGATGGAGAAAACAATGCGGAGGGCTTCGGGATTGGAGGCTTCGAAGCGCAAGATAGGAGAGTTTGAAGACTAGTAGCGAAGTTTGCATGAATTATCGGGCAAATAGCTTCGTTACTGCTGGAGCCTACGTTATATAGCCTTAGAAGGCAACCACCAGTATTTATGGCACTTGCCATAATTAACTTCGCGTCGCTTCGTCCAATTCGCCGCATGGTGGAGTGGTACACAAGGCTGTGTGTTGTGATGATTGCGGCTCGCTTTGGAAGCGTGACCCTCTGCCACTTTGTACCCGAGCATGAACTTTTCTCCTAACCGAATCCTTAAAGGACGTACTCGCCACCTTTTCATTTAACTCACCCGCTTCAGACGCTTTTGAAGGTGGCTATCGACACGTTCCCCTAGGCACATTTTAAATGCCCCTAACTTTTTCGTCGTTGGGTTGGTGAAGTCGAGGTCAGGGTTGAAATGCTTCGGGGCGAACCCTTGGTGCGAGCTATTTCTTTTATGCTTCGGGCCCGAAGTAGTTCTCTTCGCTGAAGGTGGTTCATCGGTCCTTCTTTCGATACTGCTTCGCTTGGATTCCCCTTGGAGAAGTACCTCTCGGTCCTCAGCCTGAGTCTTGCTCGGTCACAAAATTTGTTGCGAGCTATTTTCTATCAGCTACTTCGTACGCCCAGTTCCCGAGCTTCTCTTCTTTTTTTTTTTGGAATGTGCCGAAGTAAAACTCGACCTGAGCTTTTGAGCAACACCTTATTTAGAGCCAAACTATTTACAGTATTTACACAATATTTTTGTGGCATAATCGGCATGCCGCCACCACGGATTCAGCTTTGGGCAATTATCCGGTAAACCTGCAGTGTCCGGACCAGATCTGATTGTACTTTAACATACCCTTGAGGTTCGGCTGGACCCTTCCCGAAGTTGTCCATGCTACGAACAGGAAGCAACGCAGCCGATTTCCATTCCTGCTAGTGCCCAGATTATTGGCGAAGAAGTTCGCCACTTGAAAACCTTCTTGGGGCATTGGCCTTAGGGATAGCCGGAACCAATACCAGACCCAATGCCAGAATTCTATAGATTCTTCGAAATAAAGGTCGGGTACAGGTTCTTCCATCCTACTGATATGGTAACAAGGCTCCTCCGACGAAGAGTAGTCCTCCAGGATCCCTTCGGGCTCATCCTCTGAATCGGACAGGCTTGATGAGCTTTGGCTGAACACTTGCATGCCATCTCTTGGGATACAAAAAGGGTGCAAAAATGTGCCCTCTTTGTTCTCGGGTTCTACCACTCGAGTCTGCTTCTCTCCTCGGTTCACCTCTTGATGGAGATTGCGAGCAACCATGTTGTTCATTGGGTGGGCCACGCTTGCGTACTTCCATTGTTGAGCTAGTATGAGGTCTGCTTCCTGAGCTCCCAATGACTGTGTCTCAGGTCTCGGCTCAGTGTGAGGAATGCCCCATGATGAGTACTGCGTTGGCCGGACAGGAGCAGTAATTATCGGAGGAAGCGACGAAGTTTCTCTCCACTGCCACTTTCCCGATAGGAGCAGAAGCCGTTCCGCTCGTATTGCCTCCTCAAATATTTGAGGGAACCTTCGTTCCCCTGATTGCAGTAGAATGAGGCTTACGTCCGGGTGGAAGGCCCGAACATAGAAGAGATGGGCTTGGGCGGGCGTCGGTTGGATCTCCAGCGGGATTCTCTTCCAACTTCTATAGAATCGGACATTGAAGTCCGTGATACCCTCCGAAGGTGCTCTCTTGATAGTGGAGAGGTATGCGAAGAGATGGAAGGGGTCCTGAGAGCCATCGAACGTCTCGATCAATGCCCCCGCTAAGTCATCCCATGAGCAGATGCTTTTGGGCCTGAGCAATCTGTACCACCGCAGCGCCCTTCCTTCCAGAGATAGAACAAGAAGTCTGATCATGACATCTTCATGGATAATGTCATGGAGGGTCGCTAAATCGGCAACATCTTCAAGGTGTTCTCGGGCCATTCCCACGGTGCCGCTGTATTTTGTCAATGATTTCAAGGCACTTTTGGGAATCTCATGGTAGCTTTGGATATTCAGGGGGCCTGGATCATTCCAGCTAGGAAAGCTTCTCCTAGCCATTACGACAGTAGCCTATGGAAATCATGGTTGTCGCCGCTGAGTCGGAGTCGTTAGGTGAACATTCTTTCTCCGCTTATGAGGTCAAGGCTGCTCACCGAACCTTGGTTCCTCCAGGATATCTTCTTTCAGATTTGAAAGGCGCCTACGACCAAGAAATCTGGATCTTCAACTCAATCGAGTCGCCAGGTGATTTTATCAGATGAAGACAAGCCAGAGATTCACCGAACTCGGACCTTCTCAAAACATGGGGGCTCCTGGTTACGAAAACCAGGTTTAGGTACTGGTCTCCATGACTTCAGAGATTCTCAGTTAAAACAGAGTCGCCAGATGCTAAGAGTCTTTCGGTAATGAGGGCATCGATTCTCACTACTACTCAGAAGATGAGACTGACCGGATCTCACCGGGAACTTGTTAGAACTACTGGCTCCGGTGAAGACGGGCTAGAAATTTTCTCAAATATGGGACCTTGGGTCCCACCGGCGTGCCAAAAACTGTTGGTCATCAAATCCGCACAGGAAAGGACTTTCGGTGGGTTTGCGCCCTGGACCTGCGACCAACATTGAAAGGCCGAGGGGAAGAGATGCCCCTCGTGCCGATCTCCGAAGAAAGGCCGGCTCCTATACTAATCTACTTTTGGGGTTTGAGACAAGAGTGCAGGAAAGAAATAAACAGAGTAAGGGTTAGGAAAAGAAATAAAAAGGGGTAAGGGTTAGAGAAAAGAAATAAAAAGAGTAAGGGTTAGAAGATGATGATTTAAGGTGGGAGAGAACAGGAAGCACGATTACTCGCTAACAACTCGAATAGCAGCAAGAAATACCAAGAATAACATGAAGGAAATGAAATGCCGAACTTCCTATGTATCCTCTGGACGGGTTCGCAGGGTTCTCCTTTCTCTCTCGCTGGAATTCAGGGTTCAGAGTAACAACGATTGAGATAAGGGAATAACAGAAACCTCGATCCACCAGGCAACATAAAGGAAAGCGACAAGACGTTTTTCCTCTCCTATGTATCCTTCAGGGCGAATTTTAGGGGTTCAGTCCCCGATCGCACACCGGATTCAGGATTCAGAGTCTCAGTACGCGAACGAGAAAAGACAAAAGAATTAAGCACAAAAGGCAGCATAAAAGAGAGAAATAGAGCACAAAAGTCTTTAGTATTAAACGCAGGACATCAAGTTACAACAGCTTTCTAGCAGAAAGTTCCCCCCCTTTTTACATTACATGCCTGGGTTTTTATAGAGGACCCGACCCTCTGAGTCATTATTACAAAAATGGCGGAGTACACCCTCGGGCTCTGAGAAATCGGCTCCTCGTGGCTGCTGCGGCTGAGTTTTCAAATCGGTTGCCAAAATTGGCAACTGTGACTGGGTCAACCATGGAAATATTCATTTAATGCATCGCCCGAGTGTCCCTGGCTTCTGGATGCTGTGCTTGAGTGATCGTTACGCCCGTCGGGTTTTACTTCGAGGACTGTTACGTCCCTTTCATTTGCCAAAATTGGTCAGCGGACTTATCGGGCAAGAAAGGGGTATTTATAAGGGGCTTTCGATCACCTTGGGAAGCTGCCCGCCTTGGAATGTGGGCCCAAAAAGTGCTTCGCTACATCTCCGCCTCGCCGAAGCCTTGGGCCGAAGTAGATTCTCCTTGATTTGTTCTTCGCAAAATAATGCTTCGCAGAAACTACTTCGGGGATGTCGAGTGCCGAGCGAATTCCATCTTTGAAATGGGGCCTTTTGTCCTTTGCTGGCGAAACTGCTTCGGCTGGAAAATGTTTCGGCCCGATTCTTTCTCAAAACTGCGGTTCGGGGAATATCCTCCCGAAGCACTCTTCTGTTTTCGACACATTGTCATTTTGCTTCGGGCACCACTGCTTCGGGTGAAAACTGGCCGAAGTAGGTGTCGGAAATACTTCGGGCCCGAAGTAGTTTCCTTACCTTAGCTGATTTTGGATTATGCTCTCCTCCTTCGACGAAGTCGTTTGGATGCTGCTTCGCAAAACTTCCGCCCGAAGCGGCTGCCGAAAATGCTTCGGGTGCGAAGCGTTATCTTTGTATTTTCTTCGACGAAATTACTTCGCAAGGTTTTCGCCCGAAGTGGTGATTTGAAGTGCTTCGGGCCCGAAGCTCTTTTCACATTCTCCTTCTTTTCTTTCGACGAAGCTATTTTCCTTGGCTTGTTTGGTAGCGAAGCTCTTTCTTCTTCATTTTATAAAAGGGGCGATAGGGAGGGTCAAAATTGTTGTAACTTAAAATAAAAGAAAAACTTTCAACAAAGAAATATTATACAAAAATTCTACTATTCTTCTACCCCTTGTATAATGTGACAAAAAGTGTCAACAGTACCTACAACAGAAACCAAGCAAAAACCAAGGTTAAACCTTCAAAAAGTTAATAGGGATAGGGTACCACCATGATCACCACTAAAGTAGGTAAAAAATGTTGCACCTAAGAGTGTTAAATCTAAATCTGGTGTTTAAACAAGCATTGCAAAATGACAAACTTAAGCAACCATATAAGCCAAATAAGTGCAAGAAAAGGTGTTTCTCTTTATTTAATTTGGTAGATCAGAACAATGGTTACATATATGTCTCCTTGAGGGCTCTTAATGTGATACAATTGTTTACAAAATGACGGGTGCCCAAGGTTCAAGTCCTTTCAAAGAAACTCGTGTGCACTTCCAATGTTCTTCCTCATAACCACAATTGAGGTGGGTGAACCTATGATGTTGTCACTTTGTTCTATGATCTTGTGCTCCTTCCTTTTATGCTATATGACTTGCACCTGCACACAAGGAAATCAGAACTATTAAATAGCAAGTATGTATGGTGAAAACATGTAATCCCCACAGGCACTAAAAGAATAGAAAACATGAATATGTAATACACCTATCTAAATCAACTCCAAATAACTTGAAATTGTATAGGTATGTAAAATAGATGGTTTTGGGAAGATATTACTAAAAAAAAAACCAAAATTGCATCCGATGGCATGGCGTAATCGCAATACGCTTTTCCAACCTACAAAACCCAAAGCAAGCAATTTCTGCCCCTAAACATATCCAAAATACATGAAACTTGGAAAGAATACATAAAATAACATTTAAAGACAACCCATATGGTCAGATTTGTAAAATAAATAATATTTTCATGTGCATCTCCAGATCAGCTCCGTAGACTTGCATAAAACCCTATAAAACACTAAAAATATGATATCTTGCTCAATATAGCTCCAAACTACATGAAATTTGGATAGAATGTTCATATACTAATATAGAATCTGAATAAAAAAAATAGTAAAGAAATCATACACAGATCTATCCTCATCCCTTGCAGGGATGGTGGGATTGTCACAAAATGGGGATCGTTCTGGGGTGAGATGACCACCAATTCTTCACTTATTTTGTTGCCAATTCCTCTATGAATTGGCTCAAAATCCTCCTACTAGTGTTTTCATCAAATTTTGTGGTGAAATTCACTCAATTGATACAGTTTTGTAAACAAATTGCGCCTCCTAGATCACTCACAAACCTCCTTTGCTAGGTAGAGATTCTAAGAGAAAAAGACACAAAAAGGTGAGGGAAAATCTTGGTAGCACTCCGTTGCTATATCTCAAAACTCCTCTCTATGATTTGTGTGGAAAATTGATTCAATTTATAGCCAAAGGAAGCGTTTGGACAAGAAGGCATGCAAGGGCATGCAGGGCAAGAGGCGTCATTTGGGCAATAGGGGGGCATGCATTGGAGGGGGAAGAGAATCTCCCTATTTGGCCTCCCTCATGCAGTATGTCATAAGTATTCTGCACCCTCTAACTTGCATGCTTGAATAGGTGGGGCAAATGTCAGTTTCTGGGTGCCATTTGTCCAAATTTGACTTTTTGGGAGTCAAACCTTGTGGTTGTCCCACCCCGGGATGGCCAGTTTTCCACTGTCCCTAGGTGGGACGATGGTGATCTTCCCTCATACTAGGGTGGGACGGTCATGCCTATATGGCCCAAAACCTCCCAAAAGTGGGGTAGAGCCTTCCAAGAGTGGTTAGGCCCACTGTAAAGCCTTTGAGGGTTTTAAAAGGGGGGCATATGTTGTCAATTGGATCTTGTTTTGGTCACCTAATTGGATTGACCAGATTCTAGTGTCCACACATAGCAAGAAGTAGATACAATTTAAAGCACCAACAAAATATAATACCGCAAGAATATGGAGAGATATTTGGGGTATCTCAATAATTCTAAAAGTAAAAAAAAATGTATGGCTAGTAGGTCATAGGAAAATTTTATTTAAAGGGGTTTTCATGGCCCCTCACAATGTGTTTTATGTAAAAAGGTGGATGGGAGTATAGACCATCTCATGGGACACTGTTCAATAGTTTAGGAACCATAGCAATGGATTCTTAATATCTTTGGGAAATCTACGATGATAAAGGGTAAAATTGAAGAATGGTTAAAGCAATGGTAGAGCACTTTTAAAAGGGAAGCATTAAAGATAACCTAGGATACATTGAAAGATACAATACTTTGGATTGTATGGATGGAAAGGAATAAAATAATATTTAAAGAAAAGAAAAGCAATTTAGAGGTAATGAAAATGAATATTTGTTTAGCCATAGAGGAGTCTAAACCAATCTTATCAACTCACCCAATCCCTAATCTTGAAGTAGAGAGCCTTGATAGATAGAGTCAAGCCATCAAATTGAATAATGATGTTGGGTACAGGAGAAACAAAAGGGAGGCAAATAATATAAAGTGGAAACCATCAAAAGTGGAGTTAGTCAAACTGAATTTTGATGGAGAATATAAAGGAAATTGAAGACCAACAGGAGGAGGAGGAATAATAAGAAATAATAGGGGTGACATGTTTGTCACATTACACTTTTAATAGTGAATTTAAGATAAATAATGAAGCTAAAGCTTTGGCAACTTTGCAAGGGTTAAAAACATTTAGACAAATGAAATGGAACAAAGTATGGATGGAAGGCAATTCATTGATAATAATAAATGCAATTTTGAGGAAAGTAAAGGCTCCATGGAACATACAAGAGATCATTGTGGAAATAGAAGACCTTGTTATAGTGTTAAGAGAAATCAAGTTTACACATACGTTAAGGAAAGGAAATGAATGTGCAAATTTTTAGAAATAATGATTTGTCATTGATGTCAAACGCAAAAATGTCTTCAAGGAGGAAATGTTGATGTCAAAGGCAGAAATATCTTCAAGGGTGAAATGTTGAGTTGTCATTAAGTGCAAGGCAAATATCTTCAAGGGTGCTTTAATATTTAAATAATATTTAAATATTAAAGTAGGAGGTTTATATTTAAATCAAAGGATTTAAATATAGTTTAAATATTTAAATGTTGGGTGACCTCCTTGAGTGCACCATGCAAAGGAATTAAAATTTAAATTTTCAAATTGATGGGTCGACTTCCTTGGGTGTGAATGGAAAAAGCATATAAATAAATAAGGAGAGGAGCACAAGTTTGGTGGCATAGCAGGAAGAAAGAAGACTTTAAATATATGTTCATGCCACTTCTATCCCAACCGAGTGGTTTGACTAGTCAATAGTCTAGCTCACGCTAGGGGGGTCCGGTGCAAAAGGTTCAAGGGTCAAAACCCCTCGATGCCTGTTTTGGTGTGTTTTGCTATTCGAGGTAGCACAAAGACGAAGTTAAATATTATATCATGTGCATTTGGTTTCATCCATTGGGTTAGCCTAGTTAGTTGCTTAGACTGAGCTAGGGCATTGTGTTGTAGAAGGTTAAGGGGTTGAATCTCTTCGATATCATTTTGTTGAAGAGTTGAAGATAGAGCAACGAAGGAATTAAATATTCACTAGCACCTTTTGGTTTCACGTGTTGCGTTAGTGTAGCTAGTCAAGAGCGGATGTTAGGGTGTTGTGCTTCTAGAGGTCAAGGGATTGAATCCCATCCGCGACTATGCAAGTTATTTATAAATTTTATTTTATTAAGTTTGATAAAAGGGGAGATATAAGACATAGTATTGTGATTTGATTTTTGCAAATGAAAAATAGGAGATATAAAGTGTAATATTGTGATTTGATTTTTGCAAATTATAAAAGAGGAAATTAAAATGCGTAAAAATGGTGCACCAAATGATGATAAAAAATATGCGTATCTATGTCCTATTGCGTATGAGCATCAAACGGAAGCATGCAAGTAAGATGGAAAAGATAACAAATAACAAGAAATGATGCAAAGTAAATCGACTTCTTATTAATTGGGTAGATCAAATCCAGGTTACAAAATGTCCCCTTTGAGGGCTCAAATAGATGATACAAATGTTTACAAATCGGGTGCCCAAGGATCAAAATCCTTCAAGTAACTCGGGTGCACATCCAGTGTCTTTCCTCGTACCCACAATCGAAGTGGGCGGGCCAAGGTTACCACCGCTTGTATATTTGATTATTTGAGGTCCAATGCTAATCCCCAATGTGTTGTATAACCTACACCTGCACACAAGGAAACAAAAAATATCAAATAGCAAGTGCGTGTGATGAGAAACATGCAATCCCCACAGGGGCCAAATAGCTAATAGTGAGAATAAGCATCAAATAAACTCCAAATGACTTGAAATTATAGAGGGATGTAAAAAAGAATATTTTGGGAAGATATCACCAAAAATTGTGCCAATATTGAGTCCAATTGGTGCCTCGTAATTGCAATGACCGTGCGCAACCTGCAAAACACAAAGCGAACAATTTATGGCCCTACACATATCCAAAACACATGAAAATTGGATAGAACACATAAAATGCTATTTTAAAGAAACCCATTTGATCATATTTACAAAATAAGTGACATTTTAGGTGTTTCTTCATATGACCACCGGAGACCTGCATGAGACCCTACAAAACACTAAAATTGCAATATCTCGGCCAATATAGCTCAGAATGACCTAAAATTTGAACTGCAGCATAATATGATAATGTAGAAAATAAATAATTAAAAATAGTAACAAAATCATGCACATATTTCTATTCATAATAGGGTGGGATGAATAAGACTATCACAAATTGGGGGGCACCCGGGGGTGGGACGCCCACCGTTTTTGCCTAAATTTTACCACCAATTCCACTGAGGATTGATGCAAAACACTATGGGAGGTATTGTCATCAAATTTGGTGAGGGTATTCACTCATATGGTTTGGTTATGTGACAAATTGCGCCTACTAGTTCCCTCGCAAACCTCCTTCGCTAGGTAGAGATTCCGAGGTAAAAATGGGCACAAAAGGTGAAAGGAAATCTTGGCAGCACTCCGTTGCTTTGTCCTCAAAATTCCTCTCTATATTTTGTGTGGAAATTGCATCCACTTTATAGCCCAAGGAGGCTTCATGGGTCAAAAGGCATGCGAGGGCATGCAGGGCAAGAGGCGCCACTTGGCCACCGGGGTGGCATGCATTGGAGGGGGAAGAGAATCTCCCAAATTGGCCTCATTCATTGAGCATGTCATAAGATCTACTACGTGCCCTGACTTGTGGGCAATAATAGCCAGGAATATGATCGTTATTGGGTGCCTTTGGCCCAGATTTGACTTTTTTCCGATCAAACCTGCTATTCGCTCCACCCCGGGATGAATGCTGCTATTCGCTCCAGGGTGGGATGAATAGGTTTTGTATTCATCCCAGGGTGGGACGAATAGAAACAGGGTGTTCAAAAGGTCCCAAAAGTGGCCTGAAACCTTCCAAAACCTTGCACTGAGTGGTTAGGACCACTGTATACCTATTGAGGGCTGCCCTAGGGGCCTTGGTCTATCATTTAGTCATTGCTTATGGTAGCATAATCGGATTGACCAGATTTTAGTGTCTACAGATGCCCCTTTTTGGGATGCATTGTGTGTAGCACAGCGTCGAGCAAAAATAGATGACTAAAATGTTCAATGATTAGGGTTACTCAATAACCTAACCAACTTTAGATGCCCCAATCCTAGAAAGAGCATGCATTCTCGAATCCTTGCTTCTGACGAGCTAAGGAACTTGCTTCAAGTACAACCTCTCCAGTGAGGTTGACTTGATCTTGGACATTTTTCAGTCATAAAGATGATTCTATAATGCCAAGCATTTGTTTAATTTGTGCTTGTTTGCTGCCCCAAGCAGGAGCGTGATTGTCTTTGTCAAAGATTCATTGAACGAACACACTTTGCATGATTGAGTGTGTGCTTGTTGATTTTGAACTGAGTATGACTACCCCCTCAAGCGATGAGTCGATGAGGGAATGACTCGTGAGAAAAGTGACGAGTCGCTTGACCCAGATGACTTTTGTTAAGGTTACCTTCAGTTGTATCCATTGAAAAATGGCACAGTTTTGAAAGGATTTTGATGATGCTATGGAGGTGTCTTGGAAGCAAAGAGTTGAAAACTTCATTCCCATGGGGCGGTCCGGCCACAATGGCCTTCTTGGGGAGTGAAGTAGTAACTTGTCTATGCATCCATGAGAAGTTTGCATTCCATATTGACCCTGAATGAATTCCATCAGATTTGACTTGTTTTTGGTGGGTTGTTGGACCCTTTTCTTTGATGCCTCCTGGAGGAAAGGAATGAAAAACCTCGTTCCCGTGGGGTGGTCCGGCCATACTGGCCTTCTTAGGGATTGAAGTAAGGTTCTTTCCAAGCATCCAGGAGTGCTATTATTTGCCTCTTGATTGATACAAAAATTTTGACCAAAATGGAGCTATTTTTGTGGGATTTTGGACCCTTTTGGTGCATTTTAAGTTGTTTTAGCCTATGAATTTTGTATTCATCCCAGGGTGGAATGAATACAAATTTGGTATTCATCCCAGGGTGGGACGAATGACCAAAAGTGCATTCGTCCCACCCTGGGATGAATAGAACTGTTGTAGGCCTATATAAACCTCAAATGCAAGTTTTGGGCTCATTATTACATGTTTTCTCTGGCGATTTGAGGGGTGAGGAAGAGGAGGGTTATTTTTCTGAAGCGAAGCACTGTCGAAATCACCCCGCGACCACCATGAGTCAGCAAGCAGAGGCATCCAGCGGAGGAGCCGATGCGAGACGGGTATGTGGTGACTCGCCTTCCTCATTATTTTGGCTTTTAAAATTGTGATTTTGTTTTGTCGTTTATTTGATTTGTATAAAACAAGTAATTAAACCTAATTTAACTGGACTGCACCAGATTTTTACCTTATTTGACCTTCGGCAATTAAACCTAATGTAGATAAAATATACCAAAATTTTTCGAGTTTTGCATTTTATTTTTAAACATATCACATTACGAGAAAGGTAGTGAAACCCTAATGTAACTGTAATATGTTAAATTTTGTATTTTTGTATTTTGTTTTTAAAACATATCACATCACGGGATAGGGAATGAAACCCTAGGGTAGATGTAATATGTTGAATTTTGATTTTTTGTTTTTTTTTGGAATTAAATTGTTGTAATGGTTTAGTTGTGCATTTGTTTTTGGGCCTTTTGGAGGCCTTTGTGAGGCATAATGAATATCGGTTTATTGTTGTTCTTATTGAGTTATTGCTCTACCAGGTGGTGAAGAGTCGGTATCGCACACCGAAGCTCTTCCAGACCACCCGAGATGCCTTGACTGAGGCTGACTGGGAGTGGCTTGATGCCATGGGGCTCAAGCAGGTTACTCGGTTGGAGCCTGTGATAGGCGACCGGGCCTACTTGACTGCTCTTATTAGCCTATGGGACTCATGCACCAACACCTTCCACCTACCCATGGGGGAGATGACGGTGATGCTAGAGGACGTCTATCAAATTCTATGGATTCCAATAGAGGGGCGACCGATCCACTCTATGCACCATGACCAGAGAGGTGTAGTGCTAATGAGGTACTTTGGGGAGGATGCGGATGCGATAGAGCTAGACTACCTGAATGGAGGGATACTAGTGGGGTTCTAGTATGAGGAGAAGGTATTGGGGGTGAGGCATGCGCTACTGATGACCCTCATCTCCAATATGCTTCTCTCCAGATTCTTCAGGAGCCAGGTTCCCTTGGAACCTACTAGAGCTGGTGTACGCCCTAGTAGGGTGCACCAAGGAGGAGCCTCTAGTGATGGCTTGGGGGATGACACTATTGGCACAGTTGTATGACGAGTTGTACGAGATCCGCTACCATCGATGGAAGGGCTTGGGGTGCAGCTTCTTATTGCAGTGTTGGGGATGGAAGCACATAGTTGTGGGGTGACCACATGGACTACCATGGATGACCCAAGCGTAGCTAGCAGATAGGGAGATAGGATATGTTGTCCTATGGTAGAGGGCGTAGGAGAGAGGGCAGAGTCATCACCATGCAGGCGATGTGGATCACTATGCCGATATATTCTCCCGACTGGCTCTAGGGCAGGTGGTATCGTGACCGTACAGGGACTGTTTAGTCTAGGCGGATGTTGGAGAGCAGCTCTAGTGGGTGAGGTGGGGCAGATGGCTGATTGCATGGCATGGCATCGAGCGGGAGTACTTCCTATTTGCTCGAGTTACATGATAGTTTGGGCTACGATAGGGGTTTCTCGGGGAGCCAGTAGTATATCGACACCACGAGGATGAGAGGACATTAGGTTGGCCAGTGGTGGAGGAGGTGGGAGAGGAGGTAGACCCTATAGTGGATGTTCCTGATGTGGATGATGCCGGGACTACAACGGAGTATGACTCATGGTGGGTGATGCACTAGTGGCAAGGCGTAGGGGCTCTCGAAGGTGAGGCAGCTGGGGTAGCGAATGAGGTGATGGAGGATGCTCCAGAGGAGGACCAGGCAGAGGTGGATGAGCCACATGGGCATCACCAGTAGGTAGACGAGCAGGTGGATCTGCTAGACCTAGGGGATCAGGGTGATGAGGGGGAGGCTAAGGACTAGGGGGCATAGGTACAATAGGGTACCTAGGGTGATCGATACCTGGAGCTACAGGCTGAGCTGGTCAGGGTCAGACAGGAGAGGGATCTCCTTCGAGCATAGGCATAGGAGGACTAGGCCGAGATATCCTCCCTACGAGCATAGTTGAGAGCACAGGGTCTTGGGTAGGAGGGGTCTAGCATTGGGGAGGTAGAGAGGCTACGGGTAGAGGTGCTTCGGCTGCAGTCAGTAGTGGAGACCTACCAGTCATGGGGATAGCGAAGATAGGCTTACGTGGATAGACTAGAGATGGAGGTGGTGCACCTTGGAGGGCATCTTCCTGATGATGGGGAGACCAGTGGCTCACATCGGACTCGATAGAGCGAGATGGTGCAGTCTTCTTCTAGGCGAAGGACTGATAGGGCTGGTGGCAGTAGGCCTGGGGGATCACAGTGGACCCGGACTACGGGTGGTAGTGCGAGTCACAGCATCGGTCCTGCGTGACCATGGTGATGGGTACTATTGAGACTCTTTTTGACTTGTTGCTTTTTGGTATTGGTGAGGTCTGAGGACCCACTTTATTGTAGCCTACAGGCATTTTTGGAAACTATGATGTATATTTTTCCCCATATATATGAGATTTTGTTATGGTCATCATATGTCTCGTTTATTGTTTTATGAGATGGATGCAATGTATGTATGTGATTTATGATGGTATGTTAAATGCTAATGATTGTTGTAGATGGATACTATTATGTGATTTGTTGTAGTACTGATGGATGTTGTACCACGTATGCACATGTATGCTTCTATGATGTAATGCAAATGTGGTTGATGTTTATTATGTATGCATATGGATGCTTTTGTGATATGATTTGCTGCTTATGTATATGCGTGGATGCATAATGAAATGGATGACTTGCGTGCTTTGATATATTGAACTGTGACTAATGATTTGCCCCACTATGTTAGCACCATAGACTGTATAAAATGCATTAGTTCCTTTTGTTTCTTTTTGTACTATTTTTGTGTATTGGATATATGGAAATGTGTTATTGCAATGTGATGTAATGGAATAAGTGAAATGAGATGTTAAAGAATGTAGATGAGGTTTTCTTGAGACTCAAACACTCTAATTAACTTGATCAAAGTTGTTTACTGGCTATGCAAGACTTTTTGACAAGGTATGAATCTGCTAGGACGACCAAGATACTTCATATCCTTGTGTGTGCAAGTGAGTTCATTCCTATGAAATGCATAAAGATACCACCATTTCCAGATAGGCTATCCACCAAACTTGGAATGAGGATCACCCTATGAATGTCATGATCCTAGGTTTGTACTTAGTAGGATTAGACCACTAGGTAGTATAGGCTACCAAAAGCTAGCTCATCCACATGCAAACATTGGTCTGCACACACGCAAAAGCTAATGTGATAGACATATCATCATGCATACGGTCCAGTAATGCTGAGAATTCCAGGGATTCAAGCTCAACTCCCTTATTTTCTTCAATTTTATTGGGATACTTGCTCATGGGTAGTGATGATAATCACTGTTTATTTTGTATTTTGTTTTCTTTGAGCAAGGGATGTGGGGAAGTGGTGATGACCACTGTTTATCTTGCCTTTGATTTTGATTTTGACTTTGACTTTTGAGGAGTTTAATTTTTGAACTTGGGGATTTTGATTTTTTTGAACTTTTGGGATTTTGGGAATTGGGATTTTTGATAGTGGTGAAAACCACTATTTATTTTGGGGAATTGGGTAGGGAAGAGCTTGTCCTTTTGCCAATTCTCAACATTCTTGAACCATTCACATAGGGGGATGAGCAGGATGACCTTTTCGCTTAAAGTAACCTAGACCACTTCGTGGGTTCATCTTACCTTGCACAAAACTTGGATTTATTAATGTGTAAATGTGTTGGGATCTGTTGTATACAAGGTATAATCTAAGCAAGACTCTACCTCCTAAAAATCATGATAGCTTTCTACAAAATTTGAAAAGAAAACTAGAGATGGCTGAGTGACTAAAAACCGTAAAGACATTCTAGAACAAATGACTATGTGATGGGAGACAGACATTGTTATGACCAATGTAAAATGTAGGTAAACATGATAAGTGGAAAAATGAAATGATGCGGATAATGATTTTGACATAATTGTTTTCATTTGTTTTGTTTTTTTTGGATTGATGCAGGATGTACAGTCTTAGTGCTAGACACGTATGAGCAACTCTATAGTGCAAAGTACCATAATGAGTATGCCTAATGTAGATGATTTTGATAATGCAATGAAATGTGATGTAATGAAATGTAATATGATATTTTTGTATTTTTGATGTTTTGATGATATTTGAAGATGCAATGCGATGCAATATTTTTATGTTTTTGATTGACATATATGATGTTTTTTATTTTTGATTTGATAGATATACATGCATGTGACCAATGGGCTTATTGGGGGCCATTGGGGCATTTGGGGTGACCAAAGGGCTTATGGATGCCTTTGGGGATTTTGAGGTGACCAAAGGGCTTATGGATGCCTTTGGGGATTTTGAGGTGACCAAAGGGCTTATGGATGCCTTTGGGATTTTTTAGGGTGACCTAGACGGTTATAGACCACCTAGGAGCATTTTAGGTTGACCAAGCGGGTTAAAGGCACCCTTGGAGCATTTTGGGGTGACCTAGATGGTTATAGACCACCTAGGAGCATTTTAGGTTGACCAAGCGGGTTAAAGGCACCCTTGGAGCATTTTGGGGTGACCTAGACGGTTATAGACCGCCTAGGAGCATTTTAGGTTGACCAAGCGGGTTAAAGGCACCCTTGGAGCATTTTGGGGTGACCTAGATGGTTATAGACCACCTAGGAGCATTTTAGGTTGACCAAGCGGGTTAAAGGCACCCTTGGAGCATTTTGGGGTGACCTAGACGGTTGTAGACCACCTAGGAGCATTTTAGGTTGAGCCACAACACTCTAAGCATGGAAAGGCTGCAAGTGAAGGATGTTCAAGGGTTCAGGATCCTCGACGCCTTCAAGGGAGGCTAGGCGATAAGTTTTGGGTCCAATCTGACTAGTAATGACATAAGGACCTAACCAGTTTGTCGCAAACTTGTCCCTTAGATGGGGCGAAAAATTAGAATTTTGTTGGTTCTCTTTCAGAACAAGGTCACCAACCTGAAAATCTCTAATATGGACTTTCATATTGTAAGCTCTCTTAAGTCGCTCTTGATAAATGCATAGGTGCTCAAGGGCATTAATACGACGTTCATCAAGCAACGTAAGCTGATCTAGGCGAGCCTGCCGTACGGTGTCATCATCGATGAACTCTTGCATGGATATGCGCAATGATGGGATTTCCAGCTCTAGAGGCATGACTGCCTCGGCACCATACACTAGAGAAAATGGGGTGGCCCCAGTGGGCATCCGAATGCTAGTGCGGTAGGCCCATAGAGCAAGGGGTATTTGTGTGTGCCAATCGGTGTGATTCTCTTTGACAGTTTTCTTGAGAATGGCAATCAATGTTTTGTTGGAAGCCTCTGCTTGCCCATTTGCTTGCGGATAGTAGGGCATCAAAAATTTGTGTTGGATATTATACTTTGTTGTTAAAGCATGCACATATTTATTCTTAAATGATGTCCCATTATCCGAAATGATCTTGGATGGAATACCAAAATGACAAATGATATTATGCAATATGAACTCCGCTATGCGGGGTCCTGTCGTAGTGGTAAGGGGAATCGCTTCCACCCACTTTGTAAAATACTCGATAGCCGTAATGATAAACATGTGATGGCCCAAGGATGCGGGGGAGATTTTCTCGATTAAATCCAACCCCCATTGCAAAAATGGCCAAGCCGATTGGATCGGTTGTAAGGCCTAGGAAGGTACGTGTGTCAAGTTAGCATGGTGTTGACACTTCACGCACTTCCTCACATACGTGCAACAATATCACTCTAAAGTTGGCCAATAATAGCCCATGCAAAGAATGCACTTTGTGATGGCCATACCACTGAAATGGCCACCGCATGTACCGTCGTGTGCTTGGGTGATTGCCCAAGCCGACTCTTGATGCTCTAAGCAGCGAAGGAGGATCCCTTCGTAGCTCCGATGATACAAAATGTCTCCTAGCAAGACATATTTTGTCACCTTTCGTTTGAATGTTCTTTTAGTGGTGTGCGACAATCCAGGAGGGAGATTACCAAGCTTTAGATACTCCCTGATTTGTGTGGACCAGTCCTGTTGTGAGGAAGCCTCGATCGCGTGAACTGCCTGTCCCTCTTGAAATTCATCTCGAGCAAACGCTGAGTGGGAAAGAATTTGTAAGAATAGCATCGTACTACTATCAAAAGGGGCTTGAGGGAACAAAGTCCCCCAATTGGCATGATTCAAGCACTCGTGAAGGTGCGAGAATCTCTCTTGATGAGGTTCAATTTGAATCAAGTGGACTTTCGACATGGCCTGAGTATCCTCACACTCAACCACAGACTATGAGAGCATTTTGACCTGAATGGTTGTCATCTCATCGATGGGGTTCTATGGGATCAAGGATCCTAAGGAGGCCATCGTATCTACAAAATGATTAGATGATCGAGGGAGTGCCTCGATGTCATACCATTCAAACTTTGTCAGGAATTTATCCACAAGGGCTTTGTAGGCTTGTAGAACTGGGCACTTTCACTGGTAGATCCCTTTGACCTAGTTAACAATGAGCAAGGAGTCACCAAAGATGTTAAGCTTGGTGATTTTCATGGTGATAGCCATTTGGAGACCTATGAGCAAGGCCTTGTACTCGGCATTGTTGTTGGTGCATGGGAAATCAAGTTTAAATGATAGGGGTATGGGAGCCCCATGCGGTGTGAAAAACATGATCCCTACACCACCTCCTTGCTCGCATTTGGAGCCATCAAAAAATAGAGTCATATCTACCTACAGCTCAAGCTCATCAGAATCAGGTGATTTCGATATTTGGAAGACTCCATCATCGGGAAGCTCCATACTAAGAGGTTGATCATCCTAGAGAGGAGCCTCTACGATTTGATCGACGATGACCTGATCCTTGATTGATTTTTTCCAATGAACTCTAGGTCTAACTCCATCAACAACATGATCCATTTCATTGTACGATTGCTATGATAAGTGCGACTCATCATGTATCGCAATGGATTCTCTTTAGATACAACATACGTAGTATGGCTAAGCATGTAGTGTCATAGCTTCTTGGTGGCAAAAACCATCGCTAGGCATAACTTCTCCATGTATGCGTACTTAATCTCATAACTGACCAGGGTGCAGCTGAGATAGTAAGTAGCCTGCTCCTTATGCAGTTCATTGTTTTGGGCTAACATGGCACCTAATGCAATCTCAATGGCTGAGATGTATAAGCGGAACAACACTCCTGGTCAAGGTGGAGCCAACACTGGCAGTGAAGCAAGCAATTATTTTATTACGTCAAAGGCTACCTGACACTCATCATCCCAATGGAGCATTTTAGGTTGAGCCACAACACTCTAAGCATGAAAAGGCCGCAAGTGAAGGATGTTCAAGGGTTCAAGATCCTTGACACCTTCAAGGGAGGCTAGGCGATAAGTTCTAGGTCCAATATGACTAGTAATGACATAAGGACCTAACGAGTTTGTTGCAAACTTGTCCCTTAGATGGGGCGACAAATTAGAATTTTGTTGGTTCTCTTTCAGAACAAGATCACCAGCCTGAAAATCTCTAATATGGACTTTCATATTGTAAGCTCTCTTAAGTCACTCTTGATAAATGCATAGGTGCTCAAGGGCATTAATACAACGTTCATCAAGCAACGTAAGTTGATCTAGGCAAGCCTGCCACGCGATGTCATCATCGATGAACTCTTGTATGGATATGCGCAGCGATGGCATTTCCAGCTCTAGAGGCATGATTGCCTCGACATCATACACTAGAGAAAATGGGGTGGCCCCAGTGGGTGTATGAATGCTAGTGCGGTAGGCCCATCGAGCAAGGGGTATTTACTTGTGCCAATCAATATGATTATCTTTGACAATTTTCTTGAGAATGGCAATAAATGTTTTTTTGGAAGCCTCTGCTTGCCCATTTGCTTGCAGATAGTAGGTCATCAAAAAGTTGTGTTGGATATTATAGTTTACTATTAAATCATGCACATATTTATTCTTAAATTATGTCCCATTGTTCGAAATGATCTTGGATGGAATACCAAAATGACAAATGATATTATGCAATATGAACTCTGTTATGTGGGGTCCTGTCGTAGTGGTAAGGGGAATTACTTCCACCCACTTTGTAAAATAATCAGTAGCCATAATGATAAATGTGTGAAGGCCCAAGAATGCAAGGGAGATTTTCTTTATTAAATCCAACCCCCATTATGAGAATGGCCAAGCTGATTGGATCGGTTGTAAGGCCTGAGAAGGTACATGTGTCAAGTTAGCATGGTGTTGACACTTCATGCACTTTCTCACATACGCACAACAATATTTATCTTAAGTTGGCTAATAATAGCCCATGCGAAGAATGCGCTTTGTGATGGCCATACCGCTGAAATGGCCACTACATGTACCATCGTGTGCTTGGGCGATTTCCCAAGCTGACTCTTGATGCCCTAAGCAGTGAAGGAGGATCCCTTCGTAGCTTCGACGATACAGAATGTCTCCTAGAAAGACATATTTTTTTGCCTTCCATTTGAATGTTCTTTTAACAGCATGCAACAATTGAGGAGGGAGATTACCAAGCTTTAGATACTCCTTGATTTGTGCAGACCAGTCCTGTGGTGAGGAAGCCTCAATCGCGTGAACTGCTTGTCCCTCTTGAAATTCATCCTGAGCAAACACTGAGTGGGAAAGAATTTGTAATAATAGCATCATACTGCTATCAAAAGGGGCTTGAGGGAATAAAGTCCCCCAATTTGCATGACTCAAGCACTCGTGAAGGTGTGAGAATCTCTCTTGATGAGGTTCGATTTAAATCAAGTGGACTTTCAACGTGGCCTGAGTATACTCACACTCAACTGTAGACTACGAGAGCATTTTGACCTAAATGGTTGTCATCTCATTTGTGGGGTTATGTGGGATCAAGGATCCTAAGGAGGCCATCGTATTTGCAAAATTATTAGATGATCGAGGGAGTGCCTCGATATCATACCATTCAAACTTTACCAGGAATTTATCCATAAGGGCTTTGTAGGCTTGTAGAACTGGGCACTTGCACTAGTAGATCCCTTTGACCTAGTTAACAATGAGCAAAGATTCACCAAAGATGTTAAGCTTGGTTATTTTCATGGTGATAGTTATTTGGAGACCTATGAGCAAGACCTCATACTCAGCATTGTTGTTGGTGCATGGAAAATCAAGTTTAAATGATAGGGGTATGGTAGCCCCATGCGATGTGAAAAATATAATTTCTGCACCACCTCCTTGCATGCATTTGGAGCCATCTAAAAATAGAGTCATATCTGCCTGTAGCTCAGGCTCATCAGAATCAGGGTATTTCGATATTTAGAAGACTCCATCATCGAGAAGCTCCATACTAAGAGGTTGATCTTCCTGGAGAGGAGCCTCTGCGAGTTGATCGACGATGACCTGACCCTTGATTGATTTTTTTCCAATGAACTCTAGGTCAAACTCTATCAATAACATGATCCATTTCACCGTGCAACTGCTATAACAAGTGTGACTCATCATGTATCGCAATGTATTCTCTTTAGATACAACATATGTAGTATGGCTAAGCATGTAGTGTCATAGCTTCTTGGTGGCAAAAACCACCGCTAGGAATAACTTCTCCACGTATGCGTACTTAATATCATAACTAACCAGGGTGCAGCTGAGATAGTAAGTAGCCTGCTCCTTATGCAATTCATTGTTCTGGACTAACATGGCACCCAATGCAATCTCAGTGGCTGATATGTATAAGCAAAACAACACTCTTGGTTGAGGTGGAGCCAACACTGGTGGTGAATCTAGGTACTATTTTATTACATCAAAGGTCGTCTGACACTCGTCATCCCAATGGAATATGACCCCCTTGTGCAATAACTTGTTCATGGATCAACACTTTTCCAACAATTGCACTATAAAGCATTTAATGGATGTGATTTTGTCCTGTAGACTTCGAAGTTGCTTGATGGTAGTCGGGGGATGCATCTCGAGGATGGCCTTGACCTTGTTGGGGTCTGCTTCGATGCCTCATTTAGAAACTATGAATCCCAAGAGCTTTTCGGATGTGATGCCGAAGATGCACTTCTTGGGGTTAAGTCTCACATTATGTTCGATAAGGTGATCGAGGAATTTGCGCAAGATATTGAGATGCTTATGGCGTAACAAAGATTTAGCCAGTAAGTCATCCATGTAATATTCCAAAATCTTATGCATGTAGTCATGGAAGATGTATGTCATGGCATGCTGGTAGGTGGCATCGATATTTTTGAGGCCAAAAGGCATGATCTTATAGCAAAATGTTCTCTAGGGCATTATGAACGTTGTTTTGAGCTAGTCCTTCGGGTTGATACGAATCTAATTGTATCTAGAGAGGCTATCCATGAGGGATAACATTTCGTGGCCCACTGTGGCATCTACTACGGCATTGATGCTCAGCAAAGGAAAATCATCCTTATGACTCGCTTTGTTTAGGTCTCAAAAATCGATGCAAATGCGAATCCTCCCGTCAGGATTCTTGACAGGAACCATGTTGGAAAACCATGGTGGATAGTCTACAAAAATGACAAACATAGCATCCAAGAGCTTTTGTAGCTCATATTGGACCATTAGGGCCATCATTGGATGCATCTTTCTCAACTTTTGCTTAATAGGCTTGGTCTTAGGGTCTAGTGTTAGATTGTGGGTGACTAGATTTGGATCCAGTCCCGACATGTCTTTGTAGGATCATACAAAAGCTACCTTTTTCTCTATGAGAAGGGCTATGTAATCGACTTGCTCTTTAGGGGAAAAATGTTTCCCTAGTGTGGATATCAGCAGATATCTTTATCAATTGTGGGCTAGATTGACATATGCGACCCTTACTCCAACTGGTGGGGAGTAGGGATCAAATGGATGTCATCAGCTAAGTTTAAATTGTCAATGGGAACCTTGGGTTCCTCCTCAACATGGAAGATGTCATGAGTTGGACCTATAGAGAATTGAAATGACTGTAGCATATCATCGCAAGGCCAGTACTCATAAGGCAAGGGCAGTGAATCTCCCTTATCAAAGTCGATTATCCCCAAGTCAAGGTGTAATGGCTTTAACAGGTTATCCAGATCTCGCAGGGGTTGGAACAAATTGATGGAAATATATTTATGAATGGATGATTTTCCCTATGTAGTTGATGGTGTCCATGGACCTCTGGATGTTGTAAGACCTGAGGAGGTGGCTATGGGGGTGGTGGAATGACTCGCGATGGTCGATGTGGTTGTGGGCAAGTTTGCTCCTCTAGAGGTAGAATTTGTCACTAGATGGTATGATGTAATGGGAACATGCGCAGATAGAACTCATCCTCATCATCTACAGGGATGACCCGAGGGCCTTCTCCATTCGAACTATCAAATTCCATGAGCACGAATCCATAATCCAACTCATTATGGGGAAGAGTACGCAAACCTTCACCTCTCTCATAAGAGCGAATATCATCGTGAGGTGGTTCATAATCTCCTAAGGGCATAGGGAAGTAGTCCCCTAGTGAGTAGACGCGACTGGGATTGGCGAAAGGATATCGCACGAGCTCATCTCTACAATCTAGAGTCATGCGTTCTAAGTTGACAGTGAGGACATCTAAGGACACATGCTTATTGAGTCCCAATCCAGACTTGTCATACGACATTTGATACTATGGCTAGTAGGGAACTCGAGTGCCCTACTCATACATGCCCAACCCATAACCGTGCCAATTGCATAGGTCAAGGTACTTCAAAGTGAAGTTAGGGTTGGACAGGTAGTTAATGTCTTCTCCAAAGGGCTCTTCATCTTCTTCCTATTGTTGATAAGGTTTGATGCCATAGTCAAGGCCCCCATAGATGAAATTTGTTTGATTAAAGGGGGAAGCCGAGAGGCATGATGGTGCCTATGGGAAGATGGGGTTGACCCATGTCTTGCACTGACTCTATAGTAGGGGTGGTTGTAACATTCCTAACCATGTACTATATCAATCTAGTGGAAGCCAGGTGCACAGTGACTTGAGGCTACAGATACAAGAGGGATGAAAGTGAGACTTGATCTGACTTATCATGCATCTCATGCGGTAGCTCCTCATCTACTTAGCTAGGAACCTCCTCTATGGAGATAGTGGATATGGTCGATAGGGGATCATCAATAGACCACCTCCCCGGGTTCCTAGGTAAAGGATCTACAGGCGCACTAGACATCTATGGGGGTGTCGATGATGTGGTTGGTATGGGCTGCGATGGCGATGGAGTCAAACCTTGGCTAGATTTATTCGGTTGAAAATCTAGGTGAGTCAATGGTAAGGTTAACTCAGGGAGTTGTTGCACCATATTGCAATACTTGAAGGGTTCTAGGTCCATAGGGTTGACATGAACTTGCCCTTCATAAGTGTACTTAAGACACTGGTGAGCAATGGAAGGGACACATTGCATGTCCCTGATCCATGGTCTACCTAACAGGATATTGTATGCCATCTCACCCTCCAATATGTGGCACAACGTCAGGATGGTCTTTTCTCTTACCTAAATAGGTAGGATTATCGTACCAACCTTTGATCATATGGCATCATTGAAGGCTCGGAGGGTGTAGGTAGATACGACAATGTGAGATGTTGGGAGCTTCAAATGCTTGACAGCTATTGTTGTGATGATGTTGCTAGAAGACCCAGTGTCTATCAACACTCTCTTGTATGGCGTTCCATTCACACATGCGACGATGTGCAAATGGGGATCTACCATGTCATTTGGAACCAGTTTAAGCTCGTCTTCTTGAAATGTGATCACTAGTTTTGTGCATTATCGCACACGTCCCATGAAGTTGTTAAAGGAGTCAGACTTTCAGGGCTAAAGCTCGATTGCTTTAAGGATCTCCATAAAGGCTTCTCTATGTTGATTGATGAATAAGATCATAGATGGAGAGTTGGGCAGATGTTGTTCTTAAGCTTTGAGAAAGCTTGCTCTTAATGGTGATAACAGGCCTAGGTGGGAGGCTCGACATAGGAGGTGACGAAGGCTACGATGTCGAGGGGACATCACTCTCTATTGCAGGTGGTGCAGTTGGACTTGGGTACCGCCTATTCTTCGTTACAATGTTGAGCATGCCGACATAACCTTGCTTAGTGGGGCATGGTGAACCTCATTCACTTGGGGCACTGGCTTGGCCTGCTCCGCATGGGTAGGCAAGGGGTCTTTGAAGACCTCCATTTGTTGGTTGTTTGGTGCGATAGGGTTGTCTACCTGAAGGGTGTTCCTATCGATCATATATTGCACTAAGAGCTTGAACTTGTAGCACATTTACACATCATACCCATTTTTCCTATGAAACTTGCAATATAGGTCTTCTCTATATCCTTTGGGCTTTGGTGCATTTACGTCGATAGGTCGACTCTCAGACAGGTGAATCACATTAGCCGCTAAGAGGAGGTCAAACAATGAGTCCATAGACTCTACAATAGCATGAATTATCACTTGGGATGATGTTGTTGATTTTACCCTTGACTGTTTGGGTTATCCTTGGCAGAGTTCCTGGGTGTGGCCTGATAATTAGGCTTTTGAGGCAGCATGACTTGCGCTATCCCCGAGATACTAATGGCAACTTGATTTACTACTTTTGGCGTAGACTGCATTGGGGTGATTTTGGCATTCTTGTTCCACTCCTTTCGAGGCTTTGCAATTTTTCCCTCTTGAATTTTGATTTCTTCAATGATCCTAGCTTGTGCTAGGGCATATTCAAGAGTAGCATACTATTGCAATTGCAAAAACAAGGAGATAGGCTTCAGGCAGCTCTTGGAGAACATCTAAGTCAACTCCACCATGGGGAGAAGATAAGGTAGCTTAGCGAGCAAGGTTCGCCATCTATTGCCATAGTTTGTTATTGACTCATCGTCGAACTGTTTCAACCCAGCTAAGTCGACCAGTGTCGCCTTCCTCTTGGTATTGAAGGCAAAGCATTCTAGGAACGCATATGCAAGTTGGTCCAAGGTGTGGATGCTATGCTTAGGGAGTTGGTAAAACCACTTTGAGGCAGGGCCCGAGAAGGTAGTCATGAATGTCCTTAAAAGCAAAGCATCATCGTCATGAATGTCGAAGCACTAGCCCAAGAATCTGGTGACATGCCCCTGCGCATCTTCCTCTCCCTTAAATGTAGCCAATTAAGGAAACTTAAATTGCTCTAGATAGGGAAACACAGGCATCGAAGGATGGATGGGTTCACTACGCAATTGGTTCATAGTGGGATTTTGAGATCCAAACCCAGAAGTCTTGTTCTCCACTAACTTTAGGCACTCTAGCAACTCTTTATAAGGGTCTAACGATTTAATATCATCGTCCTTGTTCACATCTTATGGTAGAGGTCTAGGATCCTCCAACCTATTGCGGGGTGGTGGCATGTCCCCCCCTTCCTTGGTAAGGCATCTCCAAATACTCTACTTTCGGCTTATGCTTAGTGTACGCCCCATAGGGTGTTTCTCAAGCCAGTCTATAAAGAGGGTTATCTGCCCACTATGGGTGCCCTATGTTCGGCCTGAGAGGCACGTCTCGATCTAGCCTAGGGGGTCATGGAGGCAACACTAAATAAGGTCTAGGAGACCTATCTCAAATGACTATGGGTTGCCTCGGGTGGACCTCCTGCCTATGTGTCTTAGGGGTAGGAACCCTCTTCTATAGAGTCTTCTAGAACAACTCGTTGGTCTGTCATTCGATTCTCTCTTTCTTGAGCTGATGCAAGCGATCTAGTTACTCTTTGTCTCACTAAAGCTACTTGAACTAAGATTGGAATTTCATGTATCTTGTAACTACTTGATTAATTTGTTCCGTTGTGCAAGGCCTAAGAGGCCTAGGAGTCTCACCTTGAGGCCTACCTCGTTCCAGATAATTTGTGATATCCATTGCCTTCATATCTCAATCGAGGGTCATCGTGTTAATTTGAGGTTTGGTCCAGGGTATATGCTCATTATACTTAGTGGGTGTAGAGGCACATCGTGCATGTGTAGAATACTATTCCTAAGAAAAATTTGGGATCTCCTCATGCATTCCTTCATGGATGAGGAAGGGCAAGGCAAAATTAGCTCACCCTAAGCGACGAGTATCATACCCATAAGTTTTCCTAATCTATTGTACCCTATCAAGGCGACGTGTAGGTAAGGTCACACCAACCTACTCTGCCCAGTGTGTGAAGTCAAGCTCTAGCCCATGAACATGTGTGTCAGCTTTAACAGGTATGCAAATGCATGGCACCGCTCTGTCTACTAGCACCTCAACACACTGTTGCCTTCCATTAAAGGAGGCGTGTGACGTATCTAAGTATTGAGAACACTCTCCCAAGTAAATTCCATCATCCTTGGGGGTGTTCGCATAGGGATCCCTCACAGGTGTGGCTCGTGCCCCACTGTCTTGGGGCTAGGATGAGAAGAGGCTCACTAGGGAGGTATGACCAAGTCCTTGGGGCTGTAATGAAGATGACTCACATCTTCTAATCCACTCTCCATAGCTTCTACTCGTGATTAGGATTGGCTACGGATGCACACCATCGTAACTCTCCACCAAACCCCAAGTGATTATCTTCTTTACAAATTCTTAATAAAACAACAAACAAAGAAAGAAATCACCCAATAAGACAGATGATTATCTCTTTTAAGTTCTAAATGTGAATCCTTAACCTATTTTATGTGTTTGAAATGTGTTGTTTGTCATGTGTTTGAAATATTGTTGAATGATATTCGTGTTAAATTGGATTTCACCTGTATACTCATAGCTCAACAACCTGGCTATGAACTCCAGGTCATGTTATCCCACCTATAATATGTGGCGATGAGGTCCACACATGGCCAGGGAGCATAGGTCCTACTAGTTCCTCACCCAGTTCACCCGTAGTCTGCGATATACCTCTCCAAAGAGAGATACGTGCTATAACCCATGGGCTATGATGGATCTTGGAACCGGCCTTGGCAAAGAACAAGGTTTGTGGGATTTGAGACGACGGATGGAGATGAAAGCCACCTCGTTGAACTCTACCAGTGGATGGTGATGAAATCCACCTCACTAGTGTTTAAGTGAATCATGGTGTGTGTGGTTCTTTTTAACTTAAAATAAAGCAAACAAGGAAGCACTTGATGATCCTTCACTAAATGCATGCAAAAGGTGCATTTTACTTTTAAAAAGTTAGTATAAAAAGAACCCACAAATGTATCTAGAAATGCAAAACCCTAAATGTTAGCCTACCCATTAGGTAGGCTACAAGCATGCAAACCATAGAGATGCATTCCTACTTTGAATTTGTTTTGATTTTTCTCCTTTTATATTTTTTTGTTATTTTGTGTTTAAGAAAAGAAAATATAACTTTTAACCTTTCTAAACAAGCAAAAGATGCGAGAAAAACCAAGATAAAACAATTTCTGAAAGTGTAAAACATAGATGGAAAATTCAAATGCCTACCGTGATCAACACTAAAGTAGGGAAAAATGGTGCACCAAATGATGATAAACAATATGCGTATCTATGTCCTATTGCGTATGAGCATCAAATGAAAGCATGCAAGTAAGATGGAAGAGACAACAAATAACAAGAAATGATGCAAAGTAAGTCGACTTCTTATTAACTGCGTAGATCAAATCCAGGTTACAAAATGTCCCCTTTGAGGGCTCAAATAGATGATACAAATGTTTACAAATTGGGTTCCCAAGGATCAAAATCCTTCAAGTAACTCGGATGCACATCCAGTGTCTTTCCTCATACCCACAATCGATGTGGGCGGGATATTGCTGCCACCACTTGTATCTTTGATCTTAAGGTATTTTTATCCTTCCTAATGTGCTGTAGAAACTTGCACCTACACACAAAGAAACCAGAAATGTCAAATAGCAAGTGCGTATGATGAAAAACATGCATTCCTCACAAGCATCAAAAGACTAGTAATGAGAATATACATGTAATGAACTTTATATGCTATGAAATTACATAGGGCTGTAAAACAAAAGATTTTGGAAGGATATCACCAAAAATTGTGCCAATATTGAGTTCGATGGTGCCTCATAATTGCAATGACTGTGCGCAACCTACAAAACATAAAGCAGACAATTTTTGGTCCTACACATATTCAAAACATGTGAAAATTGGATAGAACACATAAAATGATATTTTAAAGAAACCCATTTAATCATATTTGCAAAGTCAGTGATATTTTAGGTTTTTATTTAGATGACTTCTGGAGACCTGCATGAGACCCTACAAAACACTAAAATTGCAATATATCGGCCAATATAGCTTAGAATGACCTAAAATGTAAATAGTAGCATAATATGAACATGTAGAAAATAACTAATTAAAAATAGTAGCAAAATCATGTACAAATTTCTATTCATCACAGGGTGGGACGAATACGATTGTCACAAATTGGGGGGCACCCGGGGGTGGGATGCCTACCATTTTTGCCTAAAATTTGCCACAATACTACTGGGGATTGATGCAAAACACTATGGGGGGTATTTTCATCAAATTTTGTGAGGTAATTCACTCATATGGTTCAGTTATGTGACAAATTGCGTCTCCTAGTTCCCTCGCAAACCTCCTTTGCTAGGTAGAGATTTTGAGGTAAAAATGGGCATGAAAAGGTGAAAGGAAATCTTGGTAGCGCTCTGTTGCTTTTTCCTCAAATTTCCTCTCTATATTTTGTGTGGAAATTGCATCCACTTTATAACCCAATGAGGCTTCATGGGTCAAAGGGCATGCGAGGGCATGCAGGGCAAGAGGCGCCACTTAGCCACCGAGGCAGCATGCGTTGGAGGGGGAAGAGAATCTCTCAAATTGACCTCATTCATTGAGCATGTCATAATACCTGTTATGTCCCTAACTTGTGGGTAATAATAGCCAAGAATGTGATCGTTATTGGGTGCCTTTGGCCCAAATTTAACTTTTTGTCGGTCAAACTTGCTATTCGCTCCACCTCGGGATGAATGCTGCTATTCGCTCTAAGGTGGGATGAATAGGTTTTGTATTCGTCCCACGGTGGGACGAATAGAAAAAAGGGTGTTCAAAAGGTCCCAAAAGTGGCCTTAAACCTTCCAAAACCTTGCACTAAGTGGTTAGGACCATTGTATACCTGCTGAGGGCTGCCCTATGGGCCTTGGTCTATCATTTAGCCGTTGATTATGGTAGCATAATTGGATTGACCTGATTTTAATGTCTACAAAAATATAAGGTGTAATTTTATGATTTGATTTTTGCAAATTATAAAAGGGGATATATAAGGTGTAATTTTGTGATTTGATTTTTTCAAATTATAAAAAGGGAGATGTTAGTATAAAGTTCTATTTTTGCAAATCACAAAGAGATATATAAGGAGTCTTTGTTGTCAATAAAGCTTTATTTTATAAGTTTTAAAAGGGAGATATAAGGAGTTATTTTTAAGTTTTATTGTGTATGTTTTAAAATAAGTGATGAGGGTTTAAAGTGGTTGATTTAATATTTAAAATAAAGAAAGGAAAAAGAGAATTATTGACCATATTTGAAAAACACATGCAAGAGGAAGATCATCATTATTGAGGCAGATTTGGAGGGCATAGATTTGGAACAAGTCAAGGTGTCAAAGAATATTAAGTGCACATATTCACCCAAGCATTCAATTAACAAGGAAGGACAAATCAATCATTTCAATAAGAATAAGAGGTACACATGATATTGGAAGAAGATATGTATCCAAGTAAACACACAAGTAAGTTATCCAATGCTAGACTTGATCTACCTTTAAAATGTAATAAATGTGATATATGTGGAAGTGACAGGATTAATGAATGTGAAGAACATATTGGCCATTTTAAGCTTACTACATTAGTGCATATAATTATTTATATGTTCATGAAGATAAAATATTTCTAGGTAGAATATGTCTGAATTGCTTTTAGTTGAGGAAAGCATAGGTGAAGAACTTGATGCCATTATTGATTAAGTTTTGTAAACATATTTTTTCATTGGTTATGATTGATTTGGTAGTAAATGTGCAAGGGTTATAGATCAAAATTTTAAGCAGATTTGTGATCAGGTTTTGGTGCAGATTTGAGTAGGTTTTATAAGCAAGTTTTGGAGCAAATTTGAGCAGGTTTTGGAATAGATTTGAGTAGGTTTTGGAGTAGATTTGAGTAGGTTTTGCAAGCAATTTTTAGAGCATATTTGAGCAGGTTTTGTAAGTATGTTTTAGAGCAGATTTGAGAAGGTTTTGTAAGTAGGTTTTGTAGCATATTTGAGCAGGTTTTATAAGCAGGTTTTGGAACAGATTTGAGTAGGTTTTGTAAGCAGGTTTTGGAGCAAAATTGATCAAGGGGATTGGTGTCTCTTGTGGATTTGTGTCCATAAACTTGATCAAGGGGATTGGTGTCTCCCGTGGATTGGTGTCCATGAACTTGAACCATGGGATTGGTATCCATGAACTTGAGCAAGGGGATTGGTGTCTCCTGTGGATTGGTGTCCATAAAATTGAGCAAGGGGATTGGTGTCTCCTATGGATTGGTGTCCACGAACTTGAGCAAGAGGATTGGTGTCTCCTATGGATTGGTGTCCATGAACTTGAGCAAGGGGATTGGTGTCTCTTATGGATTGGTGTCCATGAACTTGAGCAAGGGGATTGGTGTCCACAAACTTGAGCAAGGGGATTGGTGTCTCCTATGGATTGGTGTCCATGAACTTGAGCAAGGGGATTGGTATCTCCTATGGATTGGTGTCCATGAACTAGAGCAAGGGGATTGGTGTCTCCTGTGGATTGGTGTCCACAAACTTGTAATAGGAGATTGGTGTCTCCTATGAGTTGGTGCCCATGAAATTTATTGAAGAAATTTATAAGCAATATTTTGTCATGGTTTTCTCCCAAGAGGGTGTTTCCACATAAAAGCTTTGTCTCTCATGTTTGTGGTGATTTTTGCGTTGTTTAATTATTGCATTGTTATTACTTGAAGTTATTACTTTGGAAAGAAAAGAGAAAAGTTTTATCTTATACTGTTCACCCCGCCTTCTCAGTATAAGCTTGTGTTCTTCACAGATAGGCTAGCCAATAGAGGGATTTTAATAGAGGATCGTGAAGTTAAATTATCTTTTCCATGGTTAGATGAAGTAATGAGTATGGTTGAAGTTGACAAGAAAATGTTGATTGTCTTAATCAAATAATAATTAAGTGTTATTGTATTGTTTTTCATTAGTAATATTTGTTGTATTCTATAAAATTTTATTGAAACTATTTATTATTGTTCTTATGGTTGCACTTATAATTCAATAAGGAAATTAACAGTCAAGACCTAATAAAGTAGACTATGATAGCTCAAATTTTTAGAAATATTACTCTACTAATATGCAATGCATAGATAGTAGAGGTAATGTTTTAGCATTGTGAAGACTACTATAGAAAATATCAAGAAGAAGGATACTAAATTTTGTAATATTTGTATTTACAAGATCCAAAAAATAAAATCCATGAATTTAGACCTAGTACGAAAATAAATGTGGGTATCTAGCTATACCAACTCAATTGAGATGAGAATTGAATCTTTTTGTAAAATATCAAGCTCTAAAGAAGAGATTTGTGATTTTTCAACAATATGGGATTTAAGTACAACCCCATTTTCTCCAAACAAAAAATAATAAAATACATCAAGGGTGGAAGGGTGGGAAGTGTCCTAAATGTGCTTATACATAGAATTTAAAAGTAATATACTTGTGATAGTGATCCACTAAAGTAGTGTCCAATGCAAATGAAATATGATTTTTTGGTCCATAAGCCTCAAGAATAATATATGGTAAAATAACAATTGTAAGAAGATTTTTCTTTGTTGCTACAAGAAGAAGTCTTTATGACACTTTTATCTATTTTTGAATATGACCCATTTGCATATTGAAGAAAAAAATTTCACCTTTGTGATGCAACATAGGTTTGTTAGATTTGACAATACTTATAGAAATAAATAAAATCAACACATTACCCATAGTGAAATGATGACTCATAGATAAACATAATTAGATGTGAAGGGTATCCATGGAAACCAATGTAATCTGACTAAAGGAAAGAATGAACGCTTCAAACAATCAATAAATGGTTGGTCTCAAATGTATAAATACCAATTACACTAACCATAACATTGTATTTAGCAATAGTTTCCCAAAAATAAATGAAGCATAACGTTCACCATAATCCATATGGAATATAATAGAGAATCATAATATAAAAAATAAAATAGATAAAATAATAGGGCATGTGCCCAAGGTGACATCCCCAACAATAGATCACATTAATATATCATAGTAAATATTGATACAATGGATTAATTGTTGGGGTATTTATAGTATATATCTAATCCCAAATAATATTTATATTTTCATTAACCTAGGTTGACATAAGGATCAAGGTTAAGTCAAGTTTAACTCCAAGTTACTAAACCCTTAATGATATTTAGTTAAGGTTACCCATACAAGTGATTTAACGAATCTTGCTAGGGGTTAATATATTAAGATTACCCACAGGTTCTCAGTATGAGGGAATTGATATCCCTCATAAAAACCCATGTTTTACCCTAGTATTTTATTTTGGGCTAGCATCATTGACTACATTAAAAAGTTTTCTCGACACAACTGGAGGTTATAGTGGTAGTAAGGAGCAAGATTCGAATTCACAAAGAGAAGATATAAAATATAACAAGTTACCGGTTCCTCTAGTATATGCAAAAAAATTATTGCCCACAAGCTTACACCATACTTGCTCATATGATTATATTATCATGTGTTTTAGTTGGAAAATAAGATTAGATTACCATATTTGAATACTTAGGTCAATGTTAACTAATCAATCTTAAAGTTTATTATTAATGTTGGTTTTTTAGCCAAAGTAAATCATAGGACTACTTTCACAGGATCTTAATCAAACTCAATATTAGAGCATTCAATATCTCTGGCCAATATCAATGAACATTACATTCATGAAATAACAATATTAATCAATAATAAACTCACAATATATTGATGAATCAAATATACAAGATCTCTAATATTGAGATACACTTCTTCGATATTTCTTGATACAATACATGGAGGTTTATATCCATATTATAATCTTACAAGTGATCTTTAAATACTTTAACTACTGATTTTCTCACATATTTAGGAGATGCATCATTTCATATTCCTCACATATAACAAACCTCTCATGTCTCTTAACTTTACATCTTCAGTTATATACTTGACACCTACACATATGACTCTTGACTGACTTACATAACATATTGTACATTCTCATATTTTACACACTTGCACATTATTACATGACACTTTGCACACTCTCACACTCTACACACTTGCACACTTTATTACATGACACTTGGACTCTTTTCACATATTGACACATACTTTAGAGGAAATATAAATCACACTCCCTAATATAATAACTCACACTCTAATCTAATATTTATAAATGTATAAATGTACCATGGGGGTACTTTAACATCTATCAAATAATATAATATCTCCAAACCCACATATACAAGGTGTATAAGGGCCTACAAGGCTATACAAAAATCATTTGTGACCTCAAGTAAATATTAGCACCACCTATTTCAATATCTTCCTTAAGTTGAAAAAATGACATAAGGGGAGTCCCTCAGTAATGATCCCCCATTAAGGGGCACTCTCTAACTTCAATTCACACCTACAATTGCACAAAAGGCATGTTGGACATATCCTTGGTCTGAATGTTCCTTGTCTACTTCACTTATAGCACATAGACTACGTAGAGTATTCCATGATCATGAAGACATAAAAAATAATGCATCAAGACCTCAACATGCGTAGTTTACTAACAAAACATTGGATTGTCAACAAGCTTAATGAAGGTCTAATGATAACAATGAAGGGTAACCAGAAACAACTACAGAATGTGTAAGCACTCTAAAATTATGAGCATACATTGGAGGTGTTTGATGACATTATTAGCAACATAGTATTCAAATTATATAGAATATTGAGATTATAATGGGTTATCATCTACAATACTAAGATACTAGTGTAGAACCAGGGTAGAAGATAAATCTTATAGTGGATAATTGTTGGTATATATCACTAGCTTAATATACATTAGAGAATCTTAACAAAATTGAAGGTGCTCCAACTAAGTAGTGAATACCCATTTGATATGTATATCCAATTAATTCACTTGGATTTTTTTTAGTGACTCTGACAAGTTGCCAACATCTACTTTGAACAATTATTAACAACAAATACAATGTTTGATCGAGAGTGTTGAGATAGAGAAGTCCATTGATAAGATATTGGTATAAAGTGACATCCACTAAAGGATTAGTGCAATCTACCCATAACTTCAAATCAAAGGCAAAGGTATTTTTAATAGGTTTGTAGTCCTCCATATAAAACTATTGTATAAGGTCCATAACATAGTTGGGCTAAGAAATTGTGATCCTAGAGGGTGACTAGTTGATAAGAATTACCAAAAAAATAATGGAATCCTAAATTTTTAATTTCAAAAGAGTCATAAATGTGTGACTTCACATCCTAGATCAAAGATGTTGAGCTTCATGTGATTGAGAATATCAACATACAATTTAATAATATAATCACCCCAATGGTTGATGTAGACATTGTGCTTTGTCTTACATCACCAAAATCCATAACTAAGAAAAAAATAATTAATCTTCTAGTACCAAGCACAAGGATCTTACTTAAACTAAATTAAGGACTTCTTCAACCTACACACCAAGGGAATGAGCCTGTCAAGCTCAAAAATAGGTGGGTTTATCATATAAATCTTCTCCTATAACTCTCCATGAAGAAAGGAACTTTTTACATCCATTTAATATACCTACCATTTATAATAAGCAACAATACAAAGAATCATCTAAACAAAGCCCTTTTTGTAACTATTGCAAAGGTCTATAAATAGTCAACTCTCTCCTAAGAGAATTCCTTAGCACCAAGGCATACCTTTTGCTTCTCCATTTAATATTAAAAGTATACTTGGTCTCATAATCCCATTTACAGCCAATAATTTTCTTCCCTTTAGGAAGAGGAATAAGCTCCCATGTTTGAATTCTTTATCAGTTAATCTACTCAATAAGCATAACATCCTCCCATTATAGATAACCCTTGGCTTAAGAACAAGTGAGGGTATCTCAAGAATCATCAATTCTTGAGATGAAGGTCTAAGATGAAACCTTCCAATGACACTCTTGAGAAAGAATGGTATGATTATCCTAGGGGAGAGTCTGGACCCACTTGAGCATTGAGCGATTTATGGAAGTTTGTGGTACACCTTTCATAGAAGTAACATCAAAAGCTAGTGGTGAAGTATCAATCTCAAGCTCACCATCCATATCAATATCTAACATGTTTGCACAAGGTATGGGAGGATCAAGCTCATCAATTATCGGATCCAAAATGGAGGAAGTTCTAGAGAAGGGTCTAAAATAGGAGCAAAATTAGTAGAATCTAATAATGAACTCACACTAAGAGGCTAAAAATATAAAACAACTAGAATGGAACCAATAAATATCTGAGAGTGGGTTGTAGGAACTATTGGAGGGAATATAGGAATAGATTCATTGGCCACAAGGATAGGAATATCACATCCCTTTGAATAGTAACATATTGCTTCATGGGATCCTATAAACTATAAGTCTTGGAGGTGTCATAGTACCTCATAAGAATACAATGATGGCTCATGGCATCAATCTTATTTCTTGTATCTTTAGGAAAATGAGCCCATGTGATCCAAAGATACAAAATTTAGATACATCATGTCACTTTTCAATCTCTTAAGAGGAGTCATACCTTGAACAACTCGAGTTGGGATGTAAGTGATGATATGAGTTGCACTTTATCCTAAAATATGAGCTTCATCTAATTGGCATGCAATAGATATATATATATTTATCTCTATGATAACCTTTGCTCTTTTTCTTAAACATCCCTTTTGCTTTGGGATATAGTTAGAAGTTTTCTAAAATAAATGCCATGAAGAGTCAATATATAACCAAAGGCATGGCTAACATACTCACCTTATTCATAAATCCTTGATTACTTGATCTTCCTATCAAACTAATTCTCCATACACATTTAAAGTCCTTGAACTTACCAAAAACCTCATCTTTAGTGTGAAACATGTACAACTAAACATAACTAAAGAAATCATTAATAAAGTTGAGAAAGTTATTATTCTTGAAAAAATATGGAGACCCCATGACCCCAAAAATATCATTATGAATGAGTTCTAAGTGTTTTGTAGCATTGCTAATTGTCCCTTTTGATAAGGATCCTGGATGATGCTTTTGCAAGATGTACCACTCATAAACATCACTAAGGGGATATATGGAAGGAATACCAACAACCAAATGATGCTAACTTATGTACCTCAAGGATCTATAGTTTTTCTAAGTATATAGTATTTTCACTTGCTAGTGTAATCTACCCATTCTACCATAGCCAAAAATTATTTCATCTTGGAGGAGGAAGAAGAGAGGTACTCACCAAAGTTGTATACCTGATTAAACTTATCACAATGTCCTAAAATAATTATTTTAAACCCATCATTGATCTGGCCAAAATTAAACCTTATTATTTGTATAGGTGATACAATAAATAGAAAGATGATTTGATCCCATACTTATAACATGAATAGATTCACCATATGAGGAGGAACTAATTGTTATCTCACCACATTTGAATACCTATAAATACTAGTCATCATCAATGACCACAACATTTCAATAATGTTGACCATGGTGTTCATGAAATAGATGGTGATGCTTAGTCATGTGTCAAGTTGTCCCTAAGTCCATAATCAACTCTGCCAAGGAGGTGGATGTCCAATATGTTGAGTGAACAACTATATGTGCCTATGACTTCTTACCATCACACTCATCATCATCTTAAGAAAATAAGAGAGGAGCATTAACACCCCCTTTTGGTTACCTCTTAAAGTTTTTTAATTTACAATTGATAGAAATTTGTATTGTTTCCTTCCTTCTTGCAAAAAATACAAACTCACTTCTTATAAGGCTTCTTATATTTCTTTTATCCTTTATTTGGTTTCTTTTTTATGTATGGTTTAGCCACTTCCTTTGCTTGATCATGGGTGGTGAAAGAGAAACTCTTATGTCATGGTCACCAAGCTTGGTTATGAAGAAGGTATTTGAACACATCATCAAGAGATGAAGTAGGATTGTTTGGAAAGTAGATTTGATGCATATAAAAAACAATAACAACTATCTCATATGTATTAGAAAAACTATTGAACTTTGTGTTGATAACATCAAGTTTAAACTCTCTACTAGGACCTCCTCTAGAAAAATGAATTTATTCTTGTAATTTCTTAAATCAATTGATGTACTCATCAACAATTCCAAAAGTATCCATATACAAAGTAGCTAACTTTATCTCTAGTCTACTAATCTGTGTATAGTTAATATGGTTACACATTTTCTATAAATCTTTGATAGCTATTTTTGATTTAAGATGCTATTAATATGATTGTCATAGAATTTTTCAACATGTAGTGTAAACACACCATGGGATTCTTCCTTCTTGTCCTTGTAGAACTACTTTTTCTTTTCAAAATTAGTGTCTTTATGATTCGTATTCATATATTTGAGGAGTCACTTACTCCAAAGTAGAGATTCAATCTTGATTTTTCATCTAGTATACGTAAGTCCTTAGAGGAAGGGCACATGCTAATCCACAGTTACTCTACAAAACTATAATATCTTACATGTAGTAATAACTGCAAACAAAATTGCAAAAGAGAAGATCTAAAAAAACTTATGATTTTGAAAAAGGGATTCAAAACATTTTACTATGCAAAAGTCATGGCTCCCACAAGTTTGACCCAAAAATCACAAAAAATACCACTAAATTTTTTTAATACATGTAAAAACTCAAAAATACCTCTAGTGAATATGATGTTGTCATGTGTTTTTGATTGGATGATCAAGGGGGTGCAAATTGTAAAATAACTACTCTACTAATTGGGTAGAATGTTAGTAAACCATCTGTTGTGAAGTATCAATAAATTAGTCAATGGGTTACCACTATGATTCTAATTGTATAGTCCACTGGATAGGGTACCAACACACCATAGATTGCAACATGTCACCTTTCATAGAGAAAAATCACAATCTGTGTTCCAAGTTTGTTGCTAATAATTTGAATGATTGAGAAAAGAGGAAATAAATAAGTGTAATATGTCTTTGAATTATTGGCCTCCCCTACCTATATAGTAAAAAATATACCTCTAGCAAGGTTCCAAACTAGTCGACAATGTCATATCAACCAAATAAATCACAACAATAATGTCAATCTAAAGTAAGTATTTGGGTCGGGTCTTGAAATTGATACCTAGGGGTGTTAAGCCTCCATGTGTACCCTTCTAGCCAAATAAACAACAATCCACATATGCCATAATATGGGAGTAAGTTAATCATGATGTCCATATAGTTGCATCATCAAAATATATCTATGGATTTGAAACCATTCCCATGAGAGTGGAAACACTTTATCCTCCATACGCTAACCATAAAGTCAATAACATCATTATATCTTGTGTTGGTTTACCCCATAAATATGATGCCTTGACTTGAGCTAGGGAGGTATTATGCCTACACGTCCCCATGAATCCAACATGCTATCCATCCTCCAACCAAATACCAAAAGAAAGTTGTGCATCATGATTTGAATGTATAACCTCTTCCTTGAGGAGCTTAAGCAAGACATGCTTAGGGTTTCCAGTCAATGCTCATGGTGTGAATGCCTCTCTCATTGCTTACATATAATTTTTTATGCATTCCTTGAATGTGCCAACCTTTATGTATACCCTACTTTTCCATAAAATGAGGGGGTATTACTTATAACATTATTAATTAAAATGTTAAATTTTTAAAATTTGGAGGCAAAACAAAAATTGACACATAAAAAAGGTCATTGATGATGGAATCACAAAATATATTGCATTGGAACCCCATAAAATTTTACAAAGAATAAAAAGGGACTAATGGTTCATCCATATATGCTATGATTTTCCCTACACAACCTTTTTATGGAATACAACTAATCAATATATCCTCTTCCACCAAAGTAGAATAAAAGTTGTTAGGCCATTTTTACAACTTTTTCAAGTGGATCTAAGTTCTTTTCCATGCATAAAAATTTTCCTATGACTTCTTTGACATTTGAGATCATAAAAAAAAATCAACCTCTTCTTCAATCCTTTAACATTCATGTAGAATACCCTCTCATTTATGTCACATCAAGAGTTAAAATAAAAGTAGTGAAGAAAATATTTTTTTTAATTGTAAAATACAAATAAGGGTTTCAAACTTCCTCAAGAAATTTAATATAACAACTAGAGCATCCTTCTAGTCACTCAAAATAAATCAAATTGAATGTCAATAGACAAAAAAAAGAACTTGGTGAATATTTCTCCTAGAACAATAGATTTGTTGTAGGATAGAGAGATCCTTGTGATCCAAGTCCACATAGGGCTTTGGCACACAACCCTAAAAAACTATTGGCAACATGCAAAGCCTCCACATACTATTTCTAGAAAGCCATAGTGCTTTTGGAACTACCAGAGAAAAAATATTATCAAAATTTTATGGTCAAGTAGTAAAGATTCACACCTTCTTTGATATCGTATTAGAATAATACTTCTATGAATGAACAAAACCAACACATTATGCAAAATGAAATGAAAACTATTAGACAAATAACATAATATGAAGGATTTTCATAGATGCTAAAGTAATATTTCTAAAGGAAATAATAAGCACTCCAATCGATAAATAAATGGTTTTTTTAAAGGGGTATAAATACTCAATTACATTTGATCTTAGGTCAAGGTTAATGAATCGACCTTAAATTTTACTATCATAATATAAAAATAAACCCACCTATATAAGGTGTAAAAGGGACCATAAGACTATACAACAATTGTAACACAAAATTTGTTTGTGGTCTCAAGTGAAGCTTAACACTGCATATTCTAATAAGGTTTGCAAATAGGACTAGGAGAGAATGATCTATGATTGGATTTAACATAAGGTGGTGAAGACTTAGGGTAGGAAGTGTGATGAATATGATTAGTATGACAAGGTTTAGGGGTTGGACTTATCCCACGTGTAAGACTAGGAGATATTTTCACGTGGAATATAATAAGTAACAAGAGAAGGGATTCTAGCTTAGCCTATAAGGAGTGATTGACACATTTGATTTTATAGGTGTATGGATGAAGAGGATGCTTGGGTAAAGAGTAAAAACTAATGGATTCCTCTTGGACATTGAAGGCTATTGAACAAGCCAAATCATGAGAGTCTTTACATTTAAGCATGTTAGAATCTTTATGACTCATTGAGACTATTAATATAACTATTTATCTCTTTAGAAAGAAGAAACTTTTGAGGTTCTAGAAGGCATGTTTAGCCCACTACACTTAAATTTAATGTCTAGTTTATCATTGGTTTTATTTTTAGATTCATGGTAACCTTTTTCTTTAGCTTTTGAGAGTTCCAAGTAAGTATCATTATATACAAGCTTAGAATAGGTATATGACATTTTATTTGCTACTTTAGGAAAATATTATGGGATAACTTAAGGAGGACTTCCATAAATAGGATGAACACCATGTCTTTAACCATTATCTAAATTAAATCAATAACTCACACCTAGAAAATTAAGTATATAGCCTCTTCAACAAGGTAACCAACATTATTATTCTCAAGAGGGGATCATTGGACCTTTTAGTGGTTAGGGAATGAATTCTTGTAAATGTCAAGCTTTTGATTTGTTGGATGTTGCATATTGTTGCTTTTAGCAATGTGGTTAGCAAACAAATAATCATAGATTATTTTTTCTTAATTTTGAATAACATTAGAGTCATAATTCTCATAAGAAATACTGGAATATAAGAATTTATTGGAATGATGTTAGCTTTCAAAATCATATCTAGGAATACCATACCAAATGCAAAATTGAACCATCTTTGAACCAAGAAGGCTCTAGTTTATTTTTTTTCCATATAAGTGGGTGATATTTTTGTCTAGCCATAGCTATTTTAGTTTCATCCATTGTCATGGGTAAGACCCCACAAAAAGCATAATTAAACCTTGGTCATTGTTTCTTATCTTATTGAGTTTCTTCATGAGGTAGATTGGATGGTTTTCGTTTTGTCCACTAGCATTAGTAAGACTAACATTGTTCAAAAAATTGACATTGGTAATTGTAGTACCTCAAAACTACCTTTGCAAATTTTGGATGGAAAATGCAACAATAGAAGGCCAAACAACTAAAAATACCCCAAAATCTTAAAATTTGGCTCAACTTTAATAGTATTGATTTGCTTACAAAATTATGTTGATTGGATCAAAGGAATGATTTGATTGCTTAAAGGTGAAAATTAGCTCAAGGGAGTGATTTGCTAAATAAAGGTGATTAATTCACTTGCTAAATGTGAGTGAGTAGCTTGAATAGGCACAAAAGTGAAAATCAATACAAAACACAAGGAAAATCTTCTAGAAAGTATTTTTTGTCATTTTATGGTGCACTAAGCAATTTTTGAGACTTATAAGCCTTCTAGATACATGATTGGAGGCATGTAAAATTTAGAGATGTAACATATTGCTAACATTTCCCCTAAATTTTATTAGGAGTAATTATTTTTTCACCCCAAGTATCTTACGAGTACTATTTTACTATAAATAGGTGCCTAGGGACCTAATTGTAATAATATTTTGGCTACAAAAATGTAGAGTTACACTATTATGCTTTAGAATCACGAGGTTTTAATAAATTGACAAGTCCTTATGCATTCCATTAGTGGCACTACCCTCCTATTTTTCTAAGTGTGCGATAGTTGTGGCATGGTCCTCCTAGCCCAACTTGTCATTCTCTTATCAATTTCATAATCAAACAAATGGATGGACATTGATGCTATTCAACTTATCATGTGTTGATTGATCATATGTTTTTATCTCTATGGTGTAACATTCGTATTTGCTTTCATTTATCGCACTCTAAAATTTAAAATTTTATTTTTTGCACTTTACTTTTATGCAATTTCCTTTTTTGCACTTTACTTTTACATAATTTCCCTTTTTGCACTTTACTTTCATGCATTTTAGTTTAGATTATAGACATATACAAGGACAACAAATATTTGACCCAAGTCTAGAGGTGAATAGAAGCATTTGGCAATCTTGTCCAACCTTTTGAAACTTGGATTTGGAGGCACAAAATATAAAGTAGAAGTCAACAAAATTTTCCATGTCAACATAGTTTCTAGCATGCTTGATGGGACTAACCCTCATTCACCATGCCTTTGTATTGAAATTTCTTCATTTTTGTTCCAAAAATAATCTATTATAAATAGAGAGATTGGGTCAAAAGTGAAGAATTTTCACTAAGTAAACATTAGCAAGCGATTTGCTCGATTTTAAGTAAATTTTGAAAATTGGTAAGTACCCAAAATCAAGTGATTCACATGGTAATTCCAAATAATTTGTTCTAACTGAGAAAGTGACTCACTCTATTAAATCTAAAATTTTATGGGCTAAATATAGAGTTATTCACCAAGACTATGAGCCAATTTTTTTGGATCCAAGCCTCGATTTTCTTAAAATTCAATATTTTTTTCATTATTTGTGTTTGAATTTTATAGTTACTTTACAAATGGCTGCTCGAACACAAACTTTAGAAATATAAATTCTTTTGCAAGGAGAATGACTCCAATGATGTTTTAGCAACATCAAACTCGAATCTAACCTAGTGTGTGTTTCTAACATGGGAAGAAGCACTTCAAAAATATTATGAGTCAATTTTTTCCTAATCATAAAACAAGAGATTCACTCATAAGAATAAGTGGTTCACTCTCAAATGGTTAAATTCCTCCAAGATAAGTTTAGCAAGTGATTCATTCAATATCTATAAAGTGGTTCATCAGGAAAAATAAATTTCTTCCTCTCTCCCTCATGGAAAGGTGATTCACTCTAGTCCCAAAATTGATTAGCTCTGAGTGATCTAATAGCAACGATCTTCTCTTTCTAAAAAAAAATTCTAAGTTCAAAAACTTGAGTGAATTGCTCAACAAAGCAAGTGAATTGACTATATGTTTTGAGCAAATCACTCCTTTCCTAAAATATTGAAAAACTATATTCTACGAGATAATTATCCAAAATTGTTAGCTTTTGATGTAATGAGCAATGGGAGATAACAATCACAAGATGCAGAATAATATAAAAGAAAGTAAATCTGCAAGATGATTGAAGTATGTTGAATAGAAATAACATAAATGAATACAACGTAGCTATGGAGGAAATGAACACTCCATTAATGAAGCTACTGAACTACATTGTACCCATCACCAATATATGGTGATATACACAACACTACACTACTACCTACGACTATGTTGTAAGCAACTCTATCTATCTATGTCCTCCCTTCTCATATCTATCTGACAATGAGGCCTTTCTTATATAGGAACACAGGTTCCTTGGCCAACACTCTACCTAGATATGCAAGGGATAACTTACACATATACAACTTGCACATTGACACTTGTGCATTTATTACATTGCATGAAGTAACTAGATAACTTCCCCTTAAAGTAATCTAATGTCCTAAGTATGTACCTTGGAAGATACATTTACATAACCCAAATGATGGAATAGACTCTATTTCTAACACCTCCCTGTATTACATTATTTGGGTATTGAAGACTTTAGTCTTCAATATGGATCTTCCTCCAATGGATAAAGGAATTTGTATTCTCCTTCGTTGCTCACTGTATTCAGGTTCTACAGGTAATTTGTGTCTTCATATGATGCAAAGTAAGTTGTAGCTAAATATTCTTCTACTTTTTGTATGGGTTCACCTGGTTTAGTCTTCATGATGCCATGTTTCTTTCTAGTATGTCTTTTCTTCCTTTTTCTCCTTCTCTTCCTGTGATTCTGCATTGGTGCTGGTGAAATATCTGCTTCATGACAAGTTAGTCTATCATCACAATAGTATTGTTCTTTATTGCCAACTTGTTTCTTGTGCTGAGTAAGTACAAACACAATTAATGATAGATACATTATCAGACATTCTTTCGGTGAAAAAATAACCACTCTTTGTGAGTTCCACCATGTTGTGAAGAGGATTTCATGAAGATAGTTAATCAATGTTGTAAAGTTACCTTCTTTAGCTTCTTTAAGAAACAAGGAGAATTTTTCTTTATCGCTAGAGAGTAGATACTCGTATCCTTCTAGAGTATCTATTAAGTTTTGAGAGTAGAATTCTACTTCATGGAATAGTTCTTCATTATTGAAAGCTTTTCTCAAAATTTCATCCATGATAGATCTTTAGTAGTCTACCTTATAGCTCCCAATATTAGAATATATGATCCCTTATTGAAGTATATAAGCTTGATTTGATAAAACCTTAGGTTTGTAGACTTCCTTATGTCTCCCTAGTGATGAGAGTATGAATACCTAATTTTTAGGTTTTTGTAGAAAGCTTATATCTTCCCAACTTGATAATCTTTGAAGGATATTATTATCAAGTTTTGTAGAATGCCTTATGACTCCCTAGAGATATAATATAGTGCTTTTGTAAAGATATAGTTCAATTTTGGTTGATTTTGTACAAATTTTGTAAAGATAAAAAATCAACTTCTTAACACCTTATTACTCCTATTGAACTAAGCACTTTTCAATTTTGAAGAGGTTTTAATGTTGGATTTCTTTTGTCCCTTTAGAGAAGTTTTTGAGACAAGAATATTATAATTTTCCAACCTTAAAAAGCTTTAATAACCTCTTTTTATATCCCTTGGATTGTTTCTAATTTCCAATAACCTAGTTTGGAGTTGTAGCCCTTATGACTCCCAAATTTGGAAAATTAGAATACATTAATATTTGCAAATTTTAAATGAAATAATTCCAAGTAGTATTCCTTATTTCTCCTAGGTTATGCTTTGCAAATATTAGACAATTTTAATATTTAATTTCCCTAAGTTTTGCTTTCAAATGAAGATTGATTTCTTTCAATAATTCAACCTTATAATATAACCTTATAACTCCCTTTTTATGGAAAGCAAAATAGATGGAAATTGTACCTTTATAAAATTGATGGTAGACTATCCTTCTTGGGCATTGTGAGTAATGGAAGATTCTTCCACATGCAATTTGCTTCAACACTCACTTCAATGCTTCCTTGACCCGTTTGACCAGGAGTAATGTGCTTCACCATTTTCTCTCGAAATGTTCTCCAAGTTGTTGTCGATCTGCTATCATGTAGCTATCGAGCTACTACCGTGATATGTCCGAAATGCTATTGAGTCACTTCAGACTCGCTTGCTATCATTTTTTCCTTGCTTTGACTGTCCTTTCACCTCCTTGACCACCCTTTTTATGGAAGATAAGTCTTGAATTTTGTGACAAGTGTCACAACTGTTACGTATGAGCACTCACTCCTTTTTAACGTAACAATCCTTTAGTAATGCTCTGCTAGCTTCTTGGTCACCTTGTAATGCATGAACACTTGTGTGAGTGCTTGTAACTCCTTCATGAGTTTTCTTGGATGTTAAGAAATGGGATGGCACCTTAGAGAATTTGTGCCAAGTGGCTTTCAACCTTTTTGCATGGAGTTCTTTCGTTGTAACGCTTCCAAGGAGAGTATAACTCCTTTTTGTATGCCTCTTCTTTGCTTGCTATGTTTCTTGGAGTGCAAGCAACCTCTTCTCTTGTTGGTCGATCATTGAGGTAATTTTGGAGCTTCGAATGGCATTGTAGGTGATTCTTTTGGTGGACAATCTTCACCAAGCTAGAAACCTCTGAATATATCACCTATTCTCCTCGTTCCTTGTTCCCTTCAATGTGCTCCTTTTATGTTGTTCATCCACGTTGATTGAGGTAGAATCTGCCACCTTTTTGCTTGTAAAAGAGAGCTCCCTTTCTATCTATGTAAATGCAGGTTGATGATCGACTGATATGTGCATTGCCTTTTGCAGGTTCATCCATCCAAGATGTGAAGTGTGAGCCCCTTCGAATGGCTCCTTGTGCCATGGATGAGGAGTGCTTGATATTCGGCCTTTCTTTCTTGACGTTCGACCTTTATTGGCTAGATTTCCCTGTAGTTTTTGTGCCTTTAGTGGCACCTTCAATCTGCCCTTTTCTTACGAATAATGTAGTGCAATACCTTGTAATATTCTATGAGAATAATACGTTCTTATTGCACCCTTTTTGCACTCCTTCTTGCAGGTCTTGTAGTCTGATTTTGTAGCAGATTTTGAATGCACAAATGAGGGTTTTGAGGACATCCCTTTGGATAGACTCCTTACCCTCTTTGCTTGGATATTTAATGATAGATCCAAGCTTTAAAAATGTTGTAGATAGAAGCTTTTTTCTACTACACTTTAACCCTGTAGTGCTTTGGATTTGAGACTCACCAAGTCTCAATCTTTGAAGCTTCTTTTGGTTAGTTTTATTCACTTGTACTAACCAATTTCGGTGGCTTCTATTGGCCACTATGAGTTATAGATTTTTGTGCTTTAAGAGTGTCTTTAGACACTTGATGCAAACTAGATTTTGTACCCTTCTCAAAAGCACAAAACTAATTTCTTTTGAGAGTAATAATAGTGCAAATGAATCTAATAATATTTCACTTTTAATGCACTAAAAATTTCACCTTATCACTCCAATCAACTCTCAAGAACATGCACTTAATCAAATTTACTGCAACTAATCAAGAATAATCTGAAATGAACCTTCAATAATTATTCTATAATTTCACTACAATCAATATTGTAGGACTTAGTCTTCTTTTTCTTTTTCCAAAGTAGATGATAGGTAGTTGATAGAAGTAATTCATAAATCTAATCAACTCCTAATCAATGTGCAAATGAACCTTAAAAAGAACCTTTCTTTTTGCACTTTTGAAGACTGTAATCTAATTGCAACTTTAATCCAAATTTAGGTGCTTTAACAAATCTGATAAGTAATCCAATTAATGAATCTACTTGCACCAAGAAGTTGCTTACCTTTTTTTTGAAAGCTTTTGTAGCTCTTTTTCTGCTTTTGTAGAGGATGTAGATCTTGGTGTCTAGGATCACCAAGTTGTTGCTTCGAGTAGGATCTTGCAGCTCTTTGTAGACTATTTTGAACAACTCCTTCTTCACCAAATGATGGTCTCAAACTTTCTTTCATGAGCCTAGGATTTGGTGGCTTGTTCTCCTCTTGTGTTCTCCTCCTTTTGCTCTAGATTTGGAGAAGTCTTTTTGTCTTTGAAGTGGTGCCTTCTTGCTATGGGAGGCAATCTTCAAATCTCCAAGATTTGGTGAGCTTCTTCTATCTTCAAGTCTTCTTGTCGAATTCTGACTTCAAGTAGGATCTTCTTCTCAAGATTTTGAATGTCTTGAGGTCTTCACTGGATTCTTCTTCTTCTCATATTTGGCACTCCTTGCCAAATTATCCTTCTCTTGGGCTTGTTGTTGGATGGCGATAATTGTCCCAAGTCCTTCACTATTAGGGGCTTCTCCTTGGTAGTGGATTTCTCCAGTGAGTTCTCCTTTGAGAATTTCTTCAGTCAGGCTCTCCTAGCATTTTTTTGGATGCTCGATGAGACCTTCCCAAGGTCTTTGATCTTGCAACTTCTACTGGTCTTTCCTTGAGACCTCTTCAACCTTCTTCTCCTAGAAGTGTTTGTGGTGAGATCTGCTTCTATCTATCTAATTCTGCTGCTTCTATATTCGAGTAGGACTCTCCTAGTCCTTCTTCTTCTTCCAAGTCTGGAAGTCCTTCAATGAGATCTTCTCTTGATCTCTTTTGCTTCAGGTGCTGAATTGATTATGAAGAAGATACCCTTCCTAAATTTCTTGTAGGAAGTTTTCCCAACTCACTAAATCTTCTTTCCCTGCAACAAAGTATTAGTACTGAAATATTTAGTCTGCTTTTGAATCAAATATTCTCTTTGAATTCTTCTTCAGGATCAAGGCTTCTGTGGCCTTTTTTAGTATCAAGGCTTCTGTGGCCTTTTTCAATATCAAGGCTTATGTGGCCTTTTTTAGTACCAAGGCTTCTATGGCCTTTTCTAGTATCAAGGCTTTTATGGCCTTTCTAGTATCAATTTTTATGTGGTCTTTCTAGTATTAAGACTTTTGTGGCTTCTCCTTCAAGGCTCCTATGGCCTTTTATTCAAGGCTTCTATGGCCTTTTTGTGTCAAGGCTTCTATGGCCTGTTCTTCAACTTGTGAAGTTCTTCGATTCAGCAATGGAGATCTTTAGTCTCCTAACTTCACCACAACTCTTCTCCATAAGTCTTCTTCCATAGTGTTCTTCTCTTGCACAAGGAACAAATCTCTGCACTATGAAGGCATGCCATGAAGGCACACCAACCTTTGGGCAATGAAGTTGGAGTCTCCTAGATTTTTATCGTAGGATGAGTCCCAATCCTCTGAGAATTAATTTTCTGCAACAAAATAAACTTTAGGTAATAGTTAGCAAATTCTAGATATCCTGGATGATCCTCACTAGATGATTTGTCAATCTAGTGGATTGAATGTTGAGCCCTGGTCTTCACAAGTTTTTCTGTAACTCTGTGGAAAGACTCTAGTCAAATACAATATCAATATTTTCTAGAACTGAGATTTCTTTCAGTCCTCACTCGTGACTCTCCCTAATTCTACCACCTAGATTCTTCTAAGAACTTTTGACAATGGTCGGCCCAGTGGTGCATAGACTAGATCTACCGTAGCTTTGATACCATTGTTAGCTTTTGATGTAATGAGCAATGGGAGATAACAATCATAAGATGCAGAATAATATAAAAGAAAGTAAATCTACAAGATGATTGAAGTATGCTGAATAGAAATAACATAAATGAATACAACGTAGCTATGGAGGAAATGAACACTCCATTAATGAAGCTATTGAACTACATTGTACCCATCACCAATATATGGTGATATACACAACACTACACTACTACCTATGACTATGTTGTAAGAAACTCTATCTATCTATGTCCCCCTTCTCATATCTATCTGACAATGAGGCCTTTCTTATATAGGAACATAGGTTCCTTGGCCAACACTCTACCTAGTTGTGCAAGGGACAACTTGCACATATACAACTTGCACATTGACACTTGTGCATTTATTACATTGCATGAAGTAACTAGATAACTTCCCCCTAAAGTAATCTAATGTCCTAAGTATGTACCTTGGAAGATACATTTACATAACCCAAATGATGGAATAGACTCTATTTCTAGCAAAAATTATTAGTGAATCACTCTGATATTGTGTGCAAATTGCTTGAATAACAAAATTTTGGATTTGTAGATTTTTTTACAAATTAACCCTAAAAATCTATCTATATAGGTACATACATGTAGGCCTATCAACACATGATCTAAGGGTTAAAAATAGAAAAATAACAACAACCAATAGACATCATTACATACCATCAAAAGAATGCTAAAGGAAGGACAAAAGAATAAACTATCATGTGGGTGCATCAAGAGGATAAGTTCAAAGAGGTTTCAATATCTAGTGCCACCTTATCAAAAGGAAATAATTCCATGTCCAATCTAGTTAGCCAAAGCCCTATGCTTCCACAAATCGACTACTTAAGCCAACAAATGAGTTTTTCATCAACTCTAACAAACTTGACTTGGTCTAACCCAACCTTTACTGTAACTCATACTAATCCTTTATGCTAGGTGTTGATTGACATAAATAACCTTACAAATAACCCACTATTTGCAAATAAACTCTATAACCTACCTATAAATTTTAATGCATAAAACATACCTTTTATGAGTATGTCTCTAGCACAAAGCCCACCCGTATCTAGTTTGTCAAATACTTCCAACATCTCCCTAGGTCATTCCTCAGCACTAATAGGATCATTAGGCTTAAACTTGAACTTTCCCAAAATACATAAGTAATGGCTAGACAAATGGGTGTGTCCCAAGGAAATACCCAAGGATTAACACTACCTTGATCCAACCAAGCACCACAAATGTGAAAGGTCCATCTCCCCAAAACTAGAAAATCCTATATATATGATTGAACTATCCTCCTTTATAAAATATATCCAACTACCACCTAATCAATAGTGGGCTTACTAGAAGATGCCTCCTCACTATCCTCCACCTTTTTCCTCCATATATATACCACCCATACCTACCTCCCAACTATGCAATATACCATTATCCTCATCAATAGTATGGCCAACCTTGTCCTTAGCAAAAGAATCTAGGACCACCCTTTAGACCATAAAACCAACTTCCACACTAGACCTATTGAGGGCTAGTGAACCTAGTGGTATATTCGCTAATGTCCCAGTTTTTGTGAAAGTCTTACCTACCTTCAAAGGGAACAAAAATAAGACTACACTAGATCATCTGAGTGAGCTATCAACACTCAAATCGATTCACTACATTCAAGAGGAGGACATAATGATACATTTACTATTGTATTCATTTTATAATAAAGTTGCTTTATGGTAAAGAGGATTACTAGATAGTTTGGTTACTAGTTGGGCATCGATAATAAAACCATTCATACATAGGTATGGGAGCATTGAAAATGGCTAGTTAATTTTGTTTTAGTTAAATACTATGAAAAATATTCTCAATAAAACGTCCATGATTTCAATATTAGATTCTTTAGGACCCTAAATCTTATCACAAAATATTAGGACGAATGAATAACATGCATTACCATATTCTATAAAATGTTTACATTTATATTTTTCTCTAATGGTTTGTAATGCTACCATCACACACTATCTAGAACGTTTGAAAAATCAACTAGATGAGAAGACATCCTTGTTCGAGTAGGGAAGAAACCTCCTACCACACCAATGGCCTATGCATCCTGAATCTTCTAAAATATACATATGAAAAGTTCCATGCCAAAATTTTATCCAATCCCTAATCCACAACCAAATGCTCCCATATATTCTTATATATCCCCATACATTATCACCCGTCTAGGATGAAACATGCCACCCATAGTATCCTTCCAACCAACACTTCTAGCCCTTCCTACTCCATCCAACCATGGTAAAAATACCAACAAAAATTTCACAATGAACTAAATATTGGAAGCAATCAAGATGTTAGCCAATCAGAATAATGTTGCAAAACAATGGTAATGATTGTAAAATTTGCAGCCTTGAAAGATCTTGTACTTAAAAAAAGATCATGTGCTTTGACAAGGAACGAATCAAGGGACAAATTAGATTTACAATCACATGGTTAATACCAACACAAAGGCTAAAACAACTTGATTCCTTCCTTGGAATGATAGACACGATCTTATTGAATGCATGAGTGCTATTAGGCATTCTTGAATTGTTGAGTACACTTAGCAATGCCAAGTTTAATAAGTTGCTTCCATTGGTCCAATGGCTCCCATAATAAATTTTTCTATATATCAATATTCCCAAGCTCCATAGCGAGTACGTACATTTTCCAATCCCAATAGTGCAATATTGAAAAAATTTAGAGCTCTAGAAATATATGAAGAGTTAGCTTTTGAATATGATGACATATTTTCCAATCAATAGGGGGTTGAAACTAGAGGCAAATGGAATATGTCAAAAGAACAATTATCTAGTTAGCAAGTTGATATTAGGAAAGACACAACAACCCTTTAAAGAGAAAGATCACTTTCACACTTAACAGATAAAGTCCTATCATGGAACAATAAGAAAAGTAATAAAATAAAGAAAATATGGGTAAGGAAGTAAAATATGCAACATAGAAACGGAGTCAAGGAGTACCAAATGACATGGACCAAAGGGAAGATAAAGAAAAAGAACCAATAACAAGAAATGAGGACAAAGAAGTAACTAGTAGATCCACTCAAAAGGAAGGTGACAAACAGAGGGAAACTATCCAAAAGGTGGTCAAATTGCATATGAGATACCCCTCTCTTACAAGAGAAGGAAGAATCACAACCTCTAAACAACCCCAAAAGTTCACCATAATGAAGGAGGGATCCCTTGCTTGGTTTAATATGATAGAGGAGATGAAAATAAAATTGACCAAGGTTAGCATGCTATAAGCATTGGCACTACTTGGGTAACGAGGCCTACTTTGAAAAGCTCTAAAAGAATAAGAGAGAAGTTATGCTAAAGATAAGAAATATGAATCCACTACAATTTATATGGCATAACAATAGAATTTGATACATCCAAGTCAACTCATCTGATATATGAAACACTTCTGAATCAAAAACCCTAAAGCTTCCCACATTCTATGTGACACTCAAGATAGAATGTTATCTTCTCAAGAGTTACATAGTCGATTTAGGTGCAATAGTCATAGTTATTCCAAAGCTATTTAAAAATAAATGGGCCTCCCTTACACTAAGATGGCTAGGTAACTAATCCAAATGGATGGAACAAGAGCCAATACAATAGGGGTCCTCAAAGATCTAATCATAACTAAAGCTAAATATGCAAAGTTTGTAGTGGTACAACAAGTGATAGTCATGAACCTACCCCTATACTTTGGAATGCTACTATCTAGAGAATGAACACATTAGTTTTTAGGGGATAGTTACCTAACAATGGACTATACTCATATGAAGGTGCCCAAATATGAGAAATTAATCAAATTGAGAACGAACCACCTTGCAACTATCTCCTATACAAACAAGAAGATGAAAACATAATGAATAGGAATAATTTTCCATAATACATTAAGGATAATGAGTATTAGGAAGGTGACCAAGTTTCAAAAGTGGATATGATAATCAATATGTTATAAGATGAAAAAAATCTAGAAGTGGGGTATAAAATGACCCAAGTTAGGAAACTACCTAATCAGAGAAACTCTTTTGAATCTTCCCATCTTGATAAGTTAAGGGATTGAAAAAAATGGACTATGTACTTCAATGGAACAAAGGCCAGGAACGGGGTAGGTAGTGGGGTACAGTTTATTGATCTACAAGGAGCATATATTCACTATGCTTGTAGGTTGTTTAATTATACAATATAGTCAAATATGAAGCACTTTGTATTTGTCTAAGAAAAGCATAAAAGATGGAAATCAAAGATCTAACAATATATGGTAACTCCAAACTAATTGTACGTTAGGTCAATTCCTAGTGTGCCACAAAGAACTAAAACTTAAATTCTTATAAGCATCAAGTCTAGGATTTGCTTAAAAGTCTCAATTTCTATGAAATCAAAATATACCCATAAAGTTGAAAGTAAAGGTAAATTAGTTGGTATCGATGGCAACCCAATGCGATCCAAAAAATAATGTGTGTAGGTAAATGACTTTAGGACAAATATCTAAAGAATTGTTGGCAAGATAAAGGACAAAGTTTAGAGGAAATGTGACACTCTACTAGTGGTTGGATGACATCTTGTTCAAAAATGATACAATGGTATTCTACTTTTTTACATGTAAGAAGAGAAATAGGGAGCCCTAATTAAGTAATATCATGATGGAGGGAATTTTCTATGCCGACCATAGCCCACATGATCCTAAAGGTTGTATACTATTGGCATACCATATTTAGCAATTGCTGTCAATGTATCAAGGACTGTAAATTTTGTTGTATGTCCTAGGGAAGGAAAAAAAGAGCTCCAATGCTTTTACAACCTATCGTCGTAACCGAATCATTCCAATAGTGGGGCCTAGATTTTATACACAAGATCAATGCATTATCAAGCTCAGGCCATTGATCTATCCTCACCACTACATACTAATTTACCAAATAGGTAGAAGCAATCATAGCCAAATAAGTTAATCAAGAGATAGTGGTGTAACTAAATTAGAATATCATCACTAGGTTTGGAGCCACCATTGCCATTGTCATAGATAATGCTTTCTATTTCAAGGAGCTAAAGTGATGATATTTGCTCTTGAATGTGGATTCTTGCTCAAAACATATTCCAACTATTATCATGAGGACAATGAATTGGTTAAATCAATCAATAAAAAACATCACAAGAATATTGAAAAGGATCGTTTTAGAGTCACAAAGGGGTTGGCATACAAAACTACATAGAGCATTATGGGTAGACAGAGTGATGCCAAAATCATGGATTAGGTTGTCCTCCTATAAGTCAGTCGATGACAAGAAGGTAGAGTTTCTAATTAACCTTGAGCTCCCTTCCCTCCAAATGTCACAATAGCTCAAGTTGGAGGACACTAACATTGAACCCATGCAAGCAAGATTTAATGTGTTGCTAGCCCTAGAGGAAGAGAGAGAATAATTTTAGAAAGACCATGTGATGTCAAGAAGTTTTCAAGAAGTAGTTTGATAAAGGAGCCATCAAAGTAAAATATAAGGAAGGTGACCTTGTGCTCAAATGGGATGAAAAACATGCATAACTAAGTGCTTATGAGAAGTTTGACTCATTGTAGAGTAGACCTTACTAGATTACTAAAATTGTATGTCTAAATGACCAAAAACTTACCTCCATGGAAGGAATAATGGTACCTATCATAGTGAATGGGCAACACCTCTACTTGGTATAACAACAAAAATTTTAATCCAAAGAATATGTATGTATATGATATTGACTATTAATTTGGAATGTACCTTCTCCTCCACTATTTTTGTTTTTCTCTTTTGACTTCCTTTCAAGTTTCTCATTTTTTGCTGTAAATTCCATCTCTTCCCCCCAAATTGATAACATATCAGGATTGTTAAGGACATATTTTAAAAAATATGATTCACTCACTAAAGTAAGCAATGCACTTGCTTAGTGCCAGGGTCATGCTAACCACAAGGTAGGATAAATTAGCCCTTAATGGGTTTATTCCCCCACCCAAGAAACCTACACTAATATGTAGGCAAATCTTGTCCTACCTAGGGACTACATAAACCCCAAGGGGACTGAGTGACCCTCATTTTAACTCAAGCAACTTTAAAAATATCAATATCCCTTTACAAAAACAAAAAAAATTACATACCAATGCTAATCCCACATTGAATATCAATCAGGTTACAACCACATAAGAGATCCCTGTTGGTATCCAAATGAATCACTCAAGGAGAAACTAGAAAGACCAAAAAATTCTAAGTCCTTGAACATGAGAAAATCACTCTTGAATCAATGTGAATCATTTTAACTTTTTGAGTGGATTGCTCCCTATTGCTAGGTAAATCACTTCACTCCTTCAAGTGAATTGCTTTAAGTTTTTGAGTGAATCACTCCCCTTTCTTGATAGCTTATATTTCTTATAGTGATTAATTTACTTCTATTCTATGAGTGAATCACTTTAGGATAGTGAGTGAATTGTTCCTATTTCCAAAACTAAAATTGTATGATTTTTCCAAATTTGTGTCCTTTTACTTATTTTTCATCATTTATTCATTATGGATTCCTCATCTACTTCCACAAAAACCTCATTTCCTAAACCTCAAGTCACGACACCACCTTCCAAAACTACTATCCTAACCCTTATTATTTTATTATCACCATTGTGGTCACCATAGTAGAGGTTGGGCCATCAGAGAAATATGCCCAAAAAAGAAAAGAGGAAAAAAAAAGGTAAGTCTCCCCACCCTCAAGATATTAAAAAAGTATTTTAAGGATATGTACTTGAGGATGGAGGGAACCTATACTCATCCATGGGGGAGGTAAGAAAAAGACCCTAAGGAGTTACAACTTGGGCCTCCAAAGGGATTCATGGTGCCACAAGTGTGGAGCCACCAAAGTTGGTGTAAGTGGTAACTAAAAAATATGACTCAATAACAAGGAGTTTTAGGCTACCCCGATGGATAAAAGGTGCATTTTGCATATGCCAAGAATGATAAGGATCATGTTGAAAACCATCAATGACCCAACTATGTGGATCTCTTATAGCCTCAAAACCTATAAGAAGTTCTATTGTTGGGAAATCAATACCTCTTAGTGAAGTTTCTTGATCCCTCACCTAAAGAAGCCTAATCTACCATCTAAATTTAACATCCCACCTGAGTTTGAAAAATTCAAGGAAGATAATCAGATGTTGATATGAAGAATAGTCATCATCCTTGGGTAAAGGAGTGATATAAAGATTTATGAACACATCACCCTACTACATGTTATCTATATCTACTTGGAGCATTCCCAAAATATGAATTATGCCAGGTACATCTCCAACTAGATGGACAAACAATTAAATTTATTTAAGGAAGAGAGAAAGATTAATTATATTTCCTACTTGATCTAGTTAATCCTATACTAAAGAAAAGCTAATTTCTTACTATTTAACTAGACCAGGTAGGAAAGGATAGACAACCTTTGAGTATAGTGGAGTGCATGAACATACCCTTTCAAGAAGTAGGAAATACTTCTTACCACTTATATGATGAGTTGTATGAGGTTATTATAAAAAATTAAAGGTAAGGAGCTAATATTGATAGATGAGGCATGGCAACTGCTTATAGAGGGGAAATGGCCTAAGGAAGAATTAAATATGGGGAGGACCAAATCCTTCATTTACCTTTATGGCTTCTCATCCATACCCTTTGAGTTTTTTGTAGGATTCCTAAACTACATGTTCAATTATAATATGTAAGACACCTTTATTATATTGGTTTGAAGTACTTAAAGCGGTAAAAGACCACCATCTTTTACCCACTCAAATAATAGATCATGAGAATCACTCACAAGATGCATGTATTCTAAATAGTGGTAAAGGCAAGGTTTAGGGAGATGGGTCTTAAGTAGCTTAGAGACTAGTGGTCCAATGACCCAAATAAGACCTTTGGGAAAACCCTCTATGAAAAAATATTAGATACCTTTTTTGCACATGAAAAATTTACATTGTCTAGTAGCAGGCCAACCTGAATGAAGAAAAAAGCCTTGCCACTTTGGGGAACAACAAAGGTTATGAAGATAAAATATAAAGTTGGTATGACAACCCTTCTGTGTGCCACACATTTTATAAGAAGAAGGATGACTTCGACTTAGATATTAAGTTAAATTTTTAAAGGTTGGGGGAACTTTGGGAGCTGGGGTATATAGATGAAAATATTCTTTCATGGCAAAATATGAGGTATGAAACATACACCATAACCAAATCCATGAGAGATTGTCCACTCGATGCCAGGTTTTTTGCCACTCGAGATAAGAGACGCCCCAAAGGCATAAAAAAAAACTAAACTCGTAGTAAAGGCAACAATAGTATCTTCAATCCTATGTAAGGAGAAGCCCAAAAAATAAGTAACATTAATTAACATTGTATCAATTAAACCAACGAGTGTAGTAATAGTTAGCATAATGACTAGACAAATGAAAATCAAGGAATAAAAGGGGTTTGAAAAATATGGATCAATGTCTGGCTAGGTGGTCATACTATCAAAGCAACAACAACATATGTAGAAAACCCAACTCGATGAAGGATAAATCCCTCAATGAGGATCCACTCTCTAGTTAGAAATGACTATTCTAGTGTCCATAACTGCATACACTCCCCCTATATCTCGACCATCTATCGTTCCACCTCTTTCTACAACTTCTTCTTATAGCTCAACTCTTATTTCTTTCTTTGTTCTCACTCTTTCTCTTTTCATTATTCTAGTATGCTTCTCTCATAATCTACTAGCACATAACCCATCTCTCTAGGAGGTACATCGCCTCACAATTATCCTATAAGCACCCTACCCGCAAAAATCATGGTAGAAATAAGGACCATTTCCATCACATAATTCTCTTCCCGAGTCATCCAAGCCTTGTGTAAACCTTATCACCCCTTTCAATCAATTTGGTTGGGTTGTCATTAGATCCCATTTTCCCCACTTCCATTCCATTTTCTACAATAACCACTAAGTTCAAACCTCTCACCATGCCATCCACCTCAACTCACCCATTATCCCACACATGGAAATATTTCATGTAGGTAATGATGCCTACCATCCCTGCCCAATAAGTTGAGCCTGTAGGAGCTCCCCTATCGACAAGTGTATCTAAAGGGTTTGGACCAAGCTATCCATACATGGCTAGAGTTTTATATCATTAAGGCATTTGATATCCTTTTTTTTGAGGAGAAAGTATTGGAGAAAGAATATAAGCAACTCAATAAGAAGACCTCCAAGTTCTCAATGTTATTTCATTCATAGCTATCAAAGAAGAGGGACAAAATATACTTTATTGAGGCTATAGAAATTGACCCCTCCAAGATAGCATTCAATTCTATTGACTTAACTACTAGAGTATCACCATTGGATCTAGAGAAGATGGACCATACCAAATGGTCTAGTTGGATAACAAGTTCACAATTGTCATAGTAATGAAATATGATCAACTAGTAGTTGAGGATAAAGCAATTCAAATCAAGAACAAAAAGAAAGAGGTAGAATTGGCACAACAAAAAGTAGAAAGGGACCAATCGTGGTATGAAAAGAGGTTGCTAAAAAGGATTAATTAAAGAAGTAAGTTGAGGACCTCAAGATCCAACTTGTCAAAATTGAACAACTCATGTAAAAGATGATAAAAGAATAAAGTAAACTTTTGGAAATCCTAGAACAAAAATACTAGCAAATAAAGGAGTTAGAAGCATTGAGGCCTGCAAAAATGGATGTAGACTTGAATTCAACACAAGAAATTTAGATGGTTAAAATCCTTTGGGACCAAATCATAGAGAAGATAAAGAATACCTTTAAACACTTTCAATTAACATCCTTCATGGAAGAAAGCTTGGAATAATTCAACAGGACCATCAAAAAAGTTGAGAGGCAACTATATAACAAGTTTGAACATTAGAAAATCCTCAAACGCCTTGCATCTATGACAATAGCATAGGAACATGTTGGAATATATGGTGTTAAGCTTCTCTAATGGCCATGATTGACTTTTTATTATATTTTCCCTTTGGGTCCATGTAAACCTTGAAAAAGTTTTTTTTTTATAATTTTAACCCTAAGGGTTAATCTCATAACCTTGACCTAAAGGCATCATGTACTTGGGTATAAATATCGTTTCTCACTAATAATTTTGTTATCAATAAGAGTTTAATTTTGATTCCATTTTAGTGAATATCTTTTGGTGTTCACAAACACCATCATATTATGTATTCTATATGTTGTGTTTTTCTTTTGTTAAGCAACAATAGGTAATGTTTGATTATGTTTATTTTTAGAAACTATTGTGAAATCTGACATGGTTTTAGATCAAGTGTGAATTTTCATTATTCATTTGCTTCTACCAATGACATTTCTCTCCTAGTTTCTCTTGAGGATAATTTCTATAGGAGCTTGTGGAGAAGTTTATTTTGAAGTTGATAGTGTAATTTGAAGAAGGGTTTCTGATATAAAACCCTAGTGGACTTGGATCACAAGGATCTCATTGGAATCAACAAATTTGCTTCAAAACATATATTCACTAACAAGTTCTTTTTTCCTTTCATTGGCACTCAATCTTGTTCTATTAATATTTTTGACTAGATGGATGCCCTATCTTTAGGATTGAGAATTTTAAGGTTTTTTAAAAACCTCTTTTTGTCTTTTATGGATTTTTTGAAAAAATCCATTTCCTTTTATCTTTCAACTTTTGATGATCAATGGTAGTATTTTTGATATAATAGAATGCTTGGCCATCATAAAAGAAGAAAATAAGAGGCAAAATGTTTTCAAATAGACCCTTGGTGTTAGAAATTTCATGAGTAGGATTTCATGCTTAGCAAAGGGCTCCGAGCCACTTGACAAAGTTGCAAAAATGGTCTGATAATTTTTTTGTTGCATAGCCACGAGAGGAGGGTCTGATTGGTTACATTTGAAAAAATGGATGGAAGGTAAAAATGTAGTAGGTATGGATGAACAATTTAATATTTTGCATTCTTTACAAAGTTTGGGTGGGTCACAGTTCAACACTTTTCATTGTTTCACCTCTAGGTACTCCTAAATTGCACTTTAAAAATATCTTTTTCCATCCTAAATTTAAATTTAAAAAAAATCAAAATAATATATTTTTTAATAAATATTTATTTTATTGGGATGAAATGATTTGATGTGTTTGTTTCATGCTAACACAGGTATGCATCATGAGCATGTGAAAGGGGGAAACTATCAACTACATTTGCCTTAATAATAAACTTGGCCTTGCTACTCCCAAGCTTGATGCTTGAAGAGTTGGCCTATAGATTACCAACTATGAAACTACCCAAGGGAGGTCACGAGTTCAAACCTCTCCCATTATTTTTATTAATAACATCAACATACACTATACCTTCATCTATGATGAAGTCAACAATGATGACATGACACCCTTGAATGCCTTTGTTAATGTTGGAGATATTACATTATTTGGTCCTTCTTGCAATATTAGTTTGGTAGATGATTTATATTTTATATAATGTATGTGGAAATATGAGAAAGAGTGCAAAGTGTCAAGAGAGTATGAAGAGTCACATGATATGTGGCAAGTTGAGAGCTTTGTCTTTATTAGAGGAATATGAAAGGTTGCATCTCCTAGATGAAAGAGGAGAGCAATAGTTAGAGAACTGAAAAGTCATGAAAAATGATATATTAGAGGTAAAGCTCCATGCATTGTAACCAAGTTGTATCATTAATGTAATATCTATATATTGTGTTCATTTGTGTTATATTTCATGAGATATTATCTATAAGATATTGTTGTTATTAAGTTTCATTGTTAGTAGCATTGGTTTGGTTTATCTTTAGATCATGGTTGAAGCTTTCTATGAGTTAACCTATTTAGAAAGCTAAAAGTGGTATCAGAGCCACGAGGGAAGATTTGCAGGAGGAAGTTGAAGAGTTTTTGGTTGTAAATTTGGACAGTGAGGTTGGACAGTGAATCAACAAGCACAAAAGCAAGTAAGCTAGAAGGATATTGAAAAAATATTGCAAATTTATATGTCTAAAGTGCATTTCATTTAAGCATAAAGAGTTGTTTATAGTAAATTTGCAAGTGCTATATCCAAGGTTGAAAAACAATAGGAGGCATTATAGTTTTAAGTTTTCCAAGTTGAAAGGAAGCATCTTCATTGCCCTTAAACTTGCATTATATTGTAGTAAATATATAAGTTAGAATATGGCATAAGAGAAGGTGTAAAGAAAGTATTAAATCAAGGGAGAAAGTATTAAGCAATAGCAAAAATTTTAAAGCATCAAGGAGAGCCAACATCAAGGTAGTGAGTGCACAAAAGTGCAAGAATTTTCAAGAGCCAAGGAAGCTGAGTAAAGAGGAAAATAAGCAAAGGATTAAGTACAAAAAATTTAAGAGGAAGGAGGATAGATTATCACCTCAATATTTGATGTTGAATACCATTCAAAGCAACGTCAAATATGGAGCATCTCAAGTGTCAATTTTAGGTAGCATATTGGGTGTTAAAATCAGCTCAAAAATCATAGCAAGGAAGAACGAATGAAAGGGAGCCCAAATGTCATTAGAAAGTGAGTTGAAGTTGCCACCTAGAGTGAGACAAAGAGCCACAAAGTAGAACATAGAAGCACTATTGAGGTTGAGCATTGTTGAGGAGAACGTCGAGTGTTGAGGAGAAGGTAGAATGCCAGATTGGAGAAGCTAGAACATCATTGGTTAAAGAGCAAGCATTGGAGGAAGTAAGGTTACTTGAAGCCAAACAACCAACATACATATAGAAGCTTGAGCATCATCGAAGAGATGTTGGAAGGAGACAAAGAGCGTGTTTCTAAAGCAAAGATGAAGAGTCATGAAGGAGATGGGAATTCAAGAATGTAACAAAAACCATTGCTGGAAGAAGGTAAACAAAGAGAACTCAACATTGAAAGAAGGTAGTCAAAGCATTTTTCATCTGAGTGTAGTTTGGATGTTTATGAATTCGTAACATTAAACCTTTGCAAGTAATTTGGAAGTAGTGGAGATAAGGAGTAATAACATAATGTCCATAAGTCTATTTACCATTTGGTAATGTTTCTTAAGGGAGTGAAGAGCTCATATGCTACTTGGCATCTTAGAGGAGTGGCAACCACTGATGAAGTGAAATGTTCAGGTTGGAGAGCAATTAATGCATGAAGTGGAGAAGAGCGTGAAAACCCAAGGAGCACCACGTGTTGATTATTGCAACAATAATTTTTATTCAGGAGCAAATATGACAACCCAAGGTTGATGGAATAATGCTAAAGAAACACCAAGCATTAAGTGCCAAAGAAGGAATCCAAATCATGCCCTTTTTAGAGAAAGAAGACCTAAGCATAGCTTGGGAGATGCATATATAGTGATGATCCTATAGATATGATGATTTTTATAGTGGATGACCTAGAGACAATGATTTTCTAGAAGTAACCTAGACATAGAGTTCCAGGGGTAGTGACCCCAAGGTAGTGATCCAGTGGAAGTGACCCAGAGGTAGTGACCTAGAGGTAGAGACTCAGAGGTAGTGATCTAGAGGAAATACAGTGGTACTGACCGAGAGTTAGTGATCCAGAGATAGAGACCTAGAGGCAATTTAGATACATTGATCCAAAGATAGACACTGATTATTTATCCAATCATGATAGAGTCATATTTGAAGAATGAAGAGAAAATTGAAGGTAAAAAGCCTTCCTACCAAATAATGTAATACGAGGGGGTGTTGGAGATATTACATTATTTGGTCTCCCTTGTAATATTAGTTTGGTAGATGATTTATATTTTATATAATGTATGTGGCAATATGAGAAAGAGTGCAAAGTGTTAAGAGAGTATGAAGAGTCACATGATATGTGGTAAGTTGAGAGATTTGTCTTTATTAGAGGAATATGAAAGGTTGCATCTTCCGGATGAAAGAGGAGAGCAATAGTTAGAGAACTAAAAAGTCATAAAAAGGATATATTGGAGGTAAAGCTCCATACATTGTAACCAAGTTGTATCATTAATGTAATCTCTATATATTTTGTTCATTTGTGTTATATTTCATGAGATATTATCTATAAGATATTGTTGTTATTAAGTTTCATTGTTAGTAGCATTGGTTTGGTTTATCTTTAGATCCTGGTTGAAGCTTTCTATGAGTTAACCTATTTAGAAAGCTAATTGTAAATGACATGGTGGATGATATGGCACCCTCTTTCACCAATGTACTAACATGGCAATGCCTCATAGATACCATATGGTAGTATATATAGTAGATGTGTCACTAGGCACATGCATCATGAGGTAACGTATGGTAGTTTGTATAACGGAGTTGGCACCAAATGCATGGATCCTAAGGTGATACATAGCAGTCCATATATGTGACTTGGTAGGCTATGCACAAATCTTGAGATAACATATGGTAGTTGAGGTGGAAATCTAGGAAGGTGATGTAAGGCAACATATGGTAGCTTCTAAGGGTGTTGATGTGGCACACATGATAAGGCAACACATGACATGCTTTGGTTGGGTTGATATGGTATTATGTACAGTAGTTGACATAATAGTCTGTATGCCACTTGGTGTCTATAAAAATACATTTAACCAATCATATTTTACTATCTAATCAAATTTTACGAGCAGATCACAAAGTCAAAAATAAACTTGGTGATGCATGAATTTTAGAGCAAATCAAATAGTGACAAGTGGTAAAATATGATTTACAAAAAGAACAACTAAGATTGTAACAAGTGACATAATGTGATTCACTAGTACCTTGCATAGTCAACATATAGTGAGGACCCTGATAGTCACTCATGCAACAACATATGGTGGCCTCCCATTAATTGTAGGTACTAATTTAAAAAAATAAATTCAAAGGTATTCAAGGCAATTTTTGGGATTTTATGGCTAAACTTTTAGGGGGCATACCATTTACAAACAAAAGCATTTTGAACCATTTTTCAAATAGCATGGTTTTTTAAGCTCTCTACGTTGGTAGTGTTGGTTTTGGTGATAACTAGTATATTTTTAATTTTTAGTAGAAAAGTTATAGATCACCATGTGCCCCTATTAAGTGCTCCAAACTATGCTACATGGAAAATTAAGATTGAAGCTCTAGTATGGAGTAAGGGTTTACTTAAGTATGTGAACGGGGATCCTTAAGATATTGATTTTGAGGAGGTAAAGCAAGTGGATAGGGATAAGAAGGATTAAGCCCATGGTATCATAAAATTAGGTTTGTGAAAGTTAGAAACCATATTATTGCAATTTGGGAGATAAAAGGAATTCCACCTAGAGTTTTGAAGAATTGTAACCTTTGTCAAAACTATTGTTTGATTATATATCCAAACATTAGAAAATACAAGGTATTCATATTAAAGAGTAGAAGTTGAAGTTTATATTGAAATTGTTATTTAAAACATTAGGGAGATATAAGGTACTCTACAAGTGTTATCATGGCAACAAACAAATTATTTATTTCAGAATCCCAATTTATTAAAGGTCTTAATTACACTTCATGGAAAAAAAAGTGAGATCAGTATTGATAGTAGAAAAGCTTTGGGATATTGTTAAAGGAATGAAAACTAAACCTAATGAATATGCTAGAGAAATTCAAAAGTATGAAGAAGGTGAAGTAAAAGCACTCATGATAATAACATTTGAAATTACAAATGATATACAACCATACATTAGTTTAGCAGTAACTTCTACAAAAGTCTGGAATACTTTAGCCAAGATATTTTAAGAAAAGAATAAAGCCACTATCTTGAATCTTCAAACCCAATTGCATTCTTTAAAAGTTAATAGTGGTGAAAGTATATAATTGTTTCTAGGAAAAGTGACAAATATAAAAGGAAAATTATTAATCTAAGGAGAAAAGGTAGAAGACAATTTTCTTGCTCAAGTGATTCTAAGAGCCCTTCCATAAAGCTACAAGAATCTAGTCACATCTTTACAAATTCTAAGTAAAGATACATTGTTTGATGAGTTAGTCAATATACTACAAGAGTATGAGGTAGATAATTCATTCAAATATGAAATGACTAACAATACCTTAGTCTCAAAAGATAATCCACAAGGAAATATTACTTCATTCTTAAGTAATAAATAAAAATGGAATAATAGATATTGTCATGTATGCAAGAAAAGAGGATATGGTACAAATTATTGTAGATTCTATCCAATAAATCAATATCAAGGAAATCAAACAACTAGAAGCCAATCAAATAGGTCATTTCGACCAAAACAATATCAAAATCAATATAGACCACATCGGCAATAATTTTAGCATCAGTATACTTCTCAAAATCAATACAATTAACCTCGACTATAATATAGAGAAGGAAATCAAAATGGGCACTTAGTTCAAGAGATTCAAAAAATTCAAGAATAGGAAGAATTTGCAAGAGAACATGAAGTTAAAGCACTTTTAGCAAAGATAGTATTTTATGAAGATACTAAATATTTACTTGATCAGGATATAGATAGGGAGCAGAATGAAGAAAGCAGAAAAGAAAACACAAGTTCTAGAACCAATATGAAGACCGTTATAGACAGGAAAAATTGATCCATTAAGATGAGTCATTTTCCTTAGTTTTGCTCTTAAAAATGTAAAGTCATATTTGAGCTAATTTTTACCCAATCAAATCCCATACATTTTCCCCAAAACCTATACCATTGGATCATTATAGAAAAGAGCTTTCCAACGGTATATGATATAACCCATTTTGACAATGTTTGGCCCCTCAAAGTACCAAAAAATTGCACGCATATTTTTTTTTGTAGTTTTGCTCTCTTTTGAGCAACTTCACAATGTTTCAAGCAATTTTGATCTGTTTCAAGTAGTTTTGCTCCCACAATGAATTTGCTCAATTTGGAGTGAATTTGCTCAATCGAGAGAAAATTTGTCAAATCCGATAGTTTACCTAAATTTGGCAGCCTGCTAGGATTTTGTTCTAAAGATTTTTTTCTCGATATTCATGCTGCATCAGCTCCCAAAATTGGCCTGCAAATCTACTCATATTGGCAATTTGCCCAGTCTGGATTAAAAACCGAATAACAACCTAAAATTACCCAACTGCCCTGCTCCTACTATGCTGAAAAAGTATATAAAATGAGCTCTCTGGCTCTTTAGAGACCCTAGATGGTAGATAATTGAGCTAAGCATTAACTTTCTAACTTTTGATGAAGGATTTCCAAATATTGAGCTTTGTTGCAGGTGGAGTTACAGGGAATATTTCTTGATGGCCATAAGGTACCTTTGGAGCTTGCTTTACTGTTGACTTACCTCATCGTACCACCATCACCTTATGACACTAAATGATCAAGCACTATAAGCGGAGTTATTTTTATAATTTTTTTGCAATTATTTTTCAATTGTGTTTTTTCGTAAACCCTTAAGCATTAATAAAAATCAAGCAAATTCACTAGTAAAGCTATGACACACAGTGAATTTGCCCAAAAAAGAGGGAATTTGCTCACAATAGAGCGAATTTGCTCACAACATAGTGAATTTGCTCACAATAGAGCAATTTTACTCACACAGAGCAAATTTGTTCACAACAGAGCAAATTTGCATAAACATAAGTTTGGGGAAATTTTTTTATCCTTAGATCTATTATTTCACTTTGCACATTAGATCTAGATCATCTTAGCATCATCATTTCATTTTTTGCACTTGCATTTCATATTTAGCATATTTTTCCTCTTAGAAAAGTAAGGTCATCTTTGAGCCAAATTTTCCCTAATCAAATCATATCTATTCCTATTGAAACTTATAACATTATATTGGGCTTAAAAAGAGATTTCCAACTATATATGATACGTCCTATTTTGATACAATTTAGTCCTCCAAAATGCCAAAAAAACTACATATGGATCTGAGTTATCGTGAATTAGTGGGTAAGTTGTGACAAGTAGCGAATTTGCTCAACAGAGAGTGAATTTGCACAAGAATAAATGTGGAGGTAGATATCTAACTTTAGATCTATGTTTTTAGTCTATACTTAGGATCTAAATTACCTTGCATCACACATTGTACCATATATTGCATTGTCTTATCATCTAAGTACAATTTTTGTATGCTCATAGATTTTAAGATTATCATTCTTTTTATGTATGGTTGTTTAAAATACCAAGGGGATCTAACTACTATTCCATAAATATCAAATCTAAAATGGCTTAAGTAGATCTCCAAACACTAATTGCAAATTTTAGTGTTTATCTGACAAGTTGTAGGTCTATTGCAAGTTTTCTCTCAAGACAACAAATTCGCTTATAGATCCCACAATTAGCGAATTCGCTCAACAGGCAGTGAATCAGCTACTTTCAACCATCCAGATCATATAAGTATTTGGTTTCTTTAGTTTTGATTTAATTTTTTATTCTCTATCAATTTTATGCATTGCAGATCATCTTCATAATATAAGAAAAATACAATATATATATATATATATATATATATATATATATATATATATATATATATATATATATATATATATATATATATATATATATATATATATATATATATATATAAATCATAAATAGTATAAAATTACCACACTGCATCTATAGAATTATTACATTATAGTTGATCCTGAAAAAGTTTTAGTTCATTGTGTGTTGCTTTCATAAAATCTAAAATGCATGTAGCCTAGGTCTAGCTGCGCTCTATCCAAAAACCTTAGGTGTATGTTATCAAAATAACTCCTCGGACCTTCACATTGTATAGATGTGGAAACCGTCGTTAAAATTTTCTTGGTGAACCCACCATAATTTATCAATAATCACCAAAGAGGGTACGACATAAGTACCTCTTGTTTGAGGTGTAGATCCCCTATTTTTCCATCCCTTTCCAGGTGTGGATCCATTAGCCTGAAGAAAAGGGGTGCAAAAATTTTGATTCTACATTCTTTGGTGAAACCGACGTGAAACACCACCACTTTTATTTTCTATTTTTATTTTGTTTAAAAAAAACAAAAAAAAAGACCACTAAAATTTGTTTGTCTTAGATTAGAGCATATAAAAAGAAAATTTTTAGTTGGATCGATTCACATTTTTATTTTTATACATTGTTCCTTAATAATAACAACATCTAACGTATAATTCCATTGTCGAGTTGCATAACCAGAACACCATTTTAGTGGTGGGAAATCCACCTTAAAATTCCTATGCAGTAAGACTGGTCTTGATATAACGAGAATACACAGTGAAGGGGTTAGCCACACCCAAGAACCTTCAAAAATAAATTATCCTTTTGCATGTACTCGAAAAATTGAAAACCTTAATCAAGATTGAAATTTAGCCGATCCAACAACCATAATAACCGTGGAATAGAGCACGCATTTCTATTTAAAGAGTGTGTCGCAGACCATAGTGAACTGAGTTAGGATTGGTAGGACCTGGGCTTCATCACCAAGCGTTTGTATGCATGCATCTAGGTGAAAACCTTAATTCAAACACGATAACTATGCCTATCCAAAATTTTCAACGGTTTCAAAAGGGTTTTAAGAAAACTTGTTTGTAGGTGTGATCAATAGAATAGAAATTTTGTTCTAGTGTGTTATTTTCTTTAAAAAGAAATGACTACCACTTTCTAGAATGGTAAAGAGATCATGGATCTTGTAAATAGCCCAATTCAATACAAACATGTTTATGTCACTAACCTGATTGGTAATGTCAGGGGAATTCCATCAGCTGCATTGGTTGATTATAATAAACCCTTTTCACAATTGTTTCCATATTCAACATTACCCTTATCACAACCTCATTTTAGTTCATCTCCTTCCTCTCAACCAATCCCTTCACAATTTTCCTTTTCACAATCTTTCCCATCATAATTTCCTCCACAATCACTACCATATTCTTCCTGTCAAACCACATATTCACCTCAACCTCTTCATAATAATGGTATTATTCCTACCACACATCCATGTCATGCTTTTCAATCTACATACAATCCTTCTCCACCATTATTGCAATCACAACCATTTCAACATTCTTCTTTCAACATGACACATTTTTTTCAACAAGGAAATAATTCTTCTTCCAATCCTACCATGCACTCACATCATACTTCATGATCTGCCTATCATCATTCTACCTACAATCAAGAAAAAATAGGCAATCAACCATTACATCTTGCTATTGCTAATACCCTAAGAAAAATGTTCAAGGTTCCTCAAAAACCTTCACCATGTAAGTTTACAAAACTCAAAAAACCATTAACCATAATCCTCAAGCATTTGTTAGATACAAACATGATTGAGTTACCACCCATAAGGTAACCTGATATCACAACAGATTGGTATAAGCCTAAGCTACATTGTGAATATCATAGAGTGGATGGACACATGACACAATCATGCAAAAATTTGAAATATGTGATTCAAGATTTGATTGATGAGGGTATTTTTGCTATAGAGGATTTGCCACTCACTATTGGTTATAATTCTCAAATAAACAATCAATCTCTTACACAACAAATACCTACAATTGATCAAGACATGGGGAGCTTCCAAAATTCCCAATTCAATCATCAACAACAAGAAACCAATCAAGTGTCATATCCTAATATGTCTTATCATAACGATATTATTGATATTGTAGCTAAGACTACAAGAAAGCAAGTTAAATATCAACCGACTCAATTTGATAAACAAGAGATAAATTCTTCATGCAACCAACCTTCAAGACCTCTCTTAATTTTGAAGAAAAATTAGAAAGAGGATACAAACATAGAAAATCCATATTTAGTGTTGAAGTCTCAATCAGAAGTTTACCTTTTAGAAATTTTACAAACTTCTCATATTCATGTAGAAGCCTTACGGGAGATTTGAAGTCAACATTCGGTTCCTCGAGACATCCTTCCTAGTATTATGAGTTCCTTTGGGAGTAATCATATTTCATTCTATGATGATGAGATTCCTTCCTCAGATTTACAAGAAGATTCGTCTCTTTATATTACATGATTTATTGAAGAAATATTTATCAAAAGTATCTTAGTGGATAATGGTTCCTCTCTTAATATGTGCACTTATCAATTATTCCGGAGACTTGGATTAAAGAAGGAAGATCTTACTGAATTTGATGTCATCATAAAAGATTTCAATGACAAACCCCAAGAAGCTCGTGGTACTATAGTCCTTCTCCTTATAGTTGGACCCAAGGTCTTGGATACCTTATTTATATGATGTCATACCCTGCACATTACAAGCTGCTTATTGGATGCCCTTGGATTCATATGATGAGGGTTGTCCCTTCCACCCTTCATCAACGCTTAAAGTTTAGATTTGAAAATCAATTTATCACCATCCATGGTGACCCAACACCATTGGATGTTCTTCAATGATCGAGTGACCAAATTATCCACGGTCTACCTCTGTATCATCATCATCATATTCCATCAATTACTCTTCTTCATCTATGTTTGATAACCCTTGTTCACCGCATAACATTCATTCACATCTTTCAAACATGCTCCCTCCATCCTATCAAGACTTGGAAGAGGGTGATGAAGATGAGGGACCTCCTTATCCCTTTGATATTTTGTTCTATAATATGATAAATTATACACATTCTGATAGTCAATATTCTACATCTCAAGAGAGCCTTGCTCCACTATCTTACAAAGATCTTACAAAATTAGGGATTGCTCCTCCATATGTTAAGAAAAATTGGTTTTGTTCGAGAATGCATAGATTTTCATGCAAAGGCCGCTGAAGAAAAGCTATAAAGGAACTTCTTTATTCAAAACTTTATTTGATTTTAAAGCCACTTTAGAAATGTTATGCATGAATCACCTTGTATAGTATATATAGATCATCTTGTATATACCGTCAATTCCAACATAAAAAATCAAATAAAAAAATCAAATAAATGAACCAAAAGTTATGCATAAGAATTGCATTCTCATCTAGTTCACATTTCAATCGTTGCATTTTCATATGACATTGCATAAATCATCTATTGTATAATTATATTGCACCTCCCAAAGTTTGTTCTTAGCCAAATTACATATTAAATATGGTCACATCCAATCATTGTTGTTATTTAAAATTTTAGATTGATGTTATCATATTCATAGTCAATTTTGGTATTCTCAAATGATTAAGAGTCTATTTCAAACCAATCACTTGACTTACACTTTAATACAATCTTGATTATGGATATTGATTAAAAATCTCTCTTGAACCAAAACCACAATTTCTTCACTAAGAAAATTTTGAGTTTTGGGAATCGATTCTACCACTTTTGAACCAAAACACATTTACACATTTTTTATAATATTTTGCATAAGGAAAGATGATACTACATAGTAGTCCTTGCTCCTTAAGTGAAATATTGTCCTTGCTATCCTATTATGCACATGGTCTAGAATGTTGAGAATTGACAAAAGGACAAGCTCCCCCCTACCTGAAGCAATAAAATCCCTTGCTCCTCCACTAAAATGAGCATGTACCCCTTAAAACAAAAGATAAGAAAGTAAGTTTTACCACAAAGCAAATAAATCCCCTTGTTAAAAAATGAGCAAGAATCCCCAATCAAAGGAATCAAAAGAAAAGAAGGGGGTAATGAGCTTGAATCCCTAGAATCCTTAGTTATTCAAAAGTCGTGGGATGATCTCCATTAAAACAATGGGTTGAATGAAACCCGCCTGGTAATAGGGTAGTCTTACGCGTGGTGACATGTATGTCACATCAGTAACCTTATTTTGTACAATCCAATGTTTGCTTACAAATGAGCTAGCTTTCGATGTCTTGTATTACAAAGTAGTTAAGTCCAACCACGTGCAAAATCAAGGTAAATGAATTCATCATTTGTACACACAATGGTTCTTAAGTCGGTTTGCATCATTACCTCACTCAAAATTGGTAAATAAAATTCATCAACACACACATTTGATCCTTGAGAGATTTGCATCATATTTAAGATCAAGATGGGAAAAGAATGCACGAAGTACACACACCAATTCTTGATAAACTTGACTTCATCTCATAAATAACCAAAATTTTCTATGAACTTTGATTACCCAAAGTCACCATATTTTCATAGATTTGTATGATCATTATCATAAGCAATTAAGGCCAAATCAATAATTAGCCTTGCATTACATTATCATAGATAATCGAGGATACCTAAATCTATAATCAATCTTGCATTTGATATCTACCACCTTGATACAATACATTCTCGGACATTTGCTTCATCATATTGCATGATTGCTTTTCATACACAATTGCTTGGTCATATAGTTGCATAAGGACTTTGCGATTATGGCATGAGACAACCCTAGTAAAGTTTTTTATATTGAATTCACACTGGGAATCTTATGCCTAGCACAAGTCTCTATCATATTATTCATGCCCAGTCACACAATACTACCTCTTTACTTACCTTAATTTTAATCAAAACTAATATTAAGGTCACACATTACTTATCACCAACCATGTCATCTTCAATCAATCACTTTCAAACTACTTCTGGATCATAACCCTTCGATATCAGCATAACAACAAAATCTCACATAGGATCCGCTTCATGACCACACACGAGGGACAACCTCCATTTAAGGTCATATACAAGCACACATCCTCGAGGTCTATTGGTGACTGATCAAAATTGTAAGGGTATGTTTCCCAACACACCTTTTTCTACAAATATCAACTACACTACATTACAAATATTAATTACATTACATTACAAATATCAATTATACTACATCAAATCACATCTCATTTTTCCTACAATCATATTTTGACTAGCATGATAAAAATATGCATTAAAAATAAAAAATGACTATAAGCATCATTATGTGAGATCATCAAACCCAACAAGATCATATGCAATCATCATATATTTAGATCATTCACAACATACATCAACAAAAAAAGCAAAACTTTTTTTATACAGAAAGCAATTTGCCACTTACTCAGACCCTCCTAGCTGCTCCATCATTATCTCTCCACACAAATTCCACTTTGTGGATAACAAGTTCAGTTTCTCTTCAAAGCTCCACCATTCTTTTCTATTTCCCACTCTTCTCTTCCATTAGTCATTTCGAGTTCCATTAGGAATGTGGCATTCCTCATGAAACTCGAGGGGGCATCCTAACCAGTAAATCAGTAATCATTTTTCTAAATGTTAATTCCACATGAACCATTCATTCAAAATCATCTACTCCTTTTTTTTCCATATCACCCATTGTAACCATTGCTTAGATGTTTACATATTTTTTTGATGCATTTATTGTTCATAAATACACCAAATAGGGGGTAAAATGTAGATAGGGAAAATTGACCCATTAAGATGAGTCATTTTCCTTAGTTTTCCTCTCAAAAAATTAAGGTCATTTTGAGCTTATTTTTATCTAATCAAATCCTCTCTATTTTTCCCAAAACCTATGTTATTGGATTGGGCTCAAAAAGATCTTTCCAATGATATATGATATAACCAAATTTGATACTATTTATCCCTTCAAAGTGCCAAACAACTGCACACATATCTCTTATTTTTGTAGTTTTTCTATTTTTCGAGTAGTTTCACTATGTTGTGAGCAATTTTGCTCTATTTCAAGTAGTTTCGCTCCCACAACGAATTTGCTCACTTGAAAGTGAATTTGTGTAATCGAGAGCAAAATTGCTAAATCCGACAGTTTACCTGAAATTGACAACTGACTAGGATTCCATTCTAACAAAATCTATTTTTCGATATCCATGCTACGTTGGCTCCTAGATTTGGCTTGCAAATATGCCTAGATTGGTAATTTGCCCAGTCTGGGTTAGCAACTGAATAATAGCCTAAAATTACCCAACTGCCTAGCTCCTCCTATGCTGAAAAAATCTATAAAATGAGCTCTCTGGCTCTTCAGAGACCCTAGATGGTGGAGAATTGAGCTGAGCATTAGCTTTCTACCTTTTGATGAAGGATTTCCAAAGATTGAGCTCTATTATAGGTGGAGCTACATAGCATATTTCTTGATGGTCATAAGATACCTCTAGAGCTTACTTCATTGTTGACTTATCTCACAGTACCACCATCACCTTACGACATCGAATGATTGAGCATTGTAAGTGGAGATATTTTTGAAAAAAAATCACAATAAATTTTCAGTCGTGTTTTTCATAAACCCTTAGGTGTTAATAAAAATCAAGAAAATTCACTAGGAAAGCTATGGCACAAAGTAAATTTGCTCAACAAAGAGTGAATTTGCTCATAATAGAGTGAATTTGCTCACAACAGAGTGAATTTGCTTACAATAGAGCGAATTTGCTCACACAAAGTGAATTTGCTCACAACAGAGCAAATTTGCGTAAACATAAGTTTGGGAGAAATTTTTTGTCCTTAGATCTATTATTTCACTTTGACCAATATATTTTAGATCATATTAGCATCATCATTTCATTTTTTGCACTTGTATTTCATATTTAGCATATTTTTTTCTCTTAGAAAATTAAGGTCATATTTGAGCCAACTTTTCCCTAATAAAATCATATATATTCCTCTTGAAACCTATACCATTGGATTAGGCTCGAAAAGAGCTTTCCAACGATATATGATATATCCTATTTTGATACCATTTGGTCATACAAAATGCCAAAAAACTTCATATGGGTCTGAGCTATCACGAATTCACGGGTAAGCTATGAAAAGTAGTGAATTTGCTCAACGAGAGAGTGAATTTGCTCATAACAAAGCGAATTTTCTCAATAGAGAGTGAATTTGCACAAGAATAAATGTGGAGGTAGATATCTAACTTTAGATCTATCATTTTAGTCTATACTTAGGATCTAAATTATCTTGCATCGCACATCGTACCATATATTGCATTGTCTTATCATCTAAGTACAATTTTTGTATGCTCATAGATTTTAAGATTATCATTCTTTTTATGTATGGTTGTTTAAAAGACCAAGGGGATATGAATGCTATGCCATAAGGATCAAATCTAAAGTGGCTTAAGTAGATCCCCAAACACTAATTGCAAATTTTAGTGTTTATTTGACAAGTTGCAGGTCTATTGCAAGTTCGCTCTCAAGACAACAAATTCGCTTACAGATCCAACAATCAGCGAATTCGCTCAACAAGCAGAGAATCTACTAATTTCAACCATTCATATCAGATAAGTATTTGGTTTCTTTAGTTTTGATTTAGTTTTTCAATTCTCTGTCAATTTTATATAGTTCATTCACATATCATCATAATATAACAATAATACAAATATATATACTCATAGATAGTATAGAATTACCACACTGCATCTATAGATTTATTACATTATAGTTGATTCTAAATTTTTTTTGTTCATTATGTTTTGTTTTCATAAAAGCTAAAATGCATGTAGCTTAGGTCTATCTGCACTCTATCCAAAAACCTTAGGTGTATGTTATCAAAAGAACTCATCAAACCTTCACATTGTATAGACGTGAAAACCATCATTAAAAGTTTCCTAGTGAACCCACCATAATTCGTCGACAATCACCAAAGAGGGTATGACATGAGTACTTCTTGTCTGAGGTGTAGATCCCTTATTTTTCCATCCTCCTTTCAAGTGCGAATCCATTAGCCTGAAGGAAAGAGGTGCAAAAATTTTGATTCTACAAGTCTTCAATACCCAAATAATGTAATACATGGGGGTGTTAGAGTATATTACATTATTTGGTTCATGTTAATGTACCACATTGGGTACATATTTAGATTAGGAATGTGTCTTAAATTAGAGTGTGAGTAAATATTTTATGTAATGTAATAATGTGCAAGAAATGCGAGTGTCTTGTAGTTAAGTGTGCAAGTATGATGAGTGTAGATGTGCACAAATGTCCATTATGTAAGAGTGTGCATGTGTCCTTAGAGTAGGAAAGTGAAGAGTCTCAAGAAGAGAGAAGGCCAAAAGTACTCCATACGAAAAGTCACATCTCATTATATATGTGTCTATGTGTGTGTGAGACACAATGTAGAGTGAGAGCATGTGGAAGTATGGTGTATTTGAGATCTTTATTCTATATCAAGATACTATTTTCGTGAGCATTTTTTAATGATAATTTTATGAGTTGTTTCTAAAGTTATTTATGAGTTTTATATGATTAAAATATTGCCATTATCTTATATTTCATATAACAACTTTATTTTAGATCTTGTGGTTATTTTTCTTTAAGTATTAAGCATCAAAAGCTAACAAATTCTTGATTTTTGTTTTATAGATCTTCAATTTTCTTTGTAAATACAAATATTTCGAAATTGAACATCATTCTTCTTGATATTTTTCTACAATAACCTTCACAATACCAAAAATCCACCTCTAATTTCTATGCACTACATCTTAGTAGAGTAATATTTCCAAAACTTTGTGTTATCATATTTTGCTTTACTAGCTTTGGATTGTTAGTTTCCTTCCTAAAGCATAAGTACAACCACAAGATCTATAATAATTAGTTAATAGTCTTTGAATTTTGAAAGTTCATGATTAAATTTCATTAAGAAATACACACATAATAACTAAACTATAGGTCATTATATAATACAAGTGGAATAATTTTTAATCTCAAATAACGAATTAAAAAAAATATTTTATTATTTTAATGAGTTATGAAATGAATTTAATTATATTATAATTATACTTTAACAAATTATAATAGTATTGTTTTAATAAATAGTCTAGCCGTCTCAAAAAGTTGAAAGTTTCAATTCATACTTTGTCCCATAATCCAACCAACAACCAACTACTCAAATAATCCATTTAGCCATGAAGTCCATCTTTTTGAGAAAGTTTCAATCCAAACTCTATCTCATAATCCAATCAACAACTAACAACTCAAATAATTCATTCATATATGAAGTTCATCTGATATCATCTCCTTCTACTTCAACATACAAAACTTCTACTTGCTTCTTGAAATCATAGTTTGCTTTACCAAATCTAGACTGCTAGTTTCCTCCAATGCATTGATCTATAAATGGATTCCTTACCTCTAAAACATTATTTTGAATTTGGTCCTTTCAGATTTTTCTTGTCAGCTCTAGCCAAACTTATTACTTCCTCTAACCATCGAAAAGAGAAGTTAACTTCACGATCTTCTATTAAAATATTTTTATTGGCTAGCCTATCTACACATTTGTTCCCTTCCCTTAATTTCTTCAAATTTTGTAGCAATGTCTTGTATTTCCACATTGATTTCTTGTATGTTCAATGGAGGCTTTGCTTTCCTCAATACTGTATTTATTACTGTTAGTGAATCTCCTTCCATCCATACTCTATTTCATTTCATTTATTTGCATTTTTTTAATCCTTCCAAAGTTGCCCAAGCTTCAATTTTATTATTTGTCTTAAATGCACTACTAAAAACATGTGACAAAATCTCATCCCTATTATTTGTTATTAATCCTTCTTCTATTGTTGGTCCTATATTTCCTTTAGAAGCTCCATCAATATTCAACTTAACTTTGCTTTCGGTGGATTCCACTTTATATTTTTTGCATTCCTTTTGTTTCTCCTAAACCCACCATCATAATCCTAATTGATGACTTGAATCCATCTATTTTGTTTTTTGCTTCAAGATTAGGGATTGGGTGAGTTGATAGGGTTGGTTTAGACTCTTTACGACTAAACAAATATTCCTTTTCATTAGCTCTAAATTGATTTCCTTTAAATATTATTTTGTTCCTTTCCATCCAAATAGTTCAAAGTATTGTATCTTTCAATGTATCATAGATTACCTGTAATGCCTCACTTTTAAAGTGCTCTATCATTACTTTAACCATTCTTCAATTATGCCATTCACCACCATGCATTTATCAAACATATTAAGAATCCATTGCTATAGTTCCCAAACTATTGAATAGTGTCCCACGAGATGGTCTATACTCTCCTCCTCCTTTTTACACAAAATACAATATAAGGGGCCATGACAACCCTTTTCATTAGGTTATCCTAGGATAAAATTTTCTTGTGACCTACTAGCCATACAAACATTTTAACTTTTGGAATGCTCGGGCTATCCCAAATATCTCTCCATATTCTTACGATATTTCTATTTTGTTTGTGGTTTACATTATTTTGCTTCTTGTTGCGCATTCTCCTTAGCTATTCAACTCCCAAATTAGCTTATCTTTGGCTTTCCTTGGAATAATCACTATTGTTATCTTTCTGCTCAACTGCATCATAGCAACAATGTTTGATATACTTATAAAAAAATATTCTTTTCATTTATATCTTCCTTCCTAATCCTTGTAAATAATGTTTGAAACTCTATTACCATATTTGTCTTAAAGTAATATCATTCATAGTTTCAACTAAACAAATTTTATTTTCATTTATATCTTCCTTCCCAATCCTTGTAAATAATGTTTGAAACTCTATTCTCATATTTGTCTTAAAGTAATCTTATCCATGGTTCAAAATTGGATCTAGATTGAGTGGTCTTTTATAACACAAGTATCAATCTAAATAAAATTTTTTCTCTAATTCCCACCACCCATCTTGGACCTTTAATTACTAGAACAATTAATTTTTTTAAAACTCTTCTATAGTGCAAAACCATCTGGTAGTGAGAACAAAGTAAAGATTAAGCTTGTGTTATTAAGCTCAAGGTGCTTAGAAGAATTCTTACTTGTTGTTTTAAACTAATTTTGTACAATCTTCAAATTACGTTTTCCCTCATAACTAAGTACTTATTTAAGAACTCTTAAATCGAAACCTCCTCTAGTTTTGTCATCACATATCTTTCTTCATTTCACCATTAAATCACCATTTTTTACCTTTTATCATGTAATTTTAACCACAAAAAAAACTACATAATAATTAATTAAAAATATTTAAATTAAAACCAAACAAGATAATAATAACAAAAATTCAGTTGATTATATTCGCACGGTTAGGGCCAAGTGCGACTCCCAGATGGTGATTTTGACGGTGTAAAACTCTCTAATCGTGATTTCTCAAACCAAAACGGCCCCGCAAATTTTTTTTTCCCGCTAAATTTAAAATTAAAAAAATAACAAAAATAAATATAATATGAACTTGAATAGGTTGACTAGTTAAGGTTAACCTTGCTCATATGACTTTTATCTATTTTTTTTTAATTGATGGTTCACCTTATATTACTTATCGTGTGATGGTCCACTTATTATGTGAACGATTCCATTTATGTTAACTTTTTATTTATTTTTTAATAAAATTTATTATAGACTTTATATTATTTATAATAAAAAATAGATTTATTTATATTATTTTATTTTAAATACCCAAAATTGGTTTTTCAAACTAAATGCTTGGCTGCAAGCCTTCAAATAAAAAGATAAGAAACAATTATTTTCGTGGTTCCTTTGTGGGAGGCCTTCAATTTTGATACCCACAGGCAAACGTTTCCATCCTAGTTTTTTAAGAGTCAATGGGGAATCGGAATTTTATGTGTTGCACACTAAAACCTGGATACAAATGGCGTAAAAGTAAAATGCCAATTCCGGATTAGCCTAAGAATTCACTCGACATTTTTTTTACAGCAATCAAACCAAGCTACCAAATACTATTGACACGATAAAACTACAGGCCTTAAGTTGTGTGCGATGCAATAGCTAATATAATGGAATTATTGAAGTCTTCAACTTCAGTAGGATTTTTGTTCTCCAATGAAATAAAATTATTCTCTGCCCCAAGGAGGATTCCCACAAATACTGTCCATGGACACAGGCACTACTTCAGAGAATCAGGTGGGTTCTCTCATTCATATATGATTCGTCTGATTCGTTCGCTTTTTGTTAATTTTCATTTTAAATGAACGCTAGCATTTCTGTAAAATCAATGTACCCTTTTCAAATGAACGCTAAAGACTATGTACCCTTTTCTGTAAAAGCATGTATCTGGGGGCTAGCATTGCACTTGCCTACTTTTCAAATTTAGATTTTTCCATACATGAGTTTGCCACGAACTATTCCAAAAATCAGATAGTTAAAATCTGAAATCTGAAATTTCTCGTTTATAGATGGCATTTACATTTTTGAGATTGTTTTGGAAGGCAAGTTAATGTGACAATGTTATTTTAATCTGCCATGAAAGGTATTTTTTAGAGATTTCTGATATGACTACTTGTTCAAGACAAATAATTATGTTGGTCTGACTAACTGGATCAAACAGATGATGAAAGGATTTTGGGAGGTGTTCTGCGACATAGGGTCATGCAGTGCCTTGATCCTGTGACTGCTGAGAAATATATTGAACAGGTAATGAAATTATTAATATTGTAATCAATATAAATTTAGGATTAAATGTCAGTTGAAATTTTGAACTAATGCGAGCCATTTTGCTGGGAATGTTGAAAAGGTACCAAATTCATTGTATTTTGCAGTCAATGTAAGATTAAGTAAAGTGACTTTAAAGGTCCATGAACATTATGTATATCAGACCAGCCCATCCCTAACTCCTTTGGGCCCACTATACATGGGAGGAGGCATTTGTGTTGTCCTTTCCATTTAGGAGAGTATATACCCTACCCCCTCTGGATTCTAAGCTTAAACCTCCTATCTCAAATATCTAAGCTTTCACCGACAGGCCCATTCAAAATTGAAACTTAATGACTTTCTTTTCATTGGTATGGGTCCTCACCAGAAGCTAATACCAGGGGCTTTGACGAGCTATCCACTTCCCATTTTTTTAATTCCTACACACAACCAACAGTCCGAAGTAAGCTTGCTACACCGGAACTGCATCAAGACTTAAAAAGAAAACCATGACATGCCATTTTTAATAGAATTTTTGCATTGTCCTCTCTTAAATACCTCTATGCTAAATTCAGGCCCCTTTTTTTAACATGACAGTATAAAATGTACGCTGGGTTCCCACGGTCTCTAGGTTTCTTATTAGGGATACATTTTTCATGTTGGCTTGCTTGGACTGTAAAAAAGGAAAACAATTTCTAAAAGGAATTGATTTCATTTGGGCACATGAAGAGATTTTTAATGCTTTTATGTCTGTTTGTGTAAGAAATAGACATATAAGACTAACTAGGCCTGGGGTATTGACTTTGCTTTTCAGGGAGAAAACGGTGGCTTGAAAGTTGTCAAATCATGTAATGGTCAGACACAAGTTGACACAAACTTGTCATCTGCATGGTTTCCACAACAAAAGTAAGTGTATAAGCATTTTTGAATAGATGTTTCTGAGATTCTTTTCTTATGTATTCATTTTTTTTGTTGGAGAACAAGGGGTTGCACTTGGTTCCCCCCACCCTTGACAAATCATAACTCTCTTCTTTAGAGCTTGAGTTTACAAATAGATTCAATTTTCATCTCAATTGAGTTGCTATAGCTAGAAACCTACATCATTTTACATAAAATGTCTGAATTCTTGATTTTCATTTTCTGGATCTTTTTCAATTTTCAGTGTGAATTCAAATATTCCAGAATTCAACATCTTTTTGACATTTTCCTATAGCAGCCTTCACAAGACAAAAACTTCACCTCTACTCTCTATGCGTTGCATCTTAGTAGAGTAACATTTCCAAAACATCGTACTATCATAGTCCACTTTACCAGATCTGGATTGCTAGTTTCCTTTTTGAAGCACAAGTGCAACCACAAAAATTATAATAAATAGTTTATATGAAATCACAATAATGTTATAAAAAATAACAGATATTACCAATGGAAAATATTAAAGTAAATCTTAATCATTATTTGATTCAGGTAGTCAACATTTTCTTGTTAGCTTCAACTAAAATGACTACTTCCTCTAACCATAGAAAAAAGAATTTAAGTTAACGATCCTCAATTAAAACCCCTCTATTGGCTAGCCTATCTGCACATTTGTATCCTTCCCTTAACGTCTGTGTAAACCTGATTTCTTCAAACTGTATAGCAAGGTCTTGAATTTCCACAATTATCTCTTGTATGTTCTATTGAGCCTTTGCTTTCCTCAAAATTGCATTTATTACTATGAGAGAATCACTTTCCATCCATACTCTGTTCCATCTAATTTGTTTGCATATTTTTAACCCTTCCAAAGCCGCCCAAGCTTCAACTTCATTATTTGTCTTAAATCCACTTTTGAAAGCGTAAGGAGATAAATCTCTCCTCTATTATTTCTAATTATTCCTCCTCTTGTTGGTCCTAGATTTCCTTTAGATGCTCCATCAAAATTCAATTTGACCAACTCCAAATCTGGTGGTTTCCACTTTATATTCTTTGCCTTTTTTTTTTCTTATATCCAACATCATAATTCCGTTTGATGACTTGACTCCATCTATCAAGGCTCTCTGCTTTCAGATTAGGGATTGGGTGAGTTGATAGGGTTGGTTTAGACTCCTCTATGGCTAAACAAATCTTCCTTTTCGATAACTCTAAATTGCTTTCCTTTCCACTAAATTTTCTTCTATTCCCTTCTAGCCATATAGTCAAAAGTATTGTATCTTTTGATATATCCCAGATTGTTTGTAAAGCCTCACTTTTAAAAGTGCTCTACCATTGCTTTAACCATTCTTCAATTCTGCCATTCATCACCATGCATTTACCAAACATATTAAGAATCCATTGCCATAGTTTCTAGACTATTGAGCAATGTCCCAAGAGATGGTCTGTACTCTCCTCCTCCTTTTTGCAAAGAACACATCGTGAGGGGCCATGAAAACCCCTTTTCATAAGGTTATCCCAAGATAAAATTCTTCTATGGCCTACTAGCCAAACAAACATTTTGAGTTTAGGAATGTTTGAGCTATCCCAAATATCTCTTTTCTTATATATCCATTATTGGTTTACCCTTAATTGAATTAGAGGAAAGTGTGCATCGTCTGTTGAATTAATTTCTACTACTAGAGGAACTTCTGCAAGTGTTTTTTTTTTCCTTACTGCTTTCTTCTACATCATCTTTAATCCAAAGTTCAAACAATTGCATTACATTTATGATGATACGGTATTGTGAGGGCTTTGATCCCTGCTCTTGCAGGTCATTACCCAATATCAATATTATCTAAAACAACTAATGAAATTCTGTTGTTGCTAGCACAAATTGCGTTGCTCTTGCCTGAAAAGAAGGAAAAATAGAGATGCTTTCTTAATATGGAACTTATCAACAAATTTTATAACTGAGGGCATATATTGTCCATATATAAAAGCTAATACTTTTGCTTATACAAGGAAATTCCCTCCCTTCCTCAGCACAATGATGACGCAAAGTACAAAATATCATTTCATCTCTGTGTGGACAGCAAGGTTTGAACACTGGTCTCCTCCTTTAAAGTTGACATATTTAACCAATTGAGCTTCTTCTATCTGATTAATCAATTAAGCTCTTGCCATTTGATTAGAAAATGTTACATTGCATCTAAATAATTTGAGGAACAAGAACCAATGTTTTAGTGGCCATTTTTACCATTTAAGAAGAGAGAACTCTAAACTATAGGAACATGATGTTGTGGTAGATATAAAACAACATTGAATGAACTTTTCTAACAATTGGGGGCTGCACATATATATATATATATAAAATTCGTGTTGGATCTTCAAATTTGTTCCACTTGAAATTGATGTACACTTGTTTTTTCTTGTATAATCAAAGAGGTCTTATATGTAAGTGTTCTCTTGCCTTTTTAATGGACTAGGAATCCTGACAGGTTATTGCCAATTATTTGATGAATTTGGCTGGTACACTCTAAATTGGTCTTTTTTTTTTTGAATTTAGCGAAAAACCCCTTGCGGGGCCGCTTTGGTCTGAGAAACCACGACCAAGGGGTTCTACACTGTCAAAATCACCCGGGAGTCGCGCCCGGCCCTGACCGCACCAGCATAGCAACTGGATTTTGGGTACTCGATGTGCGTTTGGTAGGGTGGAGATTTGAACCAGGGACCTCCCTTGGAGGATTGCCCTACCCTCTCCAACGCACTTACAGCACGTGGGTCTCACAATTGGTCTTATAGTGGCTGGTTATTGCCAATTATTTGATGAATTTGGTTTCCATTTTCTGGTTGGTCATGGACATTTACCAGACCCAAAGGATATGATTAAAGAATGTTACCTATTTACTTTGATTTTTATTTTTTCCAATTGGTTACATAGGATTGAAACAGGCCTCCACTCATATCACATCATGACCACATAGGTATTACAACAACATTTTTGCAAATATGAATATATTGCTTGGCAAGATTTGAACAATAGTCTCCGCCTTGAAAGTTGACATATTTAACCAATTGAGCTTCTTCTATCTGATTAATCAATTAAGCTCTTGCCATTTGATTAGAAAATGTTACATTGCATCTAAATAATTTGAGAAATAAGAACCAATGTTTTATTGGCCAGAAGAGAGAACTCTAAACCATAGGAACATGATGTTGTGGTAGATATAAAACAATATTGAATGAACTTTTCTAACAATTAGGGGCTGTATATACATCTATTAATTCGTGTTGGATCTTCAAATTTGTTCCACTTGAAATTGATGTACACATGTTTTTTCTTGTATAATCAAAGAGGTCTTATATGTAAGTGTTCTCTTGCCTTTTTTATGGAATAGGAATCCTGACAGGATGGTTGATGAAGAAGAACTGCTTATGAAAGGATTTCACTTTGTTTCTTCTGCAAGTAGGACAAAGTTTGCATCTTGGGTAAGCTCTTTTCCAATCTATTCAGCTTTTTGAATGAAGCTGGTTGACGATTTGACCTGAGAATAATTAGTTTACTTTATGCGGGCTTCTAAAGTATGATGATTCATGACACTATTTTTCCCATCCGACACTCAATCAGTCAATCAGAAATGGATGTCTAGAATAAGAGGTAGTGGTAATTTTTTTTTGCTAAAGTCTATATTTTCATTAGCTTTTAGTGTGTTTTGACTTAACAAGAATCTCATGAAGACAGCTGAAACAATTGGAAATATCATTAATCTTACGGCTCTGATCTAGCCTGCACCTCAACTGCTTTATAACTTATGAAAGAAAGTTTATTGACATTTTGGAATTAGGCCATTGTGAGAATAGATAATGACATCATTAAGAACTTCATTGTAACATAGCTCATTCACACATCACAGAAGCCTCAATTTGAAGGGGAAAAAATATAAATAACTAAAGTTCAACAAGGAATTCTATTCCATGTGAAAATATGGCTCAATTTCAAAGAATATACAATATGTCTATATTTGATCAAAACCCTAAAACAATGACATTCTTTCTGTATTTTACTAGTTATTGCTATTGACAGGTCTAACCTAACATTAAATTCCATTATTATATTTAATATTGCTGACCAGGCTGATGTGCAACCAATTCAGCATCAATTAATGATCGAAAACCTCTAAGTACCTTCATTTAATCTCATTAAGGCATTATTCATTGAGTCTTTCTCTTCTTTGACTTTTACTGAATTTGAGGATAGAAAATGGGGATTTGGATCTAGCACCAATATCAACAAAGGAAAAAACCATGAGCAGGGCATTGTATATGCCCAACAAAGGAAAAAACCATGAGCAGGGCATTGTATATGCCCTTTGACCCTTCTTTGGGGCTAATTTTATGTTGCATTGGCTAAGAGTATTGTTTTTTGGCCTAATGCTATGTTAATTAGTTTGAGTGTCATTCGTGCTGGATTGACTTGGTTTGACTGTTTGTATTGTTGCTTTGTCTAGATTTTTTGTTGTTGTTGTTGAAGAAGGAAATCTTAAGATGTATATGCTGATTGACCAATTTTGACTCTTAATTGCATTTAGTGATAAATATTATTGCTACAATTTGATCACTAGTGGACAATAATATTCTTTCTCTCTCTTTCAAGAGATGGTTGGCACTCTCTAGACAAAGCTAACATAAGCAGAATTGAAGATGGACCAAAGAGAATCTCAAACTATATGGTTGATGAGTTGGCCTTTATGAGTCTGGTATGAATGATACGACTCTGAAAATGAAGAGAGAAGCAGAATTAGTAAAATGTTTCTGAGGGGCTTCTTTGGTTGGATCTAGGTCGCTCCCAAGCAAGACGTAAAGAAGTCCTTATGGATGCTGCTACTGGGACATAGATTCCATTACAATGAAATAAGCAGAAATTGGTACTTTTGTGTGACTACATGCAAAGAGATTAGACCCCTTATTTTTTGATGTGTCATGATTGGATAAATCTTATGTTCATTCAATATACGTGAGAACTTTCACTGTTTTCACATACATTGATGCATGTGCATCTTATTTGCTGCATATATGTTGATGAAAATCATTAACCTTTCCAATTCTAATTTGATATCTGTCGTTGAACAGCATTAATCTTTTTCATTCCAATTTGATACACCTGTTGAAAAAATTATTCTTGGTAGGTGTGCTTTGCAAAAGGGCCAAGGCCAAGGAAACCTCGTGTGTGGAAATCAAGGACAAGGATTGGTACTGTGTCTAAAGCACAGAAACTTGTTGAGCACGTAAGTTCTCTTTCCTTTCTTTGGCTTTAGCATATAGTTTTAACACAATTTCATACTCATACATCTAAAACATACATCGAGTATATTCTGGGTGATTGTTTCTAGTGAAACAGGTGTTTCTTCTAAAGGTTTTGAAAGCAAATTTTATCTTGGAAATTAGGCATGTCGTGTTGTTTCAACCCATGATTTTATGCAAGGAAAGTATTTATGGGATGCTTTGGTTGTCAAGGACTCAAGAGGGATTAGTTCACAACAAAACTGTTTAAGGGGAATTGAGCTGTAGAGGGTATTGCAATAAAAACCTTCATTGCCATGTCATGGCATATTTGAGAACATCTATGGAAGGCCATGGTTTATATATATTTAAGGTTTTTAATATGCATAAGGTTTTAAACCTTCTGAGAATATTAAAATCTGTATAGAAAGAACTTAAAAAATAACAAGTTATTTTAAGAAAAAGAAAAATTAAAAGTTAGAAATCAGTATTATTGAGGAAAAAGGTTATGTATAAAAAAAGGGAACATATTATGAATTAAATGATAACACTAAAAAAAAGGAGCTAGAGCCATGGCTATAAATCAAGGTCAAGAAGATAACCAGGAAATGAAGGAGCTGATCTTAGAGTCAAGCCAAGACATAAAATTGAGAATTGAGAGACCAATACAAAACAAGTCATGATGCATCAACAACTTCAAAGAGGTTGAACAACCATTCTCTAACTCTAGCAGCATCACCAGTAGAATGTGATAAAATTTTCAGATTGAATTCAATCAACATAAAAAGATTATCAGTTCTCAAATGGGGAGACTAGGCAATACTTTCAAGAATACAAAGTCAGTGCTAATAACTTCTTCAATACCAGGATTTAACGCACATCACGAGGATATAGGTGTGATATTCATCAATGAGATTAAGAAAGTATTTAGGAGTTCAATTGATCTTGGATATGTGAGGAGGTGAAGTCAATATCCAGATCTCCAATGTTCTTCAGCAGCGAGGTGTATGGTGGTGCAGTTTATTGTGATCCATCTTCCGAAATTTTTGGCTGTCCGTACAACTGTACGTTGTGAGAGGAAGCGAACAGTTTTTTGGAAGAGGAAGCGAACAGTTTTTTTTTTGGAAGAGGAAGCGAACAGTTTTTTGGAAGAGGAAGCGAACAGTTTTTTTTTGGAAGAGGAAACGAACAGTTTTTTGGAGTCTTCCTTTTTGGAAAGGAAACAAACAGTTTTTTGGAGTCTTCCTTTGTTTTTCTATAAAAGGGGAATGACCCCTTGCATGTAATAGTTTAGTGAATGTAAAAGTTTGCCGAAATCAATAAAAGATCGAAGCTGCCATTGCCCCGTGGTTTTTCCTGCACACTGCAGGTTTTCCACGTAAAAATCTGTGTTACTGTTTTTTCTGCGTTATTGTTTTGCTTGCTCGTAATATTTGTTTTCTAATAGGATAGACTAGTCCATCAAAAGAAAACATGTCCGAGAAGTTAAGTACTAAAAGTGTGAATGAGATTTGACTTAGTGTAAGAAAAAAGAATGAATATGTGAAAATTGTAGTACATATTCACATAAATGAAAATACATTTATCAAAATTCGATGGAATTGATCCTTGTGAAGCATAAAATGGGGTAAAGAAAATGAAGCACCATTTCTTTTTAAGGCAATTGGCTCCAACAAAGAGAATTGCTATTTAGATATGGCATGGAGACTGTACGATCATGGTGACAAGAGATGCAAAGATTTTCGCTTACTTGGAATGGATGTGTGAGAGATTTCCTAAGGAATTTTCATCCAACAAACACGAATTATTTTAACTAATTATGCGACATCAAACAGGATGAGTGAGAGAATATTCTTTACAATGGGACATCTCAGACACCCTATCCCTTCCTCTTCCAAAGTATTAGTTGTTGGAAAGCTATGTAGGATGTCTTTGGTATGATATAAAAGTTGTTTATGCCTAAAATCTAGTCAACAAGGTGCTATGCATAAAGCTTTCTTGGTCAAAGAAATAACTTTAAAATTAGGAGGGGTTTCTTACACCATTATCATCAAGCTAAGCCAAACCAAATACGAAGAATTAGCAATCTAGGCCATGAAGCTCAATACCAGGAAAGAGGAGAATGTTTGTCAAAAGCCTGTTAATTGTGAGAACTGAGAAGTATTGTTGTGAAGTCATGTATCAATATGGGAGTAATTCTGAGTGAGAGAGAAGTGAAGTTGTTGGTTTAAACAGATTTGGTTTGGAGTAAGAGCAACCAAATGAAGCAGCAGTGTCCTTGGCCACAATTACTAGGATCTGTGAACCTCAAATATTAACAAAATAGGAGATAATCCTAACCAATATAGGAGGGACCTACAAATTTATTAAAACATGATACATCCATAGCCTTGAGTCTAAATTTGTTTGTTTGCCTTACAAAAGACTTTCATGTTATGATTGTAGATGGTGTTGCCAGATCTTGTCAAAGTAGTATCATAAAATCAAAACAGCAATGGAAATAAAATTAAGTGTGAAAAGAATCTGTATTCTCTACTCTTGGGTGGAGTAAACGTGGTTTATAGTGTTGAGTGGTTCCAAATTTTAACTTACATTAAGAGGGTATAATCAAGTTGAATCTTGATGAAAAGTTTGAGGTTTTATCAGGGAGGCTGAAAGTATGTATGAGGGGATTCAACACTTTGCCAACTTACTTAGTATCTTCACAAAGAATGGAAAAAATGGTTTTGAAGGGAGCACCCGCATTTGTTGCCAGATGCTATTGTAGTATAGGTTTTTGATATTACAAGCCACATGGACAGAATAATAAAACAACTAAACATGCGATTTAAATAAATATACGGCAATGATATATAGATCACAACAATAACCAATGTATGTCATTATCTGAGGAAAAATTACATTGACAATCCAGCCTCGTATAGTGTGACAGCAATGCTTTGCATAAAAAAGACGCTGGCACATGTTTGTACACACATTGATGACAACAGTCTCTCCTCCCATGATAGTATGACCATACCTGCTCGGTATGAAGTGAATATGTACAAGAAGGGTCCATCTGGAAGTGGTTGGCAACAACCAGCTAACAGCCTAACTTTCCTATGCCCGAGTACATACATCAAAATTAAAGTAACCCATAACTTAGGTGACATAATTTTACAACACCATCATTTGTCACGCATAGATGTGTGACAACTCATGACACACACAAATATGACAAATTCTTACAAACTATTTACAAGACAACTAGTTTTGACAACTCATTGTTGCGGTGGTGCTTGAGCCACGTTGTCGAGTTGGCTGCCTATAGCTATACCATTGAATTTGTAACTTTAATGGAGAAACAAGAAATGAATAAAATTATCATTCATTCATAAGGTCGATGACATTCTTATTGATGACTCTTTTCTTCTTGACTACATTTAGGTATCATAGATGATCCTCTTATTATTCCTATTTGTGCCTTCTTTTGCACATGGTCTTCATGGATGATATGCTTGGTGGCACTTCACACATCTCATATGGAAGTCTATCTTTTCTTTGGCGCACTAAGTTTCCATTATATAGATGGTGTTTTGCTTCCCTTCCATGCTTGGCATGGGCCCTATTTGCTCTTTGACATCCTAACTGTTTTTCTAGATTGCAACCCAATTTAATTTTCGACTTTCCATGGCTTAACCTGCATTTCCTCCCACCTTTGGATGTCAAGTGAAGTAACTTTGCATTGAAAACATTCTTTTTCTCTCGAGGACATGGTGGTTGGTAGGCCCCACCACAACTTAAAATCTTTCTATCGTTTCCCTAATGATGATTACTTTTTACTTGCAAGTAGACCTCAGTTGGCCTCAATTGAACTACATGTACTGTTAGGAGGCGAAGTCACTATCCAGATCTCTATTGTTCTTCAACAAAAGGTAGCTGTAGACGTCTGCAGACGTCTAGCTGCAGATGTCTATCTGTAGACGTCTAGCTGCAGTCTACAAACATCTATTTGCAGACGTCTAGATATAGACGTCTAGCTGCAGACTGCAAGCGTCTATCTGCAGACGTCTAGACGGGTAGCTATAGACGTCTAGTTGCAGACGTCCATACGGTTAGCTGCAGACGTCCATACGGTTAGCTGTAGACGTCTAGACGGGTAGTTCTAGACGTCGAGCTCCAAACGGGTAGCTTCCAGACGTGTAGCTCCGAAAGACGAAACAAACAGTTTTCGGAGTCTTCCTTTGGGAGAGGAAATGAACAGTTTTCAGAGCCTTCCTTCATTTAGCTATAAAAGAGGAACGACCCCTTGCATGTAAACAAGTTGTGTGAATGTAAAGTTTGCTGAAATCAATAAAATAACGAAGCTACAATTGCCCGTGGTTTTTCCAAAGACATTGCAGGTTTCCACGTAAAATCTCTGTGTTACTGTAATTTTCTGTCATTGTGTTTTCTGCTTGCAGGTATAATTTTAAGTTTTACTTAACATCTGGTATCGAAGCTTAAGGTTTTGTGCAAGTGGGAGTTGAAACAATGATAGGAGGTGTAACCAAGTTTGAGATTGAGAAATTTGATGGCAGGAACTTTGCTCTATGGAAGATGAAGGTGGAGGATTTGTTGGTTCAAAATGACCAAGCCCTAGCCTTGAAAGGGATTGCGAGTAAACCAAGCAGCATGAAAGATGAGGAGTGGGCAACGCTGGACAGGAAGGTGGTCTCTACAATCCGTCTTTGCCTAGCAGACTCTATCTTGTTCAATGTTGCTGAAGAAAAGACCGCGAAATCCCTCTGACAGAAGCTTGAAAAGTTGTATGAAACAAAATCAGCAACAAATAAGGTTTTTTTGAAAAAACAGCTTTATAGCCTAAGGATGAAGGAGAATTCATCTGTAGCAAATCATTTGAATGAGTTTAATACCCTTATCAGTAAATTGGTTTCAGTTAGTGTGAAGATGGAGGATGAGGACAGAGCTATCACCCTACTTTGTTCCCTCCCGGACACCTGGGATCATATGGTGATGACCATCAGTAATGCATCATTTGGAGATCTAAAATTTGATGATGTGGTAGCTGCTTTGTTGGTAGAAGAGTTGAGGCGGAAAACGTCTCTAGAACCCTCAACCAATGAAGCCCTATCTATGAGAGGTCGATCTTTCGAGAGGAGTAAACAAGGTAGATCACAATCCAGATCTAAGTCTAAAGGACGCAAGCAGAAAGGGAAGTGTTGGCATTGTGGGAAGCCAAGGCACTCAAAGAAGGACTGTTGGCAATTAAAAAAGGAAAAGAATGGTGAAAAGCAAATTCAGCCATCAATTGAGGCCTGTACAACAGATTCAGGAGAGATGGCAACGTGTGAGGCATTCTGTATCAGCAACAACATATCTGTTTTATATACCTGGGTATTGGACTCGAGTGCATCTTTCCACATCTCCTCACAGAGATTGGTTTGACAAATATCAGCCATACTGTGGTGGGATGGTCTACTTAGGTGACGATCATCCTTTAGAAATTGTGGGAAGAAGGGATATAAGGATCAGGCTGGACGATGGTCGATAAAGGACATTATGTGATGTACGACATGTGCCTGATTTGCGAAAGAATTTGCTCTCAATCAAGATGATGGATAAGCTAGGGTATTATGCCACTTTCGGTAACAACTACTGCAAAATTACCAGAGGAGCTCTTGTAGTAGCAAAAGGAGAATCTTATGGGACCCTATACCGTTTATGCGGTGATACGGTGACAAACCATGCAACAGTAGCAAATTCTAGAAATGCTCAGGATGCAGTAATGCTATGGCATCAACGCCTAGGACATATGAGTGAAAAAGGTCTGAAAATTCTGCATGACCGAGGTATGCTTTCTGGGATTAAGTCTTGCAATTTAGACTTGTGTGAGCACTGTATTTTTGGTAAACAAAAGAGGGTTCAGTTTACATGTCTCGTGTATCGTATTCATCAGCAAAAGGAAGCCTCATGTATGCCATGGTGAGCACTAGACCGGATATTGCCCAAGCAGTTGCGTTGTCAACCGGTACATGGCAAATCCTGGTAAGGAGCATTGGAATGTAGTGAAGTGGATACTTAGATATTTAAGAGGCACTTCAGATGCTGCTATTTACTACGGATCGGATAATTTGCAAGTTATAGGTTTTGTGGATTCTGATTATGGTGGAGATAGAGATGGGAGAAAGTCCACTACAGGATATACTTTCACTCTTGCTGGTGGAGTTGTGAGTTGGATTTCTAAGTTGCATTTTGTGGTGGCTTTATCAACCATTGAAGTAGAATATATTGCAGCGACTCAGGCCAACAAAGAGGCAATTTGGCTAGAGCGATTGTTGGGTGACTTCAAGATAATGCAAGAGAAAATTACGTTGCATTGTGATAGCTAAAGTGCTATTCAGCTAGTGAACAACCCAACATTCCATGATTGCACGAAACATATTGATGTTAAGTACCATTTTATAAGAAATGTGGTGGAAGAAAGTAGGATCCTGTTGCAGAAAATCAATACTGAAGTGAATCCTGCAGATATGCTTACAAAGCCGGTCAAGACAGAGAAGTTCGAGTGGTGTAAAACTTCTCTGGGCTTGCTAAAAATGTAATAAGGGCAGCATTGGGCAATTGGCACTGGATGGAAAAACATAGGCAAAGAATTCCTGTATATTGACTTCAAGTGGGAGAATGTTAGGAGGTGAAGTCACTATCCAGATCTATTTTTCTTCAGCAAAAGGTTGCTGCAGACGTCTAGCTACAAATGTCTATTTGTAGACGTCTAGCTGCAGACGTCTATTTGCAGACACCCAGCTGTAGACTGCAGACGTCCATCTGTAGACATCTAGCTGCAGTCTGCAGACGTCTAGCTGCAGTCTGTAGACGTCTATGTGCAAACGTCCAGATGGGTAGCTGTAGACGTCTAGCTCCAGACGTCTAGACGAGTAGTTTTAGACGTCTAGGTCTAGACGGGTAGCCGCTAGACGTGTAGCTCCGGAAGACAAAACAATCAGTTTTCGGAGTCTTCCATTGGGAGAGGAAATGAACAGTTTTCGGAGTCTTTCATTGGGAGAGGAAATGAACAGTTTTCGGAGTCTTTCATTGGGAGAGGAAATGAACAGTTTTCGGAGTCTTTCATTGGGAGAGGAAATGAACAGTTTTTGGAGCCTTCCTTCATTTATCTATAAAAGGGGAACGTCCCCTTGCATGTAAACATGTTGTGTGAATGTAGAGTTTGCTGAAATAAATAAAATAACGAAATTGCCATTGCCTCGTGGTTTTTCTTGCACATTGCAGGTTTCCACGTAAAATATTTGTGTTACTTTAATTTTCTGTGTCATTGTGTTTTCTGCTTGCAGGTAAAATTTTAAGTTTTAATTAACATGTACTTCCCTATCGGACAAGAGTCCCTGTGTCAAGCATTGAATTTTAAAGTGTAGCTATAAAACTCAAATCTTGAACAGTAATCTAATCTGACTTAGATGGTACCTTGGACTTGGATTGCACGTATCCTCCAATTGATGCCCTGGAAAAGTATTTATCCTTCAAGTAGTTTCCTAGATTGTGTTTGTCCTCTGGGAAGTCTCTTTGACTACATTTTTCCTTTGAGAGGCATTCTTAACTGTAATCATCCTTAGAGAAGCACCTCAAACCGAAGTTGTTCAGTACAAGATTCCTTGAAATGCATTCATGTAACAAATGACATTCTAGCAAACGATGTTTACTCATTTGGATGACATCCTCCATCATCCGGATAAGATGCTTTCTCATTTGAATGACATCGTCATTTAGATGACATCCTTAATTACTAGAATGACCTTCATTCTCATGTGGACGACATCCTTCATCATTCAAACAACCTGCTTCCTCAATCATGTGGCTAGCCCAGACAGTGCACTTCCTTGTCCAAACAACATCCTCCTTCATTTGTATAGTGCTCTTTGAGTTTTTTTTCTTTGCTTGTAGTTGAGGTTGGGTTGCTAGTTTTATTCTTCTTCTAGTCATGACCATCCTTGGTCTGTAGATAGAGACATGAGCAGTAGTTTCCTATTGTTCCAAGGTTTGTAACACCTGTCTCGCAATATGCATGTTAGAGTTGGAGAGAGGTGCCGTTGGTTGTATTTGTTGATGTATGCACAACTTCCTTCTACGTTAGCCTCTTGTCCACCATGGCTCGCTCGATGTCCATTCAAGCTTCCTTCCATATTTATTGTTCTTCTATCAAATTTGGATTTTTGCTTCGCTTGTACTTGGTTCGCTGCCATTATGTACTCCATGCCCTCTTCTATTTCAATCATATTTATGTTGATGTTGTCTTCTGTCACATCCTTGGGAAAACAACTCGCATGATTTTTGGGTCAATACCATTTGCACATCCTTTGTCCATTCAAACTTAAATTATTGTGGAAGTCTCTTGCAAGTGTCCCCACTTGTTGTATTTACGGTGTTGGATGATTGACCTCCCCTTTGCATTATATTATATTTGGCCACCGCCAACTTTTTGATTTCATTTTCTTCTATTGTCTTGGTAGTTGTTATGAAACCTGCCATTGATGGCACTTCCCTTTGAATTGCTTATTGTAACACACATACTTGTTTATTTTCATATTAAAGGGGCCTCTCTTCTTTGAATGCCCTTCCACATCACAACTATTTCAAATTTCTTCTTCCTGCCTGTTGCACCCTTGTGCCTCTCTACTTCGGAGGCAATGCAACATGCATCTTTTCATTAAACATGGGTGTAGTGTCCTTTTGAAGGGCGCCTATCAATGTTCTTTCTTTGCTACACGTTTTTGGAGTTGCTAACTTCTCAACCATAGCATCTGAATGATGTCTTTGACTGGCTTTCTAAGTTCATGGCCCAATCAAAAGCTTCTTGATATGACATGGGAGGGACCACCTTCAGCATATTTTATGCTTGAAAAGAAGTCCCTTTGAAAAACAACTTTTCTTGAGTCTATTTGAAGGTCCTCCATATTGTTGACCAACTCTTTCAACCTTCAGTTGTAGAACAAAACTGACTCTGTCTTGCTTTGCTTTGTTTCATAAATTTTTTTGATGTTCTTATTCTCATCGGAAAACGACTTAAAGTCCTCTCAAAGGCTTCTGGCAACTCTCTCTAGGTCTGTTATTTGTCTTTTGGCAATTCCATATCCCAATTCAGTGTTGTCCAACACAATGATGTAGTGAATGACCTCATCCAATCTACCTCATCCATTTGCACCTTTGCCTTAAATTAGGTTCTACAATGTTTGACTAGGTCTTCCTTTTCATCGCCATGGATCTTGGGGCACTTCTGCTTGCCCCATTGCTAGCCATTGTTTTGATTGATTGATTTGACATTTGATTGATCGACATTTTTTGTTTTTCTAGTCTTCTCAATTCTTAGATGCTTATTTGATGCCTCTCCAACTAACACATACAGTTGTCCCTCTTGTTTCGAAGGACTTCTGTCTCACACACTGTCAAACACAGCACCTTGTAGTTTCTTATGTGCTAAACTTCCATTGCGTGCATGGTAAAAAGCACCACCCTCCAATTGCACCTGTGCTGGGCTTCTGTCCTATGCATTGTCAGATGCACAATCCATGTCATTCTTGATGCCTTTGACAACCTTGGAAGATTGTTTTTGCAATTCTATTTTAGCCTTATGGTTTTGAGCCTCGTTTGAGAATATCAAACCTTTCTAGATAAATAAGGTTCCGTCTACATGCACTTTTCTGCTCACCAAAGATTTTTCAATGTCATGTTTATTGGTCCTTCGTTGACATTAGCAAAGAAGTATATGGATTACTTTTTCTTTCTTGATTCCATACTCCCTCCCACATAGACATCAGAGGCATTTGCATGGCCTCTCTTTCCTTCAATAATTGTTGGGGAGAAAGTGTAACTTGACTTCTCTCATCTTAAGGGGCCATCCTAGAAGTATCCTCTTCTACACTTCCTTTTGCTGAGGAAGCAATGAATCACTTGGCATGCCTTGATGGCTATTAACATTGGCCATGCTTTGATCTTCCCATTGTTGTTATTTACTTTTTAGAACGAGATGCTGATCATGACTCTTGTACATGATGCAAAAATGTATTTAGTGGGGGTATTTTAGTGATGCAAACAAATATACCATGCAACACACTATAGAAGATTTCCATATTACACAACAAAAGACAATACAATGGAAAAAAACAACTCACATATACATGTACTATGCAACATGCACTAAATAGAGATCAAAGCATGTATCCTTTACATTCTAATAATCTATAATACATTCTCCAAAACATTGCTTGGTTGAGCATACAAAATGCAAACGATGAGTGTGTCTCGATGATCAACTCTTTGATGCTTTAGACTAGACAATTGGATATATAAAGGGAAATGAGGTTGGGGTTGATGGACGACAACTACTATAACTGCTCAACTACCCAACGACCCACAAAATCACAAAACACTAAAAGTACCCCTTATGCAATATACATTATTATTTTTTAATTAGTTATATGGTATTGAAACGGGCTACACCCCTATTACATTATGACTGCATTATTGTGGTATTTCAACAAGCCATGTAGTGGTTCTACCGTTAGGAGGTGAAGTCAATATCCAGATCTCCAATGTTCTTCAGCAGAGAGGTGCATGGTGGTGCAGTTTATAGTGATCCTTCCCCATGCATTGTTCGTATGTGCCGGGTGCGTCGAGGGGGGTCGCAGGGGGAACTCCAGGGGTTCAGGGGCGGAGCCCCTGACCCGAAACATATGTCCGTACAACCGTACTAGGGAGAGAAAACGTTCGGACAGTTTTTTTGGGGTATACCACGGTTTTCTGGAATCTTCCTTTGTATTTATATTAATGGGGAATGACCCCTTGTATGTAATTTGTGGGTGAATGTAAAAGTTTGCTGAGATCAATAAAATAAAGAAGCTGCCATTGCACCGTGGTTTTACCTGCATACTGCAGGGTTTCCATGTAAAATCTCTGTGTTACTGTTTTGTACTGTGTTATTGTTTTTGCTTGCTCGTAAGATCTATTCTAACATTTACAACAGGCAATTATGTATATGTCACCTGGCAAGAATTAAACCTGGGTCTTGACATTGGGAGGCTACACTTTTAACCATTTGAACTCATGCCATTTGATCATTAGTCATTACTTTAGATAATCTTTGTTATGGGCAATTAGTGTTTGACACACATGAGATAACACCTTGATATAACATATGACATACGCATGACTATGTACAACTCTTATAAACTTGAGTAGCTCTTGCTGACCAAACTATCTGCCTAGAGTCATCATTCTTAAAGGAAGGTGCTCCATGATGCCTGCTGTTGAAGAAGAATTTTTGGGAAAAAAAAGAAAAAGAAAAGAGAAAAGGAAATCCAACATTTTATAATCCCCAAACATATTATGAGCAACTTGTGTCTCCTGCAAGTTGCTTCCAACGTCCAAGTGCTCCTGCCATGCTCATTGTCGGTTTTGTGTATTGCCAAGTTGCCGTGTGTTGCCAAGTGCTGTGCGAGTTTGCCGTGTGTGTTTGAGCAAGGTGGAGGGAGCTGTCCGAGGTTGTGAGTGATACGAGTGGGCGCGTATCGGGACTCACCGGGCATAGTATCAGGAGGCGTTCAACGTTCCGATCTGCGGGCGTTGGGCGGTCAAAGAGAGCGTGTGTGCCTACGGGCTGTTTTGTGTTGTAATTGGGCCGGTAGTGCCAGGCCGTTGGGCCATTTTGCAATGTAATCCGTTCAACGACATATCTAATACAAATAAAGCTTTTGCTACTTACAACTCTTGTGTTGGCTCATTGTGTGGGTGTTCATCTTGTTCATTGCCATATTGTGCTAACCTCGTGTTGTTTGCTTCCGCTATATAAAATACAAATATTGTTTGGCTTGTCTATTTGCTGGCTTGTGCAGGTACGAACACTTGGAGGTGTAGTCCACGCTGCCTAAGTGAGGCTTAGGAGCTGTGGTGCCGTGTAGGTAAGGATTGATCACCCTGACCCTACATTAGTTGGTATCAGAGCTACTTTGTCGCTCTTATCCTGTTTCCGTTTGTGCCTGCAAGGAGTTGTTCCGCAATCGGAACCTCTCCCCGTTTTGCCTTGTGTCAAGTCAAGCCTTAGGTGATTTAGGTTTTGTTTTCCTTAAAGGGTTCGAGCTTACCCCTTTGTCAGTGTGTTTGAAAAGCTTTACAGGGTCTGTACGTTTAGTACCCCTATTCTACTTGCTCCCTTATTTGAGCAAGCGACCAGCTGGACCGGTCTAGTTTGTGAAAGCAATATGGCCAAGTCTGGACCAGAGCAGGAGCTACCTTTGGATCCGCAAAGAATGGGCCGCGAAGGAGCCGAAGCAGTGAATACTGTTCGTGGCGGAAGATGTCACGCCAGTAGGAACCGTGCCATCGAATCCCTTGAACAAAGAGTCTCGGAAAAATTTGAAAATATAAAAGGACAAGTTCATGTTATGGACGAGTCTCTGGGGGAATTGAGGTCCCAATTTGACGAGACTACGGAAGAGGCGGGACGGTGGCGCTCCTCAATGATAGAGGAAATGTCCGAGTTGAGGAGAAGTTTAGAGGACAGCCTGAATGCTCAGACGGCGTGGGAGACCTCGCATGCCGATTTGGTTAAGTCCCTTGAGAAGGTCCAAGCAGAGACCACTTATTGCCGAGCAGCGGTTGTGGGTGCTTATGGTAGAGACCGAGGGCAGAGCAGTTCAGAGCAGAAGAAGAGACCACCAAAACTTGTAGAGCCCAAGAGCTATGATGGTGCCAGGGATGATCGTCTGTTGGATGATTTCCTTTGGGACGTCGGGCAATACTTGAAGAAGGTGGGTGGTTTGTCTGCCGTAGAAGAAGTAGAAACGGCCGCCAGTTATTTGAATGGGATAGCAAAGACTTGGTGGCGTAACTTGGCAGAAGATATGGAAGAGAAGAGGACCTTGGTTAGAATAGAGAATTGGGAAGACTTCAAGAAGGCGCTCAAGGAGCAGTTCAGACCAGCCAACTCCGAATGGGAGGCAATGAATAGACTGAGAGACCTCAAGCATACTGGGAGATTGCGAGATTATATCAAAGCATATCAGGACACGATGGTGTTAGTAAAGTCGTCAACCCCACAAGATAAGTTGATAGATTTTGAGAGAGGTCTCCAGAATTGGGCGAAGGTTGAACTCAGGCGTTGAAACCCCAAGGACATATATGAGGCTATTGCCATGGCAGATTCGTTTCATGACTTCAAGCAAGAATCGGTAACGAGGAAGGACACTCGTGACCCGAGCACCAAAACGAAGAGTTCTGGTGGCGGTTATAAGGAGCAGTCATGGAAATCGAAGGGTAATAGTTCTCAAGGGGAGAAGTCAGGGAATTGGTCCTCAGCAAGCACATCAGGGTCGAAGAAGCAGCATTCCAACAACAACAAAGGAAAGAAGCCGTCCCACAACAACAAAGGCGGTGACAAGAAAACTTGGATGGATTGTTGGAATTGCCATGGACCTCATCTACAGAAGGATTGTCCACATCCACGCCGATTGATGGCAGCTGAACAGGTAGAATGTGATGGAGCTCAAGTTGGAGTGATCATGGGGCAGTGTTCAACAGTGGAGATGTCCAACAGGGACAGGGGGCAAGATGTGCAGAGAGTCGGGCAAGGTGCCCAAGGAAGAAGGCCGAAAGGCAAGAATGTATGGTAGCCCGTCCCAACAGGGGAGGCTGGCCAAAACGGGAGAACCCCCATAGTGGATGGGAAGAATGAGCTAATGTTTGTGGAAGTGATGGCGAGAGGGCAGATAGTTGTTGCGCTGGTGGACCCGGGGGCTACTCACAACTTCATCAGTGATAAGACGACGAAGCGGTTGGGCCTCAAGTATTCAGGAGGAGGTGATAAGCTTCAGCTGGTTAGTTCTTCCACCATAAAGACCGTCGGCGTGGTAAAGGATGTGAATTTTGAAGCCGGCGAGTGGAAAGGGAGAGCCACCTTCTCAGTATTAAGAATGGATGAATTTGAGATGATACTGGGACAGGAGTGGTTCAAGACGGAGAGAGTAGCTATCTTCCCGCATCTGGAGTCGTTATTTATGTTCAACCCAGGGCAGACATGCACTGTGAGGACCATTAGACGAAGACAGTTGGCGAAGGAGCTAGTCGAACCGCCGAAGGTAAAAGGAAAGGGAAAGGGGCAGTTGTGCAGTGCTATGAGTATGAGAAGAGCATCGAGGAAGATGGGCAAGCAGCCAATGATGCTTGCTGCATTGGTAGGAGGTTGGGATGAAGATGAACAAAAGGTTCCAATCCCACCTGCCTTAGAAGGAGTACTCAAGCAGTACCAAGATAGGATGCCAAAGGAATTGCCACGGGAGTTACCGCCTAGAAGGACGATAGACCATCGGATTGAGTTGACCCCAGGGGGGAGACCGCCAGCAAGGGCTCCTTACCGGATGAGTGGGCCAGAGATGGTCGAATTGAAGAAGCAGCTGGAAGAGTTGTTGGCTGCAGGGTATCTTCGTCCTTCGCGCTCACCTTTTGGAGCGTCGGTTCTGTTCGTGAGGAAAGCAGATGGAAGCTTACATTTGTGTGTGGATTATAGAGCGTTGAATAAGCTTACCATCAAGAACAGTTATCCGCTTCCACGAATAGATGACTGTTTTGATCGCCTAGTAGGGGCGAAGGTGTTCACGAAGCTGGATTTGAGATCAGGGTACTATCAGGTAAGAATTGCTCCGGAAGACGTTGAGAAGACGGCCTGTGTGTCAAAGTATGGGTCGTACGAGTTTCTTGTGATGCCATTTGGTTTGTGTAATGCGCCGGCCATGTTTTGCACTCTCATGAATGACATTTTTAGACCATTATTGGACAAGTCAGTGGTGGTCTACCTCGATGATATATTGGTATATTCAAGGAACATCGAGGAACACAGGAAACACTTAGCAGAGGTCTTCGACTTGTTACGTGAGCATCACCTGTATGTGAAGAAAGAGAAGTGCGCCTTCGCTCAGCAAGAAGTGAAATTTCTTGGGCATGTGATTGGACAAAGTAACATCAAGCCAGACCCGAAGAAGTTAGAGGCAATTAGGAATTGGGAGTCGCCGAAGAATGTACATGGTTTACGCCAGTTTTTGGGACTTGCTAATTTCTACAGGCGATTTGTGAGCAGATTTTCGAAGTTGGCATCACCTTTGACAGATTTATTGAAGAAGGATCAGAAATGGGACTGGTCAGCAAAGTGCCAAGCAGCGTTTGAGCTGTTGAAAGAAAAGCTAACATCCTCACCGGTGTTAGCCCTGGCAGACTTCAGTAAGCCATTTGAGGTGCATGTGGATGCTTCGGATTTTGCCATTGGGGGAGTGCTCATTCAGGACGGGCACCCTATTGCTTTTGAGTCAAGGAAGTTGAACGATGCAGAGAGGAGATATCCTACGCATGAGAAAGAGATGATCGGAGTAGTGCATTGTTTGAGGACGTGGAGACACTATCTTCTTGGTGCACATTTTGTGGTCAAAATGGACAATGTGTCCAACACTTTCTTTCAGACTCAGAGCAAGTTGACTGGCAAGCAGGCCAGATGGCAAGACTTTCTAGCTGAGTTCGATATGGACATTGTGCATACCGCAGGAAAAGAGAATGTGGTGGCGGATGCACTCAGTAGAAAGCAATAGTTGGCAGTGTTGACAATAGCGACAGAGAGCCCAGCTTCAACCCATGGTGAGAGTAAGATTGTACTTGGAGATGAGCTGTTGGAAAAGATCAAGGAGGGATTGGTTCATGATCCCCAAGCAGTTGCGTTGGTCGACACTATGAACGATGAGACTCGAAGGGGTCGGTTGAACAAGTTCAACATGTTAGATGGAATACTTTGGTTCAACCAGGATCGGGTCTATATCCCTAAGTGGGGGAGTCTTCGTCGAGACTTTATAAAGGAATGTCATGATTCTATGTGGGCGGGACACCCAGGTCAGCAGCGTACTTTGGCGTTGTTGGAGAGGGGACTGTATTGGCCTAAGATGAGGAAGGATGTCAATGAGTATGTCCAATCTTGTCTTATTTGCCAGCAAGATAAAAGTGTGTATCGGTTACTTGGTGGTTTGCTACAACCTCTTCCTGTTCCAATCAGGCCGTGGGCTAGTGTGAGTATGGACTTCATCACTGGTCTACCCAAATCGAAGGGGTTTGGATCCATCATGGTAGTAGTAGACCGATTTTCAAAGTATGCAGTGTTCACCGCCTGTCCGTCACCATGCCCAGCAGAGATGGCCGCCGAACTGTTTTTCAAGAATGTGGTCAAGTATTGGGGGGTACCTTTGAGTATCATTTTGGACAGGGACACTCGTTTCACGAGTCGATTTTGGCAGAGGTTGTTTCAGCTGATGGGTACGAAGTTGTTGATGTCTTCAAGGTTTCATCCGAAAATAGATGGGCAGACAGAGAGGATCAATGCCATCTTGGAGACCTATCTAAGACACTTTGTACATAGCGACCAATTGAATTGGCCAGATCTACTTGACATGGCACAGTTTTGCTACAACAGCCAGAAGAGTAGGTCAAGTAAGCACTCACCGTTCGAGCTAGCGACAGGGCAGCAACCCTTGTCACCCCATACAGTGCTTGGAGGGTACCTGAAGGGGTGCGCATCAGCTACCGACTACATGAAGCAGTGGCAAGAAAGGGTGGACCTGGCAAGACTTCATCGGTTGAAAGCAGCTGAAAGAATGAAAAAGTTTGCAGATGGAAGTTGACGGTCCGTGGAGTTCAATGTTGGGGACAAGGTCTTGCTAAGGGGGAGAATATGAGCAACTTGTGTCTCCTGCAAGTTGCTTCCAACGTCCAAGTGCTCCTGCCATGCTCATTGTCGGTTTTGTGTATTGCCAAGTTGCCGTGTGTGTTTGAGCAAGGTGGAGGGAGCTGTCCGAGGTTGTGAGTGATACGAGTGGGCGCGTATCGGGACTCACCGGGCATAGTATCAGGAGGCGTTCAACGTTCCGATCTGCGGGCGTTGGGCGGTCAGAGAGAGCGTGTGTGCCTACGGGCTGTTTTGTGTTGTAATTGGGCCGGTAGTGCCAGGCCGTTGGGCCATTTTGCAATGTAATCCGTTCAACGACATATCTAATACAAATAAAGCTTTTGCTACTTACAACTCTTGTGTTGGCTCATTGTGTGGGTGTTCATCTTGTTCATTGCCATATTGTGCTAACCTCGTGTTGTTTGCTTTTGCTATATAAAATACAAATATTGTTTGGCTTGTCTATTTGCTGGCTTGTGCAGGTACGAACACTTGGAGGCGTAGTCCACGCTGCCTAAGTGAGGCTTAGGAGCTGTGGTGCCGTGTAGGTAAGGATTGATCACCCTGACCCTACATCACATATACTTAGTATCTTTCTTTTTCCTTTTAAGGTGATCCATAGCTATCTGGCAAATCCTCAAATATTCTCAACAAAAAAAGGAGATCCAATAATTGTGTTTGTGCTGGAGTGTTCTAGATGTAATTTAGTGAAGTTTGTGAATAATACATAATTATTTGTGTTTATTTTTCGACAATTTTGACTCTTACAGAGTGAAGATGGGAACTGCTGAAAAACAATTGCTTGGAAAGCTGTGGATTAGTGGTCTTTTGTTATGAATTGATTAGATTTTGTCTTATATATGCATGCGCGTGTGTGTTTTAAAATCAAATAGAAGCTATACAAGATGAAAGTCTTGTGCAGTGTTTTAAAAAGGGAGGGATTGCGTTTCAATTTGAACTTTCCTACCCCACTCATTGCTCTTCTTTATCTTACTTTAATTATAGTTGTTTCAACTTAAGTATCTTTAACTTTTTTTTTCTTCAATTAGTTATATGGGATTGAAACGGGACCCACCCATATTACATCATCACGACATAGTGGTATTATAACAAACCTTGGATATTATCCGTATATCACTTGGCAAGATTTGAACTTTGGTCTACTCCTTAAATGTTGAGGAATCTAACCGGTTGAGCTAATGCCACTTGATTCAGTATCTTGAACTTTTGATACGATTCCATTTTTCATTTAACAAGCAACATCTTCATTTGGAAATATGAGTTATTCTTACCATGATATTATGTAAATTGAATGCAATTATTAGCATGAAATATATGCTTGCATCTTCAACCATAAGTCAAATTGCATTTATGCTGACTGGAATCACTGAGTAAGACTTTGTTTATATTATCATGGACTTTGGAACTTGTGTACTGTTCTTTCCTCTATGTATAGGATATTTGAGATTATGCAGGATTATACACAAAAGATCTTTTTCCAATTTTCATTCTGGATATATGTCTCCTATTTTTACAATGTATTCCTCCATTAGCAGGATTTTTCTCTCTTCTAGTCTGGGTGTCAGGAAGCCTTCTATTTTTGGGTTACCTAAGAACCTTTTATAAGTGTGATTTTTACATCCTGTCATCTCAAAATAATCAATGTACTGATGTCTAAGCGGAACCCAGTAGTAACTCCTTGTATGCAAAATCATTGAAACTCCTCAATCTGATATAGCTCTGTTGAAATAACTATCATTTCATATTTAATAGCATCTGATATATGGGAATAGTAATGAATCTGATTGTTGCAATTGCTTAGGATACATTATTTTGAGGTCTGTTTATTATTTAAAACGTTCTCACTCCAATTGAAAGGATCAATAGATTCATCCCACTATCATAAAAATGGTAATGAGGTGAGGTTATGATACAGACTTGTAATTACAGAATCAATGTGATCATTGAATTAGAAGTTCGTTGAAATTCAACATAAGCCACAAGTCCTAAGAGGAAGGCTGGAAAAAAATCAGCAAAAATCGGCCATGCTGTGAATTGGGAAAAATTGGCTCAAATCGGGAGTTTTTGCAGATTGTCTCAACTATGGAACTCTAGACTGCTTATGAATAGATATTACTCTACAATTGTTTTCTTTTATTTGTCTTAAAAATTGATTTTGAATTTTTGAAATCTTTTCTAGTATTTTGTTCAAGGTTTCCTTATCATGTTTAACCAAAGGTTAGAACATTAATTTTGTATGGCCCTATAACAGTCAACTTTATAATGACAAATATAACATTAAGTTTTGTGGGTACCTGTCTTGAGTCCTTGAGGCTCCATCATACTGTACCTGGCATTTGAGGGACTTTGGAAGGGTACGGGTGTGCCCTGATGTCCCTCTTTTCTAGTGCTTGAGTTGGCTGTACTTGGATATCTTTTGGCTTTGGGGGCTATCTCAAGATCACTGCAATTAGGTAGGATGTACAGGCATCCTGGAGACACTGGTGACATTGAAACTCCCATACAATGTTCTGGGGACACCTAGGTGTCTTGAGTATGCCTAGATATGTCATTGTCGCCCCCAAAAATGAGGCCACATTTCAGTAATTGTGGAAACTTGTACCGTCTTACTATTATCCTAGCCTAAGAAATTTTGTGGAACATAGGTATGATATAATACAGAGCTTAGTTGTAAAAAATGAGATATACACAAACCCATTACATTTTAGTTATCATTTATGAAAAGCAATATATTTTAGTACTCATGCAAATAGGAGGCGAAGAGAAAGTTTTTCCATAAGAATTTGTCTTCTTTCTTTTCCTTTCCAATAATCATCTTTTATGCATGCCATTGAGATGGGTTTATTTTGAGGAACTGGGCATATAAATGTTGTTCAGAAACATATTTATAAGTGCCACATAGTTTATTGTTGTCCATTTTGTAACTATACATATTTTAATTTTTTGCAGGTAAAGTCATTATCCAATGTCAAGGAAGAAGTTTATGGTGCGTTGGATGCTTTCATCGCATGGGAGGTAGAATTTCCTCTTATTATGATAAAAAAGGCTTTAAAAACATTTGAAGCTGAGAAGGAATGGAAGCGAATTATTCAGGTAATCATTTTGATATCTTTAAATTTCAGGCTTACTATGAAATATGTAATCGTCATCTAACTGTTTGGTCTAGTGATGAGCAAATTGAGATGAAGTATTGGTTTCATTGACTTTCTTATTTTAGTCCCTGCAGATTATAGGGTTTGTGAGAGTCCATTAACAAGGGCATTAAGATTCATGCTTTTATTTTATTTTTTAACTTCAATCCATACAATCAAGTTTTGGATGAAGCTTTTTTAGAATTGTATAATTTTCAGATTTTAAAATGTTTTTTATTTTTGCTAAAGTTTCACTCGCTAAATTTATCTCAGGAAAAAACTTGTAAAACAAAACTCTGAATTTTTATTATACATCAGTTCACTGATAATGGACAGAAGATGTGGCAGTTTGATGGAGGGTGAAGTGATATTGAGGATGTATGTGCTACCTGGGCTCATAAATGCAATTACCAATAACTTGCTGCCTTTCACTTTGAGATGCAGTGTAATATGCCTGATCTTGAGTCCATAATTACAGTGTTGGTATCCAGAACCCTTGAGTGGATGATGACTCTTTGCTTTTTCTTTACTTCTTTTTATCCAAGTAAAAACCAAATCTTACATTAAAAACCAATACTATTACCGTTTTACATATCCATGCATTTATATGCAGGTGCTTGGGGTTCCCTTTTTTTGAAAATCAATGATGTAAATATGTGCATTCACATTTTAATTTTAACTTTAGCCACATATAATATGAACAAATAATAAAAGGTTACCAGTTTTACGAAAGACCAATTAGGAACAGTTTCTAATCTCTGAAACAGATATAACTATTCACAATTCATGCCATTGTTAAATCTTTTATTCGACTATGTTGAAAAATAACAAAACAAGGTAAAAACTTAAATGTCCTGATTCATGACCTTTGTTGATGTGACTGCTTACAAACTGTAGGTGCCAGAAAATTGATATTAAATTGAAATGATGTTAATGTCTACAAATTTTCAAAACAGATAATGGCACTAAGGAGTATGTCAATGTGACAATGAAAAGTAAAGGGGTGAAACAAAAACCCAGAAGAAGAAAAACAAAAGAGATGACAACTAAAAAATAATTAGTACCCAAATGATAATTGAGGGTTACCTGAAACAAGGTAGCCATAGAATGTCTCAAAGCAAAAACATTAGACAATGTAGGAGAGGAATCCATTGCAGGCAAGAAGCCATATAAATTGAACTCATAACCTTGTACTTTTTGGTAGAGTTCCTTTACCAAAAGCCCAAACTGGGGGCCATGGCAAGGTACCCACTTTCCAAGTTATTTACAACAGCTTGTTCATAGACTCGCTATGGCATAGCCACATTGAAAATGGAGTGAATCCAAAGAGCACAAATGTCAAGTATTTGGACCAGGATCCCAGGCCGAGGAGATAAAATTATCCATCAGATGAAAGACCCAATGAACAATCATGTGGATGACTGAGGAGAGTGTCTAGGATTGGACAGTCATCCCCTAGCTCCTCTCTTAATATCCAAGGTCAAGACTTTGTAGGTTGAGGGCAGGATGCGTAAGATACCCTATCAACAATTCAAAGAGAAGTTCATCATCCCGCAGATCTGTCACTCGTATTACTAGTGGCTAACATGCTTGAAGGGTGCTCAACTCCTCTAGTGCTTTACACAGTCTATGTCAAAGAGTAGCCACCCCATGAAGAAACCCACAAAATCAAAGAAAGCTGCGAGTGGTCCTCCTGAGTCATGGTATTGATGCTATTATCCCTTGAGTCTCATGGTAAATGGGGCATCTAAATATAAATTGCTCGGTTTCCTCTATCTACCTATTAGAGTAATATTGACAAATTGTGTCCTTGTGAGGAGTATAATGATTAGTCTTGACACACAACTAATGACAACAAACTCTCATTTGGACAAGGGGTATCCTCAAGCCACCAAACCGGTGGTGTCAGAGATGTTCTGCTTGAGTGATGATGTCATCCAGAGTTTGAAGGAAGAGCTCAGCATAGAAGGCGAACTTAGGGATGAGCAGCTGTGGGGAAGAGATCTAGGTGACCTGAATATACAATTAGTATATGTCCTCTTGAACAACTTGATTAAGCTCATATCACTGGAGAAGGTGGGTGGTTGCATTTAAAGAGTATTTAAATAGAGAAAGCAGATCAACGGATATGTCAATGGCTGAAGAAGCAACCTACATCAAAATACAATCAGCTCTAAGGCCAACTTGGTCCCTAGAAGCCAATCAACTAAGAGGAGCAGAGTGCTAAGTAGGGATACCTCTCATGACTAGAAGTTGTGTCTTCCATGTGTAGTAGTCTATTCAAGCAGAAAATAATGCCGAACACACTCTCAAGTTAAAAGGAGTGGGCTGCAAATTAAGTTTAAATCACACTGCAGAATAGTTTGATTGCAATAAATCATAAGCCAGAGCATGCGACCTTGAACTCTCTAATTCTGAGCCCAATCCACTGCTTGCAAGCTAGGGCCCCAAACCTTTGAACCATAGAAGATGGAAGATTTGATAATGGTTTAAATGACCTGTATCTTTGAGGGGATATCCTGAAACTGTACTTGAAAGCACTGGCAGTCAAGAATAGACAATGTGGCATATCCCTTACACAGAAGTGACTAGGCAGGTTCATTTAAACTGAAAGAGAGGCCAGTGAACTGAACTCCCAAATAGATGTAAGTCCTCATGATCTCCATGAGTTCATCTATGTAGACAAACTAGAGTCTAGACAGAGCACCTCTGGAAATATTAAAAACTTTGACCTGATATTTGCTGAGGTTCACTGTCTAGTTTTTGCTTGCAAAAGAGAGCAACAGCATCTAGTTGTCTTTGAAAGCCTTGAAGAGAGTGAGAGGAGAACCACATTATCAACAAAAAGCAATACATGATGTAGTGTACAGCCATCATGTATATGAGTTTTTTGCTGAAGGGAATCTTCTTGCTCATCAATGTAAATACCAAAAAGATGTGGTGAATAGTTTGAAAATATTTCTGAAATCTAGCTTGTCTCTATGCTCTTAGGATCCCCTTCTCCAAGTGATTAGAAAGTCTCGTGTCTCAAACTGTAGGATAGAATTTGACAAATGTGTCCTCCAAGTGATTAGAAAGTCACGTGTCTCAAACTGTAGGATAGAATTTGACAAATGTGTGCCCAATCATGATAGTCCTGTAGTTAATTGGATTTGAGCTGTACTTGATTTTGTGGGTGGGATGAATGATGTCTTGATTCCATGTTGGGGGAATCTCTTACAAATAACAATAATAAACGAGTCTGCAATTGGATAAGTGAGTTAACACATTACATATTTAGGAATTCAGCTTGGAATTGTTCACAATCAGCTTCTCTGTTAGTACAAAATGTTTGGATTGCCCTACAAATATCCTTAGGCGAAAAGAGGCAGGATGAGGGGGAGGTTCAACACTAATAATGGGCTGGTTAAAAATATCATAGACAGAATGGAGGGCATCTAGGAGCTCTTGATGTCAATGAGCAATTTGATGGAGGTGCCTAGAGTTTTAGGCAACCAAATACATCAGACCTAGCAGACGGACGTGGTGCCATCTTGGGTGCCACCCAAGTTAGTTAGTGAAGTTCATTCTGTTGTACATAAGTGTATCAAGTGTTTGTCATTCTGTACACGTCACAGGTCGTCATGTGTGCATCACCCACAAGCGTAATAAGACAAAAATGCTGCGTAATGTGTTGAGTAATTAGTTTCAAATTTGGTATGTGGTTAGGTACAAGGATGTGACTGTTGCGAGTTGTAACTGTCCACCCCCTTTCTTTGATTTGTATATATTCCATTGAGACTTGTTAATTGGTATTGTTGTATTGTCAATGTGTCGTGCTGTTGGTATTGTTGGTGAAGACGAGATTGTCTTGCTATTGTGACAGAGAACTATGCTGCTGTGAGTAGTGTATATCATTTGCACATAATGAAATGGTTCTGCTGTTCATTCCTTGTTGCATCTTCTTTTGATATGTTCGCTCTGATTGTTTGGGAATAAATAATCTATACTACAATAGTCTCTCCAAGTCTCCTGTATAGACAAAGGATCATGTGCAAGGACATAGGTAATGTTCCAATGCATAGATTTGCATTTATTGCCATACCACTTGTGCACAAGATGAACCCTTCCGATGAGGGGAACAAGAATGGGGCATCATATAGGGAAAGAAGTCCAAGGCTGCCTTCCAAGGTGCATTCAAGATAAGGTCATTCTTGGTCATAGCATCGGTGGTAGAAAAGGAGTAGTTGTTGGACATGAACTGGGAGAGTTGGGCAGCATAGTCATCAATATATTCCATGTCAAGGTGTACAATAGTGTGATGAAAAATGGGGAAACCGTGAGGTGAATTGATGAGTGCTTTGAAGGAACAAAAATTATAAAGCCAAGGGCCACATGATTTTCTAGGGGAAGCTGTTTAGAAACAAGAAAATCACAAATATGTGAGATCTAGGATGGACTAGCTATGGCATTGCCACTTTGAGGAAAAACAAATGAAATTGCCAAAAACCATGGATACAGGGCAGCCCATTGAGAATATGAAAGCCATGTGATTCCCTGGACCAAAGAAGGTGTTTCCGATAACCTCTAACTGAGTTAGCTCCATTTACAGAATATCTTTATAAGCCCAATTCTTCACTATCAAGCTCATGCATGCAAAGATCATTGTCAATCAGATCACCTATAGTTGTCAGACAGGTCCTAGTGTGAGCATTGAAGTGTAGAGAATGACATCACCCTAAAAGGCGTAGTGTGAGACTTTGGGCTAGAGATCAATGTAAAGGTTGCCATTCATATGCACCACAAATGGCGATTATGTTAGAGGGAAACACATCACGAGAGGGTTTGGAACACAACGTGTCTAGATTCACCTGTACCTTGAGTACTTCAGAGGCCATCTTTGATGAGGGAAGCCACTCCTAAGAATCCATGAACGACTCATTCCTAAAAACTGAGATCTGAAAGTAGCCAATTTTTGGAGAGAGGGCCTATTCTAGGCTCTCATAGCTGTCCGTGAGAAAGACAAGGCCATGAGAAGAAACAATATTATGGAAGGTGCCTTGGGGGGACTAGATTTTTTCATTTCAATTTAGCAACCAATAGAGATAATCTCATTATTCATTGAGACACATGGATGGATTCATTTGCTTGTCTAGGGGTGAGACCACCAAAGAGCAAGCAAACTGCAAATAACAACTTTAGATCATGGACTACAACCTATCTGTTCTCTTTCCTATCTGTGACAACCTAAGCATGAGCCCTTATAATTTCATCTAGATGGATATGTGTAATATCTGCACCCACATATACCTTGTTGTGGAGTGAAAAGAGATTGGGTTTAGTCTGTAGGATCTGTAAATGCTTTTCTGTAAATTTGAAATGAATAATGATCTGAGGTCAGCCAGGCCTTACTAAGAGTTAAGTGCCATGCAAGAAAAAGTGGTCAGCTTGTACAGGATCCATAGGTCTGGGGAGTCCTTGAACTTGAAGGTTGAGGACCTCTGCTTGATGGGCTCTGTCCTCTTCCAATTTCATTTGGAAAATTTTCAATATCAGGAAGAGCTTTCTTCTCCTTCACTGGCTGGACCCAAGAGTTACGTTCTTCTACTTATTTCTGGATGGATTATTGGGAAGGTTTCTGTAATATCCACAATTAAAATTTACAAACCCTAGCTGAAAATATTATAACTTTTCTCCAATAAAATTCTGTACCATGCAAATAAAAATAAGATCTGAAATGTGCAGAAAATTTGACACAAGAAACCCCAAAGTGGCAAATGTGGCCACACAAATTTATTAAAATTCTGCAAGTTGCAATGGATAGATCAGCCCAAATACATCTCAAATTCACCACAAAATTGCATAAAAAAGAAGCCCTAGGCTGGACGTCCTCCTCTAGGAGGTAGGGCACACAATAGACTCCACAAAAATCCCTCCAAACATCACAGAAAAATACCCAAAGCTGGGTGACCCTCCTCTAGGGTAAATCTGATCTGAAAACACACTAAATATGGCCCCCAAAATTGGGCGACCCACTTCAAGCACAGCTGCAAACAGAAAACATTGAAATCTGAAGCACAAATTGCGAATCCTGAGGTAGATCCACCAATCTCCAATCAAGAGCAAGGGCACATCACCTTGTCTACAAGATTGGCTTCTCCTGAAGACTAGGGCACATCACCTAAATCTGCAGAAGATGAGTAAGGGTTCAGCCCTCAACTCTCATACAATATCACAAATACCCTTCACAAATGGGGCGCACCTCTCCCTTATATAACATGAGCTTCTAATTCTTCATTAAGTTTAAAACATAAAATAACATAAGGATGAGTGGGGTCCACAAGAAACACAAAAAAGGGGACATTACAGTTTCTTTTGTTAAGGCTTTGATTTTGGGAAACAATTTTAAATTGTTCATTTTGCAGATCTGATACCATTTCCTTGACCTGTTCAATTTCCTGCGTAGGGAAAGTGAGAGGTTGTAAAAGGGAGGCGTTTTTGTCTCTTGTACTTTGATTTAGTTCGGTAACTCTGTAACAAGGGAATGTTTCATCTGAATTTATTTTATGAGTCTCTGGTGATGGTCATGAAGTTGTTTTGATTGAGTTTAGATGGCAACCGAGGCCTCTAATTCTATGATTCTGTTGGAAAGTGCTTCACTAGCTCTCAGAGGCTGTATGTTTGAGGATAACAGGATTTCATCTGTAGTTTCTCTGATGAGCAGGGGGTTCCTGTTGGTTACGAATCTGCCACTTAGGAAAGGATTTTGGTCTTTTGCGCCCTAGATTTGCCCAACAGATTGAAAGGCCGGAAGGAAGGGATGCCTTCCGTGCCAATCTTCGGAGAAGGCCGACTCCTATACTACACTACTATGGTTTGAGATAAGAGAACTGGAAAGAGATTGTGAAATGCAGAAAGAAATGTAAAAGCATAGCAATAGTTGTGGGAAAGAACAAGCAGCACAGTTGCTAACTTATACTCAAACCAACAACAATCGAAACAAAACATGTAATAGAAACTAACACTGCGATTCCTTCCTATGTATCCTTCATTCAGTATTCAAGATTCACTTAATTGCCAATGCCCTAATCTAGTGTGCAGAATTACAGCAATCAGAAAAATAAATGAACGTGAAGCATAAATACTTGCAGAAGGCAGCATAAAAGAAAGAGACGAGTCAGAGCCAAGTATGCTTTGTATTTGAGGCAAGTGTTTGATTGCAGCAACTTCCTTAGAAATATGTTCCCCCCCTTTTACAATGAAAGCTCACTGCTATTTATAGCAGAATTTTCCCCCCAATTACATTGATGCACAGAACCCAAAGACTCCAAAAGCTGCCGAGATTTGACCCCTGCTGGCCGTGAGCGTACCTGCAACAAGATTCACCTGAATTTGGTACGACTCTTGACAGATATGGTGGTTGAGAAGGCCTATCTCGTTAATGCGGTAGGTGCAGTACAATTTGCTATTGAATACCTGCTTTCAATGCCCACCTACCCAGTCCTTGAAGTATGCTTTCAGCTCTGTTTTGATTGGCTCAAATCCCGAAATTTACATGTTTGCGGCCCAAGTCTGAGGTTTGCTAAAACAGGGGGGGAGATGACAAGAGTCGCTCAAAAGAAACAACGACCTAGGGAGTTGCTTCGGAATGGAGCGAACCTGGGACGTGTTTGCCTTAGAAAATTACGCGGCTTTGTCCTTTTCTGCTTGGAGTCGCCAGACTACAACAACGACGACGGGGGTCGCTGAACAACCGAGCGACCGGCGGCAGCTTGCACCCACATGCCTTAGAATATTTTTTGAGACTCCTCGCTCGCGGTCGCTGAAAGGAGCGACGACGACGAGAGTCGCTGGGCTGTTGCTGCGACGCCAGGGGTCGCTCCTAAATGGAGCGACCGACGGTCAACCTCTTAAAACTTGCAGCTGCTGGCGATTGTCGGAGAATCTGCCGACAACGGAAGTCGTTGAAAGAAAGGAGCGACGACGGGAGTCGTTGCCAAACGGAGCGACCGACGTCATTCAACACTTAGAAAGTTTTTTGATTTTTCTCCCCTGCAACGGTTCGTTGGCAACCGAAGCGACGACGGGAGTTGCTGAAGAAAGGGAGCGACGACGGGAGTCGCTGAAGAAAGGGAGCGACGACGGGAGTCGCTCCAAAATGGAGCGAACTCCGGCAACAGCTCATGCCTTAGAATTTTTTCATGCTTTCCTCTGTTGCTGCCGGTCGCCGACGCTGCCGAGGGTCGCTGGAGGAGGCTGGCGAGGACGGGAGTCACTCCAGAATGGAGCGACTCGCGAGAAGTCCACACTTAGACAATTTTTTGACCTTTTCTCCATTGCTTAGTGTCGTCGTCGGTTGCCGGAGGGAGAGGCAGAGCTGGGAATCGCCTAAAAAAGGGAGCGACTCCCGGAATCGCTCAAAAAGAGAGCGACCACGGGAGTGCCCCTGCCTTAGAAAAAATCTGGGCTTTTCCCAAACTTCGCCAGAACTTGCTGAGCACTTAGAAATTGAAACTGAAACAATGGAGGCTGAGAAACCGCAACTGAAAACACTGCAAATCTGGAGATTGCCTGGACTGAAGGCTCGGGAAGGAGAAAGAGGAGGGTCTGATCTGAAAAAGGCAGCAGTCTTCAAAATTTTCAAAATTTTCACCCCTTAGCAAAATGTGGCAACAGTTCCTCCATGTATTTCTAAAAAATGACTAAACCCTTTATAATATTCGAGTTACTATCTTAAGAATGTGTGCTCCACTTAGCACCCAACATGATGATCATGCGTAAGTTCAAACCTTATCTGCTTCACTGTAAAAACATTTGAGGAGAAGCTTCTCTACTGCTATGCATTCTTGGTTTAGTCTGAAAATAGGCACCGAGCACTATACCCTTATCGTAGATTTACTCCAACGATAGTTTTCATCCTACTACAGTCCTCCCCTCTTCCAACTGATCTAAGGTCAGATGGCCCAGAAATACTGCAACATCCAGAAGTACAATTGCTTTGGCATCAAAACCATTTGAGGGGGGAACTGGGAATTGCAATTGCACTGCAAATTAAGGTCATCATTGACATGCTAGATTGCCATGTCGATGTAATCTACCTAGAAAACATAAAGCATCATAATAAGACAATATCACACATGAAGGCTGTTGTCCCATAAAAATAGGATATGTTCCTACCAGAACATTTCATTGTAGGTTGAAATGTTGGAAAATTTGAGTTGTGCTATGTTTATGAATATTGGTCTTTTGAGATATCTGTTGCTTCTATTTCTTTCTGTATTTGTTCATGATTCAAATTAATTGGTCCTAGGGACAAATCTTTGGTTCTTTTATGAGTAGGGTAAATTCCTTGCCTTTTTAGTTCATGTTCATTCTTTAAATAAATGCAGAGAGACACTTTCAGTTTGTCCTTTCTTAGTTCCTGGGATTTTTCCTAGAACCTAGTGTTTCTTTTCTTAATTCTTCTCGCTTGTTGAGAATCCTCCAATATTTTTTCTGTTGCTTGAAATTGCTCCCCAGGTTGTATGCAATCATGAAAAAATAACTTGATCTTTTGCTTTTAAGCATGATGCTGTGATTTTCCTACACAGAGTCTTACTAGACACAAACATTGAATAAAATATATTGATATTTTATTTCCCAATCATCAAGAAGTTAGACTGACCTACAATAAGTTTCTCCAATTTCTTTAACAAGTCAGATTTATTATAATATTATATGACTTTTTACTTTTCTGTTAGGAAGTCAACTAATCTGAAGCTGTAATATTACTCCCCCTAGAAAAGCTTTTGAACCCTGATTAGGTTTGATACTTACATTCACATGGTCCAGAGAAAAAGAATGAGCATGTATGTTAGTGTAAGAAATTAAAAATATATTAATGCTTGTTAGTATTTAGAAGCAAATGACATAAGATGATGCTTGTGTATGGAACATGATCAATATTGATCCATCCATAATGAGACACTTCTTGATGTTCTTTGCTAGTTCTCTGATCATAGCCTTTAGGATTCCTCTTGGTCAACTCAGAGTATGCTCACATCAGTTGTGGGTGGAGACGGACCACCATATTCCTCGAGAGGATAGGGTATGTTGTCTTTGTTCTATTCGGGAGGTGGAGAGCAAAGAACTTGAGGTGTCTTGTTTATTATGAGATTCAAGGGAGGTACTATTGCTTGTATAGAGACTTAGGTGGATCACTTGTCACTTTTTTCAGTTATCTTGACCAAAGATGCTTGGCTCTTTACCTCAGGGAAGATATGACTCTTCGGCGTTGGCTGTTATAGGGGAGACAAATTACTACTCGACTAATCACCTCATTCTTTCACCCTATCTCTGCAATCGAGAGTAATAAGTGCTCATTGGAAGCTACAACTATCCAAAATATTAATGACAGATTTGTACGCCCCTGTCTACATACAAGACTGGCTACTAGGGCTTCAGTTCTTTCTTGTTTACAACAGGACAAGACTGCAGTTCTTTAGTGTCAGGTTTCAGCCACCCCTCACTGTTGGACTAATCGCCAGCGTCCCTCCTCGAGAATCGTGACATGGACTAACCGCCTCCCGTAGGTTAAAGCTCTGGCCTGTAGCGGCTACCTCCAGTTCGAGCTTTTGGTATAATGACAGGTTTCGCCTTTCTAACAATTGGTATCAGAGCTAGTCTCGGGTTCGATTCCCTTCGGGTAACGCTGGGGGGGGATTGTTGGACTAATCGCCAGCGTCCCTCCTCGGGAATCGTGACATGGACTAACCGCCTCCTGTAGGTTAAAGCTCTGGCCTGTAGCGGCTACCTCCAGTTCGAGCTTTTGGTATAACGGCAGGTTTCGCCTTTCTAACACTCACATACCAAGGAGTTGTAAACAGGTGCAGCTTACTTGTTTCTTGCCCTCTTCTATTGGTTCCACAACCATGGATGCTAGAAGTGTCTTGAGGGATCGAACTCCATGTCCTCCCAGGATTATCCAACCATGCCCTCTTAGTGCTGACCATTTTCCTAGGAGCATCATTAGATCCTATGTTGGTCCTTTTGGGATAGTTGGTGACGACAACGACTGTGCTTCTACTTTACATCCTACTACAAATTAATATTGGTGCTTGGATCCATTGGAGCTCCTTTCTATCTCTGTTGCACCTCAACTTCTAGATCTCTCTTAATCATTTCTTTTAGTATGTTTTGGTTTATCCATTTTGGGTAACCCTTGAGGCTGTAATTTTATGCCATACAGTTGTTCCACTTTAGAGTAGTTTACCCTAGATTATTTACTCTAGTTTAACTTATTTTCATAGTACTTTGTGGTTACTACAATGCATTCTAATTTGTAACAGCTCTTTTCAGTGAGTCCCATTGGCCTCATTTGGCCATCTGTGGACATTAATAAATGAACTAGGGTTTTCATCTGGTCCTTGTTGGTTACGAATCTGCCACTTAGGAAAGGATTTGGTCTTTTGCGCCCTAGACCCGCCCAACAGATTGAAAGGCCGGAAGGAAGGGATGCCTTCCGTGCCAATCTCCGGAGAAGGCCGACTCCTATACTACACTACTGGGGTTTAAGATAAGAGAACTGGAAAGAGATTTGAAAAATGCAGAAAGAAATGTAAATGGCATTGCAATAGTGGTGGGGAAGAACAAGCAACACAATCACTAACTAATACCCAAACCAACAACAATCAAAACAAAACATGTAACAAAAACTAACACTGCGATTCCTTCCTATGTATCCTTCAACCAAAATTCCAGATTCACTTAATTTCCAATGCCCTAATCTAGAGTGCAAAATTACAACAATCAGAAAAATAAATGAACATGAAGCAGAAATACTTGTAGAAGGCAACATAAAAGAAAGAGACAAGAGTCAGAGCCAAGTATGCCTTGTATTGAAGCAAATGTTTGTTTACAACAACTCTCTTAGCAATATGTTCCCCTCCTTTTACAATGAAAGTCGACTGCTACTTATAGCAGAATTTTCCCCCCAAATTACATTGAAACACGGAATCCCAAAACTGTGACAGCTGTTGAGATTTGACCCTTACTGGCCGTGAGCATACCTGCCACATGATTTTTCAGAGTTTGGTACAGTTCCGGACAGGTCTGGTAGCTGAGAAGAGACGTTTCTTCAATGCTACAGGTACGATCTGCCCCTTGGGATGTTTAAGAGCTCTTGACAAGATGTCTTGGGGGAAAAACTGAGCTGGCGCTTCATTAATGCAGTCTGACAGGCTACCTACCTCCATCCTTTGAGTTTGCTTGAAAAACTGCTAAGGGTTGCAAAACCCTACATTGGAGCTGAAAGTCGCAACTGCTCAGAAGCGAGGCGGAGAGTCGTTCCGGATTGGAGTGAATTTGGAGAAGTAAATATGGGAGAGTGCTTTGGTAAACAAGCCGCGGTTCGCTGGGTGGGATGAGCGACGACGATTGTCGCTCCTGGATGGAGCGAACCCGGGAGTCGCACCCAAAAAGGAGCGATCTCGGGAGTCGCTACTGAGTGGAGCGAACTCCGTCGCAGGCTCATCGACTTAGACATTTTTTGTTTTTGCATTGGTCGGCGAGCGATCGCGGGAGACTAAGACCACAACGAACCCGAGAGTCGCTGAACTGTTGTGGCGACGACGGGAGTCCCTGGACTGCTATGGCGATGACGGGAGTTGCTCCAAAACTGTAATGTCCCTTTTTAAGAAACAACAAACCCTTACTACGAAAATGCAGAAATTAAGTACAGCAAGGAAATAACTCAGAAATTGCTCATAAAATAACACAAGTATAAGGAGAAATCAGCCAGTATCATATATTAAATATTTCCAAACCAATACAACAACTCCCCAAGGCTGAACAGATGCAAAAACTCCTCAAAAATGACCCCAAAAACAAGCGTAGGGTTTGGGGCTGCCAACAGATCTGAAACACATGACACAAATGCTCCCAAAAATGCCACGAACTCCTCACGGATGCCTTTTTTTTGTATTTTTGATATTTTAGGGCAATAACACCTGCAATGATATTGCCAAGACCCCAACCATGCACCTCCAATGCACTATGGGAATGAGCAAGACCTGCAATCTCAACTCATGTAACCTCTAGGGTTTCAATATTCAATTATGATATCAACATAACATTCCCAAAATGGGACGTCTCACTCCCTTATATAGGGTGAGGTTCTAATTTGGAGTTGACATCTCCCAACCCTAAAATCACTTAAAGTGCCTTATTACAACATAAAAACATAAAACATAAATAAACACAACTTAAGTTATGTCTCCTAGTCACATGAACCCCTTTTTCACTTTTATAATTAAGTGTAGGAGACATTTACAAAAATATTTATTTTTGGGACATTACAAGTCCACCCTCCTCAAATTGCTTGTCCTCAAGCAAAGTCAAAGCTGGAGCATCTAAAATTTCTGCACCTTCCCAAGTAGCATCCTCCATAGGCAAGTCCTTCCACTTCACAAGATATTCTGACAGTCCTACTCCTAAGCTTTCTCTCCCTTGTCTCAAGGATCAATTTAGGTTCAAGAATGAGCTTTCCTTCATCATCAAGGGGTGGCAAATCTGAAGATGGCTGAATATGTTGGCCCAAGGCCTTCTTCAAACAAGAAACATGGAAGACATTGTGTATTTTACTTCCACTTGGAAGTTCCAAAGCATATGCAACCTGTCCAACCTTACTCAACACCTTGTAAGGTCCATAAAATTTGGGTTTGAGTTTTTCTGCTCCACTTCTTTTCAATGTAGACTATTTGTAGGGCTGCAACCTAACATAAACCAAGTCTCCCACCTCAAATGAGCGCTCACTACGCTGCTGATATGCATACTTCTTCTGCTGATTTTGTGCCGTAAGAATATTGTCCTTCAAAGCATTAAGAATATCTTGATTTTCTGCTGCAAAGTCTCTAGCTTTTTGGACCCTTGAATCACCAAAAATCAGATCTGAAAAGTGTGGGGCATCATAACCATAAAGTGCCTTGAATGGAGACATTTTTATGGACATATTATAAGTAGAATTGTAGCAATATTCACCAAGGTGCAGCCATTTAACCCATGCCTTTTGTTGACCTGAAACATAATTTCTCAAATATCCTTCAAGCCATTTGTTAACAATTTCAGTTTGCCCATCAGTTTGGGGATGGTAGCTAGTACTAGGAGTCAGTTTAGTACCACATAGCTTAAACAATTCTTGCCAAAACAAACAATTCTTGGCAAAACATGCTCAAAAATCTGCTGTCCCTATCACTCACAATGGATTTAGGCAAACCATGCAATCTGAAAACTTCTTTAAAAAACAAATCAGCAACTTGTATGGCTGTACAAGTTGTTGAAATGACATAGAAATGAGCAAATTTTGTCAATCTATCAACAACAACAAATATGCAATCCTTCATGTATACCTTGGGTAAACCAGTAATGAAGTCCATGGAGATACTTTCCCATTTCTGATTGGGAATAGGAAGTGGCTGAAGTAAACCAGCTGCAAATTCATGTTCCCCCTTGTTTTCTTGGCAAATAACACATTCTTGAACATGCAAGAAGACATCCCTTTCCAAACCCTTCCAATAGAATCTTTCTCTAACCTGTTTGTAAGTCTTGTAGAAACCTGGATGGCCTACAAGTGGAGCATCATGCATGGCTGTAATTAAAGCTTGTTTCAGCTTTGATTCAGGTACTAAAAACACTCTTCCCTTGCAAAAAATCAGTCCTTTATGGCTGAACCTGTCATCTTCAACTTGCCCATTTATTAGTTTAGAACAAAAATCATTCTTTGCATATTCAGCCATAATTTTCACCTTCCAATCAGCAGAAATAATGGAAAGAGAATGAAAAGTAGGGTGCCTAGAAAGTGCATCAGCAGCTGAATTCTTCTTACCCTTTACAAACTCAATTTCAAAATCATATGATTGCAACTTTGTTACCCATTTCTGCTGTCTTTCATTCAGTTCAACTTGCCCCAAGAAGTATTTCAAACTGTTATGATCAGTTTTGACCACAAACTTGCCACACACTAAGTATTGCTTGAATTTGGTCAAGGCATGCATGATAGCTAACATCTCTTTATCATAGATGCTGAAAGTTTTCTCCACATTTGAGAGCTTTCTACTCTCATAAGCAATGGGGCGTTCTTGTTGCATAAGTACAACTCCAACTCCAACACCTGAAGCATCACAAGCAATGGTAAAAGCAACAGAAAAATCAGGAATAGCAAGTAAAGGAGTGGAAGTCATTACATCTTTCAGCTTTAGAAAAGCTAAAAGAGCCTCATTGGACCATGAAAAGGCCCCTTTCTTAGTTAATTCAGTAAGGGGGCAGCCAAAGAAGAAAACCCCTTAATGAACCTCCTGTAGTAACTGGCATAAACCCACAAAACCCCTCAATTCCGTTAGGTTGGATGGTATAGGCCATCTTTGTACAGCTGAAACTTTAGTTTGATCAACCTTAAGATGTTTGTGTAGTAAACCTTGAATTTGAGGATGATAGGTGGCTGATTTTTTCCCGTCTGAACTGAAAATTACAGCTGCCCACTCAACGTTCTTATGCCTTATCATCTTCTCCATTCTTTTGTATGAAACCTCCAAAATTTTGCAAGAATCTTTTGACCCATTTTCCTTGATTCCTTGCAACACCACATCTTTCCCTTCAAGCACAAATTTCAGTTCTAATTTTTGATAATTAGTAACATAATCACCAAGTGAATACAACCATTGCACACCCAAAACCATATGTGGAATACCTCCTAAGGGAAAAACAAAGAATTGCTCATCTACTTCCATGTTGCCAAAATTAATTTTTATGTTTCTTACCACTTTGTTGCATGTGATAAGATCACCATTGCCAATAGCAACATTAAAACCAGGAATGATAGCTGTAGGAAGATTCTTTCTAGTGGCAAACTTCTCATCAACAAAATTGTAAGTAGCACCACCATCTATTAAAACAATAACCTTTTCATCAAAAGATCTACCTGGTACCTTAATAGTGCGAAACTGATTCAGCCCACTTAAAGTGGCTAGGGAACCTTTAGGAACTTCCTCATACTCCCTTTGTGCTTCCTCTTCCAAGGGTGTCTCATTTGCCTCATAAAAATCAGGATTATCAGAATCAGAATCAGAATGTAATTCAATGATTTTCATACCTCCTCTGCATTTATGACCTCTTTGCCAAGGAGACTTGCAAATGAAACACTTGTTTTGTTTCCGTAGCTCATCTTTCTCTTCTTGTGTCAAGCGTGGGCCATTTGGGGGCTTATTAGGTGGCTGAAAACCAGATCTGAAACCTTCTCCATGCGTGGGATTCCTACCATAAAAATTTCTCTCATTTCCACCTTGCTGCGTGAGGTTTCCTTGCTGCCCATACTGCTGTCCAAAAACTGTTTTTCTGGCTGCAAAAGGTGGTCTAGCAGGTGGATTATGTGCAAAATATTTCTGTCTAGGAGGTAAAACAGATTCTAAGCTTAAAGCTCTCTTAATGGCATCTTCAAGAGTGGCTGGTTCAAAAGCTTTAACTAATCCCTTCACGGGTTCCAACAAACCATCCATAAAAAGAAAAATTACCCTCTTGGGTGAAATATTTTGTACCTGAACTGAAAGTTGTTCAAACTGCTCCACATAGGCATGAATGGATGAAGTTTGCTTCAAAGTGGCAAGCTCCTTGAAATACTCTTCCACATTCCTCCTTTCAAACCTGTTCAAAACCCTGGTACAAAATTCATCAAATGTATCAATATCTCCATGCCCTTGGGTTACTAACCCATGATGCCACCATGAGTAAGCACTACCCTCAAGGTGGAGTGTAGCAATCTGAACTGCATCGGCTTAGAAATAGGCTCCAAGGTAAAATAAGTTTGTAATTTTTGAAGCCATGCCCTAGTCAGTAAGACCATCTTGACCATTAAATGAGGGAATGGTCACCTTTTGATGCAAAAAGGGCTTCTTTTTCTCTTTTTTAGCCTCAACAACAGATTTACCCACAATCTTCAAATATTTATCAAAAGAAACTGCTGCCCTAAAACCCTCGGATTTATTACTATAAGCAGCAAACCATTCATCTAATTCATCAGTTACCTCATTTTCCTCCCGTGGAGGTGGTGGAACAAGGAACATAGGCTTGGACGGCCTAGGCAAGGGAGTGTGTGAGTTAGATGATGACTCATGCCCATTGTTGTTGCCTCCCCTTTCTCCTTCCCTCCTTGTGCCATTTGGGTTGCCCAAAGCTGCCCTCAATTCTTGCTGATTTGTCTCTTGTAAGGACACCATTCTTTGCAACATGTCAAGTAGGGCATCGAATTTTTGCTCGATCCTATCAAGCGGCCTTTGGGGCTCCTCAACCTCTTCCCTGTTTGACATTTCCAAAGCGAGTCTGTTTCTCCTAGTAAAATACTAATGAACAGGAGGACGATGCATAAAACCCTATCAAACCCTAAAAAGATGGAAATCTAAAATTCTGACCACCCAAAAAAAAAATTTCTGAAACCACAGAACTGCAAATTGGTCAAAAGGGTATCCAAATCTGCAATTTTTATTTTTTGAAAAAAAATCCCTAAAAATCCGCGAATCCCCTAAAAATTCGCGATTTTCACTAGGGCACAACTTTTCACCACAGAAACACACTTATCACCACGAATAACTGAAAAAACACTGAAAATGCTGAAACTAACCACAAGCTAGCAAGATTCCAGCTCTGATACCACTTGTAATGTCCCTTTTTAAGAAACAACAAACCCTTACTACGAAAATGCAGAAATTAAGTACAGGAAATAACTCAGAAATTGCTCATAAAATAACACAAGTATGAGGAGAAATCAGCCAGTATCATATATTAAATATTTCCAAACCAATACACTAGCTCCCCAAGGCTGAACAGATGCAAAAACTCCTCAAAAATGACCCCAAATACAAGCATAGGGTTTGGGGCTGCCAACAGATCTGAAACACAAGACACAAATGCTCCCAAAAATGCCACGAACTCCTCACGAATGCCTTTTTTTTGTATTTTTGATATTTTAGGGCAATAAAACCTGCAATGATATTGCCAAGACCCCAACCATGCACCTCCAATGCACTATGGGAATGAGCAAGACCTGCAATCTCAACTCATGGAACCTCTAGGGTTTCAATATTCAATTCTGATATGAATGAATGAATGAATGAAAGATTTTAATTACGTCCGCGAGACCCAAATATGGTCTATGGGACCTCAAATATGGAAGTACAATTACTCAAATCATATCATATGATCTTTAATATCTTTGAGAAGGTTGTTCCTTCTCCCCCTGATTTGTGTTAGCAATTCTCCAACTTTTTTTATTTTCCTGTCTTCAAATAAATCTGTAATAAACTCGTTCCCAAGTGTTTCTTTGTATCTATCATGGATATTCGAAAAACTCGGGCATTTATAGATGAAGTGTTCCTCTGTCTCTACTGCCTCTGTGTTGCATAGAGTACATATTCTTTCTTCCCATTGTTCTTTGGGCGTTGTCCATCTCCTTGTTTCACATCTAAGCCTATGAGAGCTAGTCCTTATCTGAGCAATGAGTATTTTTTCCTTCCACTTGATTTCAGCGCCTATATACGCTTTTTCCTTGTGGTCATATGTTGGGTTAAAATTTGCAATATAATATTGTCTTTTCCTGCTTGCATTTTTCCACATTCCACTTCTGAACTTTTCATTCACATAATTTTTAATGTCTTTGTTGACATTTGGGCATTCATTTATGTTGATTTCCCAACGTTTCATCCATTTATGATTTTGTTTCATCCACGTATTCTTTCGCCTATGTAACTCTTCGTCCCTAACTTGCTCTAGGCCATCTATCATTTGTCATGTTTTCTGTTTTTTTCAAGTAACATAATAGCTTGGTCATAGCAATTGCTTCTAAAGGGAACATTCCAGTTTCAGCTAGAATAATTTCATAAGGGGTTGTGGCCTTAATTTTGAGAAAGTTTGTGATTAGATATTTTTGAATCCTTTCTATTTGCCTCCATTTTGCATTTGTTGTGCCACTAGCCCACACCTCGCAACCATACAACATAACCGGTGTAACAAGTAGGCCAAATAAGACCTTGGTGGTCTTCCGGTCCCACAAATCGGCATTCCTACACCTGTTTTGAAGTGCATATAGTGCTCTCCGACCACTTTGAGTTCTTTTCATCCTACATGTATTCCAATTAAGTTTGTCATGAAAGTCTATGCCCGGGTATTTGTATTCTACTACTACATCAAGCGGTTCTCCTGCAAACTGAAATTTGAGTTGTTGCTTCTTCTTTTTGCTGAAAAAATCATAATTTTTGTTTTGCTCGTGTTCACTTGCATCCCAACTTCTTTACAAAAGAGTTCTAGAGCTTGAAGGTGATCTTCTAGATCTTTGGCTGTTTTGGCAACAAGAATTACATCATCTGCATACATGAGGAGTTTTACCACATATTTGGCTAAATGCACACCCTCTCCCCCAAATTTGTTTATCCATTCTTCTAACTTGTCAATGTACAGCCCAAATAAGGTTGGAGATAGAGGGCAACCTTGTTTGACACCTATGTCACTACCAAAACATTCAGATAACCCTTCCTGTGTTCTGATTCTAGCTTTTACATGCTCATATAGTCTGTGAACTGCTGCCCTGTAGTGAATTGGAACCTCTAGCTCTTCCATTCTACACTCCATAATTTTTTCCTAGGCACTGTGTCAAATGCCTTTTTGAAGTCTACAAAACAGCAAAAAGCCTCCTCTTTTTTGTCCCATATTTTTTCCACTATGTGTCTGAGCGTGATACAATGATCAATAGTTGAGTGTTTGGGCCTAAAACCTGCTTGCCCCTTTGCTCTCTTTCCCTTTTCTTCTGCCCATATGCTGATCCTACGCTCTATCATACTCCCAAACAACTTTGCAAAGAGAGGGTTGATCATGATAGTTCGATAGTTTGAGGGATTATTTACATCTCCACTTTTAAACAGAGGAATGGTCAAGCTAGTTGTCCACTCAGTAGGGAAGCCATTTTGTATGACCTCATTGAAAATTTCTTTGATTTGTGGTGCCAAGATATCTACCCCCCATTTTATATGCTCTGCTTGAAGATTGTCTATGTCACGGGCTTTTCCAGTTGCTAACTTTTTTTATCCCTTGAATAATGTCTTCAATTGTGAAAAGTTCTTTCTTGACAATGATAGTAGGGGGTGTCTCCTGCTGGTTACTACGCTGATACAGTTGTTTTGAATACTCCAACCACTGATTAGCTGTTATGTTATTTTCAGTTTGCATCCTTTTCACGCTTAGTTCCTTCCAAAATTTCTTTGGTTCATGCTTCCCTAAATAAATCAATTCTTCCCTCCTTGTTTTAGTGTATTCTTCTTTTTTTGCCCTTACCAGTTTCTCATATGCTTTTTTGTTTGCTCTTGTTTTACCCGTTGGTTCCTTTAGTAATCTTCGCATTTTTTTGCAATCTTCATCGAACCATGGGTTGGTTGGGAAGCTATTCCTTTCTTTCTTTTTAGGTTTAGCTCTCTTGCATTTGTTTAGAGCTTCTTGAATAACTTGCATTAACCATTCACTCTTACTGTAATCTCTACTACTGTGATGTAGTTCTTCCCTTTCCTGTAACTTATTATTTAATACTGCTCTAAAATTTTGCCGATTTTCATCTGTTAAGAGAATGTTTCCCTTGTGAGGATATTTATTTTGATTGCCTTGCAAGTGTTTTTCCCTTGGTTTGTCTCCATGCATTCGAAGTTTCATAACAATTGGGTTGTGATCTGACTTAAGTTCCACTGGAGAATCTTCCACTTCTAGCTCCTCTATTTTTGGTATGTAATTCTGTGAGCATATTACATAGTCTATTACACTTTGTCCCTTATATCAACATAACATTCCCAAAATGGGACATCTCACTCCCTTATATAAGGTGAGGTTCTAATTTGGAGTTGACATCTCCCAACCCTAAAATCACTTAAAGTGCCTTATTACAACATAAAACCATAAAACATAAATAAACACAACTTAAGTTATGTCTCCTAGTCACATCAACCCCTTTTTCACTTTTATAATTAAGTGTAGGAGACATTTACGAAAATATTTATTTTTGGGACATTACAAAAACAGAGCGACCGTGGGGTCTCCTGCCTTAGACATTTTGAAACCTTTTATCCCGCGGTTCGCCGAGGAATTGTGCGATGACGGGAATCGCTCTACGGGCGTGGCGACGACGGGAGTCGCTGCAGAAGGGAGCGACTCATGGGCCCCCATCCTTAGAAATTTTCAAATCTCCTTCCGTGGTTCGTCGATAATTGCAGTGATGACGAGAGTCACCGGGCAAACAGAGCGACTGCGAGGTTCGCTCGCCAAAGGAGCGATCTTTTTCTTCCACCTGTCGTAGGTCGCTGAAGATGCTGAGGGTCGCCCGGGGAGAGAATGACAGCGAGAATCGCCAAAGGTGAGGGTCGAATTCCAGAATCGCTCAAAAAGAGAGCGAACTTCGGGCGACCCTGCCTTAGCCATTCTTCTGTTTTCAATCTCGCCAGTGGTCGTTGGAGGAGTGCAGCGAGGACGGGAGTCGCTCCAGAATGGAGCGACTCGTGGGAAAGCCATGCCTTAGAGGATTTTCAACCTCTACTGCCACCGCTCGCTGCTACTGGATGTTGAAGGAAGTTGCCTGGGAACGGGGCAAAGCTGGGAATCGTCGCAAGAGTGGAGCGACTCCCGGAATCGCTCAAAAAGAGTGTGACCCGGGAGTGCTCTTGCCTTAGAATTTTTCGGGCCTTTCCCAGACTTTGCCGGAGCTTGCTGAAAACTGAGAACTTGATCTTGAAACACAAACTGAACCTACCAACACTTGAAAAATGTAATCCTGAAGATAGCCTGGATTGACAGCTTGGAAAGGAGGAAAGGAGAGGATCTGGTCCCTAAAAATGCAACAGTTTTCAAAATTTCAAAACTTTTACCCCTCTGCAAAATGTGGCAACATTCCTAGCGGCTGGCGGGGTATCGAGCTCGCCTCGATGCAAGGACCCATGCCTTCATCCTTTGGGCCCAGAGTCACCCCCGGTCCCTGCTTCTTTCTGCTGCTCTTCTTCTTCACCACTGTCGTCAGCAAATTCCTCCTCTGTTTCTCCTTCCTCCGTTTCCTCTTCAGATTGCTCTTCGCCTTCTTACTCTCCTTCTTGCTCTGGGTTGGTATCTGGGGAAGCAAGGCGGTCGCGAATGCGCTCACAGGAAGCCTGAACCTGAGTCCAGGCCTCCTCCTGGAAGGGCTCGAGATCGCGGATGTCTTTTATCATGCGCCTGAAGGTTTCAACTTGAAGCATATCAACCTAGCTAACTCTCTCACTTAAATTAGCGAGGTAGGCGCTGATCTGGCAGAACCTGGATATCAACTGTGTTACCTGCGCCTCTAGGATTGGGTCTGCCCAGTTGTCAATCTCCGTAGTGTCCTCTTTGAAGGCATCCCAGGCCAGCTTCAGCTCCTCCCGGGGCAGGCAGTTTTCGGTATTGTCTGTGAAGCTGGGAAACCCCAGCGACACAAGAGTCTGAAAAGGTGCCAGGCAGATGCTTCTCTCCTTCTCCAGTGTGTCCAGCAATCTCCTGGCTTTCCGAATTTTTTCCAATTTTTCAAAATAAGAATGCAAGGTTGCCCTTGCAGTGGCCCAATCAAGGGCAATCTGAGTCATAGGGGGAATTTGGAGGTCTTTGCGCTCATAGCTTTCAACTTTGACAGCCAAGACGAGCCAACGCTCTGCTTGGCGTTCGGCCTCCTCTACCACAGGCTTACCCTGGGCAGATACTTCCTTAACTTCGCACACAAACATAAGAACCGAAAGGGATCTGGAGGTTCGGGTTCTGAAATTTTTTAGCAGGCCAGCACGGATTTCTTTGACTCGGTCTCTTGAGAAGACCTCAACCTGTGCAGCCCTTTCCTCAAACTGTTGCTGAGCTACTTGAAGCTGGCCCTCTAACTCAACAATCCTGGCCTGTGCCTCCTCACCTTCTCTGGTCCGGCGTTCTGCAGCCTCTTTCTGATCAGTCACCTCCTTCTCCAGAGCTGCCACTTGCTGCCTCAGCTGCTCAGATTCATTCCGGGAGTCGTCTAGCTGGGCCTGCATTTTCGCCATCTCCTCCTGCAGCTTCAGTTTTTCATTCTCCACAGCATAGAAGCGCTCCTTCAGTTGGTGATGGTGCACATAGAGCGTGTCCGCTCTCAGATGAATGGCCCCCACCTCGTTTTCCACACTGATATTGTTCAGATCCTTGGCTACACGGTGGTAGGTATAGTCATCGGGGGTCATGTCTTTCAGGGGCTTCTTAACCTTGGGAACCTTCTTCTCTTTGTGCAACACCATGTTATCCAGGTCAAACCTGGCGCGCTTCTCCACTCTAGCAGGCTCCTCGGATTTTCTTCTCCTCCATTATCTCTAGGTCTTGCTCAACGAGCTCCATCCCTCCAAACAAGGGTTTGATCAGAGACAGATCTTGTTGAGGCATATGTTCTTCTGCAAACAGATGGGGGGAAGCGGAGCTTGGGAACTCAGTCGCCTTTGGGGATGTTTCGATTTGAGCAGAGGCGGGAGGGTTATCAAGACTAGGGGACGGGTTTTCAATCAATGTACCAGCTGAGGATGCAAGATGGGTTGAATGTGGTGGATCTACGACAACGGCACCCGGCTGGGTATGGGCGATTGCTTCAAATGCGTTAGGGTCTGTGGAAAATAGGCTGAACGCCTGCTGGTCGTGCTGGGTGGCGGTGGAAAGTTGGGCTTCTTCAAGGATGGGGTGCGATAGTGCAAGGGGACGACGGATGCTGATTCGCTACCCAAAGGGATGGCAGCGAGGATAGGTTCAGCAGTGGTGGAAGACGGTGCCGCGGCCAATGATTCAGAAGATTGAGAGAGGAAAAGGGGATGCGTACCTGCGTGCTCGGCTCGAGCTGGCGTGTTGAAAATTTGGGTCACCCACGTATCCTCCTCCGGTGGGGTGTCTTCCTCTAGAGTGATAACTTCCGTGAGGGGGACCGTGGGGGCAACCTTCTTCTTCTGTGGTGCAACCTTTGCCTGTTGCACAACCTCTTTCGTAGGCGCGGCCTTCTGCTCCTTAGGTTTTTCAGCCCTCTTCTTCTTCTGAGGCGTGGTCTCCTTTTGCGGTACAGCGGCTGGGGTGGATGTACTAGTTAGGCCAGCGCCCTGCTCCGAAGGAGCCTTGGGCTTTTTTATTGTGACCTTCACCTTTTTCTTTGGAGGCGTCTGAGTTGCCTGTACTGCTTCGGCCGGCCGTTTCGACGATCCTTGCTGCTTTTTTGAGGACTGTTGCACCTTGGGCTCGGTCGTTTGACTTTTCTTCACTCCACTGCTAGCTCCTTCGCCTAATGTGAGTGGTTGTTTGGGTGGGGCCTGTGCCTTTTGTAGGCCCTGGGTGCCTAGAGGCACGAGATCCTTGAATATGATGGGCCGCCACGTGGCATGGTGATCATCGTAAAGCGCGGAGAACTGACGGTCGCCAGCGAGGACCTTTTCGGACGTCTCCTTCTTGGTGTGGGCTCTCATGACCCACCATTCTGCAATCTTCTCTGGTTTCCAACCCATATTCTGCAATTTAGGCACCATCCTTTTGTAGGTTTTGGATTCCAGAGAGTGGGCTTTGTTATTGACCGGGTCATATTCTGCCTCCACATGATAGAAGTCGTGCCACGGTGGAAAAGACCGCATCTCCTCTATGTTCCATTCAAGATCTCCCCCCGACGGGTTGTTTCGCTCTCCCATGATCTCCGGGCGGGGACAGGCGTGGAAACTTTTCATCTCTGTGAAATATTTTACTATGTCGAGGGGATCATACATCCATCGCTGGGGAAGCTCAACCAAGCCGAAGCTTAAGAGCGTGGCCGCTAGGAATTCATTCTGCCCGGTTGAGTTAACCTCAATTTCTCCCCATGTGATCGGGAACTCGAAAATGTGTATGTTAATTTCTATCTTCTTGTATATCATATACCACCTAATTTCAACTGCACATTCAATACATTCTTTTCTCAAATATATCATATATATTCTAATATTTAAACTAGACCATTCAAATAAAATAAATACTCCAAATTCAATTGTGCAAACTTGTTAATAATCAATGCCCAATCTGATATAATTAATCAAATGTGCCTAATTACAGTCAACATTAATGCTAAAATTTGCCAAATATAAAATATAGTTTCTTCTCTATAAACCACAAACCCTTTGGTTTCTCATATGATGACCTTCAAATTTCTGCAAACCCTAGGAACTGAACTTCTAAGCTCCTCAAGATTATTAGGTGTGGTCTTTCACACACGAAACCAATATTCTTATGGAAGTAATTTCCCCACAAGCCCAACAATGTAACAATCTCGTCCTCAAAGATAACAAAAAATATACAAACATGGATGATAGAATGACCACACACAACCCTTACTTATTCTTTTTTCCAAGCTTCCAAAATGGGTCACCCATCTTGGCCCCTTCCTTAGTAGTCATAATATTGTTTTAAAACAACTTTGCCCCCTTATAATTAAATATTATAATTTTCCTTTATAATTTCTTTTATAAAAATATATTATAATTAAAGGGAAATAAATCAAACTTAGGCCAAATATATCATCCCATAACCAAAATGGCTAACAAGCCAAAACCCATGCTCGATCATAGTAATATCCTCCATGGCGTTGAGTCCCTAAGCATCACTCTACATGACCTACAAGGACTCTAAATAGGTCATCAGGATCATTACCACCAAGTCACTGAAAATGGGGACATTACAAAATGTGCCCCCATTTCCTCCCCTGGCCGTAGTTCTGGTCGGTGTAGTCCATCTGTCGTGCTGCCTCCAGGGCGAACAAGTACTCCGTGGTATAATATGGCAGGAGGAAGGGTTTGCCAGTGAACCCGAAAATTCTGATGACGAACCCCTGCGTTAATCGGAAAGTGTCGCCCTGATTACGTCGTATTATCCTGTCTCTCATCTGGCTGGGGACACGCGGGCAAGAGCCATGAAGGAGCGCTAGGGCAGGGCCTAGGAATGCCTTGTTAAACTTGTAGTATGACTCCTTTTTCAACAACATCCGGGTCCACTGGTATACTGGGAGTCGCGCGCCCTCCTTGTCTGTGCGCTGAACAGGAACTGCCTTCAACTTGCTGTGCATGTGGAACAGAAAGAGCCAGGCCAGGAATGAACACTGCCTGAAGGATTGGGATTTTCCCTCTATCAGGTCCTGCAGGCGCGAATGTATACCACGCGCTATACAATCTGCCCAGTCAAAGAACACTGGTTTAGTTTTTGGTCCCATGGCGCTGGGGTCGTAGAATTCCCCGTGCAAAATACATTCTGCAATGGCGACTTGGTAGGGGAAGACTACAGCGTTCGTGCTATTTCCCAAGACCCAGGCCAACATAGTATAAATGCCCGTGCTCTTGAAGTTCCTTAGGGGCATAGGCAGCGTTGGCAAATGCTTGGGCGGTAGCGGGTCGTGCAGTTGAGACTCCATGAAGGACCGCATCTTCGGATTGTCCGTATACCTGTCAGCTTGCTCGTTGAGATTGATGTATCTGATGGTATAGTCTGTTTCCGGCAACTGATTAGGCGCGAAGGCCATCTGGACAGTGTCGGAGAAAAGCGAGAACAGGACTTTTCCCTCATGGTCCCGGACTTGCCTGGTGCTCGGCTTGTAGTATTGGGCAATTGCTGCTATCAGCTCCGGACAATTGTGCACCGGTGGGCATAAGAACCAATACAGGTGCGAGTGGTAAGCTGCAGCGTAGGGATGTGAGGCAGGAACTTTCCCCCGCCAGTCATTTATAGTGCGCCGCAGCTGCTCGATACTCTGAGAGTGGGTGCCATCCCTGTACTTTATCCAATTATCCACTGGCGGTTGAACGACCACTTTTGCCGGCCCTGGTCCAGCTTTCTGCCCTGTCGCCGCTGCTGGGGCCTTTTCTTTTCCCTTATCCTTCCTTTCTTTCGCAGCTTCGGCCTTCTTTTTTCCACTTTCTGGTGTGCCTGAAGATGCTTGTCTGGGTGCTTTACCCTTCTCCCCAGTGCTTTTCTTACCCATGGCGATGAAAGAATTTGGGTATGCTGCTGTTCACTGGTAAAAAGCTCTGAATTTGGCTTCTGGCGCAGCTCGTCGGAGTGAATTCAGGTTTAAGTGGTAGAGCGAACTGGGCAACTGAGCTTTTTATGGGAGTGGGCATGAGGTTAGCCATTAATGGCGAATGCTTGAGTTTAATGCCGGGCGCACGGAGTTGGTGGGCGCAGCCGTTATCCTTTGGTGGGCGTGCGCAGGATCTTCTTTGGAGGCGCATCTCCTCGATTGCCGATCCCAAGGCTCGTCCTTTTCTTTTGAAAATCTGCTTAGAAATGCGTGCAAATATCCTCCTTTATAACGTGCACCTCGAAAACATAACCTGCCGCCCCTTTTGACGCGCATCCCAAGGTTCGCTGCGGCTGGAGACTGCATGGGACGAGGTTCGCCGAAGGCTGAGGGCGATTCTCGGAATCGCTCAGGAACTGAGCGACTTTTGGCACGGGTACCTTGGGCGAGCGACCGTCGTTTGAAACACTTAGAAAAAAACTTAAACTTCTCGCCCCTGAAGTCGCCATCCTGCTCAGCGATCCCTGTTATCGCTCAATGCCTTATGCGACTTTCAGCTTCGTGCAAAATTTAGCGATCTTTGGTGTGAGCGACCGCTGTCCGGGGGTTGGGTTCCACCTTACTCAGGGTTCGCTCGAAAGTCGAGCGATACCCGTCATCGTTGGGAAACCTGGGCGATTCCCAGAATTGCTCGCCAGTGGAGCGAGTTTGAGCGCCCTCTTCGGACTTAGATAATTTTAGCGCCTTTTGGGTCTGGGCGGGCTCTCGCTTCAAGGTGGGACGAACCTGGAGTCTTCTTCATCTTTTGTCGTTCGCTCGAAAATTGAGCGATTCCTGTCTTCGCTGAAGGGTACGAGCGATCTGGCCTTTGACTCTGTTTCCGGGTTCGTTGAAAGTGGGGCGATCGCCAGGAAACATGAGCGACTCCCGGGGTCGCTCCAAATTCGAGCGACCTTCGGCATTGCTTCAAGACTTAGAAAATTTTCTTACTCGTTTCTGGCGCTAGAAGCTCTCCGTAGTTCGCACTGTACTTGTGCGATCCTCAGAATCGCTTGAAGGCACGAGCGATCTTCAACTTCGCGAAGGATTTGAGCGAACCTTTGACTTCTTCAACCTCAGCCCCAATTTGGCATCTCCCTAGGGTTCGCTGAATGCTACGAGCGATTCCCAAAATCGCTTCGTTGTGGAGCGACCTCGGGTGCGTTCCTTGACTTAATAGATTTTTTCGCTCTCGGAATTTCGGCCGTACTTCGCTCGTGGGCTGGGCGATTCCCAGGATCGCTCAAAACTTCGAGCGATTCCCGAAATTGCTGAAAGTCTGAGCGACCTTCGGTTCCTATGGGAGTTAGACGATTTTTTCACCCTTTTGCCCCTTCCTCGCTGTCGCGCCTTGCAAAGCCCCTTTTCGCTCTAGAACTCGTGCGATTACTGGAGCCGCTCAAAAATTGAGCGACCCTCTTCCTGATTTTTCAACTCATGCTTTCTTTCGACCAAGTGAACCTTAGCCGATTGGAGCCCCTGGCCTCCTGAACACATCTGGAGTTCGCTCGAACCCGCTGCGAACCCTGTCATCGCTGGCCTATTTGGGCGAACTTTAGCAAATTTGTCTACGCATGTACTTAGTGAAATTTTTTTGACCCTCCTGATCGCTTCCGCCTTAGGAACCTGCGAACCTTGCTTTGCTGTACTGCTAACAGGGGCCATCTTCTGCGTGAGAAACTTGGCTCTGCGTTTTCTTAGAACAAAATTGCTCGACTTGAAAGCCGAACGCCTGGGCTTAAAGCAGGAAATTACATCTACTGAAAAGCATATTTACATTCAGAAAAACAAATTAAAACTGCAGAAATAAAACTATGTACACAGGGGAACCTCCTGATATCTCTTAGTGGTGATAGGCCTTCAGATGAAGGCCATTGACTGGTATGGGGAGGATCTGGCCCTCCATGTCTCGCAATACGAATGAGTTGAACTGGTTAACCCGGGCAACCTGAAAGGGGCCTTCCCAGAAGGCATCAAACTTGTCGTGGTTCCCTGGTTTCGCCTTCCATGCATCCCATTTCAACACTAGATCCCCGACCTTGAAGACCCTGGCTGTAGTCCCTTTTGCAAACCAATTTCGGGTGGTCTCTGTGTGCTTCATAAAAGCTTCATAAGCCTTTTCTCGTTCTTCTTCTAGCTGCAACAGCTGAGCTAGCCTAGCATCAATGGGATCCAGGTTGCCCTTTTCATCATCTAACAGCCAAAGTGCGGGCATCTCGACATGGGTGGGCAAAACAACCTCCTTCCCGTAAACCAGCGCATATGGCGATGTTCTGATAGATTTTTTAATAGAGATGCGGTCTGCCCATAGTGCTTGGTCCAGGTGCAAGTGCCAGGATCTTTTGTTCCTCTCCAGGGTCCTCTTTATGATCTTTATCAGATTCTTATTTGTGGATTCGGCTAGGCCGTTTCCCTGCGGGTAGTAATTGGAGGACGCCTTAAGGTAAATTCCATACTTGTAGGCGAACTCGGTGAGTTTGGCACCCACGAACCCCGGACCATTGTCTGTCACGATTGCTTCTGGGATCCCGAAGCGGGTTATCAGGCTTTCCAGGAAGGCGATGACCGTCTCCTGGTCGGCATGCTTTGTAGGCACTGCTTCGGCCCACCTGGTGAAATAATCGGTGGCAGTTAGGATATACTTATGCCCCGCCGAGGAATTTGGCGATATCACTCCGATAAAGTCTAAGCCCCATTGCTGGAAGGGAGCTTCAACCTGGATCGGCTGGAGGGGCATTGGTGCGTTTTTATTTCGGCCAGCGAACCTCTGACACTTCTCACATTTCTGGCAGACTGCAAAGGCATCCGCGAACATGGTAGGCCAGTAGTAGCCTGCCCTTATCATTTTCAAGGCCGTAGGCCTTCCTGAGAGATGTCCTCCTGACATTCCTGAATGGAATTCATCGAGGACCTTCTGTTTCTCTGTGCCCTTGACGCATCGCAAGAGAACGCTATCAATATTTTTGAAAAATAGCCCCTCGGGGCGCAACACATATTTCAAGGCCTGGAGCCTGAATCTCCTCCTCTGTGAGGCATTAAGATGATCCGGACATTTCCCAGTATTGAAATACCGGACTATCTCATCGGTCCAGTCACTGTCTTCCGTTGACTAATTGGCAAAGTTGCCCTCTGGTTCTGGGTCCTCCCATTGACAGGCAGTCACTTCCGCGGCAACACTTCTTGCTAGCTCTTGGCACAGAGCCCGACCTCGGATTAGCTTGGTGGGTCGAACCTCTATATCAAACTCCTGAATTTTGGCGATCCAGCCAGCCCTTTTGTTACCCAGTTCTCCCTGGATGATAAAACTTCTGACATCTGGGTGGACAACAAACACTGTCGTCTTGCTCTGGGAGACAAAGTGCCTAAACTTCTTCAAGGACCTCATGACTGCGTGTACTTGGCGCTCAATGAAGTTGTATCTTTCCTCGTGTGGCTGGATCACCTGGCTCAAGAAGGCTATGGGGCGCTCTTCGCCGTCATCTCCTTTCTGCGTTAGGACCGCTGCGTAGCTTTCAGGCTCTCCAACTGCGTATAGGATGAAATCTTTAGAATAATCTGGGTTAACCAGCACAGGCGCCTGGGCAATCCTAGCCTTGATCTCCTCAAATGCCTTCTTTCTCTCCTCAGTCCAGACGAACTCGACATCTTTCTTCAGAAGTTCGGCCATTGGCTTAATGACTTGAGCAAAATCGGGCACGAACTTTCTCACAAAGTTAATCTGGCCGAAGAAAGACTGCAGCCCTTTCTTGTTTACTGGGATTGGAAGTTTGAGGAGAGCCTCTGCCCTGTCAGGGTCAACTGCAAGCCCTTTTTCAGAAATGACATGGCCTAGCAGTTTCCCTTCCTTCACCGCAAAGACAGACTTCTTGGGATTAATAGATATGCCGAATTCCCGACATCTTTCAAACACTTGCTGCAGGTGAGAGGCATGTTCTTCTCTCTTGTGCGAAAATACAGTCATGTCATCCAAATAGATGACAATAATTTTGTTCAACAGCTCACGGAATGCAATATCCATGGCTCTCTGGAACGTGGCCCCCGCATTGGATAGGCCGAAGGGCATGCGCTGATAGGCAAACGTCCCCCATTTGGTGGTGAACGCCGTCTTGTGTTGATCCTCATCTCTTACCCAGATCTGATTGTAGCCAGAGAAGCCGTCTAGGAGAGAGAATTGTTGAGCCCCTGCGACCACATGGAGGATCTGATCGATTTGCGGGAGCGGGTAATGGTCCTTGAGTGAGGCCTGATTCAGGTTGCGGAAATCAACACAGAGGCGGATATCCCCGTTCTTCTTCCTGACAGGGACCAGATTTGCGACCCAAGAAGAATGCTTGATGGGGTAGATGATTTTTGCCTCTAGCATCTTCAAGAGTTCGGCTCTCATGAGAACCTCTATTTTCGGGTTGACTGGCCTCTGTTTCTGTCTGCAGGGTCTGACCCCTTCCTCCAGCTCTATGGTATGCTGGATGATTTCTCTGTCGTACCCCTTCAAATCTTGATAACACCAGGCCACAATGTCCGGGTACCTTTTGCACAAGGCCCGAATCTGGTCCAGCTCCTCTGGGGTACAGTCTGTCCCAACTTTTATCACTTTGCCGGGCTCGAGCTCCAGGTCTTTGTACTGCTTGGCGTCCACTTTGATCCGGTGCGATATTGCTCTGTCGTTCTGATCAAATAGACTCTCCAAAGTAATCAGTCCTTTCGGGACGTGATTATTCTTCAACTGTATCAACCCCTCATACTCCTCGTCATCGGGGTCTCTACCTTCAATAGTCGCTGCTTCATGAATTAAAAAATTGACGATTTGCTCGTCACTATCGAACACCTGCCAGTGGGTGTCCTTATCAGGCACAGAAGGCCTGTAAATGGTTCTTACCGCCTTAGGCTTTTGCATCATGTCATCAGCCGGGAGTATCTGGCTCCGATAGACGCTAAGACGTCCGCGTGTTTGTTTTTCTCACGTGAGATGGCTTGAACATTGAGGGCCTCGAACGATTCCAGCAAGTCCCAGACCCTATTGCGGTAGGCCTTGAGATAGTGCTTCTTTGAGACACTTGTTGGTGATTTGCTTGCATACCAGCTCCGAATCGCCGAAGATTTGTAGCTGCTTGATCCCCAATTTCTCAGCCTTTTTCAACCCTAGACACAAGGCTTCGTACTCTGCCGCGTTGTTGGTGCAACTCCAGGCCAGCCTGTAGCAATAATCTTTCTGCTCTCCCGAGGGTGAAACTAGAAGAACCCCCGCCCCGGCGCCGTTTTTGCATCGGGCGCCGTCAAAGTACAGCTTCCACAGCTCATTCGGGGCAGGGCCTTTGTTTTCTTTCACTGTCTCCTCTGGCTTCTCAGGCTGAGTGATAGAATAGCAGCCTATGTCCGATTCAATCATAGCGTTGAAATCAAGCAGGGAGAACTCATCTTCCGCCCGCAGTGTTTCTATGGTTTCCTCCACTAAGTCCACCTCTTCCAACTGCTCCGTCATCAGGTGCACTGATTCATCCTGCTGTCCCTCTTCTGGTATTCTCTCAACAAGGAAGGTGGAGGGTTTTTCATTGTAGATCTTCACCTTCCTCCCCTTGAAGGGGACCTCCATATGGGAGTAGTCAAGAGAAAGATAGCCGCCCAGCTTAGCGGTGAACTCCCTCGAGAGGCACATGCCGAAGTAGGGCTCCAGGTCAACGACCACCACTTCTTGTATCACGATGATCTGAGGAGCCTTATGCAGCTGGATAGGGATATCCTTAATGACGCCCACCGTTTTCACAGGAGTGCCATCTAGTTGGAGGACACCTTGGCTGCTTCGCGTGTATTCCATGCCGATCTCCTCGCAGACTGCCCTTGGCATGACGGTGGTTGATGCGCCGGAATCAATCATGCAATTGTGCACCACGCACCCCTCCATCCGTAGAGACAAGTAAAACGGCGGTGGCCTGTTTTTCCCCGTGATTGAAGTAGTCAAGGGCTGAGCTAACACAGGTTGCGTCGACTTCCCTCCTTTGACAGATTTTAGGGACTCCTGCAACAGATCTACCTGCCCGGGGAGCTGCAGGGCATCGTACATGCTTATCTTGGCCGGGGTCTTCTTGAGTTCATCAACAATGTTGTAGGCCGAAGAAGTGGATACTTCTGTCTCCTTCGCGGCTTCGTACTTGGTGCGGTACTGCTGCGTGGCCTCAACCCTTTGCCGCTTCGTCAACGATGGGTACTTGAGCTTCTCTCTTGCCTGCTCCTTGGTTTCACCCTGAGGTTGCGCCGCTGGAGCTTTTGCCGGGAATGTCTTCTCTTTTGCCGGCGGGGGCGAAGGGCCTTTGTCAGGGGCTTTCGCCTGAGGTTGTTCCTTTTCCCGTCGGGTGTACACCTTCAAAGGTTGCATGTGAGCCGCATCCACCTCTATTGGTTTTTTACCATCTTTGGTCAGAATTGACACTTGCTCCTCCTCTGAGACCGCGAGATTGCGATCTGCCTCCCTAATCATGTTAATCTGATCACCCGGGCTGCTGCTTGCCAGCGTTTGGGCATAGTGTTGATGAAGCATACAGTTGTCTTCCCCGTGAGGGTCATTGCATGTGGAGCACCAATGCACGTAGTCTGAAGTGCTCGGCTCTTCATTGATAGCAACATTCCTCGCGGGAGGTCTATTGGCTTGAGCCGCTTGTTCTCTTGTAAGCGTCGGAGGAGGATAGGGTCTCCTAGGTATGAACTCCTGCTGAGCTTGTTTCTTCTTCATAACAGCCATGTCGTTGGACAGCGTTTGGTAGACAGAAGCAAGAGATTGTACTTCTTGCAGTATCTTAGCCTGCACATCAACGGCTGGAGGCGTCGATTGGGCTGGTGGAGGCAATGGCGCCAACGGTGGGGCCGGGGCAATGCCGGGTATTGTGGAGGAGCAGGGAGTGCTGGATACTGCGGAGGAGATGGAAGCTGTGGCGCCTGTGGAGTGGGAAAATGTACTTGGGGAGCGGAGAATTGAGAGACCACTGGTGCGGGATTTGGATTCCATGATGGAAACTGGTATGTGGAAGACGTAGAAGGTGGTTGGGCAGAGGCACTAGGATACTGTGATTGAGGGAAATCGGGGAAAATCGGCATCGGCATCCTAGGCGGAAGTTTACCAATGGCAATCAAATCCAGCTCCGCTTTTTGAGCCAACTCGTACAACTCGGGGAAAGTGTTGACGTTGGAGAACTTAATGATCATACTGATGTCCGAGTTGAAGGATCTGAGGTAATAGTAGGCAGCTTGCCCGGCGGTCGGCCGTAGTTCGGCGGGCACCCTTTGCCAGGACCTTGCGAACCTTACGTTAAAATCCGCTATCTCCTCTTGCGGGTGTCGTTGGATGGTCGTGAACTGATACAGCAAAGATGACGGATCTGCGGACTCATTGAATCCTTTCACTAGTTGCCCCGCCAACTGATCCCATCCGGTGATAGTGCCAGGTGGCAAGGATCTATACCAATATAGGAGCTTTCCGCGCAGAGACAGGGCCAACAGCCGGACCATGACACTTTCATCGGTGATGCTGTGAAGCGCGGCCAGGGCAACAATGTCTTGAATGTGCTCATAGGCTGTCTTCCCAGTACCGTCGTACGTGGGTATGGCCTTCAAGGCGGCGGTTGGAACCTGAGCTTGGCCGGCTAGATTCAGCGGTCCGGCGGAATCCCAGGCTGGAAACAGCCTAGGCGGTTGATTTTGTTGTTGATTCTGCTGCTGATTTTGATTTGGTGGTGGGTTTGCCATATTCGCGCTCGGATTCGACTGATTGGGAGGCGGCAATGGCGGCAGCAGCAGCTGGGCTGGGTGTACAGGAGCCCCTTGATAGTTCGGAGAGTTCGGAGGATTTGGAGGGTAGCTGGTTGCAGTACTATTGGACGTTGGGTCTTGTTCGTCAACTACGGCCTCCTGCGATGGCGCTTCGTCCAGAGGAATATTCGGCCTGATCAGCCTAGGACGCTCTCCGAAGGCACTGATGTCAAGCTCGTAGTACTCGGGATCTTCTTCAGCGTTTCTAACTCTCCATCTCGTACGCATGAAGACAGGATTTTCTTGGACTGGTCTTCGAGATTTGGAGAGTATCCGAGTTCAACAGAGTCGCCAGATGTTCAGATTAGACAGCACTGAAGCGAACATCATTTCTTCAATACTGCTTATGGGGTGGAACGTCTTGGTCCCACCGGGCGTGCCAGAGAAACTGTTGGTTACGAATCTGCCACTAGGAAAGGATTTGGTCTTTTGCGCCCTAGACCCGCCCAACAGATTGAAAGGCCGGAAGGAAGGGATGCCTTCCGTGCCAATCTCCGGAGAAGGCCGGCTCCTATACTACACTACTTGGGGTTTGAGATAAGAGAACTGGAAAGAGATTGAAAAATGCAGAAAGAAATGTAAATGGCATTGCAATAGTGGTGGGGAAGAACAAGCAGCACAATCACTAACTAATACCCAAACCAACAACAATCAAAACAAAACATGTAACAGAAACTAACACTGCGATTCCTTCCTATGTATCCTTCAGCCAGAATTCCAGATTCACTTAATGTCCAATGCCCTAATCCAGAGTGCAGAATTACAGCAATCAGAAAAATAAATGAACATGAAGCAGAAATACTTGCAGAAGGCAGCATAAAAGAAAGAGACAAGAGTTAGAGCCAAGGATGCCTTGTATTGAAGCAAATGTTTGTTTACAACAGCTCTCTTAGCAATATGTTCCCCCCCTTTTACAATGAAAGTCGACTGCTATTTATAGCAGAATTTTCCCCCCAAATTACATTGAAGCACAGAATCCCAAAACTGCGACAGCTGTTGAGATTTGACCCTTACTGGCCGTGAGCGTACCTGCCACATGATTCTCCTGAGTTTGGTACGGTTCCGGACAGGTCTGGTAGTTGAGAAGAGACGTCTTCTTTAATGCTGCAGGTACAATCTGCCCCTTGGGATGTTTAAGAGCTCTTGACAAGACGTCTTGGGGGAAAAACTGATCTGGCGCTCCATTAATGCAGCCTGACAGGCCACCTACCTCCGTCCTCTGAGTCTGCTTGAAAAACTGCTAAGGGTTGCAAAACCCTACATTGGAGCTGAAAGTCGCAGATGCACAGAAGCGAGGCGGAGAGTCGCTCCGGATTGGAGCGAATTTGGAGAAGCAAAGATGGGGGAATGCTTTGGAAAACATGCCGCGGTTCGCTGGGTGGGATGAGCGACGACGAGAGTCGCTCCTGGATGGAGCGAACCCGGGAGTCGCACCAAAAGAGGAGCGATCCCGGGAGTCGTTGCTGAGTGGAGCGAACTCCGTCGCAGGCTCATCGACTTAGACATTTTTTGTTTTTGCATTGGTCGGCGAGCGATCGCGGGAGACCATGGCGAACCCGAGAGTCGTTGAGCTGCTATGGCGACGACGGGAGTCGCTCCAAAACAGAGCGACCGCGGGGTCTCCTGCCTTAGACATTTTCAAACCTTTTATCCCGCGGTTCGCCGAGGAATGGTGCGATGACGGGAGTCGCTCTATGGGCGCGGCGACGACGGGAGTCGCTCCAGAAGGGAGCGACTCATGGGCCCCCATCCTTAGACATTTTTAAACCTCCTGCCGCGGTTCGCCGAAAATTGCAGCGATGACGGGAGTCGCCGGGCAAACAGAGCGACTGCGGGGTTCGCTCGCCAGAGGAACGATCTTCGGCCGGGGTCCATGCCTTAGCGAATTTTTCATTTTCTTCCACCTGTCGTAGGTCGCTGATGATGTCGAGGGTCGCCCGGGGAGAGAACGACGTCGGGAATCGCCAAAGGTGAGGGGCGACTCCCGGAATCGCTCAAAAAAGGAGCGAACTTCGGGCGACCCTGCCTTAGCCATTTTTCTGTTTTCAATCTTGCCGGCGGTCGCTGGAGGAGTGCGGCGAGGACGGGAGTCGCTCCAGAATGGAGCGACTCGCGGGAAAGCCATGCCTTAGAGGATTTTTGACCTTTTCTGCCACCGCTTGCCGCTACTGGATGCTGACGGAAGTCGCCTGGGAACGGGGTGAAGCTGGGAATCGCCGCAGGAGTGGAGCGACTCCCGGAATCGCTCAAAAAGAGTGCGACCCGGGAGTGCTCCTGCCTTAGAATTTTTCGGGCCTTTCCCAGACTTCGCCGGAGCTTGCTGAAAACTGAGAACTTGATCTTGAAACACAAACTGAACCTACCAACACCTGAAAAATGCAATCCTGAAGATCGCCTGGACTGACAGCTTGGAAAGGAGGAAAGGAGAGGATCTGGTCCTAAAAATGCAGCAGTTTTCAAATTTTCAAAACTTTTACCCCTTAGCAAAATGTGGCAACAGTCCTTTAATATTCATTTGGGTTAAGAATTATCATACTTTTCTATGGGCTGCATTAATGCATTGTGGGGTTGAACTTGGGTTGCCCTTTCCCAAATGTACCACATTTTCATTACTCTACAACCACCATGACATGCCCTCTGAGTTCTAGGATGCCTTAATGCAGAGAGGTGGTTTGAACTTGTGTCATGCTAATATGAATGTACCTCTTTACAATTACACAACCCTTTGGACTTCATCTGATGTTTATTATTTTAATTTGGAAAGGGATTTTTATTTATTAACTTTGATATTCATTCAGCCTAGGAATTAGCATCTGCCTTAAGTTTTTTATTTAGACAGGAATTTTCACTGCCGTTTAATTTTCATTAACACCAAAAATTTTCATCTAAACTTCAGTATATTTCGAAGTTGCATGGAAACAGATACCATATCCATATCCAATAAGGATATGCCAAATTTCAAGATCTCCTAATATGGATATAGCTGGATACAACATAAAAAAACATATATATTTTATATATTAAAAAAAACATATAACACAAAAATGTTTACACAAATATAAGTTTTAAATAGGAAATTTTCATTAATTAAGAGGATTATCATTGTTTTTAAAATTTAAATTATATTTATAAAAATTGTGTATTTTTTTACAGTCCCATGTTGTGGATACAACTGTAGAATTATCTAGGCCATATTCAGATGTATTAAATATGGACTAAATAGGGGCATGTTTTCGGATATGTTTGGATATGGCACCCATGTATTTAGATATATTTGGATACGGTATTCAACAATAATCATATCTGTATCCATATCTGATATGCGGATACAGGTATCCTAGGAGGAGGATTGCCGAGTACGGTAGCTTTGATACTCTATTTATTTGGATAGAAATTCTCATAAATCTTTTTTATTTTCATTTAGACCATGAATTTTTATCTGGCTCTTTTAAATTGCTTGTGGGTTGCCTTACTGCAGTGTGAGGTTGAACTTGGGTTGTCCTCTGACCAATGTACCCTATCTTCATTAGTCGATACCTCTATGCCATATCCTCTATGTTTTGGGCTTCCTTATTGCAGTGATGGGATTTGAATTTTGTTCAGGCTCTTCCAAATGTACTTCCAAATGTACTCATTACTGTTACACCACAACTTGATGCACTTCATTTGGTCTTTACTGTTTTCATTTGGGTCACGAATGTTTGTTAGACCTCTAATCTGATTTTCATTTACAACAATTTTCGTAGGGCCTTTCATAATGGTCATGCACATTAGCTCTATTCCTTTAGTTTATTTTTGGTTATTAACATAATTACTTAATAGAAACAAAATACGATAGGAATGAATGAATGAGATTAGGATATCTAGGACTGAATGCAGTAGGAGAATGTTATTACACCTAAAAGAAAAGAACAATGTTTATTCACAAGCCAAATTATACATGCATTGTAGCGGCTAGTTTTGACATGGTGCCATCTTAAATGCCACCTTGAGCGTGGATGGATACGTACAGACATGATTATGCAAACAATTTTGATTGCGCAGTTGTATTGTCATTTTGCAAGTAATAGATAGTTAGCATGCAAATTGTTTGTCATTATGTCGCCATAATGTGTTAAATGATGAATGTGTTGCCATATTGTGTTACATGGCGGAATTCTGTCATTATGCATGCATATGTTAATAATGAATTGTTGTGTAAGGGTCTTAATGGATAGTTGGCGGACATGTATGAGGAAGTTCCACAGTTATGCAATTACCTCCCCTGCCGGATGCATTATATACAGGCCCCTTATATTTTGGCAAGAGTACAGTAGACGTGTTGCGAGATGATGCTGAGATATTGCTGCAGTAATATTATTCTATGCTGTTGATACTTATTATGAGACTAATACATGTACAGACATTACTGTTCATTGTTTGTTCATGATAAGTGTTGCTGTTCATAATCTGAATATATCAATGACAAGGTGCAGTTTCTCATAATATTTTGTCTCTGATCTTTCTTGCGTATTTATATTGAATTGTGAATGCTGTTAACAATTGCTGTCATTTAGTTCTTAAAACTTATATTCTTTCAAAAGTGGAATACACTCACTGTGCCACACACATTGGTGGAATTAGATAGCTATATGCTTTTGCATATATTCAATACCCTTTTGTCTCTGATCTTTCTTGCGTATTTATATTGAATTGTGAGTGCTGTCAACAGTTGCTGTCTGTCAACAATTGCTGTGATTTAGTTCTTTATACTTATATTCCTTCAAAAGTGGAATACACTCACTGTGCCACATACATTGGTGGAATTAGATAACTATATGCTTTTGCATATATTCAATAATCTTTTGAATTTCCAACGTGAGTTCTGTACACCCAAAGATGCTTCCAGTCATTTGGATACCACAGATTACCTTGCCAGCTATCATTGTATCTTTAGAAATTGGTACATTGTCCCTTCATGGTCGTTCAGGTATAAGGAATTTATATGCTTTCATTTTGATATATGAAGGCATCAATAATGAAGGCCATTTGATCCTGTTATAGTGGCACTTACTGAGACGTTTGCATGCTCTTTGTTTGAGTTCAATGTTTATATATTTATTTGGAAGAGACCAATTAAGGAACTGATCCCAGGATTTTGTACCCCATGTTCCACTTCCCAGGGTGACTGTTGGAAATTAGCTTGTAAGCGTGGTTTTTGTTTTTGGAATGCTTTGGTTTAAATATCTTCCATGTGAAAGCAAACCCTATCAATTCCATAGAGGTAATATCCAGTCATGGATATGTTTTATTTCAATAAAGTTGAAACAGATTTAACAAAAGGAGGGGTTCTTTCTTTGCCCCTGCTGATTGTTGTTGTCAAAGTATTATGTCATCTTTGCATGTTAAGTATCGTCTGCCTCAAAATATAAGATGGCCACTTAGGCTCCTCACCAACAAGCAAATTAGGAAGATGTTCCCAATTTACAGCTTATTAACAGCCATCCAGTTCCTTTAAAAGATTATAGCACATTCAATGGAAACACCCAAGGCAATCATGATCTTCAAGGTCAATCCTCCATTTCATTTGATCATGTTATACCAGCAAGTAGTAGTTGGATAAACTAAAGTCTGAAAGGCAAATTAAGAGAAAACACGTGCTCGTGCCTGTAAATTGAGTGACAATCTGCAAGCATATTTTGCAACAAGCAATGCTCTTCAACAACTACATTACTTTGTACATCAATTTTTATGGATCTCTAGCACAGTATCCAGATATGCATTTACATATTTATATATGTCACATCCAGGATGAACTTGTGTTTCCTAAGGGGCACGGTACCCATGTTTAGGCAGGCAAAACTCCCCAGTTGGGGGGGTGGATCTCGTATGGTTAGGCAGTTGTTACCCCTGGAGGGACGGTGAGTGCTCTTGTTGTTCTTACATCCCCTGGAGGGACATTGGGTGCTCTGGCTGTTCCTGCATTTCCCACGTGGTGCGTGTGGTTGCAGGTGGTTGTCTCCTGTGGTTAGGTGGGATGAAGAAGAAGGGCGTGTGGTTGGAGGTTGTTGTCTCCTGTGGTTAGGTGGGATAAAGAAGAAGGCAGTTTGACGGTGCTGATCTCTTAGGTTAGGCGGTGCCTCTGGTGTGGGGTAAGGCTAGGGTTACAGTACCGTTTCCTTCAACTACGTAAAGCATGCTTAGATATAGAAGGTAAATGAACAGAATAAATGCCATAGATCTCTCATTTCTTCAAACACAAGTAAAGCATTGAGAGTATGGATAGTAAGGCCATATAAAATATACAAGAATAACTGGGCCTGCACATAGAATTAGTATTAGAAGCAAAACCTTGCTGCAGATGTCCTGGTATATGGTACTTGTTCAACATCTTTCAGTCACAAGAACAGCGAGAGTCATAATAATATTGCAGCATCTGGCTAAATGACCCATCTGGAAGTGCGTCAATGTCATGAAAAATAAAATTGCAGCACCATAAAAGGTATCTTTGCCAATCTGCACAGTTTGCATATAATCAATTAAAGCTCTAGCAACAGAGTTTTGGTGGTGGCGGGATGGAACAAATTCAATGCTTTCACACCAACATTACAGATTTGATTTTTCCAACTGCATTCCTTTCACAAACAAACATTAAATTGATACTTTATGTTTTAACCATCAATGACTGTCATATTTTCATATTAGTATAATTATTTAATTCCTGAAAAAATTGAATTTTTTTTTATTGCTAACATTATATTTATTATATATGATCTATTTACAAGATCAAATTACATCAACTGCACTATGATATTACGTGGAAAGTCTTGGCCTATGCATGTAAGGAAAGAAATACCTTGGCCTTTGTACCTATGGAGACAATGTGTATATCTTTATGCCAATTGAGATTTGACCAGAAGAGCCAGTTATATCTTTACTGTGTATGCTGATTGGAGTTGCATTACCTTGAGGCACTGCTCAACAACATAAAATCCACAAGAAAAAGAGAGCAAGAAGTCTGAACAAATGCCAATTTCTTTTGCTGTTGACTATTACCATTCAAGAATCACCAAGCAGAACTTCTCGCCACGAGAGATGTAGAAAAAAGCATGTAAAATCAGCCTGAAACCATGTCTAGAAAGTTCTAGCAACTGAGCACCTTTAAAAAATATGAATGACTAATTTTTTATTGGCAAGAAATGTCTCACCCATTTATAGGAGACTTGGATGACATAAAGAAAATGTTTTTTCCATTGTTCCTTTTCCAATCCCTCTAATAAAGATTTGATCTTAGATTTTGGAGAGACAAATTTCATGAAGAATAATGCACAAATTTTGGAAATCTGGTTTGTTCATTGCATTTAATGTTTGATCCCTATTTAATTCATCCTATGAATGCCAACATTGATGTTCCTGGTTCCAAAGGGCTCCCTCTTTGAATAGTCTTGGCCTTGACAATCTCTTCCTTACAAATCTCAGCTGAGAGGCCCAGGTGTCCCTGCGTGGTGTCAAATGTCCAGATGTGATATGCAAGAAGATCCCAAGTCTCTTGAGGGCCTTCAAATTACTGAGTGAAGAGAACTAATGACTTATTGCTTACACCTTCTATATTCTTAATTTCTATTAATAGGGGATGATCCGAACAGTATAAAAGCCTGTGTGACACAAATGATGTTAAAAGGACCTCTAATTCGGTGTGTGTGACTGGTAGTGTAATTTCAATGGCAGATAAGAGTTTGCAAAAGTGCCTCACCAATCACCAATGTATTGTGCAAAGGTGGCTTTGTTATTAATATTATAATTACATAAATTTGTATCCTGTTAATTTATACTTTTAGGAAGCCGACAACTCAAGGACCATAGCATGCATATCTAAAGCAGGGACCAGCATAACATTTAAACACTGCATTAGCACATTTAAACTACTCACGCTTAGTTTCCTGCTGGAATTATTTCTGATTTCCTCTTAGGAGGCCATTGCTCATGTTCATTACCTAAAAATAAAATAAAATAACAAATCATGTGGAAGTTTAAATTTTTGTGCAATAGGAATAATTTTCTTATGGAGTTTCTGATAATCTGAAGTGTTTCAGTGCTCCAAATGTATAACGGGAGGTGGAACTCATACAAGGGTTAAATAAGCACATGAAATGAGGGGGCAAAAATTTGAGTACCATAATTGCTATGACACTGCATTAGCACTGTCAAACTGCTCATGCTTAGTTTCCTGCTGGAATTCTGACTGATTTCCTCTTAGGAGGCCATTGTGCATGTCCATTACCAAAAAATAAAATAACAAATAATGTGGAAGTTGAAATGGTAATAGGTAGAGTTATTTGTGCAATAGGAACAATTTTTCCTATGGAGTTTCTGATAATCTGAAGGTTTTCAGTGCTCCCAATTTATAATGGGAGGTGGAAAGATTTACTTACGCAAGGGTTAAATGAGCACATGAGATGAGGGGTCAAAAATATGGTTACCATAATTGCTATAACAAGAATACAATAACCGAAGTCCTTGCTTCTAGATTCAAACTGCAATGAGAATGAGTTTGCTTCTGGTTTAACATAAATTCTACTTCTTATTTTTTGCTGTAAATATTCAAATCAGATTATTATTTACTATTATCAGTTCTTGTCTTTGTAAGGATTAGGTAACAGTATCCCTGTGCTACTTTTTAATTGCACCAAATAGTTTTTCTCTTTCAAGATCCTTGAGATGATCTTTTATTGTGTGCAGATAACAAAGTGGATGCTGAGCAAGGGTCAAGGCAAAACCATGGGAAACTACTATTTATTGCTAAATGCTCTTGCTGAAGAACAAAGGATAGAAGAAGCTGAGGAACTCTGGTTGCAAATCTTCAACAGGCATCTAGAATATGTTCCCAGGATGTTTTTTACTCGTGTCATTAACATGTATAAACGAAACAACATGACTGATAAGTTGCTTGAGGTATTTTCACCTTTTCTGTTTTCCTTTCTGCCTCTGAGTAGTCAATATAGGGTACATTTATTCTGCATAGTAATTTTCTAATGTGCACTGAATTTGATGAAAATCTGCCTTTGTGATTGTTTGTGTGGCATTCTTTGAAATTAGGACATTGATCAAATTTTATTTCAAAACTTCAGTCGTTGTCATCTATTTCCTGAGAATAAACGGTGTATCAGTATTGTCAGCAACTTAATAATGTGGCTTGAGATTTACAAGTCAAATATGTAACAAGCTGTATATTCTCTTTTGGAAAGCTTGCATTAATAATTCATTATAATACAATAAGAATACTTGAAGCACAGTAACCGGGTGGCTTCACATCCATGCTGATGCACTGTCCCAAGAGAAGCAGAAATGCCTACTATATCAGCGAAGTCAAATTGTCAACATCATTCCAAAATACATCCATTTGGCTACAACCTGATCAACCAAGTCATCTGTGATAAAGTTAGCGCTACGTCTGTGCTTAAAAGGCTAGATAGCTGGATATCATTCCATACTACTGTACTACTCATATTCATTGAGAACCAGTCCCTTCCAATGAAGGCTGATGAAAAGCTATTATTCTGACATAATCCCAAAGCCAACCTGTTTTTACTCAGTCTTGAGATCTGATGAAAGGCAGCCATCCAAGAATGTATTGTACATTTCCTTTCTAATTGACAGTCAAGCTTACAACACAGAGACTTGCCTTGACCAGCCTTGACCAACATGATACCTAGATAAACAACTACACCAAGCACACTAGGCGTTTCCCACATAGATGCATACTTATAGATATGATGGGAGAGGTAAGCAGTTGGTAACATTAAAATGACCCATAACATTATATTACATTATTACAAACACTTATATTGCCATGTAGACACACAACACCCTGCAACAACACTGACATAAGACAACTCTTATTTACATGTATTATCAATTTGTGTGCATCCATTCATGTGCGCTTAAATTTTTTACGCTCATGCAACATGTCAAATCATCTGCCTACAACAAATTGGGGTTGCTTTGGCGCTGGACTCTCTTGTTCACACTGTATGATGTGCCAACCTGCAGCTGCTCCAATGCCAAACTCTCATCCTGGGCCCTGTCAGACACACCAACCTGCAGTTGCTTGAATGCCAAAATCTTGTCTCATGCACTGTTGGACGAGCCAACAAGTAGTTGCTTGGTGCTAGACTTTTACCTTGCACATTGTCTGATGCCCCACCCTTGTCAAGCACGTCTAAGAGTATCAACCTTTATTGTGGAAACAGGTGTTTTCTACTGTCAAACTCATCTTCACTTTGCCCTTTGTTACTTAGCTCTTTGTCAACATCAAGTCATCAACAAAGAACTCTGCATCTCTTTCAGGCTCCCATGAGAGCAAATACATGCTTGGACTACTATGCTCATTGCAACTCCATGTCACCAACTTCATATATCCAGCCTAGTACAGGCAATGATGACAAAATGTAGCATCACCAGCCTAGTACAGGCAATGACGACAAAATGTAGCATGTGGGAATATTCCAGTCACACACAAAGATAAATTGCAGCATCAATTCCATTATATAAATAAAAATGCACAACTGGAAGAACTCACACGTACATATAAATTCATTCCATTAACATCATGTATCTCGTATCCTTCATATTCTAATCATCTGTAAATTTGTAATACATCTATTTTGGTCAACATATAACACACAGACCATATAGGCAACAAACATGCCTTGATCAACATCATACCTTGACCAAGGCGGATGGTGTACTTATAGGTATCATGGGATTGGTAGGTGGTTGGCAATTGCTCAACGATCACTGAATTACCCTTATACATGAAACATTAAATATACCCATAATGCATTACACTATTTTTATTACAAACTCATGTTATTAATGACCATTATATGACAAAACACATGACAATTTCTATTTACATGATGATAACTCACCATTGACATGGCACGTGTTCATGCAATCATGCACCAACTTCTCTACCTGCAGAATTGAGAGGCAAAACATTTACAAATAGGATGTAAAAGGTACTTATGCAGGGTAAATTCTTAAGAGGAGTCTTGACAACTAATAATTACTTGTATAGATAGACTACATGCCTCTAGGATATTGTTCCTGAGATCGTTCTTAAGCAGTGGATGTAAATAATTCTTAAAGTCTCTTGTGGGACCTTGTGCTGTAGATTTCCCTGTGCATTGTAATTATTCCAGCCCTAGATAACTGCTGTCCTATGTTATTTTAACATAAATCAGATCTGAGAATAATTTATTCAAACATGGAACAGTCACACAGATGGCTGGATGGCTGGAAAAATAAACAGCGTGAACAGCAGAAGTTAAATATATTTCTGAACCTGAAATATTACAAATAAAAGAGGATATAGCTACAGCAGAACACTTCTGCTCTTTTGCTGCTTTTCTAGCCAGCAATCACTGTTCTTCTCCTCCTAAGCTTGTAGTTTTCCGTCAGCAATCTGTTCTCCTCCTCTTCTTTTCTGTGTGTAAAAACACTCTTGATCTTCTCCTTTTATCCTTGAAAAAGGTAACCCTAATCTCTTGAACTCTTAGATTAGATCTCATCTCATCTTGACATGTAAGGTTAAAAATAGAAAATCACTTAAGTGAATATCAAAATAGAATCACTTAAGTGAATTACAAAATAGAATCACTTAAGTGAACTTAAAAAATAGAAAATCACTTAAGTGAACTTAAAAAATAGAAAATCACTTAAGTGAATTTCAAAATAGAATCACTGAAGTGAATTACAAAATAGAATCACTTAAGTGAACTTAAAAATAGAAAATCACTTAAGTGAATTTCAAAATAGAATTAGAAATATCTCGAACCACTTCTAGCACGCTCATACTGAAGCCTGTGCAAGAAGTTCTTGTCCGAGCTACATTTCTCAACACTCCCTCTTAGCGAGGAAGGAATTTTGCACCAATCCAAGTTTGTCTCTGAATGCTTCAAACTTCCCTTTCACTAAGGGCTTGGTCAGAATATAAGCTACCTGCTGATCTGTGGGAATATATTGGAGCTTTATGGCTCCCTTCTGAATCTTGTCTCGTATGAAGTGATATTTGATGTCTATGTGTTTGGACTTGTCATGAAATACTGGATTCTCAAAGAGTTTGATACAACTTTGATTATCACAGTATATCACCGTGGGATCCAACGCCTGATCAATCAATACTGTAAGCAACTTGCGAAGCCAGATGGCCTCACAACTAGCAATACTGGCTGCCATATATTCGGCCTCTGTTGAGCTAAGTGCCACTAAAGTCTGCTTCCTGCTGAACCAGGATATCATGCCTGATCCCAAGCTAAAGCAGCACCTTGAGGTGCTCTTCTTGTCTGCTACATTGCCTGCCCAATCGAGTCCGTATACCCCCGCAACCTCACTTCACCATCTCCAAGATATCTTAGACCATACTCCACCGTGCCCCTTAAGTATATGAGCACATGTTTTGCTTCTACCCAATGCTCTTGCCTTAGATCCACCATGGACCGACTCAAGGTATTCATTGCAAAACATATATTTGGTCAAGTGTTGACCAAATACATCAAGGATCCTATTAGCTGCCTGTACAATGTAGGGTCCACCAATTCTGAATCTGAAGCTATCACCTTATTCAGATTAGTGATCATGGGTGTGGGCATAGGTTTGTAGTCCTGTTGGTCACGAATCCGCCACGAGGAAAGGATTTGTTTGCTATTGCGCCCTGGACCCGCGAACCAACATTGAAAGGCCGGAAGGAAGGGATGCCTTCCGGGCCGATCTCCGGAGAAGGCCGGCTCCTTTTGGGGGGCTTGATTTAAGCTAAAGGGAACAGGAAAGAAATAAAGGAACGGAAAGAGACAAATGTACAGAAAGAGATACAAATATGTCCAAAGGTTGGTGGGGGGGAACTAACAGTACGGGAACACACCAATCACCGCTACTTACTGCATACAAACACAGAGCATGACAAGGAACTGCAAAACCTAGGCGTACTTCCGATACACCAGCAGCGTATGCACGACTTCAATAGCTCCCTAGCAAACATTCCCTACAAGGAACTAACGACGAGGGATCGTATCAATCACCGGATACATACACCGACGGGGGTAGAAAGTAAACCTAGAGATGCCGAGCCGGTATATGTGTTAGGTAGAGAGTTTAACCGCACGACTTCAATGGCTCCCTAGCAAACATTCCCTACAAGGAACTAACGACGAGGGATCGCATCAATCACCGGATACGGGCCAGCAACGTCACACACAACCGATGGAACTGCTACCAAATTTATAATGAATGCTTTAAATAATGAAGTACGAGAAGGTGCTTTAAGCAAGCAATGCTAGAGGAAACTGATCGCCAAATGCCAAAGTGAATTAACGAGCGGCGACACGGGTGGGCCTAAGGCATATAATGAAAGACAACATAAAAGAATAAAGACAGTAGAAACGAGAACCAGGCATACAGATTGTATTCATAAGCAGAAGCACGGTTACGATAAGCACAGTAGTTCCCTAACAAACATTCCCCTTCCACCACTTTACAATGAAAACGTGGTGGCTATTTATAGCCCAAAGTTCCCTCCGTTACATTAATGGGCACAACGTCCCAGTCAAACATTAGCTGACAAAAGCAGCCGCGGAACTGCTGATGCTGACCTCTGTCAGGCTGGACTGTACCCTCGGCATGGTCTCCCTAAAGGTTGAACAGCCACGTGGTAGCGCGTTGGGTAGAACTTTATATTGACAGAAATGTGGGTAGCTGAGGCAGGTGGAAACTCTCATCAGTCTTAAATGAGGCAGCTGACACGGGCGGTGCAGCCCATACTTATCCCTTTTGGTCGGCAGTCTTGGTTCAAATCCCGAAGCTGGACACTTGTCGTATGATGGGTTATGCTGTGTGACACATGTCTGCCTTGAAGGGCAATCTATCTATCTTCACTTGGGATCGGAGCTCCTTGGGATGCGTGGGCAGAAAACAGTGCGGTTGGGAAGGCCTTCACGCCTTGGTCAAATTCCGGATTTGTTCCCCTACGTTCACTGTCAAGGGCGCATTCCGGCTTTGCTGAAAATTCGGGCTGCGCACAGGTGAACACTGGTGTCTGTCGCTGTACGGACCTGCTCCGGTAGTTATCATTCTTCTTTGTCAGCCTGCCAGCCTGCCGATTACAAGGTGCGCCCAGAAAGAGGGGCGAAGTCGGACTTCGCACCAAAACCAGGCGAAGTGCGCACTTCGCACCAAAGCGGGCGAAGTGCGCACTTCGCACAAAAAACTGGGTTTCTGGTTCAGCTTCCGGGGCCATAACTTTTGATCCGACGACCCGATCGCCTATTATAATATATCGTTGGAAAGCTTGCGAGGAGATCTGCAATAATAAAATATCCAGGGGCTCATTTTGTCCATTTTATCGCCCCTGTTTATGGCCCGAAAAAACCCGAACACCTCGGCATGCCACGACACTTAGCCATTTTTCGGGGCAAGCTGCTGTCAATTTTGAGAAGAATGAGAATGTAGGGAAGAGAGAGAAAAAGGGGGAGAAGGAAGAGCAGCTCTCTTACAAAAATTGAAAACATTGCACCTCGTGCAAAATGTGACAACATTTCTGGCGGCTCGCGGGGTGTCGAGCTCGCCTCGGCGCAAAGAACCTATGCCTTCATCCATTGGGCAACAGAGTCACCCACGCTGCAACTGCTCTTCAGATCCACCTCCGGCAACTGCCTACTCGAAACACTTAAAAAGAAAACACTGCACAGACTGAAAAAGGGAAACAACTAAAACTTGGAATAATAGCCGGATTATTTACACAAAATTTTGCGGCATTACTGGCATGCCGCCACACAAGTCCAGCTTTGGTTGCCTATCCGGCAGTGCCCGGACCAGATCTGGTTGTACTTCAGATGATCTTTGAAGTTTGGCTGGCCTCTCAAAGCTTGCCAGGTCGCGAACATGGTGCAACGTGGCAGATTGTCATTCATGCCGGTACCCGTACAATTGATGAACAATGTGGCAAGGAGATTTTTCAGACGGGAGCCCTCTTCGGGTACCGGTTGCGGTGATGGTTGGAGCCAATACCACCACGGTGGAGACTGTAGGTGAACATTCATTTCTCCGCTTGCGAGGTCAAGGCTGCTCACCAAACCTTGATTCCTCCGGGGTGTCTTTTATCAGCTTTAAAAAGGGGCGCCTGCGATCAAGAAATCTGGATCTTCAGCTCAGTCGGAGTCGCCAGGTGATTTTGCCAGATGAAGGCAAGCCAAAGATTCACCAACTCGGGCTTCCTTAAAATATGGAGACTGATCGTCTCACCTCACTGATTCGTCTATGCGAGCTTGGTAATCAGCTGGCCTGACGCGCTCTCCTGGAGCATTGGTATCAATTTCGCAAAGTCAGGCTGGTTTCCCGGGTTCCTCGCTCGCCACCTTCTTGCTTGAACAAAGGCGTTAGGACCGGTCTTTCGGACTCAGAGAATATGAACGTGCAGAGTCGCCAGGTGCTCTGATTTTGAACAGCAATGAAGCGAGCACCAGTGCTTCAATCTCGTTTGGGGGTGAGAAACCTCCTTGTCCCACCGAGCATTCGGAAAGAAACTGTCAGCCCGAATGAGGACGAGCTTGAGATCTTCCAAATGCGAGACAAAGGGTCCCACCGGGCGTGCCAAAAACTGTTGGTCACGAATCCGCCACGAGGAAAGGATTTGCTGCTATTGCGCCCTGGACCCGCGAACCAACATTGAAAGGCCGGAAGGAAGGGATGCCTTCCGGGCCGATCTCCGGAGAAGGCCGGCTCCTTTTGGGGGGCTTGATTTAAGCTAAAGGGAACAGGAAAGAAATAAAGGAACGGAAAGAGACAAATGTACAGAAAGAGAACAAATATGTCCAAAGGTTGGTGGGGGGGAACTAACGATGACGGGAACACACCAATCACCGCTACTCATCGCATACAAACACAGAGCATGACAAGGAACCGCAAAACCTAGGCGTACTTCCGATACACCAGCAGCGTATGCACAGCTTCAATAGCTCCCTAGAAAACATTCCCTACAAGGAACTAACAGCAGGGGATCGTATCAATCACCGAGATACATACAACGACGGGGGTAGAAAGTAAACCTAGAGATGCCGAGCCGGTATATGTGTTAGGTAGAGAGTTTAACCGCACGACTTCAATGGCTCCCTAGCAAACATTCCCTACAAGGAACTAACGACGAGGGGATCGCATCAATCACCGGATACGGGCCAACAACGTCACACACAACCGATGGAACTGCTACCAAATTTATAATGAATGCTTTAAATAATGAAGTACGAGAAGGTGCTTTAAGCAAGCAATGCTAGAGGAACTACGATCGCCAAATGCCAAAGTGAATTAACGAGCAGCGACACAGGTGGGCCTAAGGCATATAATGAAAGACAGACATAAAAGAATAAAGATAGTAGAACGGAACCGGGCATACAGATTGTATTCATAAGCGAAGCACGATTCATGATAAGCACAGTAGTTCCCTAACAAACATTCCCCTTCCACCACTTTACAATGAAAACGTGGTGGCTATTTATAGCCCAAAGTTCCCTCCGTTACATTAATGGGCACAACGTCCCAGTCAAACATTAGCTGACAAAAGCAGCCGCGGAACTGCTGATGCTGACCTCTGTCAGGCTGGACTGTACCCTCGGCATGGTCTCCCTGAAGGTTGAACGACCACGTGGCAGCGCGTTGGGTAGAACTTTATATTGACAGAAATGTGGGTAGGCGAGGCGGTGGAAACTCTCATCAGTCTTAAATGAGGCTACTGACACAGGCGGTGCAGCCCATACTTATCCCTTTTGGTCGGCAGTCTTGGTTCAAATCCCGAAGCTGGACACTTGTCGTATGATGGGTTATGCTGTGTGACACATGTCTGCCTTGAAGGGCAGTCTATCTATCTTCACTTGGGATCGGAGCTCCTTGGGATGCGTGGGCAGAAAACAGTGCAGTTGGGAAGGCCTTCACGCCTTGGTCAAATTCCGGATTTGTTCCCCTACTGTTCACCTGTCAAGGGCGCATTCCGGCTTTGCTGAAAAGTCGGGCTGCGCACAGGTGAACACTGGTGTCTGCCGCTGTACGGACCTGCTCCGGTAGTTATCATTCTTCTTTGTCAGCCTGCCAGCCTGCCAGTTACAAGGTGCGCCCAGAAAGAGGGGCGAAGTCGGACTTCGCACCAAAACTGGGCGAAGTGCGAACTTCGCACCAAAACTGGGCGAAGTGCGCACTTCGCACCAAAACTGGGCGAAGTGCGCACTTCGCACCAAAACTGGGCGAAGTGCGCACTTCGCACCAAAACTGGGTTTCCTGGTTCTGCTTCCCGGGGCCATAACTTTTGATCCGCTGACCCGATCGCCTATTATAATATATCGTTGGAAAGCTTGCGAGGAGATCTGCAATAATAAAATATCCAGGGCTCATTTTGTCCATTTTATCGCCCCTGTTTATGGCCCGAAAAACCCGAACACCTCAGCATGCCCTGACACTTAGCCATTTTTCAGGGCAACTGCTGTCAATTTTGAGAAGAATGAGAATGTAGGGAAGAGAGAGAAAAAGGGGGAGAAGGAAGAGCAGATCTCTTACAAAAATTGAAAACATTGCACCCCGTGCAAAATGTGACAACAAGTCCTCCATCCGAAACCTCTTTAGGATCTCAACTGCATACTTACCCTGCCCAAGGAATATCTGCCCTGGTCTCTGCCAAAACTCCAAACCCAAGAAGTAACGCATCATGCCAATGTCCTTCATCTCAAACTCAGCTGCCATATCTGCTTTGCACCCTTCAATGAGCTTCTCTGCACCTGTAAGAAACAAGTCATCTACATATAGCACCAAAATGAGTAGATCAGTCCCAAAAAATATGTAATATAGATTAGGATCTGCATCACTTTTTGCGAAGCCCACACTCTTCAAGTATCCATCTATCCTGGAATACCATGCTCTCGGTGCCTGTTTGAGTCCATATAAGGCTTTCTTCAGCCTACAAACATGGGACTCCTTCCCATTTACCTCAAATCCCTAAGGTTGCTCTATGTACACTTCTTCCTCAATGATCCCATTAAGGAAAGTTGTCTTCACATCCATTTGATGAATCCGCCATCCCATAGATGAAGCTAAAGACATAATTGCTCTAATGGAAGTGTATCTGGCGACTGGAGCAAAAGTCTCCTCATAGTCTACTCCCTCTTTCTGGGAAAACCCTCTTGCCACAAACCTTGCCTTGAACTTCTTGATGTTGCCATTTGCAACATGCTTAATTTTGTAGAGCCACTTGGAACTCACAACTGACTTCCCCTTCGGTCTTGGCACTATGTCCCAAACATCATTCTTCATGATGGAGGTGTACTCCTCCACCATGGCATCCTGCCAAACCTGCTGGTCTGTTGCCTCCTGAAAACTGGTAGGCTCTGAATTTATGATGTTACTCATCAATGCCATGTAGCTTGAAAACTTCCTTGGAGGTCTATGCAATGTACACCCCTTAACTGCTGTTCCGAATGTACTCTGTTTTACTCTTTTTTTTTTTTTTATTTGTGTTTTTCCTGATTTTTTTTGTATTATTTTTTTTATGCTTTGAAAGGAAAATGCTATGCATGAAATAACTTCGAAAACGCCACACTCGAACTGAAAAGGAACCCAAATGAAACTGCACACTAAATAACAATATTTTATTAAAATTTCTGACCTGAAATTGCAAGCACAGATCTGGTATTAAAGACTGAAATTGTACAATGCACAACTGGAAATCATTAAAATGCTTGTAACTTCTTCAATCAGACTCCGAATCGCCTCCCGTAAAGTGCAATGAGCTCGTATTTACTTGCTGATCAGATCTGGGCAGTAACATCAGAATTTTATGACTGTTTTCCTGCTGCACGCTTCCCTGGGCAGCTGTACGGTCTCCCTGGATGGTACAGTCAGCAAAAGAAGTTAATGGCTGCACTTACAAACCTTGAAATCACCCCTAAAGGGGTCGCCCAAGCATGAGGAAGGTGTGATAAAAAACCCAGATTGAAACCCTTGCTGAATAATGAGTTATGAACCAAACACACTTTCCAAAGCCCTCCAAGCAGCAGTTCGATCTGACCCAGAAATGCAAATTTACTCCTTAGGATGCGAAACTAACTTCTACCCAGATGAAGATGGCCAAAAACTGAAAAACCCAGATGATCACTTTGCCTGGAACCCAAACTTCGAAAATCCTCAAACCCTACTGCTGAATCTGTGATGCCCAAATGAGCCCTCTGTGTAAGGACTCCAATTGTCTGACTAGGTGAGATCTTCCACCCACGAAATCAGAGCTACTCATGGAGGTTGTCGTCTCCACAAGCCTCAAGCTGCAATTTTCTCCATGAAAACTGGCAGAGTTTCTCCAAGATAGCAAAGATGTGAATGAATCCAAAAACCCCAAAAACTCCTCCTTTTTATGAAAGCTACGCCCATCTTGGATTTGGAACCAAAAAGCATAAAATTTAATATTGTTTTATTTCCTTATCTCTCCTTGGAATGGGGGCCCAACTTGTTTTATTTCCTTAATAACGTTGTTTTTAAAAGAGGGCCCTTTTATGTCCCTTTTTAAAGTCACTTTATGACTTAATAATATAACTTGAATTTATTAATTTATTTACTCACCAAGGGGACGCCAACTTAGACTTGGGCAAATATTGCATCCACAAAATAAATGACTCTGCGAAATTGGAAGAACTGCATCGGGCCCACACTGCTAAAAATAACAATATCTATAAATAGTAACCCCCATGAACGGATGAATCCCCTAGAAAAAGCACTGATCAACCTACAGGGACTCTGGATAGGTTATCAGGACCTGTCTCAGCTCATGAACGAGGAGGGGACATTACAGTCTGCTCTCCCTAATCATGTTGCTAGGAGCCTCAACATACTCCTCAGCATCCCTCAATGTCTGTGTAAGCCATTTAGGTCTCCTAATAGAACTGGAAGGGGCTAATGTCTCCACCTCCTCACTTGAAGGTTGTTGTTACGAGCCGGAAACCACCGGTGTCTTTGGTGACCCTGGCTCAACCTTCGGAGCTTCTTGATCCTCATTCTCTATCACCTGGAATAGGCTCATGGGACTCCCTGGATGCAACGTTCTCCTCAAAATTTACATCCCTACTCAATACTCTCTTCCTCTTTTCTAGAATATAAAACATGTAAACTTTTGAAGTATCACTATATCCAACAAATAAACTCTTCCCTCTTGGAGGGCTCCAACTTGGTCCTCTTCTCTACCAGAACATGGATATAAAATGGACATCCAAAGATGTGTAAACGAATCACCTATGGCTTCACACCGGTGAATGCCTCCTCGGGTGTCTTGTCCTCCAAGATCCTGTGAGGACACCTGTTCTGGATGTAGACTGCTGTGTTGCATGCTTCTGCCTAAAGAAACATCAACAAGCCCTGGTCATGAATCATGGCCCTAGCAACCCCTATGATGGATCGATTCTTTCGCTTTGCAACCCCATTTTGCTGTGTGTTGTATGGAACAGTCAGCTCCCTCTTGATTCCTGCCTGCTTGCAAAAACCATCGAACTCCTTGGAGGTATATTCACCCCTGTTGTCTGATCTCAAGACCTTGATATTCTTCTCTGTCTGGTTCTCAACTAGAGCTTTGAATTCTTGAAACCTGCTAAAGACTTCATCCTTGGTCTTTAAGAAGTAGATCCATGTCTTGCGAGAGAAATCATCAATAAAGGAAACATAGTACATGCTACCTGAAATTGATGCCACTGACATCGGTCCACAAAAATTTGAATGTACTAGATCTAGTATCTTCTTAGACCTATGCTCGCTATTTGGGAAAATAGCCTTGGCATGCTTGCCAAGCGTGCACCCTCTACATACTCCCTGTTGCTCAATGCTGAACTCTGGAAGACTTGTTACTATCTCCCTCAAAATAGGCAATGCTCTATGATGCAGGTGTCCCATCCTCTTGTGCCACAACTCACACAAGTTGTTACTGCTATGAACTAGGGCTCGAACAGGTTCACCTTGCAACTTTGTATAGATTGCCTTCTCTAAGCCCTATCACTTGTGCTGTTTCTGGGCTAGATTCTTTTGGTCTAATAAGGACATGCTGGTTCTTGAACTCCACTACATAACCCTTATCCTCCATAACTGAAACTGAAAGCAAGTTCTTCCTGAGACCTGGAACAAACAAAACATCACCAAAGTCTAAAGAGTTCCCTGACTGGAGTTGAAAAAGAATGGTACCTATTCCTGCAATTGGATATTTGCTATCATCACCAAGCTCAACGTGAACCCCCCGAGTCCTGCTCTTGTAGACTGGTAAAACATTGTTGGGTTGATGTCATGTGCCGAGATGCCCCACTATCCACGTACCAAGCATTTCATGGAACCGTGCTGGTAGAAAGGCAAGAGACCAATGAGAAATCCTTCTTGAATTTGGCAGCAAATTCACTCATCTGAGTTTTCGCAGAGGCTGCTACCTGCATCTACTGCTGCTTCCCTTTGCCCTTCTTGTCTGGACACTGTGATGCATAATGGCCGTGCTTATGACAAATGAAGCACTTGATCTTGCTCAAGTCCTTCTTCCTTGACTGTGAGGTTGACTCCTCATTCTTTACCTTACCCTTGTTGGGTCCTTTACCTTTGCCCTTCTTGGTTTGCCCAAAAAGAGCTAGGTTATCGTCACCACTTTTCTTGGTGGCCTTTGACTCCATCCGAGTCTCCTCCTGGATGAAATCATCCCACAGTTTCTCAAATTTGGGAAGGTTCTCACGAGCACAAATGCCTTTGACAAATGGTTCCCATGAAGCTGAGAAACCATTAAGTGCCACGTTCACCAACTTTGTGTCTTCAACCGTCTCCCCAACTTCTGCCAGTTGATCACGAATCTGCGTGATTTTCATCAGGTAACTGGTAACGGTGTCAGATCTGGTCATCTCCATAGATCTGAGTTTGTTCCACAATATCATCATCCTGTTTATGTTCTCGCTCCGGTAGAGGCTAACCAGGGCATCGAACATCTCCTTTGCCTTAGTCTTCTCGGATATGTGAGGAATCAGGTGATCCTTCACTGCATCCAAGATCATCCGCTTGGCCTTCACTTCCTTCTTTTTGTGAGTTGCCAATTGCTGCGGATCTGTAGGCAAAGTCACATCATCCTTGAAAATATCCCAGAGATCATTCTCTTCCAATAAGAACATTACCCTAACTTTCTAGGGCAATAAATTTGAGGCACCTTCCAATCTATCCTCAAATCTGAGGCTAGTTGCTGCCATCTATGAGATCTACTTTACAAACTTTCAGATCTGATATGAATGACTCAAAAAAAAAGTCCTGCAAATAAGCTTAGTCCTTCAAGCAAAAAAATATGAAACCCTCTAACTGCTGTTTTTTTTAATATCCAGCAGTGATCTACTGTTGTAAACCCTTGAGGATCTCAATCGCAGAACTTAGCTCTGATACCATGTAAATTTTCCAGCCCTAGATAAATGCTGTCCTATGTTATTTTAACATAAATCAGATCTGAGAATAATTTATTCAAACATGCAACAGTCACACAGATGGCTGGAAAAATAAACAGCGTGAATAGCAGAAGTTAAATATATTTCTGAACCTGAAATATTACAAATAAAAGAGGCTACAGCTACAACAGAACACTTCTGCTCTCTTGCTGCTTTTCTAGCCAGCAATCACTGTTCTTCTCCTCCTAAGCTTGTAGTTTTCCGTCAGCAATCTATTCTCCTCCTCTTCTTTTCTGTGTGTAAAAACACTCTTGATCTTCTCCTTTTATCCTTGAAAAAGGTAACCCTAATCTCTCTAACTCTAAGATTAGATCTCATCTCATCTTGAGATGTAAGGTTAAAAATAGAAAATCACTTGAGTGAATATCAAAATAGAATCATTTAAGTGAATTACGAAATAGAATCACTTACGTGAACTTAAATTTAGAAAATCACTTAAGTGAAATTCAAAATAGAATCACTTAAGTGAATTACAAAATAGAATCACTTAAGTGAACTTAAAAATAGAAAATCACTTAAATGAATTTCAAAATAGAATTATAAATGTCTTGAACCACTTCTAGCACGTTCATACTGAAGCCTGTGCAAGAAGTTCCTGTCCGAGCTACATTTCTCAACATGCATAATATTTTCTCCTCTCTCCTAGTAATCAACCATGTAACTATGGTCCCACTTTTTCTTAGTGGCCATCCCCTTTTGTGCAACTTAGGTAAAACTAAATATTTTGATTACCGTTTTGACATAGTAGATGATATGTTCAAATGACTGGAACATTGTCTTATAAGCCTTAAACAGCTTGTGGGAGAAGAGCCCAATGTCATTGCCAACGAGATGAAAACTTTGATGGAAGGCCTGTTTTAGATTAGTTATGTATGGTCCTAATGTTTTGTGTCAATTTCATCTGATGTTTGAAAGACTCTCTTGTGGGGACTGATTATTGTAATGATCTTTGTTTATGGTCATGATTTTTTCAGTAATGTTAAAATTCACTATACCAAGGAATGGCAGTTTTTGTATTTCATGGTTTACTACTGAAACAATAATGTAAATGTGTTGGGCATTTTTCCATATCAATATAGTTTTAACCATTTCCTAAGCAAAATAGATTTATTAACTTTAAGATTCATATTATAAATTTATATTCCATGTTTTGTTTGACTGAATGTTATTATAAGCCTAAATTATTATGTTTTCTTTGACACTAGAGATGTTCATGACATTGTCAATGGACTTTTCTGGAAGGTTTTTGCTGATATGGAAGAGCTTGGAGTGAAGCCAGACCATTCGGCTATCACTGTAGTTGCAAATACATTCAAGAATTTGGGTATGATGGACAAGTATGAGAAAGTGTTGAAGAAATATCCTGAAATAAAGTGGGAGTACCATATACGTAAAGGACACCGTTATCGTGTGATGGTGCAACCATTACAGAACTCTGGTAAGGAAGCATCTTAAACTAGGAAGAGTTTTCTTCTGCATAATGTTTGTGATGGCCACATATAGTGATAATTTTCTTGTGAATTCCTTGATGTATTTTGTCAAATACATACGCACAGAAGTAAAGGAGGGATACATGTTATTGAGTTTGAACATGGTTTCCGTGTTCACTAAAATACCCACTACAGAGTAATTGAAGTTTTAAACAAAGTAGCGGATCATGAAACTATAGAACAGGTTGGGATTTGTCTTAAATCTACCTATTTCAGATTCAGGTGGGACATCTACAAACAAATGGAGGGGGTATGAATAGGCTTACCTCTCTTACCAATCATAGGAAATCTGTACATGGAAGACTTTGAGAGGAGGGCTATCAAATCTTATCCACTAAAACCAAAATGGTGGGAGAGGTTCATAGATGATATTTTTTCGGATTACATTCATGGTGAGAAGGAACTTAACAAAGCTAAACAATCAGTCAAACCAAATGCAATTCATTAAGGAGGTTAAGGAGGGTGGTTGCCTGTTGTTTCTAGATGTACCGATGAAAAAGGAAGCAGATGGAACCTTATCACATGGAGTATACAGGAAAAAAGCTTACAGATCTATACCACGAAGCTGATTTCTATCGCCACTTGTCCCAAAAGGAAGCAATGCCCAACACTTTGGCTATCAAGGCCTTTAGAGTTTCAGATAAGGATCATTTTAGATGGAAAGTGGGTATGTTGAGTGTCAAATACAGAGTTTTTTGCAAGGTCAAATAACATCAGAATAGGAGAAAAGAAAACATGGAATACAAATTAAAACTTCCTTACATTCAAAATACAACTGGCAAAATTGGCAAGGATCTTAGAAAGATGCAGTATTAGAGCTTCTTTTTCACCCACAAGCCTTCTCCAAATTATCCTAGACACAACTAAGGATAAATTGGATCTGGAATATATTTATCACCATGCGTCTGTGGAAGGCCTTACATAAATAAGACTGGAAGGTCAGTATTGATGAGACTTGAAGAACACAGCAGCATAACAAAATCAGCTATTGTTAAACACTCCTGCAATATCAGTCATCACTTTTACCTCAAAGACGCAAGGATTCTTGTCAAGAAAGAGCACTTCCTAAAATGGAAGGCTTGTGAAGCAATAAAAATTAAAAAATATTAAAGATAAATAATGAGAAAGACCAGATGCTAAGTGATCCATGGAAACCTCTTATTCACCTTACCATTAGAAGGCTAAGTGATGCTAAGGTAGTCCTGACCAGAGTTTTGGGTCTATGTTTCTGCGTTATAGAGTTCAAGTTCAGGTTTAGAATTCATAGTTTTTGAAGTCTCTTTCCTCATAAAATAATTCTTTTTGCACTTAACTATTGTACTTTTAGTCTCTAGAGTCTAAATATCTTTTGTTTTTATAAGCCAACCTATTTGCAATTCTTTTTTTTACATCTAGGGTTTTCTATATATGAGGAAAATCTCCTCCTTCCTTGGGTAATTGTAACACCACATATCCTTAGGGATGGGTGTTGAACAAGGGCTTGAAGCATATGGAGCTAGCCATATACCTCTTACTGATAGAATGCACTTACTAATGGAAGGCACTAAGTCCCTCTCTATCATAGAAGGCCAGTTGGGGAAAGGGGGTCCTCGGGGTCTTCGCCCAGGCGATATAGTAGGCAGTGATCCGGTTACACTTTTAAAGGTCGCATGGATGGTGACCTTTAATTTAAAGGCATGTGGCGTATATATACGAGTCGACGGTAACACTTATGAGGTGGGGGTGGGGGAAGTAACAAGCTAACACATAGTTGAGAAAATCGGAATTGAAAAATGATTGAATCGGCAAAAATTGGGAATCGGAAAAAAATCGGGGAAAGAATCGGCAAAAAAAAAACCGAAGAAAACGAAAATTTTCATTGAAAAATGTTTTTTTCATGCATATTACAATGAATTAACATTATGCAAATCAAATATTGCAATAAAAGCAATAATTCATGTCAAGACATCATACAAGGCTCAAGCTTTAAGTACACATGAAAGTGACAAAACACATCTTGTATTGCTTATAATATGAAAAGGTACAAATTACAAAATGTGTCAAAATGCCTCAATAGGCCCACTATCTAATGTCTTCCAATTCCTTTGCCCTTTGCCCTAGCATAAGACCTAGTCTCTCTTTGTTGATGTGTGCTTGTAGTTGTCGGCGCCGCTTCTTGTGCTAATGCCTCTTGTTGGTCCCTGGCTGCTATCTCCTCCGCTAGGTTCTCATAGTTTTGTAAATCTTCCATGGTGAATAGAGGCTCTTCCTGTTCCTGCTGCTCTGTTGCATCTGTGATCCATTCAGATGATGGATCAATGTCACTTAGGTCAATGGGCTCAGTATTTGTTTTTTCAAAAGTTCTTTGGTGGAGACGAAGGTTGTAATGCACAAACACAAGATCATTTAACTTTTCTTGTGTAAGTCTGTTGCGCTTCTTGGAGTGTATGTGCTCAAACATACTCCAATTGCGCTCACAACTTGAAGAGCTACATGGTTGAGATAAGATTCTAACGACCATGTGCTGCAAATTGGGCGTAAAATCACCAAAGTCGTCCCACCATAAATCTAGAAACAACAACAAAAAAAAAATTAATATTTCACATGTAACAACTTAAAAGTTTAAAACAAAATCAAAAGACAATAAATAATAATTCGATGAGGGTTACCTGGCCTCAATGTCTCAACAACATTCATGCATTGCTCAGATGGGAATTGGCGGCCATGGCGTTCCTTATAATCTTGTATCTCTGCACGCGTTTTATCGCGCAATTGTTTACTAGCTGAGAACACGCGGTCAATGCAATCTTGAAGGCCAACCTTCACCTCATAATCAACACGAAATGTAGCAGAATAAAAGATTTTGGGGTTCAAATAGTAACCCGTTGCATGAAGAGGGCTATGGATTTGTGATGTCCATCGGTTATCAATGATAGTCCAAATGGCATCATATTGGTGCGGGCATATCCATAAAATGCAGCAATTGCCTCTTTTGCCCTGTCCATAGCCTCATATACAAATCCCATTGGAAATTGTTCTCCATCAACAAGACGAAGAACCTTCACCAAAGGCTCTAAGACCTGAAAAAAAAAAGAAAAATAATTTAAAGAAAAATATTTTACAACATAAATAAAATAAAATAAATTAATAAGCGTAGTCTTGTACCTTGATGGCCTCATCCATGGCCATCCAGAAGTCCTCCTCAAACAAATAAGTATAGACATTATGCCCCTCAGGTGACGTTCGGTATCTTGCAGCTGCTTTAGAATTCCAATCATCACTCACAAACATTTGCTTCAGTGACCCTCTTGCATTATAAATGCTCTCCAATGTCACAAAGTTTGTGGCGAAGCGTGTAATGCCAGGCCGCACTAGCTCCCTCCCATTAGTAAATCGCCTCATGAGGCTAAGGACCCATGTATGGTTGTAAATGAATTTTGTGATGGCCTTAGCCTTCCTTACAACCTCTGCCACCCAAGGTAATTTCCCAATGTCCTCGAGGAGCAAATCGAGACAATGGGCTGCACATGGGGTCCAAAAAATAGTGGGGAATCTCTCCTCCAAAATCCTCCCGGCTGCCTTATATGCTGTTGCGTTGTCCGTGATGATTTGGACAACATTCTCCTCCCCAACCTCCAACACAACCTCCTCCAACAACCTTGCAAGCATTTCGACACTCTTAACATGTGTCGATGCATCTACTGACTTGAGGAATGCAGTTCCTCCTGCAGATGCAACCAAAAAATTAATCAGGGTTCTTCCCCTCCCATCCGTCCAGCCATCAGACATTATAGTGCAACCCTTGTTCCTCCACACCCTACGCTGGTTGTCAAGCACAACCTGAAGTATAAAAAAAATTTAGTCATGCACATTGCATATTGATATTATCATATTAATATATATAAAAAAAATTAGTCATGCCATATATATATATATATTTAGTCAAGCACAATGCCACAACCTGAATGTTGTCCACAGATTGTCGAAGGAGAGGGCCCCTAAGGTCATCATAAGTCGGCGCCTTAAATCCTGCGCTGCAACTTGCGACGACATCTATCATGCGCCGCCAATATGGAGACCTTGCCACATTGAAGGGAATGTCAGAATAATACCAAAAAGTGGCAATGGCTGTCCTCGCTGCATTGTGCTTCTCTTGGTTCCACGCGGCCATACCCTCAAGCGTGGATTGTGCCCCTGGCACGAAACGGTCTACAAAATAGGACTCTCTCGTCCCACTAGCTGCTTGTGCACTTGGAGGACTCGAACTCCTTTGTTGAAACCGGCTAAAGCTGCTGTCGGTACGAGGAATTCGGGAGAGGGGGGGATGAGATGGCATCGCTATGACTTCTTTTGAGACTAGTTTTTTCCTTTGCCGCAACGATCATGGCCTCTACTTTATTTTTAATTTCTTCTGGCACCTTATGGCATATCTTCACATTATTGTTAGATCTTTGTGCCAAATGGAATGTGAGGCGATAAATGCCTCCAGTAAGATCTTCGTTACAAAAATTGCATCTAACATCCCCTTTTCTTGGCCCTGGCGTTCCATACGCCCATGCTAGATCCAATGGTTTCATTTTTTATATGCTTGCACATGGAAACAAGTAAGTAACAACAAAGTTACAATCACTTGAAAAAAAGGAAAAAAAACCTAAACCCTAAACGTAGGTTTAGGGTTTAAAATTGAAACATTGACAGCTGAAAAATGGGCTTGCATACATAGTTATCAGGCAGCAATATTTACTTAAAAAGAGGAGGAAAAAAACCCTAAACCCAAAACCCTAGGGCCTAGACTAGGGTTTAGGGTTTAAACTTCAAGTTCAAAGTTTCAAATTCAAACATTAACAGCTGAAAAATGGGCTTGCATACATAGTTACCAGGCAGCAATATTTACTTAAAAAGAGGAGGAAAAAAAAACCTAAACCCAAAACCCTAGGGCCTAGCCTAAGGTTTAAAGTTCAAAGTTTCAAACATTAACAGCTGAAAAATGGGCTTGCATACATAGTTATCAGGCAGCAATATTTACTTAAAAAGAGGAGGAAAAAAAAAACCCTAAACCCGAAACCCTAGTGGTTTAAACTTTAAACTTCGAAGTTCAAACATTAACAGCTGAAAAATGGGCTTGCATACATAGTTATCAAGCAGCCTTAAGCAATATTTAGTTATTTACTTGAAGGGAGAAAAAAAAACCCTAAACCCAAAACCCTAGACTAGGGTTTAGGGTTTAAAGTTTAACAAATATTGATAGCTAATAATTTGGCTTGCATATATCAATTTAGTATCTACTTAAAAGGAGGGAAAAAAAAACCCTAAACCCAAAACCCTAGACTAGGGTTTCAGGTTTAGGTTTAGGGTTTTAAATTTTAAAGTTCAAACTTCAAACACTATTTGCAAACAGCCCTAATCTAATTCTAAACCTTGTTTTAAGTTGGAGGAAAAAAAAAAAGAGTTTTCAAAGAATTTCTTACCTCGGATGAATCTTCTGGGCGGTTGTTGCTGGCTGCCGGATTCCTTCACACCGCAATCGCTCGCTCCTAGGATGCCCTAGTGTGTTTGGGTCGGGGTGGTAGCAGGTAGGCAGAGTGTTTTCTCTGTTTAGAAGAGCTGAGGTGAGAAAATGAGAGAAAAAAAAAGTTTGCCTTATATCGGCCGCAGCCTCTATGCATGTGGTTGCATACAAAAAATTGCTGACTCGTCGATTCCTCTGCCATTGGAATTGGCATGGAAAAAATCGCGATTCCGCCGATTTTTTGCTGATATTCTCAACAGAGTGAGTCCAATGCGTTAGACCATGGACAACTAAGAACATACTTCTGCATGTTTGCTTTTTCTTGCAAAGCATACTAGTGATTATACAAGCTATGCATTAGATATTGCAATTGTCAAAATTTAGCTTCGATTTACAATTGTTGATCAATCATTATTGAATCACATTTATTACATTTAGATGAAAATTTCTAAGAAAAAAATAGGTCTCATAGCACAAGCCAACCTAGTCATCAGCAGGGATGAATTCATTGCAGTCATAATTTCAGGTCTCTCAGCAAAGAGGAAAGTAGGTGATGTATAAAAATGATGAGCAATATTGTTCATTATATTGGAGGTCGTATTAAGTGTCCCAAAACTCAAATAAGTGTGTCAAACATGGACAGCAGCTCGTAACATTGCCAGCTTCTTTCACTGTTGCTTGTTGGAATGTTCGTCAATGGTTGGAATGTAAACAAAATAACTGACAGGAGAATATGCAATTCAAACATGATAAAGTGCTTATTACAATTAAATGAGTGGATCAGTTTTCCCAGATATGGTCACCCTAGGAGTATAATATGGGTTAGACTATAAGAGGATGGATAGAGAAACCAACAAAGGTAAATCCCAGTTAATCCTGGGCGCTAAGTAATGATAATTGTTTCAAAAAGAAAGGGGACTGCAAGTGAGCTATCTCCATGAAAATCCTGTAAATCCTCAATGGTTTGCAATGTGGCTAAAGACCTAGTCCTGTGCAACTAGAACACTGTTGAAAAGCATGGACCAACTACCATTGAACCTGGAATGCTCTAAGCACTTCACCACTTAGCTACCAATCCTCTTGTTTGAGTATTTTTTTTGGAGTGTTGATTGGCCTTCCAATACCCTTCCCTTAAGCCACACATTGACTTGAGCACACCTAGCCAGTGTTTGATACCATGTTGGAAAGCATCTAAGCTTGTGCTCTAAACCAAGACCGCCTAGTGATGCTCTATGCAGTCTACCATCAAGCTACCATCCCTATCGTTTGAAATTTGAATAGTTTTCTGGAGTGTGGATTGACCTTAACAAGAACCCAAATAGGGCCTTACAAGGAGAAGAAGGACAATGTCAATTGCAGCGGTGCTGTGCAACCTAATACAGTTTGGATATATTGGTTTTAGCCCAGAGCACTATTGAACACATACATCATTAAGTCCAATTTGCACCCGTGACCGCAGTTCAACAAATGGATGGGAAGGGGTCTACTCTTCCCAGCCTCCAGATTTGGGTTGGTTCCCTTCTTTATAAGCTGAAAACAGGAAAAAATCTAGTCTACTTTAACGAGGAAAAGGGTGCGAGAAAAGAAAACAAAGAATGCAGAAAATATGGCTGAAAGTCGTAACAGTGTTGAGGTGATCCAATAATGGTGCTAAGCAAAGCCCAATAACTTTAGTGGTCCAGATCCGGAATACATGCCATGAATGAAGAAGCAAGATTGACAAACTGGTGTAAAGGCAAAGCCACTAGCACCATATTCCATAAAAGGGGAGGTCACAAGAGATAGAACATTCATGAACAATGCTTGATCTATTTATTAATTGCAAGTTTGAAAGACATTACAATGCTGGATCACAAAAAGTAGCTCTAGCTCATTCAATTTGCCAAAGAATCTTTACAATGAGAACGAATGTCTTATTTATACTTGAAATTCATCCCTAATTTATTTTAGGACCATAGTTTTAAAAATCACATGTCGACTCATCATCCTTATCTACAATGCCAACAGTGGACACATAGCATGGAGCAAGGCATGCAAGAGAAAGAGTGGGGCGCACTTGGAAGGAGCGACATGCACTGGTACGAAGCGGGGTGCACTTGGATGGAGCGACATGCATTGGTATAGAGCAGGACACACTCGGATGGAGTGGGGAGCACTCAGATAGAGCAGGGCACACTTGGATGAAGCGACATGCATTGGTACGAAGCAAGGCACACTTGGATGAAGCGACATGCATTGGTACCGAGCAAGGCACACTACTTCCAAACGCTTAGCCAATTTTTGTTGTTTTTTGCCCTTCTATATCTTTTGCCTTAGCTTGTGCAACAAATCTCCATTTGGAGGATGATGGTAGTTGCGAGCTATTACAATTATGGTCACTCACGAGGACATCAATCTTGATTGACGAAGATCCCATATTGTGCTTTATTGTTGAGCGCAACGTCAAAATTGAGGTCATCTCCCGACAAAAATGATATTTATGGAGGGAAGAGTTTTGGTGTACCTACAATGACCTATGGACCAATGAGGGTGAGGATACTAGTCTGATGCAAGGACATAGACGATGGCATGAACAAGGTGATGATGAGTGATGAGAAGGGTTGAGATGAGGATATAGGCTACACAATGACGCTTGTGGTATGCAAGACCAAAAGAATTATAGATGGTCGTGGACAAAACACTTTTTTTTATTGTTTTGCCAAGTCAAGGGTTTGCTCAATTTTATCGGGGCACGCCTCGCAGGGAGCGGGGCACACTCTAGACTCGACAACTTTTTTTAACATTATGAATCACTTTTCATGCATTTGCAAGCGACTATTCTCATTGAACGGGTTGATTTTGTTGACCGGCTTTGAAAAGTAGATACCTTTGCTCTTGTTGTCAATGTTCCACCTTAGGATCTTACAACACCTATGCAAAAGTAGGTTAGATGAAATTAACGACATACTGCCTAGAGGTTTTCCTTGACTGGAACTTCATGGATGCACTCTAGTGAACAATATACCTTCTCATCAGAGGATTGTGCGATTTGTACGCAAAAACTGAAATTTTGGAAGCTAAGGCAACTTTTGCCCTTTTGATTTTTCCCTAATCTAAGACTTGATACCATATGCCTAGAGGAGAATATTTGCTTTTGGCCCTTAAGTGGTTATAGGTGAGGACGGATACATGAAATTTTGTGATTATAACCTCATCCTTTTCTCCCATTTCATCCCACGGTGGTCTTTGGTATGCATAACTAGTTTGGGTCTTTGTTCCTCTATGACCAAATGACAGATCGTTACTCAGCAATGCCAATCCTTCTTGATGTTGTTCTTCAACAAACTTGCTATTGTCCCTCGTAGCGTCGAACTCTTGGAATGTGAACCCTACCTCAATTTTACTCCCCAAAATCGTGGGAAATTGTATCACTCTTAGAATTATGATCTCTTTATTGCTTAGTGTGGTTCCTTCATCTGGACAGATTTTAACACCTTTGGGACTTGCAAGTGGATCTATAGCCATTGCTTGAATGATATTTGCTTTAGTAACTTCCTCTTTAGGGAGGTCAAATCCTTTCATGGGAAGTCTATCATAAATTCTTCAGAACTTGTAGATTCGTTTCCCTCTAGACTAAAACTGAATGTTTTGTATTTTGGATGAAAATCTACTTCCATCGCTCCTATAGGCTCTTCCTTTTCTAGTGGAAACATGCATGCCACATGTTTTGCAAATTTGGTAGTCTTCTTCTGGGATATCTTTTTTGAGGAAGGGAAACACTTCCATGAGTGAGGGCTTGTTTGATAACTCTTCTAGTCTTGCTGGTTTCCTTCCTTACGTATCATTTTAGTAGGGCCTAGTATAATTGTCTAGTGTTCTAGTGACGGACTTGCCGCCATCACCTTTATAGGTTTTCCTCTTCTATCCGAGAGGACAAATACTTCATACTCTCAGTTTTGACCATTCATCTTTAGGATCTTCATTTACTATCAAAGGTTCTATCATTGGTGGAGGGGCATGACTCTTGATGCTCAGGTGGGAGATCTTCTACAATAATTATCATCTTATTAGAATGAGTATTGTACATGGCAATACCTTGGGAAATTGAACAATTCCCATCCATTAAGGGTGTTTTAGGCATTGCATAGACTTGCATTGTATCAACCTAAGGTACAACCACTTGACTCATTGTTGGTTGGTTCATTGTGAGTTGATCAGCCATTGGTTGACTGAATATGGTGGGCTGATTGACCGTATAGTTCTATGCTTGATCAGTCATCTGAAAAGTTCCTTGCTGGGGTACCAACCTGTCCCCCTCATCGTGTTCATGCTTGTGTATAGAATGAATGAAGGATTGAAACCATATACTTGAATTTCTCCAATTGCGTTCACATGTCTTGTTGGTTCTAAGGAACTAGTTGACATTGGGCAACTTGGGGAAACTAAGGATATTGGGGTAACTGATGTGGTGAAGGGTGTTGGAATTGCAGGATGAGCATTTGGGTTTTATGGATAAGGTATCCTTATCAGGTGAATGTTACAAAGTTTTGCTGGTAAATGAATGGAGATGACTGAGGTACTTGCCCGTGTTGTACAAAATGGCCATACTGTACCTGCTAATGTGACATTTGGTATGCAAATGGTCCTAGATTGGTATAAGCTAGTTGTTGAAGGATCTGGTGATTAAGTACCCAGGATATATTGGTTACGGATCTGCCACAGGAAAGGGTTTGGTCTGTTTATGCGCCCTAGACCCGCCCAACACCTTGGAAGGCCGGAAGGAAGGGATGCCTTCCGTACCAATCTCCAGAGAAGGCTGGCTCCTTTACTACACTAAGCTTGGGGTTTTTAGATTAGGGAACTGGAAAGAGATTGGGAAATTATTGAAAGAGATAAAGGTTGCATAGTAGTAACCGAGGGGAAGAACAAACAACATGATTACCTATCTCTATTTGAATTAGCAACAATCAATACAAAGAATAAAACAGAAACTAACACTATATTTCCTTCTCTATGTATCCTCCAGGAGAATTCCAGATTCGCTCAATATAAGACGTTTAAATCTAGATAACAAAATTATAACAATCACATAAAGAGACGATATTAATAGAAATAAACACAGGAGGCATCATATAAAGAAGAAATAGAATTAGAGCTAGGAGTTCTTAGTATTGATGCAAAAACTGAATACAATGGCTTTCTAGTAAAGTGTTCCCCCCTTTCTCATTACAATAAGCTGGTTTTTATAGAGGACTGCACCTATGTAGCATTAATAAAAAACCCTAAAAACCGTTGGGGTAGCTGGGATTTGACTCCTGTCAGGCAAAATAGCGTGGATCGAGAGGCCTCTTGGGAAGCGTGCAGCTACGAGACACGGCGCACCCTGAAATTGGTCGTTGGAAGCTTGCATCGGCAGTTACTACAGTTGGTGAGGAGATCTCTTGGGATTAGCATCACCACTCTGATGGGATGGGCGAGAGGCTCTAAACCTGTGCGCCATGAAAGCGCCTTGAATGCTCACCCACCCCCTTCCTCTGGAAACGTGCCTCTTAAAAGCAGTCTCAGCGCCCAAAAAACTGTAATGTCCCCTTTCCTAACTAGCCACTAGGTACAGTATGGACTTGCCTATACAATGGTTCCCGTAGGCAATGTCGTGGGTTTGGGAGCCTCCAGGTGTTATGGAGTTACTGTTGGACGTTCAGTTTTTAGTGTGGACAGCTTTCAGGACCATTTCCAGCAGGTTTCAGGGGGACTTACTATTTTTAGTAAGTCGATCAGAGGCAGAATCGGTGGAAACAGACAGTACGATTGAATACCTCGACGAAATGGGTATCCGTTTCCATAATTTGTTTAGGATTCCGGGGTTTAGGAGGCAGATATTTTAATGTGTAAAGTTAATTATATTAAATTAAATATTTAATATAGTTTAACTTTATAATATTTCATATGTGGGAGATATAAGGTTTATTAGTCACTTAAAAAACAAGTAGAAATATAAAGGTGACTTATCAATTGTTAATATGGTCGGCCAAGTTATGAGAATTAAAATTAAAATGTTTTATTTTAATGTTGCTTTGGAAAGAGGAAAAAAGAGGTCGAACCCTCTTGGAGAGTTATAAAAAGAGCAATGAAACTTCATTTTTAGCATCTTTGGCATTACTTATTTTCGGAGTTGTGAAGAGGGATTCTTGCAGTAGTAATTTGCAGGAGATATCTTGGCTTGTTGGTGACGAAATCCATCAGCAAGAACACCAGTGTCGGGAGTGAAAGATCTCCTCATATTGGTCAGTTGCACTCTCACTTCAGGGAGTGACTTTGAGCTTCAAAGAGAGGAATTTTGAAGGGTTTTTTGGGCACAAATTGAAGAGGGTTTGGAGGTCTCAGCTGCACATTAACTTCAGATTTCTTTTCATTTCTTGGCTGAACCAAACAGGAGCATATTTCAGTTCGTGGTGAATTATTTGTGTAAGGGTTTTGTAATAGAAGGCCAAGAACTTCAAATTCTAGCCCAACCAATCTGTTTTGGAGCATGATAGAGGAAAAACATTGCAGATTTAGAGGGTTTTCAAGGCAGCCGTACCACCATCAGCACTTAGGCCGTACATATTGGAAATTGTGCCCTTCATCCTAGTGCCAAACACCTCATATAAGGGTTGTTTTTGGCTGGGTCTTCATCATTGGAAAAAAGGGTATCTTGAAAGTATAATAGCACCCTGGAGAAGCATGTCTTTGAAGATTTATGAGCAAATAATGAAGATTTCTGTATGCTGACATATTTTCCAGAATTAATCAGATCACCATATTCCGGGTATACTCCTTTTAATACAATTTCCTTTATTGGGTTTTTTTATCTATATTGGAAGAAGCTAGTGTTCGAATTTGGTAGCATTTGGATTAATAGTTTTCAACGTGTGATCTATTCTTGAGAGCTGCCCTGTTATTTCTGAGTATGCATGACAAATGTTTGTCAAAATGTCTTGTTGAAAATTCATGAGTTAATATGATATTTGAAAATTGGAGTTAGTACATTGAATGTTCATATGATCTCCAAACATACACAACACTGAATAACCCAAATCAGCAAACAAGACACTCGAGTTTTCAGTTTGGAACCCAAGATCGAAACCTGGTTCTTTTGGTGGCAAATTGTTTTTGTCTTCGAAAGGGGTGGGACCTTACAAAAAAACTCCATGGAAGGTTCGCTGAAGAATCGACTCGAATCGCTCTTGGGATGGCCTTATGGGTAGGTTCGTTGAAACTGCACCCGAAGTATAGCTTCGCTTGAGTGAAGGCCCGAACTGGAGGTTCGCGGGGCCAAGGAAGAGTTGCGCTTCGGTGACACCGCTTTTTATCTAAGTTCGAAATGGACTTCGGCTGGGGGAGGCTTGCTCTAGACGGGCCCAAAGTGGCAGTTCGCTGGAATGAAGGCCCGAACCGGAGCTTCGCTTGGCCAAGGAGAGAAGGCAAAGCCCAACTGCTTGCCTTAGAAAAATTCTGCCGGCAGCGTCACTTCGCTAGGGATGGGGAGCTTCGCTAAAGATGGGCCCGAAGTGGCAGTTCGGCAGCGTCGTGGCCCGAAGTGAGCCTCGCTGCCTTGGTTCGCAAGATTTCTTCAGCGAAGCTGCTCCTTGCTTCGAAAATGAGCGAAGTGTTGTTTCAACCTTTCTTCTGGGCGAAACTGCTTTCTGACTAGTGACTGTTCAAGCGAAGCTGCCCCAAACTTTAAAACATACATAAAAATTGAGAAAAATAAGGGCTTCTAGTTGTGCCTCAGCGCCGCGAAGATGCCAGAGAAGAACCCTTGCTGGAGAAATGTCGCTTTCAGAGGAGAAAGAGAATTAAAACAGAAAACAATATTACAATAGCTCAAAATTTTACCCCTTAGGCAAAATGTGACAACAATACTCGACATCATTGGGGTTTTTTCTCCCAACGTGGTTGTGATGTTTTAGACCAAAGCTTGTACGAGTTGTGTTGGAATTCACAATATTTTTCAGAAATGAATGGAAGCAAATCATCGACTCAAATATTATACAAATAGTGAAAAGGAGGATGGAAGAGAGAGATATGGTGGGCACCCTTAGGCACCATAAATAATCACTATATCCGTATATAATATTACGCAACACTACAATAAAATAGTGAGTGGGACGGGGGTATTTATACCAATACCAAAACCTTTGACTACATAATAAAGTTTAACCTAAGCCGACATAACAAGAGGGCTTTAGGTTAATTACAAGTTATAAAGAGGGTTTAACCATAACAAGGTTAACCACAACCCATAGGGCTTACATAATAAAATATTACAAATAATTAATACATTGTACAATGAAATACCCTTAGGCCTATCCAATACATCATACAATGTCGGCCTTGGCCATGAATCAAATTACAATTTCAACAAGTCGAAGACCTTATCTCATATTCATGAATGAAAATGGGAAGAAAACTTTGAAAATCACATTGAAGAACGGGGAGCAAATTAGATTACAATTTCAACAAGTTGAGTACTGTTGGCAATTTTGCCACATTAAATTTTTTGATAAACTTTGGCCTAAGTATGGAGCTTTAAAGCGGCAAAGAGCATGCAAAGGTGTTCAGGTTTTCGCGGGCCATAAACGGGGGTGATAAAATGGATGAAATAAGCTTTGGATATTTTATCATTGCAGATTTTTTCCTTAGCTTTCCGACGATATATTATAATAGGCGATCGGGTCAACGGATCAAAAGTTATGGCCCCGGGAAGCAGGACCAGGAAGCTCAATTTCGGGCCAGAAAATATTCTAAGTGTCGGGCCCCGCCCGATTGCGCTCATCCGCCCGACTGCGCTCAGCCAAAGGCGCAAAATTTTCTAAGTGTTAGTGTTGCCGCAACCCGACTTCGCAGCGAAGTTGGGCTGCGCCCTTAATTTTGTGCGCACTTGGGGAGCTGAAGTGCAGAGAGTTGAGCCCAAAATTTGACTAAGTATTGAGCGAACCCCAACTTTGCTGCGAAGTCGGGTTGCGCTCTCAGTTTTGTGCGCACCTGGGCATTGTCAATGAAGGACATCCCAAAAAAGTCTAAGTGTTGGGTGCGCAACCCGACTTCGCAGCGAAGTCGGGCTGCGCCCTCAAATTCGTGCGCAGTTGGGCAGCTCACTTGAAGAAAACGGCTAAGTGTTGAGCTGCCCGACTTCGCAGCGAAGTCGGGCTTCGCTCACTGACCTGTGTGCACTCGGGCAAAGAATGTTGAAACCTGCCCAGAAATTTTCTAAGGCACGGAGGCCTTCCCGACTGTGCTCATCCGCCCGACTGCGCTCATCCTCCCGACTGCGCTCATCCATTTGTGCGCAATAGGGCAGAAAGACAGGAAGAAGCAGCCAAAAATATTCTAAGTACTGCGCTCATCCGCCCGACTGCGCTCATACAAAGGCTGAGCTTAAAGACGATTTCTTCCCCCTCCATTAGATGCTGACAGGTGTCCAGCCTCGAGATTCGATTCAAAGATGTGATAGAAGGTGTGCCGCCAAAGTCTTGGACGGATGAGCGTGAATCGACGGATTGTACCGCATCCGCCCCCATTCAAAGCGACTCAACTTCCCACCTACCGGATTTCCACGGAGCCGTCACGTTTCGGGGAGGACCTTGTTGCAAGTACATTCTTTACCCGCAGAAGTGAACATCAGCCGCTTTTGTCAGCTTTTGCAACTTTTGTCAGGTCTGTGATTTTGTGCCCAAAATGTAATCGGGGGGGAAAATTGCGCTATAAATAGTAGCCTCATTTCATTGTACAGGGGTGGAGGGGGGACATATTGCTAGAGCACTCTGCTGTGACGGACCATCTTCTAATTAATTCAAAGCATCCTTGGCTTTGCTTCTTGTCTCTGTCTTTTATGATGCCTTCTCTTAAGTATTTCTGCTTCATGTCCTTTTATATTTCTGTCTGTTTGAATTTTGAATCCTAGATTTGAGCATTGGTGATTATTTGGATCTGGAATACAAAACAGAAGGATACATAGGATAGAATCGCAGTTGCAATTTCTGTTACATTCTTTGTTTTAATTGTTGTTGGTTCGGATGCAAATTTGCGATCGTGCTGCTTGTTCTCCCCCCACCCGAAACGCATGACATTTACATCTCTTTCCTGTTCCTTATTTTTTTCAATCTCTTTCCAGTTCCCTTCACCTTTTTAATCTCTTTCCTGCACTCTTATCTAAAAACCCCCAAGTAGGTTAGGAAAGGAGCCGACCTTCTCTGGAGATCAGCACGGGGGGCATCCCTTCCTCCCGGTCTTTCAATGTTGGTCCGTGGGTCTAGGGCGCATTGACACACCAAGTCCTTCCTAGGTGGCGGATCCGTGGCCAACAAGTACCTTATCCCATATTCATTAACGGAAATGGGAAGAAAACCTCAAAAATTGCATCAAAGAACGGGGAGCGAATCAGATTACAGTTTCAACAAGTTGAAGACCTTATCCCATATTCATGAACAAAAATGGGAAGAATTTCTCAAAAATTGCATCGAAGAACAAGGAGCGAGGCCTACCGTGGGGTACACTGCCTTGGAGTGGTGCACTGAACATAGCTGGGCAAATTGGACACTTCGAATATTTTGTCACCATGGAGTCTCGTTTCCACTCTTTCTTGTTTAGTTCGTCCTGTTTTTGCTCGTTTCTGGAAGCATAGATCTTCAACAAACAAGATTTACCAAATAATAGATCACAAGTTAGGCAAGATTCTAGATCAATCCAAAACGCAATCGCCATTTGCATGTACATTACGAAATGAAAAAAATGAAAGCTGAAATGAAAATGCAACTCGTAATGTTTCAATGTAAAATCGATCAGATCTGGGCTGAATGGGAACAATTTGTGGGTTTTATGTGTTAGTGTGATACACAAGCCCTTTTACAAATCTGAAAAAACATGAAGTATACTTGTATAGATTTGCAAAATTATATATAGTTGGGGTAAGATCGATTTTCTACTGAAATCGTACTTGTGTGTCCCACCAAGCATGTTAGAATTATGGAACACAGAAACCATCAAGTGCAATTTGTGCCTGTGACCATAGTTCTATAGATGGATGAGGATTTGGGACGGTTCCTTGCTAATCTAATTGCAAAACTTGAAAATCTAAGCTAAATGTATGAATGGTAAATCTGATCTACTTTAGCGAGGAAAAGGGTGTGAGAAAAGAAATCAAAGAAAGCAGAAAATACGGCCGAGAGTTGTAACAATGTTGAGGTGATCCAATGATGGTGCGAAGCGAAACCAAATAACTTCAATGGTCCAGATTCTGAATACATGTAATGAATGAAGAAACAAGATTGACAAAAGGGTGAAAGGGCAGAACCACTAGCTCCACATTCCATGAAAGGGAGGTCACAAGACACAAAACATTCGTGAACAATGCTTGATCTCTTTATTAATTGCAAGTTTGAAAGATAGTACAGTGCTGGATTGCAAAGTGTAGCTCTAGTTCACTCAATTTGCCAAAGGATCCTTACAATGAGGATGAATCTCTTATCTATACTTGAAAATTCAACCCTAATCATTTTCTGGACTGCAGTTCAAAAATTACATGTAGACTCATCATCCTTATCCACAATGCCAACGTTGGACACAAAACATGGAGCGATGTACGTAGGAGCAAGAGTGGGGTGCACTCGGACGAAGTGGGGTGCATTGCTTCCAAACACAACCAATTTTCGTTGATTTCTGCCCTGTTTTGTCTTCTGTCTTAGCTTGTGCTATGAATCTCCATTAGCGTGATCGTAGTAGTGAGCTAATACAAGTACCCAATGCATGTCAACTTATTTATACCACTCTTTAGATTAATCATGAGTTGTTACATAATTGCATGGTCAATATAGTTGCATCTCATAATATCATTCCTTGAAGTCTGATGAGGCCATTTGGGTTCAAATAGATAGGTTTATTTGCAGATATCATGTCATAAATCATGCAGATCTGGACCAATCATGGAAGTTGGCCTTGCTAGTTACTCTTGATACAAGATCCCATATTCACAATGTATTGAGGTTGGTGGTATTGGATATTCTAGCACATACTGCAATCTTATTAGACAGGAAATTGTCATAAACATTCAAAGGATTAATAGCTATGGATGAGACAAATATTCGTGCCTAACCTTGGGGGAAAGGTTTGAGTGGACAGTGAATACAGGTATAAAATATAAGTCAAATCCAACCAAACACAAATGGACCTACAACACAGAGATGTTTTCAAACAAACAAATGCCAGTGCCAATAAAACTATCTTAGTCAAGGAGGCAGGTCACCTTGGAGCACAAATGTTTAGGAGCTAGGCAGGATCAGAGTAGGAGCATGGTGACTTGAGTAGCTTATATGAGTGATGAAGCTTACCATCTACAAGAGTGGGTGGATATCTTAAGGATGTTTTGGAACATCACAAAATGAACACAGACTAGACCATAGTTACAAAACTTGGGGAGTTTTTGAAAAACTGCTGAGTCCGTGCCCAAGTCGGCCTTTTTGGGTTTTTTTGACTCAGTTCGGTGAGTTTTTCTGTACTTGCCAAGTTGTTTTTTTTACTCGCGAGCCCAAGAAAAAAACTCGGCTGTGGCGGCAAAAACATAGAAAAATGGCATCAATTTTTTTTTTTCCAAATTGGCCTCATTTTTGCTGTTTCCACTTGCAGAGAGAGCAGAGAGAAGGTGATATCAGACCCAAAAAAATACTCATTTGCATCCTAAACTCAAAATTTTCCTAGTTTTCAAGAATTTAACAGCTACCCAGTAGTTACATTTGAGGTAAAAAAAAAAGAACCAAAAGGCAGGCTAATGCCACAAGGCCCACCTGATTACAAATGATCAAAGACGAAAGGAAAATAAAAAGTAGTCAGCAGAGTACAAGGATAAGGTCAAAGAAGATCAACAATGGAAGTTGAGACCAAAAGGGTAGACAACATTATGAGGAATCTAAAGCAATCTTGTATGGAGTTCCATGGCAATATGTCCCATCCCATGCAAAGAGTAACACCTTCTATGAGCAAAATTTCTTTGCACTTCCCTATAATGTACATTCTCTAGAACATTAGTCTAACCACTGGGCCTAGGAACAAACAACACAGGAAACATTCACCATGTTTGAGGCAACTCAAAGGCGTCAAGAATCAGACACGGAAGATTGGAACAGTACAGTGCTTGAGCCCTCTCACAATCCCAGTGAGATTTATAAGACACACATAAAAGAGCAAGAGGCCGCACAAAATGCCGTTGAGGTTTCTTTCTAAGGAAGACAAGTTTAATAATAATTGTGATATGTAGTTATACCATTTGAAGGATAATCATAATACACTATCCATACTCTTCCAGAGAATAGAATCAACCATATTCAGTGTTGGTTTGAGCATTGCACCTGTGTATGGCCACAAAACCAGAATGGGAGATAACATGACTTGAAGGATTTACTAACAGTAGCCACTAGCTCATATATAACCATTCATCTACGGAAGGCATCCCCTAGTAGAGTCACAATCTGAGAACCATTAAGTTAGAAGGAATATGTACCAGCCTTATGTACTCTCTCTGGACTCTGACTCAATATGAAATATTAGCAAACACTACATATTCATCAGGAGGAAATAATTACAAATAAACAGCATGTTAAATGACAACAAAAGGACTTGCAGATGCTCCAAGACTGAATCTAACAGCCACCCAGCAGTTACATTGATGTGTGTTTTGTCACTTTCATGTGTAGTTTAAGGTTGTATCACTTACAGTATTAATTTTGGATTTGTATAATGTTAATTAATTATGATATGCATGAAAAAGAACTTTATTCTAATGAAAATTTGCATTTTCTTCGTTTTTTTTTTGTTTAGTCTGAGTCAGAGTCAAAAATTGGCCTTGCGGACTCTGCTCCAAGTCCAAGTTTCTCTACTATGGACTAGACCTTTAAGGTAGCAACAATATTAAAGTGAATTGCAGCTGAGCTCTGGGAGGGGGGGAAAAAAGAACTTATTTATGTAATCTATTTTCCTTTTTTCTTTTCGGTCCCATAGATCCTGTAGTCTCTTCCGTGGATGAAATGAAGAAATTTCATTCATTCATTTAATAAGGCAACTGGGTCATGCAACATGCCTGAGTTGTAGATAAACCACAAGAACTAGACAAAGGGATACCTCTGTGGTTTACACTTTCTCAAGTTAGTATCGTAATAGGCAATAAAGCACTTAAATTCAATGAGTCAACCTCTTCTCCTTGATAGATGATAGGTGGAGCCTAACATGATGCATTTCTGATGATTATGGCATCATCTTTTTCCTCTCTAAATTATGTATATATATATTTTTTTGCATTTATTTTTATTCGTTCTTTCATCTGTACCCCATCCAACTTTTGGGTACCAATGCTTTACTCTAAGAAGAGAACATGAAGTTGTCATTGTATCTCTACTAGAGAAGTTTTTTGAAGTGCTTTTCTATGGGGTGATCCTTGGATTACAAAGATCATTTGATGGCCGGGACAAGCCATATTGATAGCCATGGCCATGTTGATGTACAAAACAAGAGCAGAGCAGAGAACTCTATTCCTAGGGTTTTGATGATAAAGGAGGAGGAAAAAATTAGATGTTCATTAGGAAGACAACCAGAAAGACTTGTGCTTCTGGGACATAATTGTTTTCTTTTAATAGGCTTGAAATATTGCCCAAAAAAAAGAGAACAGTTTTTAGGATACTCAAACCTTAAAAGTCATGTAGTCTGTGGACAACACAAAGCTATAGCTTTGACAACAGGAATTCTAAAGGGTCAACAAAGTACAAAGGACAATTGAGGTTTAATACCAATGTTTCTTACTTGTTTGACAACACATGACTTCACTGTGGTGGTTGTGGAAGGTGCAATAGACTTGATCTCCTCTTTCTATTTTTTGCAAGTGGATATTTTTACACCCCCAGGGTAACATTATTACCTAATTTTAATGAGATTGAATCATTGCCTTAAGATAAAAGCTTAAAGTTATTCATAATGCTAAATCAACAGGGGTACAACTCTCATAGATAACAAATGCTGATAGTAGGTCCTAGTAAGTCAGTAAAAATGTGGTACAAACATCACATTTGCACCATAGTCTTATCTCCTTATTCGGTGAAATAGGTTTGAAACTGACATGAAGCAAAAAATGAAGCTTCTTCAGCTTTCCACAAGGACTCTTTAGGAATAAATTAAGGATCAGTTGAGAGGCATTATTAGACTCAAAAAGGAGAAAACCCAAGCATGAGATTGGAATATTGAGGAGTTGAGTGAACCCCTCACGTGGACCTTATGTAAAATATCTCACTTTCAATCAAGGACGTTCTGTTAGCAAGGTCAGTGAGCATAGGAGTGGATTATCATTCTTTAAGGACACATTCTATCTGGAATGATAAAGGGACATGAAACAAATCCCTAGAATAAATAGAAAACTACCACAGGATATAGTTATGCATATGAAATACTCTATCATGGCATCACTCTAGATGCTTGCACTACTGTTAGCAAAGTAAGGCATGAAACCAGACATAAGGCACAAGGACTGTCCGAAGCTCCAACAAGGAGGCTGAGTATTTTGATAAAAAAAAAATTAGAGAAGGCAGGTTAGTAATAGATGTGCTTACATACTCAATTGCCGGAGCAAGCTAGAGAGCACGAGTTATGTACTGCTTTACTCCTGTAATATAAATTAGAGCCATTTCCTTCCCGACAATGTTTAGAATGATAATATGGTTAGGACGCTTGTCTTGTTCACATTCTTAATCTGCCTAAGGAGAAAATCTCAGTTTTCGTTTTTGGATTTACCATTGAAATAGGCAATTATGCTTATAAATAAGGTCATAGCTTTTCTGTATTCATGCTTTATTCTCATCCATTTTTGCATCTTGTGTATATCTAGATCTTATACGTTTAACATTTGCATTGGTGCTTTAGTCTGGCAGTAATGGTGCCTGGATTAAATTGTAGCCTAAAGAGGTTTTGACCACTGGGAGCACTAACATTGTCATATCTTGTATTATATCTAGAAGCAAACATTCATAACAGCCATGTCTTTGTCTTATATGCTCATTTGTGAGACTTAATTCAGCTAGTAGAACTCAAATGTCTACTAGTTATCTTTCTTAGTATTATCATCTTAAGTACCTGTATCATCTCACACAGAGTCAAACCTAATCCTGTAAGTGTATTGGATATTAGTTTATCTCTTACTTTCTGTTAGTATAACAATGGCACAGAGAGGGGGGGTGAATCTGTGCAATTTAAAACTTTAATTTCCAATTTGAAATCTTATTTAAAACAGAAATAAACTCATGTATAGCAGCAACATATATGCAAGAGAAACAACCCACAACACATGATATGCCGGAGGAAAACCACAAGGGTAAAAAACCTCCCAAAGAGAATTGCTTGCTATGACTGCTGCATAGAACAAGCCTCAAAATGAAATACACTAAAGTTTCTCTACCACAACAGAAGGAGGGCTGCAACCCACCTATATCAGATCAAAATAATAATAATATGATGAAAAATAAAGCATAAAAATGCTTCCAGTAAAAGCAAGCTCTAACAAGCCTGCAAGCTCAAAACCAACAACACTGCTGCAAACCAACTGTGCACCCAACCACTGCAAAATGATTTTTCTGTCAAATCTGATCCAACACCTGCAATAAACATATCAAAATGATTCTCCACAATAGGTTCCCAAACCTGCATGCTAAAATCTATACACTTATGTCTTCTACAGAAATTTTGGCAGCATTCCGGCAGCACCCTGTTACTCTCAACAAAAACTCCATAATTCCACCATCTCAAACACTGAATTTATAGATAAATGATATGGAGAGAAACCATAAATGGTTTCCAAAACCATGAGTAGAAAATCACTCAAAAAATCACGCCCAAGTTGAGGAAATTTCTAATTTTCCAAAAAAGAAATTGTTGCCATCACCACTACACACACTCACCAGCTGCCAATCAAAGTGGAGATGCTCTTACACAACAAAAATAATATTCCAAAGTGTCTAAACACTAATTTGGCAATTATCACGTCCCATATCTCCAAAATCCCACAAAAATAGGGCAGCAAAATATTCTTTCCTTACACCACTATGACGGATGTCATAAAGTGAGTCCCACACCAAGTTGAACACCCCAATTAGCATATTTCCATTTTTGCACCACAAAATAAATTCCAATAAATATTGGAAATAATTCCTAACCCTTATGATGCATTATTAAATAATTAAAATCAATTTTCCCTCCATTCCTAAGTCTTGGAACACATTCGAAGGAACTTGGAGATGACATAGTGGAAATAAATAAATGTTGAATGTTACAATATAGCACCAAGGCACATAGAAAATACAAATGCAACCTTATATCACCTTTAAATAAATAAATGTGCCATAAACATAGAACCAAGAGAAATAATATATGCAATAACCACAAATTATACCTCCAAAGTCTCCGTAAAAGGTGTGTTCAAATACACACAACATTTTGCAACATTGCCCAAACTGCAGCATAATCACCATGATGAATAGGATGCCAACTAGGAGAAAAAGTAGAAGTGTTGACAACAATGACAACACCTCAAATGCTCAACACTTTCTTCATTTCTGCAAGGCCCAAGTACTCTGCAGGCATTGCTCATTTTGTGATCCCTGAGAACTTTGCCCAACTTTGTCCTGGCTAATTTAGGCATGAACATGCCCTGGTCAGGGTATGCTTATTTTTATCAGTATTTGCTCTTTTTTGCAGTTCGCAATTTCACTTTTAGTTGTCCAAGTATTTCTTCCATGCTATATCCATGTGGGTGTAGTCTTCCTATGAGGTGGCAAAGAAAAGGTCAATGAGATTTGCAGTTCAATGTGCAATGGATTACATCACTTAATTTGTTTCTTTCAAATTTTGATAGCAATAGTTCCTTATATCTTTGTACATCGTGGGTTAAGAAACTGTGCTCTGCCTTTATAGAATTAAAGTTGGAGACCATCAACTTTTACTGGGGACTGTTAAACTTATTCTCAACATGAAAATCTGACACAGAACATAGACGTATGTATGTTGGAAACAAAGCAACTTGTTTGTGTGCTACAAAGGAAGCAGGTGCGGTCCTATCTTTTGGCTGAGAAAACAACAGATTGCAATATAATCCTTTTCATACCTAAAACACAAGTTTTGGAACCTACATCAATGCACACATTGAGCAAAGGTTTCAGTTATTTGGTATTTCTAGAAGAAAGCAAACAATGGGTTTTAATATAATTCTGTTTAAAAGCACAAGGTTTTCGAATAATGATTCTTGTAACTAAAAGCATGATGTTTAGATACAATGTTATAACAAACAGGAAATTATTTTTTCTGTCACAGTGAAGATATGTTTGCTTGATTAGTACTGCTTGTCATCTAATTCCATTGGTTAAGGACCCATATCCACAAGTACAAGGGTAAGTATGTGGGAAACAAAGCAACTTGTTTGTGTTTTATCAAGGAAGCAGTTGTGGCCGTGTCTTTTGGCCGAGAAAACTGCAGATTGCAATATAATCCTTTTCATACATAAACCACAAGTTTTAGAACCTCCATCTAGGCACACAAGCAGCAAAGGAATCAGTTGTTTTGGTATTTCTAGAAGAAAGCTAACAATGAGTTTTAATATGACTCTGCTTAAAAGCATAAAGTTTTCAAATAATGAATCTTGTAATTAAAAGCATGATGTTTAGATACAATGTCATAACAAACTGGAGTTTGGATTTTTCTAGCACTGTGAATATATGTTTGCTTGATTAGCACTGCTTGTCATCTAATTCCATTGGATATGGACCCATATTCACAAGTTCAAGGTTGCATGTGTTCAATTGGTTGATATTGTGCATGCTAACTGTTGACACTTCTAATTTTGAATCAAACCTATTGAGGCTCAAACATGCCCTATTGAGAAGTGATGTACCAAAAGTTCAGCTAATTTGGAAGATAAGCATTTTGTAACTCTTGGTTAGGTGAACTAAGCAATCTTCATAAAGCCCAAAATTTTGCTTTGTCATGCATTCTTTTGTCCAGGACATACATATAACTTAGCCTAATGATATTTTTCTTGTGATCTGGAATAGGCGTTATCTGCATTTGGACCTCTTTGCTAGGTTTTTAACAACTCTTTTCAATGAGTACCATTGGCCTACTTTAGCCATCTGTGGACATTAATAGAATTATCTTATCTCATCTCATACTTGAAAGCAAATGAAAGCATAACAAAGTGTAAAATTGGAGTGGGAAGAAAGTTAGAAACAATTGGCGTGTTTTTTTTCTTTTTTGTTGGACTTTAATATTTGAAAGACGCAAATTTGTTGCATAATGCATTAAGGTAGTTCATCTTGGATCAAAAATTGACAATTAATGTTTTGTTCTTGATGGGCTTTGTTTGCTGTAGGTGTCAACTAGTACAGTTTTTGTTCTATCTAATGCTTTTATTATCTTCCTCCGTTGTTTAAGCATTTGCAGTTGGGTTGAGGCATTTGAGATTCCAATTCTGTTGCCATAGAGTTTATCCTCTTCAATAGTATAAATCACTGGTTGCTTCTTTCTCCATTCTGCAGGGGAGGACATGATACAACATAATGAAAAGAATTCAAATGTTGTAGAAGAAGATATATCTGCTAAAGATGAATTCCCTATTGCTGAGGGTACAGCTCAACAAAATGAAGTATCCGAGTCACTTGACAAGGATCCTACTAGGGTGGTAGTCTCAATTTGACAAGATTCAAAGCAAGCAGCAAACTATTGCATACATTAGTATTATACATCAAATGTTTATATCAGCACCTTTACGTCATCACCTGCCTATGGTTCAACATCAGTCGTTTATTCCTTGTTCTGAAATGTTGCAAATCAATCCCTGTAGAACATTGTAAGAATCTTAGTGTTATCATATGCACAAGTTATCATTGTATAGGTTTTAAGTGTGATTGATCTTCCACAAGCAATTTATGACATGCTTTGATACTTGCTGGAGCTATACGTGGATACGGTCATGCCTTCGGATCCATGCTATGAAAAAAACGAGTGTAAATACCAATTCGTCAGACTTGAATACTACTTACTGGCCATTCTAATCAGAGAGCAAAGTTCATGTTGATTGCAAGCGTAAGTTATTCAATATCTATTCATTTGAATGTGTTCAGATCCTTTTCTATGCTGATGTATTGGTTTTGATGTTGATATTTTGTTTGATGCCTTTTTTTTGCCATAACACCTCTTTTGATAAAATGTTAGTGGTTTGACTTTAGCTGACTCATTCAATGTACGGATTGTTTTTGTCTACATAGGAAACCAATCCTGTAGAATGTCATCAATACAAAGAACTAGGAAACACTTGTGTTTTTATTCAGAGAGAAACATTGATGGCAAACCTACATTTGGCTGATTTACGTCCCTTTCCAGTTGTGCAGTGTAACTGAAAATGTTACATTCATTCATCAAATAAAGGAATGTTATTAGCATTGGGTAGATTTACATCAAAAGCTCTTTTTTGAAACCAGAGAATAAATCTTGTGAAATGTGGCACGTCCGTCTGTAGGACAACAGTGGTATTCCACAGTTGGAGGAATAGAGAATGAATGACAGGGAAGGTTGATCAAACAACTCAACAACATACAGTCCAGACGGCCTGCAACACAATGCACTTGACAGCCCTGCACAGCACTGTAAGTTAGATGGCCCGGTCTGTAGTCCAGACATCCTGGCACAGTGGTCAGATGGCTTGCCTGTCAAGTCAGACGGCCCAGTCTTTCATGGGACGGCCTGGGTTCAGATCCAAACAACCCAGTACGGATCTCCTATGGCAAACAATAAGTGAATGGAAACAGTTTGGAATATCTATCTACAGCAATATCACTTAGATGCAAACACATGCAATAAATATACACTAACAATAGCTAGATTGTGGTTTTCATATTAACAAAGATACATCTCTGCAATACACTCATGTCTGTACGGATGCATTCTCCAACATCTCCTCTCTCTGTACAACATCTGCAACTTATGTACAATGTCTACCATGTACCCACTCAAATGAATGACGGAGTCTATTTTAAGTTGTGGGAATATGGTTATTCCCAACTACCAACCCGGCACCTCACCAACTTATATTACATTTGTCATGCATTTACATTTCATTTCATTTCCAACTACATGACAAACTGCATGACAACTACATGACTTATTACTCATCCGTACATTAACTAACACTTCACTCATCATTACAAATTATTGCATGAAACTATTACATCAAAACTTATGACATCAACTTATAACATCAAAACTTCATTGTGCATGTACTTGACTTCCGACACACTTATTTCTATTTTTGGGTTTGAGGTGGTAAGTCAAAACTAGCGTCTACATCTGTCCTCCCCTCTAAATTGGTTGATGTCCTTGTCGATGAGTGCTGCTACACCTGAGGGCCCTGACTATGTTGAGGATAAGGCATCGAAATAGGTACTCCTCCCAACTCTTGGATCTACAGCTTCAAGGTTTATGTCTCTCCCTTCAACCTCTTTTCATAGGCTTGGTAACTAGCCTCTTTTTTTGCTGCTTTAGCTTCCTTCCTTGCAACTACTGCCAGCTGCTCATCACGTTCAACAACCAATTAAATTCGGTGAACAATCTCTTGCATCTTCGCTTCAAGAGTTTGTTCCCTCACGACACATTCTTATTTCAGCTGACCAATCAACCGATCCTGTTGATCCTTTACTTGCCTCATGCTCTCCATCTCGGTTCTCACCATTGCCAGCTCTACTTCGGCATCTTGTTGTGCTTGCAAAAGTTGTCCTTCCACTATCCTCGGTTAGCTGGTTCTTCGTCCTTCAACTTCAAGCTATAAAGCATTTGTTGAAATGTTTCCAATCCTGTTGCTAACCGCTGAATAAGATATGCCTAGAAATTAATTTTGGCATGACTTTACCAACTTAGGTGCCAACTAAACTATCTTAACACTCGTAAATTGAGGATATGGTTTGATGCTTCCTTCATCAACATAGACTTGTGGTGGATGCCGATACAGGATTGGAGTTCCTTCTAGCAATTTCCTCACTTCCAGCATTGGCTAGATACTACTACCAATGTCTAGTTCCCATGGTTGCATCTGATGAATCTTTGCAAACTTCTTTGTGCATTTGTCATCTTGGGCCCAACTCACCAGTTTGCCCAATTCTTCTTCCATCTTCAGTTGCCATAGTCTCCGGTTCCCACCACTACCAACTCGAAACTCACTTCAGACTTTATCAAACAATCCACTCGCCTTGAAAAATGTATCAACCTGTTCATTAATCGTCTCACTATGAATTGGAGGATTCCCCAAGTTAGGCATTCCTATGATGAAATGCTCAAATCGTTACTCCTTGCTCTAGCTTGTCCTTTGTGTCATCTTCAATGGTTGTTTCTTCAATGTCTTCTCCACCATGACCCTTAAGTTTGATTTTTTGTTTACTGGCCTTACCCTCTTGAATTTCTGGTATTACACCTCCTGCATCAGTTTGCTTTTTGGTTGTTTCCACCATCTCCTTGCCTTTAGTAGGTTCATCCTTAGGTGGTTGACTATTCTGGCCCTTCTGCCACAAAACGTGCTATGATGCAGGTTGCTTTCCCTTCTCCTTTCTTTCCTCTACCATTGATGAAGTTGGTGTCGTGGTCTGAGTTGTAGATGTGAGCTCAACTGGTGGTTCCTAGTCTAGTGGAGATGAACCACATCTCTCCACCTCATCGACAAACTACCTCAATGGTGTTGTGGCATTACTCTCTAGCGTATCCACATTCATTGGCAATGAAACATCACCAGGAAAGTCTCCTCCAGGTACTTACTCCAACGGTGATGATGTTTCCATTGCATCAACTATAGGTTGGGTCTCATCATCCACATCTACAATGATTGTTTTTTATTGCACCTATTGCTACACAATTCTTCTCTCTACCTGTGGCATTGCTCCTCCCAAACACCAAAGTCTCTGCACAACAGGTTCTGTTTGTCTTGGCTGCTGCCCACCTTCGATAGCCTTAGGCGAAGCCACTTCCCTAGTACTCGCAATGCCACCTACAATGCCTCTTCCCACATTCTGGCTTCCCGATTGTGTTGGAGTTCCCAATGGCATTGGAACATTGGTTGATCCACGCAATTAAGAATGATGACCCACCACGACTTTCTGTGAAGCATTGCCAATTGTCCTCTCTGTGGCGTATTGTGGGGGTCTCGAAGGTGAAAACATTCTAGCAGCTTGAACTGTTGGTTGATGTTTTTGTCGGGGCTACAATTGTTGCTACAGTTGTGTTCCCATTTGTTGCCACTGCTGCTTCAACTCTCTACCTCTTCTCCTTCTTGACTGGCTCCTTGGCACTAGGCAATTGCTTTTCTCTGTTCCATTAGAGTCTTCACTCTCCTCAACTAGGGCATCTGTTTCACCTCCTTTGTCTTCCTCTTATGCCTCGTGTGCTTTTATCTTTTTTGTTGTCATTTCTTCTTCCCCAATGCTACTTTTCCCGTTGGACTAACCTTCATCAGTGGGGCAACATGCACCCTATGGAAAATAGGTGTAACTTCTAGTATGGTATGTGGAGGATTTAGTCTTGGAAACTGAATCTTTTCATGTGATGTTGCATCCAGAAGCAATGCAATGGTGTGGAAAGCCATGGAAAAATTCTTTGTATACCACAACAAAAAATTCTAAATGCGGTTTTACAAATAACTTGCCTAATCACGCTGTTCTCTGGCCATAACTCCTATATACATTATGAAACAAGGGGACATATATGAGGCTCTTTGTTCATTGGATAACCTGGACATAATCACGTTCATCATGCACCACATATCGTCTAACTTCAGATGCTAGATCTCCAGTTCACGGCTTCCATGCTTTGTTAGTTTCGCCACTAATGTCAGATTGAGATTGTGGTGACAATCCACAAAAATATGCAACCGATAGGGCTTCATTCCCCCTTCATCAGTTTTGTTAAAGTTGGTAAGCCAAATATTCTTTAAAAGCTTTTATAGGAGAATGACACACATACTTCCTTGTCACTGAGCATTACTTTGCTTTGTTTCCTTTTAGCATCGTAAGTTTGCAACATCTCCAATAGATACGACGTGAAGAAGTCCTTATCAACCTAGGAACTTGCAAGATAAACTACACTTCTGCACTTTAAAATGTGGTCTTCAATTGATGATCCTCTAGGTGCTCCATCTACCATGTCTTGCAAAATTCTAAAGGGATCTACATCTGTTTCTTCTCCTTACTCCTCAATTTTGGTGGAAGTGTTGGTTCTTTACCTCACACTTGTCTTCCATCCAATGTGTTATTTCTTGACCTTGCTTCCCCTCCATGTTGTCATGTTCTCCCTTGTCCAATGTCCATCTATTGCTCCCTTTCTCTACCACGTGCATGCTCCTCTTGGACTCTCCCAATTAGCTTTGACGCTTCCTCCACGAGTGAGAGGTCCTGCCCACAACATAGCTTCAAGTGGAAATCTTCTTTGCAACTCCACTCGATCGGTTCTCTTGGAAACCTGTGGCCTCCTTTGCATTCCTATTGTAATCAACTTCTTCGAATTTGGATTTTGAAAACTATTGGCAACAATTAATCCCAACTCCAATTTTCTAGACGATTTGGCATCAACTCACAGCTCCAGGTGGCACGTTTGCAGTTCTTGTTTCTTGTGCCTCTTCTTGCAATCAATTGTATAGTTTTGACTGACTGTACGCTCCTCTTTCAAACAACTCAACTCCAAACAACATAGTCTTTGACAACCCAATTCCAAATGACCTAGGCTCAAAAGGTCTGGTCTTGGATGACTCTGTCTTCGATGGCTTGATTTTGGACAACTCCTTCACAATTTCTCAATGTCTGTGCAATAGTGTCTTCCACACCTTAGATGGCTTGTACTTATCCTTGTAGTCACGTTTTGTTTGCTTTGATGGTAATCTGTGTGGCCTATATGATTTTTGAAAAAATGTCCATCAATAGTCTTCCTATCTCTTCTTTGTATATTTCTTTATTCATTCTTTTATTTTCAGCAACTTTAGATTTCTTCTGCAATCTTTCTACTTGCAAAAGAAAAATAGCTTCAACGGGCAATGGGGAGGGATGTATAGAAAAAACCCCTTTCGACAAAGTTTTCTTCTCCCCTATAGTTTCTCTTTTCTTCAACATGGCCTTGTCTTCTCGCAATGAAACTTTCGTCTCCTTCAAGGCAATCTCCTTCCTCTACACTACAATTCCGTCTTTGGCCTGCATAATGACTAACACCAGGAATGCCTCCATCCGTATGACCTGTGTTCTGCTGCACTTTCAATGCTTTGCTCTTGTTTCTCTTTGTTTCCCTTCAATGCTAAGTGTTTGAATGCATAATGGCTAACTCTTGGCATTTATTTATAAGATGGAAGTAGTAGGGGGGACACTTGGCTGGCATGCGACAACTACCCTTTAACTACCACTTAATTACTGTCCATGCAACTAGATGTTTTGCATGTTTCGTCTTATCCACTTTATTTTTGTCACCTTGCGCATAGCAATCTCCTATTTTCGTATGGTAATACTTCGTCTTTTTCGATTTCTTGGCCTAGATGGCTCAAGCGGCCAGATGGCCTACCTGGCTGTCTAGATGACCTTTCATTTTGTTATGTTGGGTGACTCCCTTGCCCAGACAACCTTCTTTGCAAACCCAGATGACCCATTGTGGCGTAGATTGCTACAAACAACCTTGGTGTCCAGACGACCCACCTCCCTGTCTTGATTGTCTTCTCCATCATTAACTCCTTCGTGACAACCTTCCAGGCCCTAGTTCAATACCTTTAGTCCTTCGTTCATTTGACAACTCAACTTCTTTGACAGATCGTCCGATTATAGTTTGCTTGTTCTTCCTCCTAGACAACCTTTGGTAAATCCAGACGACCTGACCCCTGAACTTGACAGTCCAAGGGTCGTCTGGGGTCTTCTTTCACTTTCTAAAGGGCCAGATGGTGGCCCAGATGACTCACTTTGTTGTTGGCTATACAACCTATGGTCCGTTTGAGGAAAATCACTTCCCCTCAAATGGTCGAGAAATAGGCCAAAAGACCACCCCCCCCTTTGGCCCATTTGATCTAGATGACTTGGAGGTCTTGGCAGCCCTTTTAGACTACCCGAATTGCCTGAATCAAAAGCATGCCTTAGGTCGTTGAATAGCCTTTGCAAACCACTTCGACTTCCTAAGGAACTGTTTGAATTACTTGGCGGATCTAGTCTTCTCCAATTCATTTGTCTTCGTACTTCTCTTGCCTCGAAGGTATTTTGGTTTTGGGGTACTTGTTGCATCACCACATTCAGTAGTAAGTTCACATTGCCTATTGGCAACTTGTAACCTCCATGGTATTCCTCTCTTCACTCTTCTTCCAAGTTACAAGCCTGAACTGGCACTACTCCAATCTTCCGCATCATTGCTTGAATTCAAGAACACGCTACTAGATTCTTGTCTCAAGTTCCCAACTTCTACTTTGCTTGGCAATGTTTGTTGTGGTACTTCATGGATATCACACCACTCCACTTCATTTGTTGTAGGTCTGCTAACTAGATTGGTAGTTCTTTTGGAGAAACTCAACCTCTTGCACATATTCTTTCTTGTTTGCTACGCACCTGTAGGGGTCTCTTTTGGATTTGTCCCTTGTCTAGAAAAACTTCTACCAATTACATGAATGTCTTGCCGCATCCTTAGTAATTCATGTGCACGCCATCTCTGTAACCTCACTATTCAATTATTCAGTTGCCCACTCTGTTGGCACAACTAATGTGCTTCCTCATATGTTCTCTGTTGTGCACATCCAATGGCTGCTAGCAAACTCATTCCCTCATACTTGCTTCCTTCACTTCACGATTCTTGTTTTGACGGTTTTTTTTTTTTTAAATAAAAGGGGTAAAAATTTATTGATAAAAATTCTAGATTACAGAGTACAGTTGAGCGTCCAACCAGGACTCAAATAAACAACAAAACAGGCTAAAACCACTAGACTAGATTGACACCCGAAGAAGACAACAAGAACAAACCACGTTAAGTCCGAACATCCTTGTGGATCAACTCCCAGAGGCGTTGAGAGTCCCCAAACAGGAGACTGACAATTATCGATAATCCAAGGATCCAACAGCTCAGAAGCCCTTTTGGCCAGGTAATCAGCAATCCCATTCCATTCCCTTGGAATGTGCACAAAGGATATAAATTCGAACTCTTCACTCGTTCTGAGAATGTGAACGGCTACAGAGGCCAACTGCCAATTAACTTCCTCCACCCTTGTACTGTTTAAAATATTAACCACAATTTGAGAGTCGGACTCGCAGATAATCCTGCGCCAACCAAGAGAAAACCCCCTTTGCAAGGCCTTAAGAATTGCAAGAGCTTCCATAAAATTTTTGGAGTGAACACCTTTATAAATGGAAAAGAAAAAACTGACACCGCCAGCAGAATCTCTCCCAACACCGCCAATTCCAACATGTCCAGGATTGCCCCTAGACGACCCATCAGTATTAATTTTTAAAACTCCTCTAGGGGGTGGCCTCCACCTACCATCTCTCCTAACCTTCTTGCTGAGTTGAGGAACCCTGCTAGGGCTAGAAGAGTTCGTACCATCCACAAAGAGACCAAGGGCCTACCGTACCTTCTCCTCCCTAGAATCCAAAAGAGGGTCCACATCACATTTGCTATGGATGGTTTCTGGAACCATACACATGATCCTTTGCCAGATTCGTTGAATGCACCAAATGATCGCCCTGAAAGATGCGATGGTTTCGTTCAAGCCAAATTTGCCAGATGATGCAAGAAGGGCCCAAATTGCAAGCCACCCGGAGGAAGCGGGCCTTGGTCGGAGGTCTGCCCAGATTTTGATAGTTCTTCTTGTCCAATATACATTGCCATCATTTTTTTTATGTTCTCTGCATTTAGGGATCTTAGTATTTGTTCTTCAACATCTGGGAATTTGACATGCACACGAATTTGTCTATGCTCTATAGATTGAGGCTGCAATTCTTCTTGTTTTACAATTGGTTGCATGTTTATTTCCTGCTTACTTACGTTCTCTTGCTCATACAACCATGCCAGATATTATGCAAGCATGCTATCATTTGAGTCACTCTTATTCGCTATATCATCATGTGCTTTAGTACGACTTAATTATCTAACCTCCTAGATCAAGATTCCTTGGAAAGTTCTCAAAGATTGACTTCGTGCAATTGTGAGCTTGCTTGTACTTGTTCCTTCATCTGATGTTTCGAAATTCACCATATTCACTTGTGCTCTCACTTTGTACGACTTTAACTTTGAACCGTTAACTTTCGTAGAACATGTCCTATCCAGTTTCTTCAACTTTACTATGCAATTGTTCATCACCTCTTCTACTTGGAAGGGTCCAAGCCATACCGTCTTCAACTTTCTTGGTTTGATCTCTCTCTTGCCATTAAACTTCATCATTAAGTCATGTTGTTGCATAACACAACTCACCCCAATTGAGGACCCACTTGAAAATTTTAGGTTTTCGATATAAATTTTGTTTGCCTTGATGCTTTCAACGTTGGTTGCATTAATTTCTTTTGGGTGGATTCAACTTGCAAAACTACATGGTCCATTGGATTGCATTAGAAAAGAGCTTTCTAACAACAAATCAATGGTGGCAATATTTCTTTTTCTAGGCATAAAACCTTAGGAAACAAGCAATTTTTTTGCAATTAATTAACCAATGAGAGCTCAATTTTTTTTGTAAGGGCATATTAATTCGATGAACTACAATATTTCATTTTTAAAGACCATGTTTGGTTTCCTTTTCTCTTTTTTAAATGCTTTAATGAATTTTTCTTTTTTGGTATGCTAATGACTATGACTAAGGTTAATGAATGAATTATTTATTGCTCTAATAAGTTATTTTGCAGGATAGTGGAGTTCTAATGGAATTAATTGTCACACGTTGCCATAAAATTGATCTTGCATGTTATAAAGAAGATATTTGTGGGAGCATGATCCTGAATGTGCTACCATAATTGCAAAAGTGGATTTATGGAGAATTCTACACATTAAAAGAGGAACTTGGTGGAGGCAATCTAATGCCTTATAAATGCATAAATTACTTGACCATACTTGATTTAATGGATTTGCTGTGAAACATAGCGTGAGAGTAATTGCTTGTAACTGCCAAATGTAATGGCAAGATATGGCCATAATTGTATAAATAAGAGCTCTTGGGACTGCTCTAGGGGTCGAAAATCTAGCACTTAGCAATTTTAGTTTTTTTTCTATGCTCTTTGTAGTTCGTTGGTTCTGAGCCAAGCATTGTATTGAGTTCTATATTTGTAATCCACCTGTGTAGTGAATTTGTGATAGTGCTTCAAGATTATTTTATGTAATTCAAGGCTTTGGAGTTTGTTGTCCAATATGCGCATGTTGACAATGATTGTACAAATTCACTCTTCTTCCGAGTTACAAGCCTGAACTGGCACTACTCCAATCTTCCGCATCATTGCTTGAATTCAAGAACACACTACTAGATTCTTGTCTCAATTTCCCAACTTCTACTTTGCTTGGCAATGTTTTTTGTGGTGCTTCATGGATATCACACCACTCCACTTCATTTGTTGTAGGTCTGCTAACTAGATTGGTAGTTCTTTTGGATAAACTCAACCTCTTGCACATATTCTTTCTTGTTTGCTACACACCTGTAGGGGTCTCTTTTGGATTTGTCCCTTGTCTAGAAAAACTTCTACCAATTACATGAATGTCTTGCCGCATCCTCAGTAATTCATGTGCACGCTATCTCTGTAACCTCACTATACAATTATTCAGTTGCCCACTCTGTTGGCACAACTAATGTGCTTCCTCATATGTTCTCTATTGTGCACATCCAATGGCTGCTAGCAAACTCATTCCCTCATACTTGCTTCCTTCACTTCACGATTCTTGTTTTGACAATTTTTTTTTTTTTAAATAAAGGGGTAAAAATTTATTGATAAAATTTTTGGATTACAGAGTACAGTTGAGCGTCCAACCAGGACTCAAATAAACAACAAAACAGGCTAAAACCACTAGACTAGATTGACACCCGAAGAAGACAACAAGAACAAACCACATTAAGTCCGAACATCCTTGTGGATCAACTCCCAGAGGCGTTGAGAGTCCCCAGACAGGAGACGCTCCCAATTATTGATAATCCAAGGATCCAACAGCTCAGAAGCCCTTTTAGCCAGGTAATCAGCAACCCCATTCCATTCCCTTGGAATGTGCACAAAGGATATAAATTCAAACTCTTCACTCATTCTGAGAATGTGAACGGCTGTAGAGGCCAACTGCCAATTAACTTCCTCCACCCTTGTACTGTTTAAAATATTAACCACAATTTGAGAGTCGGACTCGCAGATAATCTTGCGCCAGCCAAGAGCAAACCCCCTTTGCAAGGCCTTAAGAATTGCAAGAGCTTCCATAAAATTGTTGGAGTGAACACCTTTATAAATGGAAAAGAAAAAACTGACACCGCCAGCAGAATCTCTCCCAACACTGCCAATTCCAGCATGTCCAGGATTTCCCCTAGACGACCCATCAGTATTAATTTTTAAAACTCCTCTAGGGGGTGGCCTCCACCTACCATCTCTCCTAACTTTGCTGAGTTGAGGAACCCTGCTAGGGCTAGAAGAGTTCGTACCATCCACAAAGAGACCAAGGGCCTGCCGTACCTTCTCCTCCCTATAATCCAAAAGAGGGTCCATATCACATTTGCTATGGATGGTTTCCTGAACCATACACAAGATCCTTTGCCAGATCTGTTGAACAACCAAATGACTACCCTGAAAGATGCGACGATTTCGTTCGAGCCAAATTTGCCAGATGATGCAAGAAGGGCCCAAATTGCAAGTCACCCGGAGGAAGGGGGCCTTGGTCGGAGGTCTGCCTAGATTTTGATGGTTCTTCTTGTCCAATATACATTGCCATCATTTGTTTTATATTCTCCGCATTTAGGGATCTTAGTATTTGTTCTTCAACATCTGGGAATTTGACATGCACACGAATTTGTCTATGCTCTATAGATTGAGGCTGCAATTCTTCTTGTTTTACGATTGGTTGCATGTTTATTTCCTGCTTACTTACGTTCTCTTGCTCATACAACCATGCAAGATATTATGCAAGCATGCTATCATTTTAGTCACTCTTATTCGCTATATCATCATGTGCTTTAGTACGACTTAATTATCTAACCTCCTAGATCAAGATTCCTTGGAAAGTTCTCAAAGATTGACTTCGTGCAATTGTGAGCTTGCTTGTACTTGTTCCTTCATCTGATGGTTCAAAATTCACCATATTCACTTGTGCTCTCACTTTGTACGACTTTAACTTTGAACTGTTAACTTTCGTAGAACATGTCCTATCCAGTTTCTTCAACTTTACTATGCAATTGTTCATCACCTCTTCTACTTGGAAGGGTCCAAGCCATACCGTCTTCAACTTTCTTGGTTTGATCTCTCTCTTGCCATTAAACTTCATCATTAAGTCATGTTGTTGCATAACACAACTCACCCCAATTGAGGACCCACTTGAAAATTTTAGGTTTTCGATATAAATTTTGTTTGCCTTGATGCTTTCAACGTTGGTTGCATTAATTTCTTTTGGGTGGATTCAACTTGCAAAACTACATGGTCCATTGGATTGCATTAGAAAAGAGCTTTCTAACAACAAATCAATGGTGGCAATATTTCTTTTTCTAGGCATAAAACCTTAGGAAACAAGCAATTTTTTTTGCAATTAATTAACCTATGAGAGCTCAATTTTTTTTGTAAGGGCATATTAATTCGATGAACTACAATATTTCATTTTTAAAGACCACGTTTGATTTCTTTTTTCTTTTTTAAATGCTTTAATGAATTTTTCTTTTTTTGTATGCTAATGACCATGACTAAGGTTAATGAATGAATTATTTATTGCTCTAATAAGTTATTTTGCAGGATAATGGAGTTCTAATGGAATTAATTGTTGCACGTTGCCATAAAATTGATCTTGCACGTTACAAATATGATATTTGTGGGAGCATAATCTCGAATGTGCTACCATAATTGCAGAAGTGGATTTATGGAGAATTCTACGCATTAAAAGAGGAACTTGGTGGAGGCAATATAATGCTTTATAAATGCAAAAATTACTTGACCATACTTGATTTAATGGATTTGCTGTGAAACATAGCGTGAGAGTAATTGCTTGTAACTGCCAAATGTAATGGCAAGATATGGCCATAATTGTATAAATAAGAGCTCTTGGGACTGCTCTAGGGGTCGAAAATCTAGCACTTAGCAATTTTAGTTTTTTTTTCTTTGCTCTTTGTAGTTCGTTGGTTTCTGAACCAAGCATTGTACTGATTGAGTTCTATGTTTGTAATCCACCTGAGTAGTGAATTTGTGATAGTGCTTCAAGATTATCTTATGCAATTCAAGGCTTTGGAGTTTGTTGTGTCCAATATGCGCATGTTGATGGTGATTGTACTCAATTGCTCCATAGTCTTAGCTCCTTAGAAGATTGCACCGTCTATATCTCAGGTTGTGTGAATGCTGGTCAAATATAGATTGGTTTTTTTTGGACAGATTTGCTACTCTAAAGGATCAAGATTAGAATTTCAGTGTAGTATATGTTTTTTTTTTCCTCCAACCCTAAAATTTTGCTCTTTCTTTGGAACATCGGATAGATTAGGAGTAGTTTAGTTTATTTTCCTAAGCATTGGAGTTTAAACTACACTTTTCTATGTTTACTTCCATGTCACTTCAATGCCTGTTGCTGTGATTGGAATGGATCTAGATAGCTTTCATTTTGAAAATCAGTTTTGTATTGCTAGATCCAACTCTGTTTAGATTTAATTGCAGTTATCAATTTACAACAAAAGTAATCCCCTAGGCAATCAAGTTTTAGTTGTAGTTATTGATAGGAAAGCTAGAGAACTAACTAGAGAATCAAACATTGGCCCCTTGAAGGAACAACATACAACAACCAAGACCTGACTTATTTGAACCTTGGGGGAATCAAACTTCGTTTTCAAGAGGAAACAAAATTGTTATGTTCCGCATATTGAGTAGCCTTTGGTAACTATGTCATTTTATCGCTCAACAAAATTGGCACTAGGAGGGCATGAACTGTCTAAGTCTTTAGTTAATTTCATGAGTGGTAGATTCATATTCTTCTAAACCTTTTTCTCCTCACGCAACAAAACTTGCAGGGAAGAAAACTCTTAGTCTTGTTTTCCTAGCATTTAGGTTTTGTCTTAACTTGATTGTCTACACTGGAGCGAAGAGTTATTATCACAAGATCTAAGTCAATTGGTTGTAGTAGTATTGATTTCCTTAGTCTTTCTCCAACAAGATCTAAAAATGGTAGGTCTAGCTCCATGGTTAGTAGGAAGTAGTCCTTTGAATATTCCAGGCCTGCACATGATATGCCTGAGAATGCTGAAAGATACCTTCCTAAGTACAAGCATGATGGGACTAGACTAGTTGAGGAGCATATACAAGCATACAAAGATGCTTTGATTCGGTTGCAAATCCAAAATGAAGATGTAGCTTGTAGGATGTTCCCTCACACCTTAGATGAACTAGCCTATGATTGGTACATTAGTCTACCTTTTGGTTCAATCACTTCATGGGATCAATTAGAAGATGCTTTCATTAGACAATTCAGGTTGCCTATTGATCCAACAGTTATCTACCATCAATTTGCTTTAGCTAGGAGAGAACCTAATGAGCCATTAAGGTTGTTCAATACTAGGTTTCACAGGTTGTATACTAGGTTGATAGCACCTTACACCCTTCCACCTAAAGTTGCTATTCAAATGTATTTTAGAGCTTTGGATCCCTTAACCTCTATGTTTGTGAGAAGAGCAGCTCAGATTACTACATTACCTATGGCTTATAGTGAAGCTTTGACTATTGAGCAACAATTAATGCCACAAGGTTTTGGAGTAGGGTAGTTACCCACACTTGGACTACTAGGGGCCTATAATAAAATACCTTTGATTAATAAAGCTCTTACTCAACAACTGCCCATGCTAAATGCTCTACTAGGAACCTTGCATCCAAATCAAGCTCAACCATACAATCCCATGCCTTTGAGCCAAGCAATGCCCAACTTGAATAACCAAGCTGCTATCTCAACCTACATGGATAATTTGGTCACCGCAAATAATGCACTCACTCCAGTAGCTCAAACAACTAATCAACTAACTATACTTGCATTTTTAAATACACCCACAACCAATACCCCAATGCAACAAGTGCCAAATCAGTCCAACAATGCAAAATAATTAAATGATCTACAGAGAATGATCCAAAAGTTGAGCAATGATGTAACGTCCCCAAAACTAACTACAAGAAAACACAAAAAATAAAAGATTTTTTTTTAATAAGGAGAGGGATTCACCAACCCCTAACCCACCTTAGGTTAATATAATGTTTAAAAGAAAACCCCTAAGTTTCTTGAAAAGTTATATCTCACGAAATACCCTCACACATGTCCATTTGTGTAGGCGTATTATGTGTTACTACAAATAAGCTTATCCATCTCATCATTCTTGATGAGCTAAACTTATCACCTTCAATCAATTGAAGGTATACGCCCATCACCATACCATACACAAATCAATCTGTGTAGGTATGCTATGCGTATTGCGAATTAAGCTATTTATATCGTCTTCATGACTAGCTATATTAACTCAAATGTAGTCTTACCATAAACTTAGTTTCCATTCTCCCTAAGGGGTCCTTAATCCCTTAGGTCTCCCTATGTTATCCCTAAGGGGTCTCAATCCTATAGGTCATACTAAGATTTCAATCTCCTAGGTCTCTCTTTATTTTGTTTAGCAAAGAAATAAGAAAACAAGAAAGCAAGAATAATTCTATCTACTAAATCTAACAAAAAGCATAATTCATAAAGCATACAAAAGATACTAGGAAGGAAGCAACATTTAAAAGAAGGTAAACATTAATTGAAAGAGAAATTAATACAAAACATAGATAATTCATAACAATAATTAAATATACTTCCTCCAAAAAATTAAACAATTATTACATATAAGCAAGTATGGTAAATCCTCCATACTCTTAAAGAATAACATATTACATCAATTTCATTAGGGAAATATCCCCACAATTCTAGTCTACTTGAGCATAAGTAAATCATTATAAGTAGAATCAAATTGATGCATTGGTTCCAATTGCCTTTGCGGTCCTCCTTTGCTTTCCATCGATCATTTGAGGATAGTAGGAGATTAGGGCACTCATGGTTCCATGATAGACATGCTTCTAAATCAGGGTTATGCATAGTGGCGAATATTCGTTAATAAACGAATATTCGCATTTTTTAAAATGCAAATTGGCGAATTTTGGGACGTTGGATGTTGGACCATTCGCCCGAAATTTTTGGGGGTTGGTTCGCCCACAAATTATAATACTTTTACTTTTTAAATTTTAAATTGCCAGCCTTCCCGCCTAGATTTTGGACCGATTCAACTTAAAATTATTTATAATTTTATTAACCTAGATAAATTCGCCCCACTATATATACCCAAACATACATGTTAAACATTGGTTCTCAACTGGAAAAGAGAAGTTGAAATATGAGTGGAAGTAGAGAAGCCAAAAAAAGAGCGATTGGAAACAAATAAAAGAATATAGACCACAAAGAAAATCTTACAGGCAAAAGACTATAGATCACAGACAAAAGACTATAGACCACAAAGGAAAAACTACAGGCAAAAGACTATAGATTGTAGAGAAAAGACTACAAGCAAAAGACTATAGACCGCAAAGGAAAAGACTAGATCGTAGAGAAAAGAATACAGGCAAAAGACTATATACTGCATAGAAAAGACTCTCCTCGATCGACTTGTGTCTTGTGTCTCAACAGGTACACAATTTATTTTGATGTCTTGTTTGATTAATTGTTTGTTTATTTTTGTTTGTCTATAGACCGTAGGGAAAAGATTGAGGTCTATAGTCTTTTCCTGCAGTCTATAGTCTGTAGTCTATAGACTTTTCCTGCAGTCTATAAGCTTTTCTTTTTCCTGAAGTCTATAGACTTTTACTGCAGTCTATAGACTTTTCCTACAATTCCTGTAGTCTATAGTCTTTTCGTGCAATCTATAGACTTTTTGTGCAGTCTATGGACTTTTTTTTTTTCTGAAGTCTATAGACTTTTCCTGCAATCTATAGACTTCTATTTTTCCTAAAGTCTATAAAATTTTCTTGCAGTCTGTAGACTTTTCCTGCAGTATATAAATTTTCCTACAATTCCTGCAGTCTATAGTCTTTTCCTACAGTCTATAAAAGGAAATACTACAAGCAAAAGACTATAGACCGCAAAGAAAAAGACTATAGACCATAGAGAAAATACTATAGGCAAAAGACTATAGACTGCAGAGAAAAGACTATAGACCGCAGAGAAAAGACTCTCCTCGATCGACTTGTGTCTCGTGTCTCAACACGTTCACAATTTATTTCGATGCCTTGTTTGATTACTTGTTTGTTTATTTTTATTTGTCTATAGATCGTAGGGAAAATATTGAGGTCTGTAGTCTTTTCATGCAGTCTATAGACTTTTCTTGCAGTCTATAGACTTTTCCTACAATTCTTGTAGTCTATAGTCTTTTCCTGCAGTCTAGACTTTTCTTGTAGTCTATAAAATTTTCCTATAGTCCATAGTCTTTAGTCTATAGCCTTTTCCTGTCTACAGTCTATAGATTTTTTCTTGCAATCTATAGCATTTTCTTTTTCCTGAAGTCTATAGACTTTTCTTGTACTCTATAGACTTTTCCTGCAGTTCCTAAAGTCTATAGACTTTTCTTGTAGTCTATAGCCTTTTCCATCAGTCTATTTAGTCTAGACTTTTCCTGCAGTCTATAGTCTTTTCCTGTAGTCCATAGTCTTTAGTCTATAGTCTTTTCCTGTTTGCAGTCTATAGAATTTTTCCTGTAGTCTATAGTTTTTTACCTACAGTCTATAGTCTATAGTCTGTAGTTTATAGTCTTTCTCTTGTTCGTCCTTTGTTTGGTGTCTATAGACCCTCTTTTGGTCGTCCTTTTTAGGTGCCTATAGGCTTTCTCTGGTAGTCTTTTGGCTAGTTTTCGTAGCTACCTTGTTTGGTGCCTGTAGACCCTATTTTTGCCTTTCCTTTGAAAAGTTTGTCCTTTCAATGTAAGTTACATAAATTACATGTTAAAAGTTACATTGCAATAATTCAAAGCGTCATTTATGCTGTAAAACAATGAACTTACAACTACACAATTAACACCATGTGATTGAAATCAAATTTTTTAACATTTTCCTTTATAGGTACAATGGCTCCAACTCGCAATAAGGAAGAAAAATCTTTTGGAAAAAAGAGTATCCTAAAATATTTTAGCCATATCTCAAAATCCAATGAGGCACCGAAACCTACACAGTTACAAGGTACATACTTGTTTTACCTACTTAATAGTAATTTTAAGAAGTAATTTCAAAATATGATATAGAACATCTTTGAATGTAGAATACCCAATTGATCTTGATATGCCTCCACTAGAAGATATTCCCTAGGATGAAATACATCACGAAAATTTGATCAACAATGACATGCAACAACTTGAACAATTACAAGGTACATACCTGTTTTACCTACTTAATAGTAATTTTAATACGTAATTTCAAAAAATGATATAGAACATCTTTGAATGCAAAATACCCAGTTGATCTTGATATGCCTCCACTAGAAGATATTCCTCAGGATGAAATACATCATGAAAATTTAATCAACAATGATAGGCAACAACTTGAGTAGTTACAAGGTACATACTCATTTTACCTACTTAATAGTAATTTTAATAAGTAATTTCAAAAAATGGTATAGAACATCTTTGAATACAGGATATCCAATTGATCCTGATATGCCTCCATTAGAAGATATTCCCCAGGATGAAATACATCATGAAAATTTAATCAACAATGACATGCAACAACTTGAACAGAATCCTAAAACTAGCATACAAATTCAAAATGAAAATGATCATTCCAACCAAATGCACACTTCAGGGTAATCTTCAACTAAGAAACGTAGACGTAGGAACTCAACAAACTGGACTATTGGAAGGTCATTTCAGTTTCAATAGGCATCAAAATATCTATTTATTGAACCAATGTTGCAAGAAGATAGTAATGCAAAGCCAAAAGAAGCTAGATGCATTATTTGTAGTTGGAAACTAGGGAAATATAGGAGGATGCAACCTAAGATACAATAGAAACACATTGCGGGAAAGTTTATGTTAAATTAAAACAAGTTGGTGGAAAAATTAAGAAAACCCATAGGTGGTAGAATGCATCAGAATGCACACATGTCAGATATGCACTAGACTATGACAAAGAGATGAAACAAAAACAAATACTAGCTTAGAATGGTGGAACGATTCCAACACAATTTCAAAAAAATCATAAAACCACCTTAGTTTTGAAAAGCTTGCAATTTGCTGTCATATTTCCTATTCTTAAAAAAGGTAGAACTATGTCAAACTTTATTGATTTTAAGATTTTTTTTTGACTAGATGATGTACAAAACCTCCCCAGTGCCCATTGGTCAGATCGAAGTGGTTGGGAAATGGTAAAATGTCTATCTTTGGTTGAGAAGGAGGACTTGAAAGAGAATATTAAAAATTCTAATTTCATTTCACTTTCTATTGATGAGGTGACTACTATTGACAATACATATTGGATTTGCATGCATGTTTACACCTTTCAAAATCATGTAAGGCAACCTCATTTGCTAGCAATACATAAGATGGTGGAAAACTGTAATGCTTAAAATCTTTACAATGTAGTTACTAACTTAAATAATATTACTAGAATGGATGATGCAGCAATAGCCAATAAATTAATGTGTCGGAGCTGATGGTATTGCTATAATGCAAGGTAACAAAAATGGTCTTTGTGTTCAACTTCAAACATCTGTTGCCCCATATTTGATCCTAATTCATTGCGTGACTCATAGAATGAATCTTGCTTACAAAATTATTTGTGAAGTACATTCTTATTTTTTGTGTAGTCCAAAAAGGTTTGTAGAGTTTCAACTGTTTGCACTAGAACTTATAGATGGTAAAATATTGTTGAAATATGTAGATACTAGGTGGATTTCATTGTTTCAACTTGATTTCAAACAATATAAATCCTTAGTAGACTTTATGTATGATAATCGAGTGCAGTTGATAAAGCAAAAGATTTCTTATATCGTATGAGAGACCTGGAAAAAATTCTTTATGTGGTATTCTTCCAATGTTGCATGAAATGAATACATTGATAAAACTTGCACAACAAAGATCCATTTATATAGTTGATTTCATCAGGATTAGAAAAAAAATTTGTATGCGTATTGATATGTTATACTTTTCAAGTGAGAATTTTATGGATCCTTTGTTTGATGATTGGAGAACTTTAAAAAAAATCAATGAACAAAATATTTTGTTGAAGTTCAACATCAATGATCATCTCTGTATTAATTTTCATGGAAAAAAATATACCTTTATATTATTTTAATAAGCGATTGGATATAGTTAGTGAAGATGTTGAATAGATGCCAATCACATACAACAGATTTGATGAAGTTTTTCTGAATACAAGGATGAAGTTGAGAAAGCAGAAACGTTGACAAAATAAATCAAAAACCGTTTTCAAAGAGATGAGTTGCTTGAAGCAATGGGTGTGGTTAACCCTGTGTTTTGGGATTTAGGAACATACTATAACATTAAAAATACCTTGTTTATAAGATATATGGGTACACTTATCAATCATTTTGCTAAGCATGTGGAAGTCAATGGTACTGAAATCAATGGTATTCTAAATAATGAACTTTTGCACAAACAATCCTCATATTTTGGAAATACAATGGTTGATCAAATTTCACACTTAACTAATCTTAGTGAGTTATATTATAATTTTGTGGAAAAAGTTGTACCCTAGTAGTGTTTTACAGGAAACGATGAGTGAATATTTCCACTTATATGATTAATGTCAAACAATGGTTTGGGATCAGTGGAAGATGAAAGGGTTTTTAGTGCATTATCCTTTGTGAAATCTAGAGTTCGTAACAGATTGGATAAAAATTTAGAAAATTGCTTGAGAATGTCTCATCTTATAAGGTGGATAATTTTCCTTATGAGAGAGCTCTGGCATATTGGAAATCTATAGCAGACATAAGAGGTATCACGAATATTGATGATGATGAGGAAAATGAGAATTGCAGTGATCATATTGTGGAGACACAAAGATCAACTATGCCTACAAGTGATGTTGTAGAAGATGGGAATTGTTTGTTTCAACTTCCTCCAATGTAATATTTGCATCATTTTTGCAACAAATATCTTTAGGATAATGGATTTTATTGGATAGATGAATTTTACACATATTGCATGATATTTATATAATCCCGATGTTGCGAATCAGGATTATGAATTTTTATTTGGATTGATGAGTTTTGCAAATAATATCTTACCCTTTGTTTAGAATTATAAATTTTTCCTTGGATTGATGTATTTTTCTACTTCTTCCAATGTAATATTTGCATTTTTTTGGCAACAAATGTCGTTAAGATAATGGTTTTTATTGGATAGATGTATTTTACACACATTGCATGATTTTTATATTATCCTAATGTTGCAGATCAGGATTATGAATTTTGTTTTGGATTGATGAGTTTTGCAAATAATGTCATACATGTACATTGTTTAAGATTATGAAATTTTCATTGGATTGATGAGTTTTCATATAATGTCAAGTCCTTTGTTCAAAATTATGAATTTTCCTTGGATTGATGTGATTTTCAATTAATATGCCAAAATTTTAATGATATTTTTTATTTTATATAGCAAAATTATGTGCAAGCAGAAAAACACAATAACACAGGAAAAAAAAAATAGTAACACAGATTTTATGTGGAAAACCTGCAATGTGTAGGAAAAACCACGGGGCAATGGCAGCTTGATCTTTTATTGATTTCGGAAGAATTACATTCAATCATCATTTACATGCAAGGGGTCATTTCCATTTTATAGAAAAAACAAAAAACTGTTCGTTTCCTCTTCCAAAGGAAGAGTCCAAAAACTGTTTGTTTCCTCTTCCAAAGGAAGAGTCCAAAAAATTGTTTGTTTCCTCTTCCAAAGTAAGAGTCCAAAAGACTGTTTGTTTCCTCTCCCAAAAGAAGACTACAAAATACTATTTATTTCCTATTTATAAGTTGCACCACCATGCACCTCTCTGCTGAAAAACATTGGATATCTGGATATTGACTTCACCTCATAACATTCTCCCACTTGAAGTCGATATACAAGAGTTATTTTGCCTATGGTTTTCCATCCAAGTGCCAATTGCCCAATGCTGCCCTTATCACATTTTCAGTAGGCCCAGAGAAGTTCTGCACCACTCAAACTTCTTTGTCTTGACCGACTTAGTAAGCATATCTGCAGGATTCACTTCAGTGTCGATTTTCTGCAACAGGATCCTACCTTCTTCCACCATATTTATTATAAAGTGGTGCTTGACATCAATGTGTTTTGTGCAATCATGGAATGTTGGGTTCTTCACTAGCTGAATAGCACTTTGGCTATCACAATGCAACATAATTTTCCCTTGCATTACCTTGAAGTCACCCAACAATCACTCTAGCCAAATTGCCTCTTTGCTGGCATGAGTCGCTGCAATATATTCTGCTTTAGTGGTTGATAAAGCCACCACAGACTGCAAATTAGAAGCCCAACTCACAACTCCACCAGCAAGAGTGAAAGTATATCATGTAGTTGACTTTCTCCCATCTCTATCTCCACCATAATCAGAATCCACAAAACCTTTAACTTGCAAACTATCCGATCCATAGTAAATAGCAACATCTGAAGTGCCTCTTAAATATCTAAATATCCACTTCACAACATTCCAATGCTCCTTACCAGGATTTTCCATGTACCGGCTAACTACTCCCACTGCTTGGGCAATATCCGGTCTGGTGCTCACCATGGCATACATGAGGCTTCCTACTGCTGATGAATACGGTACACGAGACATGCTTGTCTTCTTTGCTTTTGTTCTAGGACACTGGTTGGAAGACAATTTTAAGTTTGAAAGAAGTGGGGTACTAACTGGTTTTGCATTCTGCATATTGAAGTGTTGCAGAATCTTTTCTATATATGACTCTTGACTCAACCAGATCTTTCTTCCTTTTCTGTCCCTATGTATCTTCATCCCTAAAATTTGGTTTGATGCTCCTAAATCCTTCATTTCAAATGTCCTAGCCAATTGAGCCTTAAGATCAATGATTTTCTTCATGCTGGGGCCTACGACCAACATATCATCAACATACAACAAAATAATAAAAATGCCATCATCAAACCTCTTATAGTATCCACAATGGTCAGCTTCACTCCTGCTAAAACCTTGGCTCTTCATGAAGGTGTCAAATTTCCTGTACCACATCCTTGGCACCTGTTTCAACCCATACAAAGATTTCTTCAGTTTGCAAACCAAATGCTCTTTGCCTCTTTCCTCATAGCCCTCAGGCTAATCCATATAAATCTCCTCCTCGAGATCACCATGCAAGAAAGCAGTCTTTACATCAAGCTACTCCAGTTCTAAATCCTGTGCAACTACAAGTGCAAGTAGAACTCTAATAGTAGTCATCTTCACAACTAGAGAGAAAATTTCATTAAATTCAATACCTAACTTTTGCACATAGCCTTTTTCCACCAAGCGAGCTTTATAGCGTTCCAACAACCCATCGTTGTTCTTCTTCACTTTGTACACCCACTTGTTTCCAACAGTCTTTATTCCAAGTGGGAGATCCACAAGTTCCCACATTTTATTCTTGCGAAGTGCCTCGATTTCCTCCTCCATGGATTTCCTCCACTTTTTTGCATTCTCAGACTCTCTAGCTTCCTGAAATGAACTAGGCTCACCATCATCAGTTAACAAAGCAAAAGAAGATTGATAAACATGAGAATACCTTTCCAAATACTTTTGTGGACGTGTAGATCTTCTAACCCAATGATCTATTGATTGCGGCTCTTGGTCTTGTAACTATTGTGGCTGCTCTACTTGCTGTTCTACTTCTTGTTCTACATGTTGTTTTGCATGATGGTCAAAAAATTTAGCATGATGGTCAAAAATTTCAGCATGCTGATTTTCATTTTCATCTTCGTTATGTCTACTTCAACTGGTACAACATTAGGTGTTTGTTGTACCTCCTTCATTTGCATGGATTTTTCATCAAAAATAACATCTCGGCTAATAATTACCTTGTGGGCAGTAGGATCCCACAGTCTATACCCCTTTATTGCATCTCCATAGTTGAGAAAAACACATTTGCTTGACTTTGGGTCAAGTTTGGACCTTTTTTATTTAGGCACATGGGTAAATGCATCACAACCAAAGGTACGCAAATGAGAGTAATCAAATGGCTTACCACACCAAATCTCCTCTGGAATTTGTGAATCCAACGCAGTTGTAGGTGACCTGTTAATGAGGTAAACAACTGTATTAATAGCCTATGCCCAGAACCTTTTATCCAACATGGATGCGCTGAGCATGCTTCTTGCACATTCCATGATTGTGCGATTCATTCGCTCAACCACACCATTTTGTTGTGGAGTATATGGTACAGTCTTCTGGTGCTTAATTCCTTCCTACATACAAAATTTATCAAATTCCTTGGAGCAATATTCACCCCCATTATCTGACCTAAGACATAAAACAAGCTTGCCCAAATTTTTCTCTACTCAAGTTTTGAACTCTTTAAATTTTTGCAAAGATTTCGACTTCTTCTTCAAAAAATAAACCCACTCTCCTAGAATAATCATCTATAAATGTCAGAAAATAGATGGCACCATTTAAGAACTGAGTGGGGACTGGTCCAAATATATCCGAATGTATAAGTTGCAGAAAATTAGAACTCTTACCAGGGCTTGTAGTAAACCGAACCCTCTTTCGTTTACCAAATATACAGTACTCACACAAGTCTAAATTGCAATACTTAATCTTAGAAATCATACCTCTGTCATGCAAAATTTTTAGACCTTTTTCACTCATATGGCCTAGGCGTTGATGCCATAACATTCTTGCATCTTGAACTGAAGTTGCTACTGCTGCATGGTTCGTCACCATATCACCACATAAATGATATAGGGTCCCATAAGATTCTCCCTTTGCTACTACAATAGCACCTCTGGTAATTTTGCAATAGTTGTTACTGAAAGTGACAGAATACCCTATCTTATCCATCATCTTGATTGAGAGCAAATTCTTTCGCAAATCTGGCACATGTCGCACATCACATAACATCATTTATCTACCATCGCCCAACCTGATCCTTATGTCCCCTCTTCCCACAATTTCTAAAGGGTGATCATCACCCAAGTAGACCTTCCCACCACTATATGGCTGATATTTGTCAAACCAGTCTCTGTGAGGAGACATGTGGAAAGATGCACCCGAGTCCAAAACCCAGGTATATAAAACAAATTTGCTATTGTTGATACAAAAAGCCTCACATGTTGCCGTCTCTCTAGAATTTACTGTACTGGCCTAAGCTAAAGGCTGAAATTGGTTTTTACCATTTTTTTCTTTTTTAACTTCCAACAATCCTTCTTTGAGTGCCCTGGCTTCTCGCAATGCCAACACTTCCCTTTTAGCTTGCGTCCTTCAGACTTAGATCTGGGTTGTGATCTACTTTGTTGACTCTTATCGAAAGATCAACCTCTCACAACTAGGGCTTCATTGGTTGGGGATTCCAAAGACATTTTTTGCCTCAACTCTTCTGCCAACAAAGCGACTACCACATCATCAAAATTTAGAGCTCTTGATGATGAATTGCTGATGGTCATCACCAAATGATCCCAAGTCTTTGGGAGGGAACAAAGTAGGGTGATAGGTCTGTCCTCATCCTCCATCTTCACATTAATTGAAACCAGTTTACTGATAAGGGTATTAAACTAATTCAAGTGATTTGCCACAGATGAGCCCTCCTTCATCCTTAGGTTGTAAAGCTATTTTTTTAGAAAAACCTTATTTGTTGTAGATTTCATCTCATACAACTTTTCAAGCTTCTTCCAAAGGGCTTTCGCGGTTTTTTCTTCAACAACATTGAACAAGACGGAGTCCGCTAGGCATAGACGGATTGTAGAAATTGCCTTCCTATCCAGCGTTGCCCACTCCTCATCTTTCATGTTGCTTGGTTTACTCGTGACCCCTTTCAAGGCTAGGGCTTGGTCATTTTGAACCAACAAATCCTCCACCTTCATCTTCCATAGGGCGAAGTTCTTGCCATCAAACTTTTCAATCTCAAACTTGGTTACACTTCCAGTCATTATTGCAGCTCCCACTCGCACAAAACCCTAGGCTCTGATACCAGATGTTAGAAAATATAGCAAAATTATGTGCAAGCAGAAAAACACAATAACATAGAAAAAAAAATAGTAACACAAATTTTATGTGGAAAACCTGCAATGTGCAGGAAAAACCATGGGGTAATGGCAGCTTGATCTTTTATTGATTTCGGAAGAATTACATTCAATCATCATTTACATGCAAGGGGTCATTTCCATTTTATAGAAAAAAACAAAAAACTGTTCGTTTCCTCTTCCAAAGGAAGAGTCCAAAAACTGTTTGTTTCCTCTTCCAAAGGAAGAGTCCAAAAAACTATTTGTTTCCTCTTCCAAAGGAAGACTACATAATACTATTTGTTTCCTCTTTATAAGTTGCACCACCATGCACCTCTCTACTGAAGAACATTGGAGATCTGGATATTGACTTCACCTCCTAACATACAAGAGGTATCACGAATATTGATGATGATGAGGAAAATGAGAATTGCAGTGATCAGATTGTGGAGACACAAAGATCAACTATGTCTACAAGTGATGTTGTAGAAGATGGGAATTGTTTGTTTCAACTTCCTTTAATGTAATATTTGCATCATTTTTGCAACAAATATCTTTAGGATAATGGATTTTATTGGATAGATGGATTTTACACATATTGCATGATATTTATATAATCTTGATGTTGCGAATCAGGATTATGAATTTTTATTTGGATTGATGAGTTTTGCAAATAATATCTTACCCTTTGTTTAGAATTATGAATTTTTCCTTGGATTGATGTATTTTTCTACTTCTTCCAATGTAATATATGCATTTTTTTGGCAACAAATGTCATTAAGATAATGGTTTTTATTGGATAGATGTATTTTACACACATTGCATGATTTTTATATTATCCTAATGTTGCAGATCAGGATTATGAATTTTGTTTTGGATTGATGAGTTTTGCAAATAATGTCATACATGTACATTGTTTAAGATTATGAAATTTTCATTGGATTGATTAGTTTTCATATAATGTCAGACCCTTTGTTCAAAATTATGAATTTTCCTTGGATTGATGTGATTTTCCATTAATATGCCAAAATTTTAATGATATTTTTTATTTTATATCACATCCTTAGTTTACAAAAATATGTGTTATATTATAGCCTTGCTTTGCTTTATTTGTGTATGTTAAACATAGGATGACTTATTGATAATAAAGTGAAAATTAAACTTCTTAATGTCAAAGTCGTTTATGCTGAATTGATAGAATCTTTTAGCATTACATTAAACATATAAGAAATTGTATCTTATGCAATCAACAACTTTTTACAAAACAATAAGCAAATGAACTATTTGACTCTCAACACTTATTTCGATAGTTGCAATAGCAAGAAATTGTAAATATTTGCAAAGATTTAATAAAACAAAACAACAATACAAAAATATCACACATTTAGATTTTTTTTTATTTTTTATTTCGAATAAATTTGAAATATTTTTGTATTGAGCATTGATTTCTTTGATTAGAACTTTGGCCCAATACTCCCAATATTTGAGTTTTAAAATATTCGCAAGCACACTATCATTTACTGTGGTTTCTAATGTTTTTGCTAATAAAATTGATTATGAAAAACTTAAATTTTCATCCTCAGTAAGAGGAGCGTCTTGATCAGTTTGACGAGGGGGAGAGGAGCTGTGAGCAGTGGTTGCTCTTCCTCCAGTTTGTAATGCTTCAGTTTGAAGCAAATAAGAAGCTTTAAAATTCTTAGGAAACAAACCTTGGAAACATTCCCTACTGAAAAAGTTGGAAAGTCTAAAATGGTTTGTCTGGTCTCCTGAAATCCTTGCAAAAAATACTTGTTTTCCATTCATTTGATGACCCCTCATAAATTGTTGTCGTTGTGGAGGTGGTGGTGGCATCCTATGTTGCTTCAACCGTTGTGATAGACCTAAGGCCAAATAAATAAAATAAAATAAATTTTTTAAGAAAATATTGTTATAAGTTGTTTAGAACTTTAATTATGCATACCGTGTGTTGATATGGTCTCTTGCCCTGATTCAGTTGGTTGTTTAGAAGGTTTTATGTATTGTAGCGGAGGTGCCATCATTCGCTGTCTACGATGATATTGAGTTGACCCTACAAAAAATTATAATAATATTTATTATAAAAATATATTATAATAATATTTATTATCAAATGAATAATTAACTATAATTGCCTATACAATATGTCATTGTGGCTTGTTCGAATTGGATCGGTTGTGAAGTATGTTTGGAATGTTGCCCTGAATACATTTGAAAAATAGTAATTTAAAAATACTAAATTAAAGAGAAATAAATTACAGAACCCAATTTTGGAAAAAGAAACTTTACCTGTAATGGATTGGCTAACTTCGTCAACATCGATGAACTCTTCACATGGATCACATGGAACAAAAGAGGCAACTGCACGAACAAGAGGATTTGACCTAATGCGTTTGCAGACCTTGTTAGTGGAGGTTGTGGTGACACAGTCTCTGAATATCCACTAGCCTCTAGGTGCATTCCCCTAATTACAAACTCTCTTTTGTTTGAAGCTGACGTCACTTTTTTATGCATTAAAATGAATTTTTAAATAAAAAACATAAACACTAAAATATAACATAAATTTATTGCAAATTTGAATGTAGAAAAAAAATTTACTTGCACCTCTTTGGCAGTTAAGCCAATTGACTTCAATTTTGCATGGAGTGAGGCAGGGATGGGGGTATTGTTTACATTATAATATTCTTCATAAGAAAAAACAATCAAGTAATTGGTAGTAGTAACAATGGCAGGATAAGTAGTAGTATTTGTGCACGTGTGATGAAGATCTTTTTTATTTTTCTAGAAACATATGAGGACCAATCGTATTTGTTCTTTCCAACACAATACACAATATATGCCAAAGCCCAAAAATGAATGTCTATTGTTCTCTCCTGCAAAACAATACGTGCTTTGAAGAACTCCACAACTGCACAAAGGAAGTTGTGGGAAATAGCTAAAATTTTTAGGTTTCTTCTCCCTGTATTTGCTTGCACTGCAAAAATATTATAACACAGTTAATAATTATATTTAAAGATTGTACAAGGAAGAGGAAACTTGCAATATGAAAGACTTACCTTGTAACGCAACCGATAAGAGATTGTAATGAGTCTCTAGATATTTTTTTTCCTTTTCAGTTAGGCTGAATTTTGATGAGATTGGTTCACAATTTTGGTAGGGAAGGCCTGTCAATCGATGGATGTCATAGGGGTTAACAGAGAAGGAAAGGGTTTGGTTGTCTATCATCATTGTAACGATTGACCCATCATTGTCATAGGATTGAATAATTGTATCCAACTGGTGATGATCAAGCAACACAAACAAATAGATCAAGCCACATGAAAAAAACATACACAGATGTTATTTATTTTTTTCCTATTAGAGAACCAAAATATTTCATTCTTTTCATCCCAAAAGAAGATTCCTTTTACAATTTCGAAAATTCCCTTAAATACCCCGTTTTCCCCTTTTCCTACATAAAACTAGAAATTTCAAATTTGAAATCTGGGGGCAACTTGCCAAGGTCATAACTTCACACTCGTTGACCCGATTGACTATTACAACATATTTTTGAAAACGGCATGAAACGAACTAAGCGGGGCAGACCTTGGCTCTCTGAGCCAAGGCCTGCATCTAGCCAAAAATATTCAAATTTGACCTCTAAGACCTTCAAAAATAACCTGCAAGTTTTACTAGTTTTTCTAGCAGAATTGTTTTTTCACTAGTTTTCAACAAAATGAATTAAATACAATTTGGGTGATGCAAGATGACTCTGATACCGCTGGATACTCCTACATTACCAACAAATTAATGCCCATATTGAATTGGGGCATTAATGCTAGCCCTAGAAGCCCAAAATTTTCATCCACATTGAATCGTAATGGGGATTGTTGATAATGTTAGAGATGAGTGGGAAAATGAGGTTTTTGAAATTAACATTATGTTGAATGGAAGACGTTGTGGCCATTTCTACAAAGTCTTGGAAGGGTTTGAAGGATGTTGGAGGTTTTTTGGGCTTTGTGCAAAATAAGAAAAATGAGTGTTGATGACATGCAAACTATTGAACGAGGTGTTGACACGTGGCATTGTTCATCGAGATAATGGCACGTGGTAGGGAACGACTGTGTTTATAAAGCCACGATGTCGACATTTTGATGGGAGATTTTTTGTTGGAGTTGACAGACTGCAGTTGTGTGTCATCTTGCACATGGGGTCAATAGGCTTTTTTGGGTTGAAAAAATGAAGGAAAAAAGCCATACTTTGTGGGGTCGATAGGCTGTAGTTTGCAGGATGGTTTTGGAGTTGGTAGACTACAGTTGTGGGTCATGTTGCAAATGGGATCGATAGGCTTTAGGGGTAGAGAAACGAGGGGAAAAAGCCACACAATGGAGGTGTTGAAAAAATCTAGTTTGCGGGCTGTTTGTAAAGTCGATAGACCACAGTTGTGGGTCGTCTTGCATATGGGATCGATAGGTTTTCCCGGATTGAAAAAATGGAGGGAAAAAGCTGCACTTTGTGGGGTTGAAAAACTACAGTTTATGGGTTGTTTTTGGAGTCGATAGTCAACAATTGTGGGCCATATTGCACATGGGGTCGATAGGCTTTCTAGGATGCAAAAAGCGAGGGAAAATGGTACACTTTATGAGGTCGGTAGACTGCAAGAAAAAGAAAAAAAAGAGGAGGAAGCGTGGAAAACAACAAAGGGAGGTTTTAAGGGATGTAAAAAGCTTTGTATGGTTGATAGGCTGTAGACTATAGGGAATTTTTGAATAAGGAAAAAGTAAAAAAATATGTGGGAGAAGCTAAAAAAGGGCACGTCAAATGTAAGGAAAAAAGAAAAAAAAGTGTGGAAAACTAAAAAATGGCGGGTCGAATGCAAGGCCAAAAAAAAAAACAGAAGGAAAAAAGCGTGGAAAACAAAAAAAAGGCAGGGCAAAGGCAAGCAAAAGAAGGAGCCCAAAAAAAAATAAAGTCCTCACAACCACAACAAAAATTTCAAAAAAATAGTATGATTAGATTTTTTCCAACCCATTAAAAACTCCATAGTTAAGCATGCTCGATTAGAGTAGTACTCGGATGGATGACCTCCTAGGAAGTCCCGGTTTTTGCACCCTCTAAACTAATTTTTTTTCCTTATAAATGTTTTTGACCTCCTAGGAAGTCGAGCCTTGTTTTGCACCTACTTCAGTCAAAACTATTAAATTTGCATTTTTTTATAAATTTTGGTGAGAAATTAAGGTAATTCGCCATGTCTTCTACATGACTTTGAACCATATTCGCCTAGGTTTTGAAACTAATTCGTCCCATTATTAGATATACATTTTTAGGCCTACCCCTTATGCATAACCTTGTTCTAAATGCATTTACTTATTTCTTTGCCAAATTGCAACTATACAAATCAAATGAAGCATAACTCCTTTATCTTCAATAATTAAAATCTGGGGGGGAAATAGAAATTTGGACAAAAGCACTGACCTCATGAGCGAATATATTGCAAACCTCCATATTGTAGATATCCAACCAGATAATGGCCTTATGACTTGGTCTAACAGAAGGCAAGGCTTAGCTTGTATAATGGAGAGATTGGATAGGTTTTTGCTCTCTGAAAATTTCTTAATCCATGGTCACATTCCTAAAGCGAAGACTCTTAATAATGCTGGTTCGGATCATTGGCCGATCATGGTGGAAATGTGGAAAACCAATGTGAGTTTCTCTCCTTTTCGTTTTCAATTAATGTGGCTTAGAGACATTTCCTTTAGACCTCGTGTGCAACAATGGTGGAAGGAAGGTAAACCTAGGCATGGGACTAAGATGTTTTGTTTTTCCAAAAGACTGCAATACGTTAAATCCAAAATCAAGACTTGGAACTGGAAAGAGTTTGGGGATGTTCATAAAAAAAAACATGAAGTTATTGCTCATATTGAAAATTTGAATAAGAAAATCCGTTTAGATGGCCTCACAGAGAAGAGAAGTGCATATGAAATTAAACTCACAACTCAGTTAGAGGAATGGGAAAAAAGAGAAGAAATATTATGGAAGCAAAAATCTAGAATTCAATGGCTCAAAGAAGGATATCGAAACACAAATTTCTTCCACAAATCTCTTCTAGCTCGAAGATCTCACAACTTTATTTCTTCCTTAAAATCAGATTTTGGAGATGTTGTTTATACTTGGGATGGCATGAACTCTATTGTTGTTGAGTACTTTTCCAATATTTTTTCTGCTACTCCTCTTGACTCAGCTTCACAACAAAATGTTCTTCAATAAATCCCTTCTCTTATCACTTCTGAGGAGAACTCTATTTTGACTGCTCTTGTTACTATCAATGAGCTTCAACAAGTAGTTTTTAAAATGCAAAAAGGGAAAACCCCAGGTCCTGATGGTTTTCCCATTGAGTTCTACCAAGAGTTCTGGGATATCCTTCATGTTGATTTATTAGATGTGGTGGAAGAAGCTAGGAAAGCCAAAGAAAATTTGAAGGTTATAAATAAAACTTATATTACTCTTGTTCCAAAAGCTCAAGAGATTGATCATATCTCAGATTTTAGACCTATTGCTTTATATAATGTTCTTCTCAAAATCATTACTAAAATCATGACAGAAAGGTTGAAGCCTCTTTTGCATAAGATTATTTCCCCAGAGCAAGGGGGTTATGTGGAAGGACGTCAAATAGTAAATGAGATAGTTCTTTCTCAGGAAGCCATCCATTCCATGGATATGCAAAAATCTCCTTTCATGTTCATTCGGTTAGACTTATCCAAAGCTTATGACAGAGTGGATTGGCACTTCCTTATCAAAGTTTTGAGGCAATTTGGTTTCTCTAAGGATTGGATGGATTGGATTATGGTATGTATCTCTTCAGTTTCCTACTTAGTTATTATCAATGGCAGGTCTTCTCAGTCATTCCTAGCTTCTAGAGGTATTAGGCAAGGTGACCCGCTATCCCCTTATTTATTCATCATTCTTGTTGAATGCTTGGGTAGGACTATAACCAAAAAGAGGGAAAACAAAACCCTTGAGGGAGTTACCATTGCTCATGGAGCTAGACCTATCTCTCATCTTCAATTTGTGGATGACTCTACTCTTTTAGGTAAAGCTACAATTAAGGAAGCTTCTAATATTAAGCAAATCATTAGCTATTTTTCTAAGGCTATTGGGTAGTTGATCAATGAAGACAAATCTAAAGTTATTTTCTTTCATTGCTCTGCTAGAAAAGAATCCATGTTATTGTATAAATTAAAATATAAGAAGACCTCCCTTCCAATCACTTATTTAGGTATTCCCATAAATATTCAAAGGTAGAAAAATAAATATTGGAATTGGTTGTTGGACAAAGTCAAGAAGAAAATTGGAAAGTGGACCAACAAGTGGCTTTCTTCTGGGGGTATAATCACCTTGGAAAAATCAGTCCTTCAAGCTATTCCTATTTATGTTTCTTTCATTTTGAATATCCCAAAGGTTGTTCTTTGAGAATTGGATCAAATCAGTCATCATTTCCTTTGGAGTGGTACTAAGGAGAAAAGAAAATGGGCCTTGGTGAAATGGGATACTTTGTCTTCCTAAGAGTGAAGGGGGCTTAGGATTCTGGTATTCTATTAATAACAACAAAGCTTTAGCTGGTAAATTATATTGGAGGATGTTGCATAACCCCAATGCTCTTTGGGTTAATAATCTCTGTGCTAAATATGCTGAGAACAAAATTCCTGAAGACCTTGTTCGCTATCAAATTCCTACCAAAGGTTCTCCTATTTTAGTAGTTCTTAAGACTGGTGAGGATTTGATAAAAAAAAAATTATTTTGGATCATTCATAATGGTCAACAAGAAATTTTTTGGACAGATTCTTGGGATGGTCACAAGCCTTTGATAACTCAGTTTCCCGATTGGAGGCCTTGGACGGAGGAGCTTCACCGAGCTAATTAGATAAAGGTGGCTAATTACTGTCGGTACCATACTGGTAATTTAAAGGTTAGTAGATATTGGATCCCTATTGAGGACTAGCCTATTCAAATCCCAGAAAAGCAAAGACAAGATATCCAAGGCATCCTTCATATGCGATCCCTCTCTTGGTCCCATGAAAAAGATTGTTTTGGATGGAACAACACTACTAAGGGTGAGTATTCAGTTGCTCAAGTTTATTTGACCTTATGCCATAATAATCCCAACCATTCTTCTGACATATTTTCTCTATTGTGGGCTCAAAAGCTCTGGCCTAAGGTGAGCTTCTTTAATTGGCTTTTATTGCATTGTAAGGTGCTTACTGGTGAGCAACTTATGAAGCGTGGTTTTCATGGCCATTTTAGATGCGAAATGTGTGAAGAGAATGTAGAAACTCTCAACCATATTTTTATTGAGTGTACTTTAGCCTTTGAGCTATGGAGGATAATGGCCACTTTACTTGGCTTACAGTGGTCCAATTTTTTTACTTTTGAACAACTTTGGAGGGAGTGGCCTAATCAAGAGGGTGTTGATCATTTAATTAGGTAGTTAGTTTGGATGGGTTCTACCATTCTTCTTTGGAATATTTGGAATGAAAGGAACAACCAAATTTTTAATCAAGATAGGAAGGATATTCACTATATTTGGCAAAAGACCATAGCCAACTTAGTTGAATCAGTCCATCAACTCCTTAATAACCCCAAAAACTCCCACCAAAGATGGGATCAAGTGATGCAAAGATTGAATATTAAATCTTCTAAGGGCAACCAACTTAAAGGGAATGTGAGTATTAGTAATATGGATAGGACAAGAAATTGGCAACCTCCTCCTAAGGATTTTGGAAAAGTCAATACTGATGGAGCCTTTAGAGGGAACCTTGGAAAAGTCAGTGTGGGAGGAATTGGTAGACTTTCAGATGGCTCCTTGGTTTTTACTTTTGTTGAGAATTTGGGTATTCTTTCCAATAACCTTGCTGAGGGGTATGGTATCCTCGAAGGCCTTTAGGAGGCTACTAAGGTTGGATGGGAAAAGGTGTTAGTTGAGTCTGACTCTCAACTTATGATTAATCTCTTGAAGACTCCTAAGAATCATAAGGTGGATTGGAGAATAAAAAGAATTATTGAGAAGAGTCAATTAATCCAGATGGGATTTTTGAAAGTTGATTACAATCATGTGGTCAGAGATCAAAACAAGAGTGCTGATGCTTTAGCTAATTGGGCTTTGGACAAAGGTGATCTTACTTGTTATGGCCACCCTCCTAGATGGTGGGCTTCTCAAATTAGGGAAGCTCTTCTTTCTATCATTTCTTTGGATGGCTCTAGTTCTGAAGGTACCTAGTTTCTTCTTGCTTTTTATTTTTGCTTCTCTTTGGTTCATTCTATTTTTTTTAGTTCCCTAGCTTATTTTATTCTTTATTTTGTTTCCTCTATTGATTCTTGCCTTAATAGTCTTATGGTCTAGATAGGTCATTGTTATGTTAAAATTTATTTTTTTCTCTTTTTTCTTTTTTGTTTAGTTTTTTAAGGTGGGTGGGTTCTTTTGTTTTGTTTTGTTTTTGTGTTCTTTGTGTTTTTTTTTGTTGTTCTTGTGTTTTTTTTGTTTTGTTTTTTTGTTTTTATATGTTTTTTGTTATTGTTCTTGTGTTTTTTTTCGTTCTTGTTCTTGGGTTTCTCTTTGTTTGTGTTAGTTCGTGTTTTTATGTGTGAGTGTTTTCTATGTTTTTTGTTTTTGTTTATTGTCTAATGTTGGTTGTTTTTTATTTTTATTTTAATTTTTTAGGTTTTGGTTGTGTTTATTTTTCATGTTTTTTTGGGTTATGTCTTTGTAGTGTTCTGTTGTTTTTTTCTTGTTTGTGTTTTGTTATGTGGTTCTTGTGTTTTTCTATGTGGTTTGTGTTGTGGTTTCTTTTATATTATTGTGCGTGTTTGGTTGTGCTTTTTTTTTTGACACACTCAAGGAGCATGCTTTTTATTTTATTTGATTATTTTTGTTGTTATTTACTTATTTTTAAATTGTTTTTGTGTAATTGTTTGCTCCTTGAGTATGTCAAAGGTGGTAGGCCAGGTCCGTGTCCTGGGCATTTTTGGTGGAATGGATACCCCTGCCTCCTTGGGTCTTACCCGAAAGTGGCATCCCTTTTGGGATGTTTTCCACAAATTAAAAAAAAAAAAATTAAAGTCTCATATCTTTAATCAGATAAAATGATTCATACTTCCTTTACTTTCACTAAATAGAGTCCCATACCTCTAAATAATAAAAATAATCCACAAATCATTTAATTTCACTAGATAGAGTCCCATACCTCTAAATAATAAAAATAATCCACAATTCATTTACTTTCACTAGATAGGTCTATGCATCTAAATAATAAAAATAATCCACAATTCATTTACTTTCACTATATAGAGTCCCATGCCTCTAAATAATAAAAATAATGCACAATTCATTTAGATAGAGTCCCATACCTCTACATAATAAAAATAATCCACAGTTCATTTACTTTCACTAAATAGAGTCCCATACCTCTAAATAATAAAAATAATCCTCCATTCATTTACTAAATATAATCAAAGTCTTCTTTTCAATTTATTCAAATAAAACATAAACCCTTATTTAATATAACCAAAGTCTTTCTTTTTAAATTCATAAGTAAACTACCCTTACAAATAATTTAGATATTGTTATTTAAATGACATAAACCATAAAATAGATTGAATTAAAGTCTCCATTACTAAATCAATCAATACATTTATCAACTATAATCCATTAATAGTCAATGGTTTAATATGTCATCCATATTTTGGATAAATGTTCTCCCCACCCTAACCTAGGATGAAGGGATGCTAGACTACACACCCCTCCTTTCGTTAATAGGAGTTGACTGGAGTGCGAATCAGGCAACCCGACTAAAAATCCCAAAGGCTGGAGAAAGAATGATTCAAACATCCAAAAGGACTTGCAACTCCATTTCTGGTAACAATGGAAGCAACACAGGGAAGTTTAGCTCTCAGTTAACCATGAATTTGAAGCAGGGAGGCGAAGTGAGGGCTCAAGAATTTTTCCAAAGTGATGGCGAGATATTTAGCAAAGGCCAAATATGGACTCATGATGTTGTCGCCCTTCTAGTGGGGTGAACATCGACTTAGGAGACGATAATGGAAAGGTATATCCAACAATTGAGTTTGAACATAAGCCACACACATACCCCGACACAAGGGTTCCATTTAAGGATGAATGTAATGAAAGATATGCTTAAACGATGGTTTCCTAAAGGTTTGCAATCCTAGACTAAAGCTGACGGTTATCCACAAGCACAATGACAAAAATAGCTAGCTATAGGGGAAATCGCTTGAAGTCGAATGAGCTTCACCAACAACGTAATGACCAGGGGACCATAAATAGTCGATAAGGGCAGAATAGTTCCGATTAAGGGAAAACAACCCATGGCATCACAAGAATGAAGTAAACATACAACCAAGAGTAAAATAGATCTAACTAGGTCAAACATAGGGAATCGTCTACCCAACATTTAAAGGCTAAGTTTTCTTTCATTGAACAATGGATTGAAAACTAATTTCTTAAAAACCAACCTGTAAATTCGCTTGAACTTGGATCTCCTCTATCTGGTTTTACTTCACTTGAGCTCGGCTCTCCCCCGTCTAGTTTTACTTCGCTTGAGCTCGACTCTCTTCCATCTGGTTTTAACTCGTGCACTCCACAACCTTCCCTCCTCTTGCTATCCCCAAACAAAAGATGTCCTATAATTTTTTATTTCTTCCTACTTGGAGACTGCATCCTGCAACTTCCCATTCCTAGGTCTTGTCCTCATTCAATTTTTTCATCTACTTGACATCCCTACCCCTCTCCAAATTTTCGCCCATCATTACTTCTCCCTCTACTCTCTGGTGGTAGTCAGATATTATCTCTTCCAACATCTTACCTTCCAAGTTGTCATAAAGAAGCTCCTCCCTTATCTTTAATGGTAAAAACTTCCATCTATTCGAACGTGCCACTTGCACATTCTCAATAATGACAAGGTTTTCTCTCTTTAAAATCTTAAGTTATAGAAAATTCTAATTACTTTTCTTTAAAAGAGTGACTTTTATTATTTAATATGGATGTCCATATATTTTTAAAAGAATTTTTTTCTTGTTTCAAATGAAGTTCTATTGTCATTTAAAATAAATCACATATTCTTTTCAAATGAAGTTCTATTGTCATTTAAAATAAATCATATATTCTTTTCAAATGAAGTTCTATTGTCATTTAAAATAAATCATATATTCTTTTCAAATGAAGTTCTATTGTCATTTAAAATAAATCATATATTCTTTTCAAATGAAGTTCTATTGTCATTTAAAATTAATCATATATTCTTTTCAAATGAAGTTCTATTGTCATTTAAAATAAATCATATATGAAGTTTTATTACTATTTTAAAATAACAACTTCCTATCCACATTTGTACACCTTTATGTGAATGTATAAAAAGGAGTTCTTTATCGAATACAACACCAAGCTATTTTTTATTTAAACAACACAAGATTTTAAAGGCAACCACTTATGCACATTTTTCAAAACTAGTGATGCAACAAAGTGATGAAGTAAAAGACAATCAAACATATGCAACATACAAAGAGGGAGTCTTTTCGTCAACTCAGTCACCTGTCTCAGCCTGAGAATTTATGATAGTACTAGACTATCAACTTGAGTCTCAATGTGGCTATCTAATTGACGATTATCCCTATTTGATTATGCATACCTATATGAGGGTATCTATCCATGTTACCCCCAAGTTGTAATCATCACTTTCCCTATCTTAGGTACCCCATTTTTGGTGGATGATTCTACCTCTTCCACCCACGAGTGTACCTAATTCTGCACATTAACAATATATCAGTAGTATCATGTTCTTTCAAAATATTAAACTAGCATCGCATAGTTGTTCAATTGCACAAACTAAGTATTAAAACATCAATAATTAATACATTGTTTCTTTGTGCCAAAAATCCTGCCAAGGAGGGTCATGACAAATGATATGTTGCAATTGCAAAGACAAGTTCCTCAAAAACCACCTACAAATAATAACAATAGGAACTTTAAATTTCAGAGGCCTAATAGGTAGTGGAACACTCACCCTAATAATGGAGTTCCAAACCCTAATCAAAGAGAAGTGGACAATTTAGAGCAAATGCTACCCAAAAAAAACATGGTCAATCAGATGGATATACAAAATGACATTGCTTTAGTTTTAGAATCCTATGAACCTTTAAGGGCTAAAGAAGATGAATATGATGAGGTTTTATAAGGAGAGGTGCAAGCCTTTAGATAGTTCCAGAGAGGTAATGATTATATGCTTAGGAATAAAGGAAAAGCACCTATGACTTCTTTTGTTCCTCCTAACAAGGTTACAATACCTCTTGATGAGAGAGCCAACTAGAATCCACCTCCTCCTAGAGCATCTGAAACTCAGGCTCAACCAAAACTCAAGATACCTTTGCATCTAGATGAGAAAGTCTTAGAGTACAATAAGCCAAGTTATAACATCATTGAAGATCTCAAGAAAACTAAGGCTAACATTTCATTGTTTGAAGTAGCTCAATTGACTGACCAAAATGATTTATTGCTTAATACACTTGCAGGTCAAAACAAGGAGCAAAAGGGGACTGCTAATGCTCAGGTTTCCTTATACAAAGAGAAAGGAGAATCTCCCCCTTTCCTTATGACCATCAAAATTGTAGGTAAGAACCTACACAATTGTCTTGTAGATTTAGGAGCCTCTGCTAATGTGATGCCATATGTAGTAATTCAAAGGTTAGGACTCACTCCTACCCCATAAAATAATAAAGTTGTGCAATTGGATAAAACTGAGGTTAATGTGGTAGGGATATTGCATAAAATCCACATACAATTGGCATTTGAACCTCATGTGCAATAATACATTGACATTCAGGTTGTAGATATTCCAGATGGATATGGGATGTTGCTTAGTCATGATTGGTCTAGGACTTTGAATGGCTATATGGCAATAAAATTCTCCCATATGTGGCTCCCTTGGCATGGTATAGCAAATCAAATCAGGGTAGATAGAGAGCCTAGATTAAAAGAGCTAATCACTGATTATAACAATGTCAATGATGTTTCTTTTGATGAACCAGAACTTGGGATTTACACTGTTACTATGGAAAGTAAATCAAAAGAGAGCAATATAATTCCTAGCACTCCAATAGATGAACAAAACATTGAGATTGATCAAATGTGGATTCTCAAGTTTGATGGATCCAAGAGCAAGCATGGTAGTGGTGCTAGAATTGAATTAATAAATCCCAAAGGTAAGTCCTTCTTAGCTGCCTATAGATTACAATTTTTGTGCACCTGTAATGTTGCAGAGTATGAAGCTTTGATTCATGGTCTTCAACTTGCTATTAAAAAAGGAGTCAAAAGTCTACAAGTTTTTGGTGATTCACAATTAGTAATTAGGTAGATAAGAAACAATTATGCTTGTCATGATAAACATCTCACTTGCTATCGTAATAGAGTGTGGGATATGATTAAAGAGTTCAGTGCTTTTAACATTCAAACCATCTCATGCAAGAAGAATCACACTGTTGATTCATTGGTAGTAGCAGCTAGCACTTTGGAACCAGTTGCTCATTTCAAAGTAAAAATATTTTTAGTAGAGCTAGTTACCATTCCTTCTATTCTTGATAATGTTCACAATTTTCAAGTTTTTAATGATGATGCACACATTCTAGACTTCATCACTAATTCAGGTTTGTTTGAATCTCAAGTTATTGATGAAGCATATAGAGATCATACTGAATTGGATGATGAAGGTGAGACCACTCCTAAAACCAATGCTATTCCCAAAGGTATGATTTCTCTAGAAAGACTCTTTGACATGGATTTTCATGCTTGTGGATAACAAAATGTTGCACCTAATAAAGAAGCATACCAAGCCTATAATATGGGAAGTGTTGAGAACCCTCAGAATATTTTCATAGGAAAAGAGTGCACTAAAGAAGAAAAGGAGGGAATAATTCAAGCCTTGAAGGATTATAGGGATGTTATAGCCTAGAGTTATGAGGATTTGAAAACATATGATACTTCTATCATCACCCACACCATTCCTCTAAAACCAGGAGCTAAACCTTTTAGGAAAAAATAGAGACCAGTCAATCCTTTATTGGAACCTCTTATTTTTAAAGAAATACAAAAATTATTGGCAACACGTATCATTTTTCCAATAAGACATTCCACGTGGGTTGCTAATATGGTTCTTATCAGGAAAAATAATGGGGAGATACACCTTTGCATTGACTTTAGAAACCTCAATAAGGCTTCTAAGAAAGATAATTATCCCCTACCCTCATTGGATGAGATATTACAAATCGTAAATGGCTCTCAAATGATGTCCTTTTTAGATGGCTACTCAAGGTACAATCAGATCATGATAGATCCCAAGGATAGGCTCAAAAATGCATTCACAACTAAGTGGGGAACTTTTACCTATAGAAGAATGCCATTTGGATTGATTAATGCAGGAGAAAATTTTCAAAGAGCCATGGACATTGCATTTAAAGGTCTCATAGGAAAATGTATTGTAATTTATATGGATGACCTTCCTGTGTTTTCTAAGATTTGTGCAAATCATGTTGAGGATTTGAGAAAAGTGTTTCAAAGATGTAGAAGGCATGGAATTTCTTTAAATCCTAAGAAATGCATTTTTGTAGTAACCACAGGGAAGCTCTTAGGACACATTATCTCTGATGTTGGTATCTCCGTTGATCCAGATAGGATTGAGGCCATTTAGAAGATTCCCCTTCTAGGAAGCAAAAAGGAATTAAGGTCTTTCTTTGGGAAAATTAATTTTGTGAGGAAGTTTATTTATGGTTTCATAGAAATAGTTCAACCTTTGAATGTTATGCTAAAGAAATATGCTAAGCTTACATGGTCTGAAGAGGCCCAAATTACCTTTCAAGAAATCAAGAAGGCAATTGTGAATGCTCCTATTCTAATTAGTCTTGAATACACTAAGCCATTCTATATATATTCATTTGCATCTAAGCATTCAACTGTAGGAGTTTTAACTCAAAGATAGGAAAATGGAGATGAAAGACCCATAGCATTCAATAGTTTTCCCTTGGATGATGCATAATTGAGGTACTCAATCCTAGATAAACAAGCCTTTGCATTGGTTAGAGTTATTAAAATATTTAGGTATTACATTTTGCATAGCAAAGTCTTTGCTATAGTCCTTGACCTAGTTGTGAAGTCAATGCTCATGCAAAATGAGTTGGGTGAGAGGAGAGGAAAATGGATGTCTACTTTGCAAGAATTTGACTTAGAGATTCACCCTATGAAAATTGTTCGAGGACAAGGGCTATCTCAAACTTTGGCTAAGATTGATCATAGGATTTCATGCCAACAATATTCTATGGAGGAAATAACAAGTGATGAATGGTATAAAGATGTTTATTATTTGTTGCATGGTAATTGCCCCAACCATTTAAATGTTATACAAAGGAGAGCACTTCATATTAAGAGCACAAAGTTTATGATTAAAGCTGGTATCTTGTATAGGAAAAATCATGAAGGCATTTACTTGAGATGTTTAAGCAAGAATGAGGTTGCTGAAGTTCTTGAAGATTTCCATGGAAGATATGGGACCGAACATGGTTTAGGGAATGCCACAACACATCAAATATTAAGGGTAGGATATTATTGGCCTAATGTCTTTAAATATTCTCATACACATGTTAGGTCATGTCATATATGCCAAGTCTCTACCAATAGGGAAAGGAACATTGCCATGCCTTTGCAACCAGTCTTTGAAGCTCACCCATTTTCTCAATGGGGATTAGATTTCATAGGAGTCATAAACCCTAATTCTTCAGCCAACCACAAGTACATCCTAACTACCACAGACTACTACACTCGTTGGACTAAAGCTCAAGCCACAAAGAACTGCACCACAGAGGTAGTTATTCAATTTCTTGAAGAGCACATTGTTACTAGATTTGGAATACCATATGCTTTAGTTAGTGATAATGGTTCTACTTTCTCTTCCATCAAGTTTTTTGAGTGGGCCTATGATAATAAAGTGACTCTAAAATTTTCTTCAAATTACTATCCCCAAGGGAATGGTCTAGTTGAGTCCACTAACAAGAACTTGCTAACCATAATCAAGAAAATTTTAGAGAAGAACCCTAGAGACTAGCACAACAAACTAAAGTATGCTTTGTGGGAAGATAGGACAAGGGTCAAGTCTTCCATAGGCACATCTCCCTACCACTTAGTGTATGGCCAAGATCCCATTTTCCCTACCAACTTGAAGATTTTGACATTGTAGTTTATGCAAGATTTCCTAGAGAAGGAGGATAAAATTGAAGCAAGGCTAACAAACTTGATGAGCCTAGATGAGAAGAGAGAGGATGCCCTCCAACACCTTAGCAAACACCAAGGAGTGATCAAAAGGTGGTTTGACAAGAGGGCCAAGGTAAAGGCTTTCAAAATTGTTGACTTAGTTTTGCTATGGGACAAAGCCCATGAAAAGAAAGGAGACCATGAGAAGTTTGATAACCTTTGGTTAGGTCCCTTTCAAATATCTGAAATATTAGGAGAGAATACCTTTAGAATCAAGATTCTAACTGGAAAGGATGTTCCATTACCTGTGAATGGATAGTTCCTCAAGCATTACTTTCATCCCTAAAGGGTATTTCAATCCTACCTTGTAAATAGTCATTTTGGTGTGATTTGCTTGATTTGATTATGATTAGTTGGTTTTGTTTTAATTTCCTTAATGCATTCATGATTTACTTTTTTAAATCTTTTGGATTTCAATTAGAGTTTGATTATTGCTTTCATCCCCTTAGTTTTGAGTATGTTTCTAGTCTATACTATGCTATAAAAAAAAAAAAATAAAAAAAAAAAAAAAAAAAAAAAAAAAAAAAAAAAAAAAAAAAAAAAAAAAAAAAAAAAAAAAAAAAATAAAAAAAAAAAAAAAAAAAAAAAAAAAAATAAAATGAAGGGTTTATAATTTGGGTTTAAAAATGGGGGGTGGGGGGGAAAAGGGTAAAGGGCACAAACATTTTTCAAGGGGGGAAAGATATATTATGCAGTTTATTACCCTGCAGTTTTTGCTTGCTAGTTTGATAATTTTTGGAATGCTTTTATGATTTCTTGTGTCTTTTTCCCTCACTTGGGATGGTTTGTTCATATGCAATTGACTTCTGGTTATTCTAAGCTAGAAGTGTTCTAATGCAAATTGGGAATGAAAGAGTTTGCTTTGAAGCTTAGTGGAATTAATGATTGGTACAATCAAACTATTGGTGTCTATCCATTGTCTTAGAGCCAAAGTAGATTAAACTTGAGGTATTGCAAAGTAATGTTGAAGCTCCATATTTCAAACACCTTAGGAAAGTTCTTGAGTCATAGAAATGTAACCTTTTGAGCTTGATGGTTAGGCCAAAATGAATTTATACACTCTATTCTTAGCCTTATCAATCCCCAACCCAAGGCACACTTATGCATTTGCAATATATGTTCAATAAAAGAAGAAGAAGCATAAACTCAAGTGCTTTGGGTGATTCAAATAATCTCTACCGAGGCTATAGATGCTTGGCTGACAATAGAGCAAGGTCTTGAGAGGGATTAAGGACATCTCCATCGGGGCTATAGATGCCTGGCTGGTAGTGGAGCAATGTCAAGGTAAATTTAAATAAAGAGTGATCCAAAATAACCTAATTTCAAGCTTAATTGGTGAAGTTTTGATTGATTCAAGAATAGGAATGAATGCACTTACACACACTTGGAGCTAAGGTAGAATGGAACATTATTTTGAGCAAGATTTGTCTAACTCTAGCTATGGATGTATACTAGTTTGTTGATTTTTTCTAATCAAAGGTTTCACTAGTTTTAGGGAGGGTTCTTCATCCCAAAATACTCAAGAGCATTTTCTAGTAGAGTCACCATTTGTTGTTGCATAGCACAACTCACCCCAATTGGGGACCCCACTTGAAAATTTTGGATTTTTGGTATAAATTTTGTTTGCCTTGATGCTTTTAATATTGGTTGCATTAATTTCTTTGGGGTGAATTTAGCTTGCAGAACTACATGGTCCATTAGATTGCATTAGAAAAGAGCTTTCTAAAAATGAATCAATGGTAGCAATATTTTTTTTTCTAGGCATAAAACCTTAGGAAATGAGCAATTTTTTTGCAATTAATTAACCAATGAGAGTTTAGTTTTTTTTGTAAGGGCATATTAATTTGATGAACTGAAATATTTTATTTTTAGAGACCACATTATATATTTTTTTCTTTTTTAAATGCATTTATGATTTTTTTGTTTTTTTATGCTAATGGCCATGACTAAGGTTAATGAATGAATTATTTATTACTCTAATAAGTTATTTTGTAGGATAGTGGAGTTCTAATGGAATTAATTGTTGCACGTTGCCATAAAATTGATCCTGCACGTTATAAAGAAGATATTTGTGGGAGCATGATCCTAAATGTGCTACCATAATTGCAAAAGTGGATTTATGGAGAATTCTACGCATTAAAAGAGGAACTTGGTGGAGGCAATATAATGCTTTATAACTACAAAAATTACTTGATCATACCTGATTTAATGGTTTTGTTGTGAAACATAGCGTGAGAGTAATTGAGTGTAATTGCAAATGTAATGGCAAGATATGGCCATATTTGAATAAATAAGAGCTCTTGAAACTGCTTTAGGGGTCGAAAATCTAGCACGTAGTAATTTTAGTTTTTTTTCCTTTCTTTGCTCTTTGTAGTTCGTTTGTTTCTGAACCAAGCATTGTATTGAGGTGAGTTCTATATTTGTAATTGTAACAACCCCAAATTCCAATCCAACTAGAGATATAATTTTTTTTGGAACTAATCTTGTCTATCATTAATGTATAGTTCACATTCATCAATCAGGATAGCAAGTAACCGAGAGAATTACGACATGGTCAGTGTCAACTCTCGTGATAGGAGTGACCAGCTCCTATCCAACCTTACATCTCATCATGATGTTTATTGTTTAATTATTTCTATCTCTCCTTTTATTTTAGTTGATTGATTGAATGTAATTTCAATCTTACTTCCTATTTGGTTTAGCATTCAATTCTTTTGCAGTGGAATACCATGCATGTATTTTTAAACAATACATAAAGATTGCTTTACTCTCTTCAAGACTTGAATCAAAGCATAAACCATAACATCATTTTAAAGAGCCATTCATTGGAAAAGCAAGTGCAACATCCATTACTAGCTCTAATAAACCTCAAGTGCAAATATAAACCATTCTTACTTATTGAACATTGCTTGTTAACAAAATCATATAACCTTTTAGAAATCATATTACAAAAATATAAAGGCATCATCTCATTGGAAAGTAGATAACATTTAAGATTCATTTTCACAACCTTTCTAATTAGCATCGTAATATAAAGTAAATGTAACATCCATGCATAACAATAATCACAAACCACAAATAAAGGTACACAACATATATCCTGGGAACCCTCATGGGAAATAAACCCAACCTCCAAAATATGTTTCTCCTCTCATTTCATAAACTTAAGATATCATAAATACAAATATAGAAAGGCATCCCGCGGATCCCTTTTCTAAATCAAATATATAATTAAAAGAATCAATTTGTCCTTTTTCACATCATGATGCAAATAAGGAAATTCCACATTTACTTTCTCTAAGACATTAATACAATAATAATATCACAAATTCTTATATCTACATGTTTATGAATGATCATAGAATTGATATTAAGAAGAAAACTCATCAATTATCAAGAGGGAACTCCATAATTCCCTCAAGAGTAAATTCCACATTCATTCTGCCAACCTAGATATCATTAGCCTAGTTTTTCCATTAAGGTATGGAAGTTATCTACAGTTTTAAACTACAAGGAGAGACCCCATAATCTCCCCAAGATTAGATTCCACATCTAACCTTCCTATATTCATTTTGTTCCCACAAAACACATACTTAAGTGCATATATATATTCATGCATTTCTAAAGTATCATGTAGATTTCAATGTAATATACATGGGTACATTTCCAAGGGAGCATCATAATTTCCTCAAGAATGGGTTCCTCATCCATTCTTCTTAATTTAAACATTTTTCTACCAACCAGATTGTATTATGATTCTCACAATTTAGTTAGTCACAAATTTGCTTTTTAATCTATCAAACAAGATCACTCCTCAATTGTAAATTTGACTTGTATCCTATCAAACAAGATTATACAATAGTTAATAAACAAGTTTATATTGTAATCTATCAAACATGATTACACTTTAGTTCTTACAAATTCTCTAAATTTGTAACAAAATATTTACTATAATTCTTACAAATTTACCCAATTTGTACCCTAGATAAGTTTCCAATAGTCTTATCCATAATGCTTTATTGACTTTTCCTTAAAATTTGATTATGAAAGCATACATTTATTACACAATATTTTCCTGAAGTTTTAACCAAAAGCCTTATTCCATTATGTCATAAATTGTGATCCATTACCCAAAAATTTGATACCAACAATCAAATCTTCACAGAATTTGATTCAAGAATTTATTTGGATACTTAACACGTTTGGTCTGTGGATGTATTGGTTTTCCCCCAATTGATTTACTCAAAGTTTAATACATTTCCTATATTTTAGGCCAAGGAATATTTTTAGGGGTATAAGGTTCTCCAATTTGTACTAAAGCCATTTATAATACCTTCATCATTGTAGGTATAAATCAAGCAATTCCTTTTCTCCAATATCATGGAGTGATTTGCATCTATGAAGGCTTAATTTTTCATCCCTTTCTAAAGGATTTATTATGTACAAGAGTTATACATATCCCACAACCATTAGTCAAGAAATCATGCTCCTGGTGTAACTGATACTTGGCAATGACCTAATTTTCCCCAACTAGGCTGATCCACCTTATCTTAAGATGACCACCACTATATGGTCTCCTAGTCTGTGAAGATTTCATATATAAGAACATGTTGTCATACCTCCATGAGATGCATGTGGTACTGTGGTCCCCATTTTGATAATTAAAATAAATGGGTTTATCAAGTTATGCCACAAATCATTGTATTTCCATAATAGTAGACTCTTTGAATACACAGGAAGCGGGTTCAATCTAAGGTGGGGTTCTCCAAATGTTGGAATGGCTTAGCCAAGTGCCTAGGTTCTTGGATATAAGACTCTAGGTGATAAATTTCTAATAAGTATCTTTATTCCACCACACTATATGTGTGGGGTAAATATTGCTAATTATTATAAACTCTATTTCCTCTAAAGACCCGAACGACCTATAACAATGAGCAATCACAAAAGCAAGTTGCCAAATGTCATATTTCAATGGTGTCTAAATCTTGGTGGTATCTATATGGCTTGATATCAAGAGAGATAGAGAGCCAATCGCCTAATGCGCTCGACTATTCTTTCAGGTGGATGCTAGATAGTTTCAACCTTAGCACAGTGTGTCCAATGCTAAACTAAACACATAATAAAACCCCTGTTTGTACAGGCTTGATAATGGATCAAGTTGATGTTTGCTATGCATCCCTTCCTTGGCCATTACGATTGTTTTTAAAGAAAAACTAGGAGTTATCCATAAAATTCTTAGATGTCTTGGAGATTGAGGTCAAACACGGTTGTAGACCCAAAATTTGCAGTCCTCAACAGAGTATTCACTAAGCATAATTCAAGAGGGTTGAATCTCTGTAATACCAGTTGCAAATAAAGAGAGGATTCACAGATATCATCGGATGAATTAGAAGATACACAACCCAATATTATATTCAAATTTGAAAGCTAATTTAGTGAACGCATTTGGTAACGAATATGAATCATACCTGTAAAATACCACAGATGCTTGTAAACAGTGTGATTCTAATGATCGAAAACCTTTCATATCCAAAACATGGTCAAGGTAAAACTAGAAGGATTCAAATATGGAATTGAATTGACACTAAAATAATTATCATCGATCAATAGAAAAAATATTACGCCTTCAGGTAAGCCATACCCTCGTCGCATATTTTTAAAGCACTTGGTGCATATTTCCCATATTTGTGGTATTACAGGGGAGGAGTACTATAAAGGTACTCATGTTTTAGTAAATGGGTAACCATCGAGTGGTGGTCAAAGGACCCCATCAACGGTGGTAGTGGTGGCGACAAATTCAATATTAGATATTGAAAGCTTTATGCCCTCACTTTGAGTATTGATCTGGTTCGACTAAAAAAGAAATTTTTGGCTATACGAGTTTAACCAATCCAATGCTCTAGTTTGGTGCCTATATTATTGACGGTATACTCCGTTCTTTTGATATAAAACAAATATAACTTATAAAACCATAAACCCGATCCACATTCCAAGGTAATAACTCCAAATCCAGGAGCATCAAATAAAACATAATCAATAAGTAATATACCTATACAGGGGATCTTCAATAAATATTATATATATATATAGATATATAACACTTTAGCTGCTACTGTGAGCTAAAATACTTATATTAGTGATAATAAAACCATATATTTCTCCTTTCACAAGAATTTTTAAAGCACAAAATATTATCATACCAAAGGATGAGATCCCTCCAAGGCTGTTGCTTCCCTCCTTCTTGCTATGCTTTCCCCAATATTCCTCCTAAGGTTATTCCTTTTCCAGGATTTCTCCCTAAAATTACTTATCTTGGCCAAATACCTTTAATTAAAAAGCTTAGTACTCTCCCAAAGCGTTTTGGTTTCTAGTCTACCAAGGTAGAGAGCATACTCCCTAAGCTCCAAGATTTCCCTCCCCCTCTCAATTACTTGCCTCTCCTTTTATAATTCTTTCCAGATTCTCTTTTTCCTTCATGAGCAAGAAGGTGGGTTTATTATTAAATTATTAAAGGGTGTCTTTTGAAGTCAACCCAAAATAGTGACATCCCTTTTATTATTTAAAAATTAGGGGAAAGGACAAGAGGAGATAAGGTGGGAGTACCTTGTTCATTTTGGGCCTTCCTTTTTTCCTAGGGCAACTTACAAGGTCAACCTTGGAACTGTTATGAAGGAGTCATGTGGAATGAAGAATAGTTCATCCACTAATAAAATATATACATTTTTATTATTAAATCATGACATTGCTCTTTTGGGTCCATTTAAAATTGGATAAATTTTGTGGACACCTTATTGTAATAAATTAGGTTTATTAAACTAAATTACTTTTTGTAAAAGATAAATTCACAAATTAATCTTTCACAAAAGCCTTATTTAATTTCTTCAAAACCTTACAAAATACTAATTGCATCCCAAAACTCTCCAAATTAACCTGGTAGGGTGTAATTAGTTTTAATTAGGGATTTTATAGGATAATTAGAGTTTACCATCCTCTAGATTTATCAATTAGACCCTCTTATTAATGCTAGGTAGCATTAGTAAGGTTAGGTTAATATTAAAATTTGAGTATTAATTGATCCTTCGGATCAATTAATATCTTTTAGAAAGTCCTAATGGGCGGGCTGTGATAGTAATCCACCTGAGTGGTGAATTTATGATAGTGCTTCAAGATTATCTTATGCAATTCAAGGCTTTGGGTTTCGATGTGTTCAATCTACGCATGTTGATTGTGATTGTACTCAATTGCTCCATAGTCTTATCTCCCTAGAAGATCAAACCATCTATATATCAGTTCGTGTGAATGCTGGTCAAGTATAGATTATTTTTTTAGATAGATTTGGTACTCTAAAGGATCAATATTAGAATTTTTGGGTAGTATATGCTTTTTATTTATTTATTTTAATTTATTTCTCCAAGCCTAAAATTTTGCTCTTTCTTTGGAACATCGGATAGATTAGTAGTTTAGTTTATTTTTATAAGCATTGGAGTTTAAACTGCACTTTTCCATATTTATTTCCATGTCACTTCAATGCCTATTTTTGTTATTGGAATAGATCTAGATAGCTTTTATTTTGAAAATAAGTTTTGTATTGCTAGGTCCAACTCTATTTAGATTTAATTGCAGTTATCAATTGACAACACAAGTAATCCCCTAGGCAATCAAGTTTTAGCTATAGTTATTGATAGGAAATCTAGAGAACTAACTAGAGAATCAAACATTGGCCCCTTGAAGGAACAACATACAAAAACTTCTGAGTTCATCCTAGTCAGTCAAGACTTGGCTTACCCAAACCTTGGGGGAATCAAACTTCCTTTTCAAGAGGGAATGAAACTATTCTATTCCACATGTTGAGTAGCCTTTGGCAACTATGTCATTTGCTTGCTCAACAAGTCAACTGCCTTCAAATTCATCTTCTTTAGGTGCTTATCGTGCCATAAATTTTGATGATGTTGACAACTTGTTGTGGAAAATTTTGATATCCTTAAAATATTGACTGTCACGCTACCAAATTTTTTAGAATCACAACAATATGCAAGCTCTGGTGGACTTGCCACTTTGACCTATTTGGGGTTTACAGTAGATTCTCGAAATAATAGGTCAGGTCTAGACACCCTAATAAGAGCCTAATTAAACATGGATATTTTATCCTTCTAGCTCTTCTAGATCAGATGGGTTTGGGTAAAATTTTGATGATGACCAAGCTTAATATGAAACTTCAATACTACAGACCGGTGTCTTGTCCATTGGGAAATCATAGCAAAAATTAAAATTTTATATGAAATGATCAAAAAGAGAAAGAAATAATAGGTGTATTCCCATACATTCGATTAACACAATGCACATAAACATTTGACCAACGAAAGAAAGTGCTATTTATGTGTTCAAATAATGCAATCCATAAACAGACAATAAATACATTTACATAGCAAATTTTGCAAGAAGGATGAAGCCTAGATTTGTATTAAATTCCACATACAAATTACAGTATAGACCCAACAGAGTGCCAAGGATCCGATGAAATTCAATACAATGGTTCTTTCCGTTCAAATAATGTAATAGAAGAACATGAATCTCTATTTGAATATCACAACCGAGAGCCTCCAACCTCTAATCTAGCCATGGGAAATAATCTCAATGATTGAAGGCTCCTTCACAGATCCCTGCATAAGTGGGAAGAATGAGAGTGGGGCAAAGGAAGACTAACATAGGGGAAATACGACAACCTAAAATAGGGCACACAATATACCTTGCTTGTAAAGTTTTAAAATGGATGCTTGATAAGGCCTCTTTTATACTTTGGAATTCTACAATTTTGTTTAGAATACTTGGTGAACATGCAGCAACTTGGCATTCTCTCTACCACTAGTTTCTGTGAATGTATTATAGTAAGAACTGAGCTATTACAGACTGTTAGAATTGAAGAAATGGCCACAAATTATTCAAGTTGTTTTTGTTCTATGTCTATCTCTGAATCCCTTTTTCCTTTAGTAGTGGCAGGTGTCTTGAAGTAATTTCTACTTTACCCTTTCCTAGAATCTCAACTCCCAATAGTTCTATAATTTGATGCTGTAATGTGGTGGTTTACAGTTGGATTGATGAGTTGTCTCTTGGATGATATGTCATATTGAGGTGCTTCTATATTTAGATCTATAATTTTAGCCTTTGATATTTGTAACTGTTCTGATATCTTCTTCTTGAATCTAATTGAGCTTAGTCACCTTTAATTTTAATGTTGGCCGATCGTGTGAGATATCTGCCTGACTTAACCATGTCAAATGAGTTGTGTGCTTGGGTGGATGAGAAGGCTAATAAAATATATGATTTTAGGCATTACGATCGATGGCGCAACTTGCAATGACTTAATTTTAGGCTTATAGGGAGTCTTTGGGTGAGTCATCCTTTTAAGGCATATAGTGAGGTGACTATCAGATGAAAAACCCAATGAATGGGAGGCAGTTGCTTGACTTACCCGAGCTCATCCACACCGTTGATTTTCTTAAACAATCAATGAGCGTCGACTAAAAGATTTGATTAGTGAGATGGTATCGAGTGAGCAGGTCAACCAATCATTTTTCATGGAGGACTTTAGGTAGACTGCTTTACCATGGTATTGAAAGGGAGGGAAATGCATTAGTTATGTAGGTTAGACCCTCAAAGACCTAGGTGTGGATAACATGTTTTTAAAGTTACTTTCCACCAATCAGATACCATCGTCTGAAGCTTTTGACTTAGGCACATAAAAAGATAAATCATCAGCTAAGATGTTTAATGAGGGTTAGGTGATCAAGCGAACAATGGGGGCTATCGACTTGGATATGCGATGATAAGTGCAACATCAGATGACTTAACCTCTACTGGTTATGGACACGTGAAAAATAACAAAGAGGCAGATGGGATGTCGAGCGAAGGTGGAGAGGCATCAGATGACATAGCTGATAGAATCCTTAAGGCGAGGATAATATGCGATGAATATTTAAGTTGGACACGATGGCTAAGGCATTTAAAAATTTGGAGGCTTCCTTCTTCGTTCCCTGGTTTGGTCACCTACATAAACAAAAGAAAATCAAAATTAGGTATTATTATTATTAATATCAAAGATTTTAGAATTATTAAAATACTTCCTAAGTTTTAACATTATGTCTCATTTAAATTTTTAATTTTTACATTTTAAAATTTTATAATGTATTAAATCAATTCTAATGTCAAAAATTTATTAATATTAATTAATTTTTATTTATTTACCTTTGTTATTATTATTATTATTATATCCATACATTTATTTTATATCAATTTAATACTCTACACTTAGGCTTTAATAATATCCTTATATCTCTATAGTTTAATATATTTATTTATTTATTTTCCTTCTCGATCAATTTATCTTCCATTTCTCATTAAAGCTTAACCCTAAAATGAAAGTTTTTCCTTTTTTGGACATTTTGATTGTTTTATTCATCCGCACCAATGGAATTGCATCGCTTGATTTAGCCGACCAATAAAATGTAATTTGATTAACCCTTGAAACTTAAGAAAAGTGCAACAATTGTTCATTCAATTTTCAACCAATGAAGCATCGTTGGGTGAGATATCCGACTGATGGGGTTTAATCAATTCACTTATTCGACATGAATTACTTTTAATAAATATTTCGGATCCAAGATTCCAACTTACCTGATTAAATAACTTTTCACCCGATGGGATTAAATTATTTTTAATAAAGTGGCGATTCCAAAATTAAAGCTTTCCGATCATACTAAAATTTCCATTAGAAATATTAGAAAATATTTTAATTATTTTTTGGTGGCCAATCAGATGCCATCGGATAAGTCATCCGCCTCATGCACATAAAAGAAATACTATCGGCTAAGATATCCTACAAGGTGTAAATGGTCGGGCAAATGAGGAGGGCTATTGGCTAAGATATCTGATGAAGATCTTAAGGCAAAAGTGATAGGCGATAACACTTTGGATTTCATGCAATAGATGAAGGTCATATGGGTGGATCAGGAAAGAAAAATGGGGCATTGGATGAGATAGCCATGGTCATTTGTTACATCGAGTAAGACGATCGACATACTTTTTTGGGCGGGCTCAAAGATTTTTAATGATTTTTTAAACTTTATGGAAGCAATCAGGTATCATGGCTGATGGGAATGATAATCAGGCAAATGACTTATGTAATGGTGAATGACTTAGGATATTTCAATGAAATATCATCGGGTGTGTTGGTTGATTACTGGGTTTACATCGGAGGACTCATCCGATGGCATCATAGCACTAAAATTGGGTCAAAATTCAAAGTGCCCATATTTTTATCAAACTTCCGAAGGCTCTAAATGAGGAAAAATAGTATCCAAATCCACTGAGAAATATAAAAAATTATTTTTAATTATGAGATATTTTAATTATAAATTCCTACGCTGCTTTAGAAAATTATTATATCTAGAAATAATTGACATCCATTTTTTTGCAAATTAAGCACCATTTTGAAGATTAACTCAAGCTCTTTTCGCCAAATTTTGAATCGGATCAAACGAAGTTTTATAAATCAAGTTATGTCCATTTCAATTTTACTTTAAAAAGTAGGGCAAAAGTGACGAAACCCTAAAATGAAATTTAATTAAATAAACCTTTTAGAGACTTTAGAACTTGAATTTACTACAATAGTTAATTTGAATTTAATGTGATTAAGATGTAAATGTTCAAAATTAATTAATCCAAATCATTGCAATTGGATCCAAGTTTTCAAGATGCACAAATATCGACACTTTTGAAACCTCAATGTAATCAGAAATTTTTAAACAATCTTGATGCAAGCCAAAAATTCAAATTAAACCCAAAACTTCAATTCTCTGGAATCATCAAAAATTGAGCCTTGCACCCTAAGTTCACCTAGACATCAATTTTGACCCAATTTTTTGAAAAAATATGGTGAAAATAGAGTTGTAACTATGGAGTACAAAAAAACCTCTATGGTCCATTGTGCCATCACTTTCCTCTCATCAGATTGATAAGTGTTGTTAACCTCTCTTCTAGGCTCTCTCGATCACCAAGACGGTTTTATATTGCCACTCTTAAACTAGTTACCAAAAACTCCACTGACACAACTGCCTCTTTTCCATACATCAACTGTAATAAAGTGTGGTATGTTTTTGGCTTATACGTAGTCCTATACTCTCATAGGACTATTGGCAACTTCTCCTTCTAATCAGCATCTTCAATATTGCATGTCTTGTGCATTATGGCTACTAAAACCTTATTCATTACCTCTAATTACCTATTTGCTCTGGGATAATACATACTAGACAAAAAATGCAAGATCTTGAACTCTGTAGACAACTTCTAAATGATTTCATTGACAAAGTGTCTTCCACGATCACTCATAAACTAAAGAGGTATGCCAAATCTCGTAATGAGTTGCTCATACAAGAATTTCTTAGTGCTCTTATTATAATTGTTAGGGAACATTCTTACCTCTACCCACTTTGTCAATTATTCAATAGCTACCATAATGTACCTACATATTTTTTGTTGGTCTCCAATGGTCCAAAAAAATCTAGGCCCCATATTTTGAATAATTTTTGTGGCTATGATGGGTGTAGTGGAATGAAGTGCCTCAATGAATTTCCAACTCTCTAGCACATATCACATGTAGTCATGAACTCCTTTGCATTGTGATAGAGGGTGGGACACCACAAACTTACCAGAAGCACCTTTCTTGTGGTCACATCTAGCCCCTTATGCCCTCTTGGTAGCCCTTCATGAGATTCCTTCAAGGTTGAATTTACTTCCTCGTCCATTACACATCTTCGCATTACTGCATTAGGTACAATCTTGTACAATAAACTAGTTATCAATTGGAATTGTGTTGATTTGATGATCATATTTTCTTTGTTATCATCAACTTGTTTGACAAATTATTTGTCAACAAGTATTCATCCATGTACTTGTACCATGATGGTAGCACAATTATTGAGAATAAGTGGGTATCCAAAAATTCATTCGACACTCCTCTCTCTATAGGTTCTCCCGAGTGAATCTTTGACAATTGATATGCTATTATGCATTTCTTTCATAGTCTCACTACCACTTGAAACATAAAATCTTACAATGTAATGTGTTACCTGCTAACTTGTTCATGAATAGTTGGCTTGTTGATCAAGTAAAATAATATTTGATGATCCATGTAGAAAACAAAAGGGTTGGCAAGTAGGTAATGTTCAAATTTTGCATTGCATACACCATCCTCAAATCTTCCTACTCCTAAATACTATAATTCTTCTTTGCTCGAGATAAGAATCAATTAGATTGATCCAACCCATATTTCCCCTTCTAGGCCAACCTGCATCCAATTGTAAAATTGGACGTATCCATGTGGACATGAAACAATTTTTCCCAATTTGGAAACACCAAAATGTGTGCACAAACAAACTTTACATTTAGCTTCACAAAGATCTTTTGGTACTCTTCTATCCAATTAAAATAAGCACCTTTGTGCATCAACACAACCAAAGGGTTTGAAACATGTGTAAAGTTTTTGATGAAACATTAATAGTACTTAGCATTCCTCAAAAATAACTTCAACGAACTCATGTCGTATGTCTCTTCCATGCTCCACATGACTCATATTTTTTTAGGATCAATATTCTAACCCTCTTCACACACCACATGCCCTAGAAACTTCATGTACAACACAAACAACTTATACTTCTTTATATTTAAGGACAATCGAGAATTTATACACAATCACATACACCCCTTCAATGCTTTTAGATGATTTTCCTTACAATGACAAATCATCCAAGAACACTTTAAATTTTCTTGTTGATATTTGCTCAAATATTTACAAACTTATTCTTTGAAACATGGTAGGGATGTTGCACAAATAAAAAGACATCTGGTTATATGCATAAATCCCATTCGCAACTATGAGAGTGGTATTTAATCTATCTTATTTGGAAATACTAATTTGATTATAGCTTGAGAATCCATCAAAAAATGACTAGATCTCATGTCCTACTACTTTCTCCAAGGGCGAATTAGTAAATGATATTGAGAAGATATCCTTGATGGTCATTGCATTTAAACTTCAAAAATCTACTTAGATGCGGATCTGGTTGATTTTTTCTTTAAAATGATGATGATAGGTGACACCCACCTTCTCACTATCACCTTGAAGATTATTTTTGCATCCAATATCTTTTCTATCTCTGCATTGACCAAGGTCATGTACTTTAGATTTATTATATATGGCCTTATTCTAGGTTGCATGCCTGGAACCAAAAAAATCTAATGCACACACAACTAAGGTGAAATATCTTATAGATCCTTGTATGTCCATGCAAAGATCTTATACAACAAAAATATTTTAAAATTTTTTGCTTTTAAAATTGGATCCCACATCCTCATAAATGGATCATCTTCTCCTCTCCTTTGTCGAGGTTCACTTGCACCATCTTTGGTCCTTCATACTTTATGGTGTCAGGTTTGGTTGCCTCTTTTGCCACATCAAAAGGATGTGCTATCTTTTAGTCAATTTATGCATCACCAACATTGTACTCTACAAAGTTTCATGGAAATGTCAACTTCTCTTTTTTGACTTTTGTTGCTATTTTGGCATTATGACTGCATTCACTAACCTCACACACACTTTGTGATGCTTCATACTGGATATATTATTCTGCATTGATACACATGTAGGTTGGAAAACTTTATAGTCATGTTTATCTGTGCATCACCAGCATTGTAATCTACAAAGTTTCATGGAAAGATATTTTTTTTACTTTCGTTGTTGGCTTGGCATTATGACTACATTCATCGATCTCACACACACTTTGTGATGCTTCATCCTAGATATCTTCTACATTTATATACATGTAGGTTTATTGGAAAACTTCATAGTCCCCAATATACCAGTGTAAAAGTCCACTATCTGAGTGCCCTTCATCTTACATGTACTCTTACAATTCCAACACTCCATTCAGTTCTTATTTGTTTGCACGATCCTCCTCTGAAAATTAACTTCCATATTTGTTGGATGTTGCCAAGTCTTCAATTAAAGACTAATTCTTCATGTTGTTTATGCACTTGTGTTGGTCTTTCTTGAAATTCAGGTGATCCTTCTCCCAATTGTGGTTTACTTTTCCATGCACAACCACTTGCATCCCAACAATGCATCATAGGTTGGTTTTTCATAGCAATCACTAAAATATCCATTAAATTTTTTTGATCAATGATCTTTATCCTTTGTGCAACCAATACTCCTTTCATATCAATGCCATACTGATCTATGCCATACAAATGAAAGTTAGAAGACCATAGAAATGGTGCCCCCAAGTACTTCCATGTCTTTTTAGGAAATACAGTCATTCTAGATCCTTCATCAACAATCACTTGCATCAAATTATGGTTTAGCAACTCTATATGGATCAATGTCGATTTCTTCTTGATATCAATCATCAAGACTATCGGGTCAATGTATTTATCCCTTACTATTCTTCTTCTTATCTTTCGTCAACATTGCATATCTTCTTCTCCTCTTGTCCACCACTATTTGTCCTACCATTTTATACAATTATGCTATTGCACATAGTAAAATACATACCTTTACATTGATATTCATCTTTAGCACTTATGCTGCCAACTATTGTGTTGATGTCTCCTCATCTTCAATCATGATGGGTTCCTTCAAATTTATCTTGGATCAATTTCTCTTGATTGGTATTTTGCATCCCTTCCTTGATCTACACATGTGCTTATTACCATTTCTCCTCCTTTATAGGGTTCAAGTATTGCTTCATTCCCATTTTTTATGCCCAATTAACACATGCTTCTCCTATGGTTGTTGCTAGTTTTGTTGAGGCTTCTTGATGTCAATGAAATTGAAATTCTACCAATTGCCTTCTTCAAGAAATTTGTTTCCTTATGGTTACTAGCTTAGGACCATCCACACATCATTGTGTTATTTTGCTCATTACCCCTTCGTGTTGGAGCATTTGTACAATTACGTGTGAAGTGTCCCCACTCTTGACATATTTGACACTAAATGTTGGCCTTTTGTATGAGTCATATTGCAATCGACCTTTCTCCTATGGATTGATTTCCTTCTTGTGATTGCCTTCTTCCTTGGTGATTATTCTTTACCCACCACTTGTTGCTCCTTGTCCACTTTTTGAAGTGGTGGAATTTTTGTCTTTCACCTCCTTTTGCACTGTTAATATTTGGTGTATTGCACTTCTCAAGTTAAACAAGCACTCCACAACATGTCCCACAAATTTGAAAATATTACAATATACCATTTTTAGAAAATTGACATTGGTGTGTCCTTATTTACAATCAAAACACCAAATGTCAGTTTCCAACTTCATAGTACAATGAAACTTTTTCAGCATAGTGTGAGGCTAATACTTCTATGCTTTTTCTAGTCTATAAAGCGATTAGTTGACATTGAATTTTTTTGTGGTCTTCTAAGGTAGCAATATTGAATGAGTGCCTCTTCTATTAAGAATCCTTGCAAGCTTGTTCAACACATATTCAATATATGGAATAATAAAACCTTTAGATTTTCTAGCAAAGTTATTATCAATTCTATCAGAGGTCAATGTAGTAATAGGTTACTACCTTTGAGGTTCCCATTGTTTTAGAGTTACAAAACCTTCATGAATAGTAAATCAAAACCTCCAAGACTCTAAAATTTTTGAGTGAATACAAAAAAAATGATTTTCTCAAAGGGAAGTGATTGGATCACAAGCTATATTGATGGAGCAATTAACTCATATAAGTTAAGCATTAGCAGACATGAGTAAAGTACTAGTATATTGGAGCAATTTGCTTACCTTATGGAGAAAATTGCTCATGGATAGGTAGAGGGATAAAAATAAATTAATGGATCCCAAGGAAGATATTTGGAAAGTGATATTTTGACATGTGGTACCACCAAGCATTTTAGAGGCCTTGTAACTCATTTAAGAGTGTAATTAAAGGCACCAAATCTTTATGTTACTAGGAGAAAGAATTTCCCATCCAAGGTAACTCATGGATGAATTCTATATTTATATAGGAGATATGGACTTCATTGTAAACATCTTTTGGCCTTGAGAAATTCAGAGTTGCACTATGTAAAACCCACATTATGCTCTTTCTTTTTAATATTTATGAGAAATTGATGTGTCTTTTTCTCTCCATTAGTGAATTTACCCTCATGGATGATTGAATGAATGGTGATTGTGGTACTACCATTTTGTCCATCTTGTCATTCCTATCACAATTTCATTTCATATGAATGGAAATACATTATTTTTATTTAATTTTATTATGTTGATTAATCTTACACTCTCCTCGCTATGGTTACGACCATATTTACTTTTAATTTCTTACAGTCTAAACTTCATATTTTATTTTATGCATTTTTTTGTGTGGAAAACATCCCAAAAGAGATGCCACTTTCGGGTAAGACCCAAGGAGGCAAGGGTATACATTCCATCAAAATTGCCCAGGATACGAACCTGGCCTACCACCTTTGGCATACTCAAGGAGTAAACAAACACACAATAAGTTTTAAAATAAATAAATAAATAGATAAAAATAAAAATAATAAATTAAAATAAAAAACATTCTCCTTGAGTGTGTCAAAAAGATAAAGCACAACCAAACACACACACAATAAGATAAAAAAAATACAACACGAACCATACAAAAAAAACACAAGAACAACATAACAAAACACAAACATGACAAAAACAACAGAACACTACAAATACAACCAACAAAAACATGAAAAACAAAAACAACTCAAACCTAAAAAATTAAAATAAAAAAAAAATAAAAAAAAAACAACCAACAATATACAATCAACAAAAACAAAAAACATAGAAAACACTCACACACAAAAACATGAATTAACACAAACATACATAAAAACAAGAACAAGAACAAAAAAAACACAAGAACAACAAAAAACAACACAAAGAACACAAAAATAAAACAAAAAAACACACGCCTCAAAAAACTAAAAAAAAAAAATTGAACATAACAATGACCTTTCTAGACCAAAAGACTAATAAGGCAAGAATCAACAGAGGAAACAAAAGAAAGAATAGTTTGAGCTAGGGAACTAATATACCCTGATTGAACCAAAGAGAAGCAAAAATAGAGCAAGAAGAAACTAGGTACCTTCAGAACTGGAGCCATCCAAAGAAATGATAGAAAGAAGAGCTTCCCTTATTTGCGAAACCCACCATCTAGGAGGGTGGCCATAACAAGTAAGATCACCTTTGTCCAAAGCCCAATTAGCTACAACATAAACACTCTTGTTTTGATATTTGACCACATGATTGTAATCAACTTTCAAAAATCCCATATGGATTAATTGAATCTTCTCAATAATTCTTTTTATTCTCCAATCAACCTTATGATTCTTAGAAGGAGTCTTCAAAAGATTAATCATGAGTTGAGAGTCAAACTCAACTAACATATTTTCCCATCCAACCTTAGTAGCCTCTTGAAGGCCTTTGAGGATACCATACCCCTCAACAAGGTTATTAGAAAGAATACCCAAATTCTCAAAAAAAGTAAAAACCAGGGAGCCATCTAAAAGTCTACCAATTCCTCCCGCACTAGCTTTTATAGGGTTCCCTCTAGAGGCTCCATCAGTATTGACTTTACCAAAATATTTAGGAGGAGGTTGCCAATTTCTTGTCCTATCCATCGTACAAATACTCACATTCCCTTTAATTTGGTTGCACTTAGAATATTTAATCTTGAATATTTGCATAACTTGATCCTATCTTTGGTGGAAGTTTTGGGGGTGATTAAGGAGTTGATGGACTAATTCAATTAAGTTGGCTACGGTCTTTTGCCAAATATAGTGAATATCCTTCCTATCTTGATTAAAATTTGGCTATTTATTTCATTCCAGATATTCCAAAGAAGAATTGTAGAACCCATCCAAACTAACTGCTAATAAAATGATCAACACTCTCTTGTCTAGGCCAATCCCTCCAAAGTTGTTCAAAAGTAAAAAAATTGGACCACTGTAAGCCAAGTAAAGTGGTCATTCTCCTCCATAGCTCAGAGGATAAAGTACACTCAATAAAAATATGGTTGAGAGTTTCTACATTCTCTCCACACATTTCACATCTAAAAGGGCCATGAAAACCACGCTTCATAAGTTGCTCACCAGTAAGCACCCCATGATGCAATAAAAGCCAAGTAAAGAACCTCACCTTAGGCTAGAGCTTTCGAGCCTACAACTGAGAAAATATGTTAGAATATTGGTTGTGATTATTATGGCATAAGGTAAAATAACCTTGAGCAACTAAATACTCACCCTTAGTAGCGTTGTTCCATCCAAAAAAATATTTTTCATGGGACCAAGAGAGAGATCTCATATGAAGGATACCTTGGGTATCTTGTCTTTGCCTTTCTAGGATTTGAATAAGCCAGTCCTCAATAGGGATCCAATATCTACCAACCTTTGAATTACCAGTATGGTACCAACAATAATTAGCCACATTTATCCAGTTAGCTCAGTGAAGCTCCTCCACCCAAGGCCTCCAATCGGGAAACTAAGTTATCAAAGGCTTGTGACCATACCAAGAATCTATCCAAAAATTTTCCTATTATCCATTATGAATAATCCAAAATAAAATTTTCTTTATTAAATCCTCACCAGTATTAAGAACTGCTAAAATGGGAGAACCTTTGGTAGGAAGATGATAGCGAACAAGGTCTTCAGGATTTTTGTTCTCAGCATATTTAGCATGAAGATTATTGGTCCAAAGAGCATAGGGGTTATGCAGCATCCTCCAATATAATTTAGTAGCTACATTTTTTTTTTTGTTAACAGAAGATCGGAATCCTAACCCCCCTTCATTCTTAGGAAGACATAAAGTGTCAAATTTCACCAAGGCCCATTTTATTTTTTTCTTAGTACCACTCCAGAGGAATAGATGACTTATTTGATCTAGTTCTCAAAAAATAACCTTTGGGGTATTCAACACGGAAGAAACATAAATAAGAATAGCTTGAAGGACTGATTTTACCAAGGTGATTCTACCCCCATAATAAAGCCACCTGTTGGTCCACTTTCCAATTTTTTTCTTGACTTTGTCCAATAACCAATTCCAATATTATTTTTTTGCTTTTGAATATTGATGGGAATACCTAAATAAGTGATCATAAGGGAGGAATTCTTATATCTTAATTTATCTAGGACCATGGATTCCTGTATGGCAGAGCAGTGAAAGAAAATAACTTTAGATTTATCTTCATTGATCAACTGCCCAGTAGCCTTAGAAAAACTACTAATGATTTGGTTAATATTAGAAGCTTCCTTAACTGTAGATTTACCTAAAAGAGTAGAGTCTGTAGAATTGTGAACTAGTTTATTATTCTCAGCACTGTTAAATAACATTTACACTGCCGGGAATAGCACACCGGCGAACGGAACTGTTACATGGTTGTAACAGTTCATCTAATAATGCAATACAGCCAAAGAAGGTTAAGTACGCTAACATCCCCATTTATTACATTATTTGGGTAATGTAATAACTAATAGCTATACTAACATCCCCTTACATTATTTTGCAATACAAAGTGAGCTGCGAAACAATTCAAATTTGACACGTCCAAGTGCCTTAGTGAAAATGTCTGCAACTTGAGCATCGGTGGGAATGTGCTGAAGCTGAATTCGGTGCTTTGGAACTTCCTCTCGAATGAAATGACATTGTGTGTCAATGTGCTTTGTTTTTTCATGATGGATTGGATTCTTGACGAGGTTCAGAACACCCTGATTGTCGCAAAACAAGTGTATTGGAGTTTTTGATGGATGGCCCATACTTGTCAGAATGCGACGTAACCATATCACTTCGCACACAGCTTCATGTGCGACGTGATATTCTGCCTCTGTTGAAGAAATAGCAACCACCTGTTGCTTCTTGCTGTGCCAAGATACAGGACCGGATCCCAGATGAAAAATGTATCCAGAAGTTGACTTGCGATCATCAAATGATCCGGCATAGTCGGAGTCCGTGTATCCTTGCAAGAAGAATTTGTTGTTCCTCTTGTATTCTAGGCCATATTCTATAGTACCACGGACATAGTGAAGAACACGTTTTGCTGCTTTCCAATGAGTAATCTTAGGCTCCTGCATGAACCTCGAAAGATAGTTTACAGCAAATACGAGATCTGGCCTAGTATTGGTCAGATATATGAGACTCCCAATCAACTGTCGATAGAGAGTGATACAGCCAAATAAGGTTAAGTACGCTAACAGAGTCATCAAAAAATTGAATATGAGAGATAGGTCTAGATCCATGAGCAATGGTAACTCCATCAAGGATTTTGTTTTCCCTCTTTTTGGTTATAGTCCTACCCAAGCATTCCGCAAGAATGATGAATAAATATGGGGATAACAGGTCACCTTGCCTAATACCTCTGGAAGTTGAGAACGACTGAGATAGACTACCATTGATAAGAACTGACTAGGAAACTGAAGAGATACATCCCATAATCCAATCCATCCAATCCTTAGAGAAACTAAATTGCCTCAAAACTTTGATAAGGAAGTGCCAATCCACTCTGTCATAAGCTTTGGATAAGTCCAACCGAATGAACATGGAAGGATATTTTTGCATATCCATGGAATGGATGGCTTCTTGAGCAAGAACTATATCATATACTATTTGAAACCTTTCCACAAAAGCCCCTTATTCAGGGGAAATAATCTTATGCAAAAGAGGCTTCAACCTATCTACCAGGATCTTAGTAATGATTTTGATAATAACATTACATAAAGCAATAGGTCTAAAAGCTGAGATATGATCAACCTCTTGAGATTTTAGAACAAGAGTAATATAAGTTTTATTGATAACCTTTAAAATTTCTTTGGATTTCCTGGCTTCTTCCACCACCTCTAATAAATCAACATGAAGGATATCCCAAAACTCTTGGTAGAACTCAATAGGAAAACCATCGGGACCTAGGGTTTTTCATTTTTGCATTTTAAAAACCACCTGTTGAAGCTCATTGATAGTAACAGGAGCCATTAAAATAGAGTTCTCCTCAAAAGTGATAAGATAAGGGATTGCTTGAAGAACATTTTGTTGAGAAGTTGAGTCAAGAGGAGTAACAACAAAAATATTGGAAAAGTAATCGACAACAATAGAGTTCATTCCATCCCAATTATAGACAACATCTCCAAAATTTGTGATATCTTCAAGCTAGAAGAGATTTGTGAAAGAAATTTGTGTTTTGATCTCCTTATTTGAGCCACTGAATTCTAGATTTTTGCTTCCATAAGATTTTTTATCTTTTTTCCCATTCCTCTAACTGAGTTGTGAGTTTAATTTCATCTGCACTTCTATTCTCTTTGAGGCCATCTAAACAGATTTTCTTATTCAAATTTTCAAGTTGAGCAATAACTTCATGTTTTTTTTATGAACATCCCCAAACTCCTTCCAGTTCCAAGTCTTGATTTTGGATTTAATGTATTGCAGTATTTTGGTAAAACAAAACATCTTAGTCCCATACCTAGGTTTACCTTCCTTCCACCATTGATGCACACGAGGTCTAAAGGAACTATCTTCGAGCCACATTAATTGAAAATGAAAAGGAGAGAAACTCATATTGGTTTTCCACATTTCCACCATTACTGGCCAGTGATCTGAACCAACATTGTTTAGCGTATTCACTTTAAGAATGTGATCATGGATTAAGAATTTTTTAGAGAGAAAAAACCTATCCAATATCTCCATTATACAAGCTAATACTTACCTTCTATTAGACCAAGTCATAAAGCCATTATCTGGTTGGATGTCCACAAGATGGAGGTTTGAAATATATTCACTCATGAGGTTAGTGCTTTTATCCAAATTTCTATTTCCCCTCATTTTATCATCTAGAGAGAGGATGGTATTGAAATCTCCTCCAATCAAGATCCAAGCTTCAGGAAAATGAGAGATAATATGAGTTATATCCTTCCACTATATTCTTTTTTCCTCCAAAGTAGTCGGAGCATAAACAATAATGTAGAGCATAATTTGGTTGGAATGTCTACTTTGAATAGCTATAGCTAATATACCCCAAATGCAAACCATATGGTGAATAACTACCTCTTTTGGGTCCCAAATACAAGAAATGCCACTATAAGTCCCCTGGGAATTGAGGGAAATCACTTTTCCAGCTAGCCAAATTTTACTAGCTATTGAGTCCATATCCTCCATTGACATATTTGTTTCTTGAAGGAAAACAAGATGTGGATGATTTATATGAATCATTATTCTAATTTCATTTTGTTTTGAAAGACTCCCTTTGAGTCCTCTAATATTCCAAGTGATGATCTTCATAAATACCAAGGCTAAAAAAGTTGCAAAGGGCATTAATCTTACCTTCCTCTACAGGATTTTCACCTTCTTTTACCATATGATATTGATTGGTCTTGTGACCTGCCTTTTGATTAGAATCCATCTTCAGTTTTTTTTCCTTGTTTCTTGACTTACTTCCATTGAATTTGATATGGCTTCTAACCTTGAAGAATACTCATACACAACCAAAATTTTACTAGAGGGTTCAACAGAGTCTATATTGGGACCTGTATTATTTGAAGTTTTGACATTTAAAAGATTGTTTTTCTTTGTAAATTTTATCCCCTTTTTTTTCTATTGAAAACCTTTGATTTGTTGGTTTGTCTCCGAGTTCTTCCCTTCATCTTTAAATTGTGTTTCTAAGATTTTTATTTCTATTATTTCCCCTTCCTCACTTGGGATATCATTTGTGGAAAGGATTTCAAACATATTAGTAGATGACGTTGATTGATACTTCATAACTATTTTTTTCTGAGTGTTCTTCTTCTTAGGAATTTGGAAACCTACTAAGTTTATATATTTTTTCTTTTGATCAGGTATTTTATTTGGGCAAGCACTAGCAAAATGACCATATTCATGGCAAATTATACAACGAAAAGGAATGTTCTCATAGTCCACTACTTGCTCCCAAGTGTCTTCTCCAAATTATAATGTGCTATTTTTAGGTAGGGGTTTGTCAAAATCCATTAAAACACAAATCCAAGCATAAATAATATGTTCAAAAATTTGAGTACAATCAACAGTCAACATAAAAGTTTCTAAAGAGTTTCCAATTGAAGAAAAAATAGTAGGATTTCAAAATTCAATAGGGAGGCCAGAGTCTAACCCACACGGGAGCTATAGAAGGCATCTCTTCTTTGAATTTAAATTTAGTATGCCAGGGCTTCATGAAAAGTGAGTCTAACCCAAACAGGACCTGTAGAAGGCATCTCTTCTTTGAATTTAAATTTAGTATTCCAGGGCTTCATGAAAAGCCCTACCCTTCCAAAAAACTAGGGACCTTCTTGAAATTTTTTCTCTCTATGTTCATTATTAGCAAATAAAACAAGAAAATAACCATTTGGATAAATAGATATTTGTAACTCACCTTTAGTTTTATAGCTTTTTGTAGCCCAAAATTTCAAAGCATATAGGCTCAGACGAAAACCCATGAACCGACAAATTAGTCCTCTATTTTCCATATCTTCAATGCTAGTCTAAATGTTACCCATATCAAGCTTAACAATAGGAGTTCCATCAATTGCTTTAAGATATCTTGAATCTATTTTCCTGGGATCAATATTAGGTATTCTTAGAGGTTTATGGGAAGCCCTAAGATTAATATTAGCATTGGGCTAAGGCTATCCACCACGAAGGGTATTTCTAAAATTTATTTTTGAGGTCGAGTCTTCAAAATTATTACCCTTGATAGGGGTTTGCACAGTAGATTTATTTTGTAGGTGCATCTTAGCACCAACTTCACTTGAAATTTGAGCCATTTTTTGATCAATTTCTTGAAACTTTTTTTGTGATCTCTTTAATCCTTGCCCTAGACATTGTGGAAAGGTATGGTTTTCACTTTTATTTTGTGCAGCAAATTGGAAGTCGTTGTCACTCAAGTTCACAACATGATCTATTGAAAGACATATTTCTAACCCTTATTGGATCCCTTGCAACATATCCTGCTAAAATATTAAGTATAAACCACAAAAATATTGGCCGCTAGGGCCCTAAGGCCCTAAAAAACAATCTCTAAAGCTGCTTAAACTCAATCTAGATGAAATCCTCGCATAATCACTTGCCAAAAATCTCATTCATATATAGGGATGCGCTAGGATATGTGTTGCTAAAAATGATCTAAAAATTGGTGGAGACGTTCTAGGGTTTTTCAGACATCTACCCTCACATTTTTAGCTCAATCCAAGTCCAGATGAGTGAAATATGGCCAAAACAAGTTCGATAGTTTGGGTAGTCTTGCGAAAAACATCCCTCCTCATTCAACCTATTTTCTTTATTTTTGACTCTCCTAATCCGTTGTCATTTAAAATAGCATTCTTTATGCATTTTAATTTTCATATTTACTTTCTGTATTTTACTTTCTTGCATTTAAGTTCATGTAGTTAGAGTAGATCAGTTAGCTTTTACCAAGGATAGTAGGGAGTTGACCTAAATCTAGAGGTTGGAAGTGTTGGTCATCAAATCTGCCCAGGAAAGGATTTGGGTAAATGAATGCACCCTAGACCTGGACCAACATTGAAAGGCCGAAGGGAAGAGATGCCCCTCATGCCAATATTCAAAGAAAGGCCGGATTCTAAACTACACTACTTGATTGTTTAAGATAAGGGTGCAGGAAAGAGATAAACAGAGTAAGGGTGCAGAAAAGAAATAAAAGAGTAAGGGAAGAAATTTTAGTAGTTTAATGGTGGGAAAGAACCAGAAGCACAATTACTAGCCAATAACTTGGAATAGCAGTAAAGAAAACCAAGAATCAATGAAATGAACATAGTATTAGCCCTCTTATGTATCCTCTGGACGATTTCCAGAATTCTCCTTTCCATTTCATCGAAATTCAGGGTTCAGAGTGACGACGATTAAGAAAAGTGAATATAATAGAAGCACTATTCACAGGCAGCATAAAAGAAGGCCAACACGACGTATTCCTCTCCTATGTATCCTTTGAGAAAATTTTAGGGTTCAGTCCCCAATCACACACCTAAATCCAGAGTTCAGAATTATAGTATGCAAATGAAGAAAGATGAAAGAAATAAATGCAGAAGGAAGCATACAAGAGAGAAATAGAGTCCAAAGATCTTTAGTATTAATCGCAGGAATACAAGTTACAACATCTTTCTAGTAGAAAGTTCCCCCCCTTACATTACAATGCTTGGGTTTTTATAGAGGACCCGACCCTCTGAGCCATAATTGCACAAAATGGAGTACATCCTCGAAACCTAAGAAGTCGGCTCCTCGCGGCCCTCGTGATTGAGCTCTCAAATATGTTGCCAAAATTGGAAGCTACGACCGGGTCAGTCGTGGAAACTTGCATTAATGATCCTTCTGAGCATCCTTGGCTTCTGGGTGCAATACTCGAGTGGTGATCATGCTTTTTAGGCTCTTCTTTAGAGACTGATACTTCATTTCCAATTGCCAAAAATGCGTAGTGGGCTTACCAGGCATAAAAAATGCATTTATGAGGCACTTGATCGCCTCGAGAAAATACCTAGCTTGGAGCGCATGCCTTTTGAAGCGCTTCGCTAAATTTTCTTTTGCACTTTGCTTCACAATGGATTTGATCCAAAGAAGATTCTCCTTGATTTGTACTTTGCATGGTTGAGCTTCGTAAAACAGCTTCGGGGGTGGTGAGAGCCGAAGTAGATTTCTTCCTCAAAATGGGGTCTTCACTTCTCGCTGCTTCGCTGTGCCAAAACTACTTCGACGAGGTCCTTCACCTAAAGTAGATACTTCGCTGATGAGTCTTTGAAATGCTTTGCTGCGATCCTTCTTCAAAACTACGGTTCGGGGGTATTTCGGCCGAAGTGCATTCTTGCCTTCAAAATGCATTTTTTTTGCTTCTACTTTGGGTGAAAGTACTTCGCATGAAAGTTTGCCAAAGCAGATGCTTCGCAACGAATCTCGGTGAAGTAGAAATGGTTCGCTGGTGCGGGGGCCCGAAGTGGGTGCTTCGGCGGCTTTTCGGCAAAGTGTTTTCAAAGTTGCGCTCCTTCAAATCCCGCTTCACGAGCTTCTTGCCCGAAGTAATATTTTGAATTGCTTCGGGCCCGAAGTAATTTTCTTTCTTCTTTCTTTGCATTTTGCTTTGGTAACACTGCTTTGCAAGATTTTCGCTTGAAGTACCTGTTGGAAATGCTTCGGGCCCGAAGTAGTTTTCTTGCCTTAGCCAATTCGGACCATGATTTTCCTTCGGCAAAGCTGTTCTTTTGAAATGTCGTTTGAATGCTGCTTCGCAAAAATTTTTCTCGAAGTAACTACTGGAAATGGTTCGGGTGTGAAGCTCTTTTTTTACGTCTTATTTGAATTCCTTCTTCGACAACGCCGCTTCGCAAGGTTTTTGGCTGAAGTAGTTTTTTGAGGGACTTCGGGCCCGAAGTAGTTTTCATCCTTAGCGATTTCTTTTGGCGAAGCTATCTTCCTTAGCTTTTTCGACAATGAAGCTCGTTATTCTTCATTTTATGTACAAGGGGGTGGAAGGGAAAGCCAAAATTGCTATAATGCTTGAAAATGTTGTTTCTAAAAAAAACAAGGGGACAAAATCATGAAATTGAAAGAATTACTTTACAAGAAGTTCAATTTTTCTACCCCATTGTGCAATGTGACAAAATTGTCAACATTCTTGGTGGCTCATGGGAAAATGAGCTCGTCTCGGTGGGAGAACCCTCAGCCTTGATCCATTGGGCCAAAGTTACCTCCAGACCCTTCTCCCTTTTCAATCTCCTAGGGTGCTTCCACGGCTTGTTCTTCTTCTTCTTCTTCTTCTTCTACTGCTTCCTCTAGTGCGGCTTCTTACTGTGGTGATGGGGCAAGGTGATCGCAGATGCGCTTCATGGTTTTGTGGACATGAGCCCAAGCACCCTTCGAGAAAGGCTCTTGATCTTGCAATACCTTAACCAAAATACGAAACCAATCAATTTTCCCGATATCAACATGTTTGGCCTTGATGTACAAGTCATTCAGGCAGGCTGTAATCTTGTAGTGTCTCAGAATGAAATCTGTGACCTTCCCCTCTATTATAGGCTCTGCCCATTCGTCTATCTCTAAGACGTCACCTTCAAACTGAAGCCATGTTCGCTTAAGCTCTTCCTTTTTCAAAAGGTTCCCATCATCATCCATGAAGCTCGAGAAACCTAAAGAAGAGAGATCCTGGAAATAACCTAGCGATGTGCACTGCTCATTCTCAAAAATGTCCAGGATGTCCTTCACCTTTTGTGCCTTCCTCACCTTTGAAAAGAAGGCACAAATTGTGGCTTGGGCCGTGGACCAATCTCTAGCCGTTTGACTCATTGCAGCAACCTGCAAGTCATGATATTTCATTCTTTGGACATCCTGCGTCTATCAAACAACTCCAAGATTTCTTTTTCATGCAACTGCTGCTACAACTGCAATATCTTGCTTTCAACTTCCTTGGCCTTCAGATCATTCTTGGCCTGTCTCTGTGCTTGGTTCTGAGATGTACACTACAGTTGTAGTATTTGCTATTTTAGGGCGTGTGCTTCCTTTTTCATCAACTTACACTGCTTCTCTGAATCCTCCAGCTTGGAGTGGATTCTAGCTAGCTCTTCTTCCAACTTACTGTTGGCATTTTTTGCTTTAAATCTATGTTGATTAGTGATGTTTGCATTCGCACGAAAAGTTTCGATCTTGACGTGCATAGATTCAGATTCATTATCAACATTCAAATGCTCCAAGTCCTTGGATTTGTCTTGGTAGTCATAGTCTCTGGAGTCATTTCATCCAGGGGCTTCTGGACCTTGGGGATATTTTTTACTTTATGCAACTTCCCAGCCTTCAAATCGAAGACAATGCATTTTAGGCCAGAGAGCGCCCTCTCTTCTTCCTTATCCACCACTCTCGAAGTTTTTCTTCACCCCAATTCTTCAATTCTTCTTTCAAATCATCCTTCGCATTTCTCCAAAATGTGGAGTCTAGAGTTGGGAAGGGATGCTGGTCCGGGTCAAACTCAATCTCCATGGGGTAAAATTCATGCCAGGGAGGCAATGTCCTCATCCTTTCTACATGCCACTCTAGATCCTTCCCATTGGGATTATTTCTTTGCTCCAAAATTTTAGGGTGGGAGCAAACATGAAAGTTTTTGAATTTTAAATGATCCCTCATCACTCCCAAGGGATCATAGAGCCATTGTTGAGGAATTTGGAGCAGGCCAAAATTGGCAAGATTTTCCTCCAGGAATGCGTTATGCTTTAAGGCAAATACATTAATTACCCCCATTTTGAAGGGGAAGTCACAGGTATGTGCCCATTTTGACCATGGCTGTAGATGGTGTTTGTTACATCACTCTGTCGAGCGACATCCAACACAAATTGGTACTCAGAGGGGAAAACAGGGAGCAAGAAGGGCTTTCCTATAAATCTGAATAGGCGAATCACCAGCCCTTGTGTCAACTGAAAGATGTACCCCTTATTTTACATTACCACTCTATCTCTCAAATTGAGGGGCACCCGAGGGAAAGAGCCCTTTAAAAAATGCATAGCAGGTCCTAAGAACTACTGATTAAAAGAATAATAAGACTTTATCCTCAATAGGAGGGGAGTCCACTGGTACATAGGCAGAGGATTTCCATCCTTACCACTCAGAGAAATAGCAATGTGGGGGAATTGCTAATGTACGTGATAGAAAAATAACCAAACAAGGAAAGAACAGGTATGAAGTACTAGCCCGTCGTCGAATTCTTCATGCTGGTGAGCCGCGTATGCAAGGTTCAGGCCACCCATTCTGCCCAATCAAAGAAAACTAGGTTGGTGTTTGGTCTCGAAGTATCAGGGGTGTAGAATTCCCCTCTCAAAATACATTCTGCTAAAGACACCTGCCAAGGTTGCATCGAAGCATCTGTCGACAGGCCTGCCACCCATGCAATGATAGAAAAAACATCGATGTTCTTGAAGGTCGTTAAGGGTAAGGGCATTTGGGGTAGCTTGCCTGAAGGGAGCTCACTTTTGACGTTCTCAAAAAAAACATTTCAATATGAAGTTGTTGGAGGTGAACCTCTCCATCTGTTCTCTCAGAATGATGTTGTGAATGAAATAGCCCTTGGGCGGACCTTACTATGGCACGAAGGCTGCTTGTACATCTTCCTTCAAAATGGAAAACAATTTATGACTCAAAGAGTCCAACACTTAACTGGATGCAGGCTGGTAGTTTTGCACGATAGCATAGATTAAATCTGGACAATGGTGAGCAGGAGGGGTCAAATACCAATAAATCTAAGAATAATATGCAACAGCTCTCTTATTCTCTGGGGTGATTCTGCTCGTCATAAAATCAATAGTGCATCGGAGGTCGGACACACCCTTAGAGAGCTCTGTGTCTCTAATTTTCTTCGACCCATCAATTGGTGGTTCTTTAAGTTGTTCCTCCTTAGAGTCTTCTCCTTCTTCTATCGGCTACTTTTCAGGGCGAGGGGTGAGATTGATCATCTTTGGTGTATGCTTTTTCTCTTCCTTGCCCTTCTTTGTTTTTTCAGGGCCTGCTACTTCCGGTTCCTTTCCTTTCTCCTTGGAGTTTTTCTTCCCCATGCTGGACATATTACAGTAGAAGCAGGGCTTACAGTGCAGGGGACTTTGGCACCAAGAATTTCAACACAAAGGGCGTAAGACTTGCAGATTAACAACAAAGGCTCTTAGTCTTGCATGAACTGATGGATGAATAACCTTCTCCCTGCTAGGGCCTCACGTTTTATAGCCTTAAAAGGCAACTACCTGAATTTATGGCACCTACCATAATTAAACTTATGCTTCGGATAGAGGAGATTGACGTGCTCTTTGATTGGCTCTATAGCAGCGTAGTACGTGGGGCCACATGTTTTTATGATTATGCCTTGCATTGGAGACACAAACCACTGCCACCTCGTACCTGGGTGCAAGATTTTCTCTTAACCGAATCACCTCGAGATGTGCTCCACCACTTTTTCCTTAAATTCATCCACTTCAAACTTTTTTCACGGTTGTTGTCTACATGTTCTTCGAGACACGTTTTAAATGCTTCCACTTTGGCGAAGTTGAAATCATCATTGAAAATGCTTCACGACGAACCTTTGGTGCAGGCTGTTTTTCAACGCTTCGGGCCTGAAGTAGTTCTTTCTTGCTGCGTCACTTTTTTGCTTCGTGGAATACTGACCCCCCCAAATCTCGTCTTCTTGGAAAATACTTCGCAAAACTCCTTCCCGAAGTAGCTGCTTGAAACGTTTCGGGTGCAAAGCTCTTTGCGTTGGCTTTTCCCTTTTGATAATGCCTTCCAAAAGGTCTTCCGAAGACCTTTTGGAAGCCAAAGTGCTTCGCTGCAAAGCATCTTGCGTTAGTTGCTTCGCATTAGAATTTGCCAAAGTTTGTTCCTCTTAAAAATGGTTCGCTAGATTTCTTTTGAAAACTGCTTTGCTCATACTCCTTTTGTGAAGCATTTTTCATGCCTTAGTTTCAAATTTTGCTTAATCTTTTGAGGGTAAAGTGCTTTGCTGCGAACCTCCTTGCAACCGCTACTTCGCATCAAAAGTCCCCGAAGGAGATTCTGGAGTATAACACTTAGTTTTTGCAATCTCGAAACAAGATGTATATACACAAATGAAAAATTATATACAAAAGTACATACACATTTTTTTTTTTTTTTAGTGTTTCACCTCAGCGATGAAAAGTCTTCATATGAAGACCATTAACAAAAATTGGTAATACCTGGCCATATGCATCTTTGAGGATGAAAGAGTTGGCCGAATTCACCTTCATGATTTCGAACGGTCCATCCCAGAAAGCATCCAACTTGTCATGATTTCCAGGCTTGGCCTTCTAGGAGTCCCACTTCCATACTAGATCTCCCACTTTGAATGTGCGATCGAATGATTTTTTCTTGAACCAATCTCGGGTGACCTGAGCATGTTTAGCGAAGCTCTGGTAAGCCTTCTCGCGATCTTCCTCCAACTGTAGTAGCTGAGCCAACCTATTTTCAATTGAATTAACTCCTTCTTCTTCTAATAGCTGCAATGCAAGAATCTCTATGTGGGTAGGTAAGATGGCCTCCTTACCGTAGACCAGGGTGTAAGGTGAAGTCTTGATCGACTTCTTGAAAAAAATTTGATCGGCCCACAAGGCACGATCTAGAAGAAGATGCCAAGTTCTTTTGTTCATCTCTATGAGCTTTCTTAACACCTTCAACAAGGTCTTGTTAGTGGATTCTGCCAATCTATTGCCCTGTGGATAGTAATTGGAGGATACTTTATGATATATCCCATATCGGTAGAAGAAATCATTGATTTTGGCACCTAAAAAGCCAGGACCATTGTCCGTGATGATTGCTTCAGGAATGCCGAACCATGTGATCAACCCTTCAAGGAAGGTTATGACAGTCTCCTGATCAGCATGCTTCATGGGAACTGCTTCGGCCCATCTGGTGAAGTAATCAGTTGCGATCAAGATGAACTTATGCCCAACGGAGGAGTTCAGCGATATGACCCCTATGAAATCCAACCCCCATTGTTGAAAGGGAGTTTCTACTTGTATCGGTTGGAGAGGCATCGAAGCATTTCTGCTTCGGTCGATGAACTTCTGACACTGCTCGCATTTGCGACAGACTGCAAAGGCATCAACAAAGAGTGTGGGCCAATAATAACCCACCTTGATGATTTTTAGCACCGTTGTTCTCCCTACGAAGTGGCCTCCAGATAATCTTGAATGAAATTCTCCCAAGATTCTCCTTTTATCATCATCTTTTATGCACCTGAGAAGGACGCCATCAATGTTTCTAAAAAATAGGCCTTCGGGGCGCAAAGTATATCGGGTGGACCGCATCCTGAAATGCCTTCACTGTGAAGCATTTAGATGTGAAGGACATCTACCAGTATTGAAGTATTCAACTATTTCACTAACCCAATATTTCTCGTCCTCTTCTTGGTTCATGAAGCATTCTTCTACTGGTGAGTCATCCCACTGAGGTTCTGTAGCTTCGGCCGTTACGCTCTTCGCCAGTTCTTGACACAATGCGCGATCGTGAACCAGCTTTGTAGGTTTGATCTCGATGTCGAATTCTTGAATCTTGCTGACCCAACTGACTCTTTTACTACCCAATTCTCCTTGGATGATGAAATTGCGCACATCAGGGTGAATGACAAAGACTGTAACCCAAATTTGGGAGATGAATTGCTTGAATTTCCTAAGAGACTTCATTACTGCATGCACCTGCCTTTCTATGAAATTATATTTTTCTTCATGAGGATTTATCACTTGGCTTAGAAATGCGATGGGGCGCTCTTCGCCATCTTCCCCCTTTTGTGTCAGGATCGCAGCATAGCTCTCAGGTTCTCCTATAGCATATAGGATGAAATCTTGATTGTAGTCAGGGTTGGTCAGGACCGATGCTTGAGCAATTTGGGCTTTTATTTCTTCGAATGCTTCTTTTCTCTCCTTCGTCCAGATGGATTATGCACCTTTCTTCAAGAGCTCAGACATTGACTTGATAACCTGGGTGAAATCTGGGACAAACTTCCTCACGAAGTTGATCTGGACGAAGAAATATTGAAGTCCTTTCTTGTCTACTGGGAGTGGGAGCTTCATTAGAGCCTCAAATCTGTCAAGATCTACAACGAGACCCTTCTCTGATATCGCATGTCCCAACAACTTCCCTTCGCTGACTGCGAATATGGACTTCTTTGGATTGATTGAAATGCCAAACTCTCGACATTTTTTGAAAATCTGTTGTAAGTGTAAGGGGTGATCCTCCCTTCTTCGGGAGAATACGGTCATGTCATCTAGATAGATAACAATAACCTTATTCAAGAGTTCACCAAAAGCTAAATCCATTGCCCTCTGAAAAGTGGCACCCGCATTCGAAAGGCCGAATGGCATTCACTGGTAAGCAAATGTTCCCCACTTGGTAGTGAACATGGTTTTATGCTGGTCTTCATCCCTGACCTAGATTTGATTGTATCCGAAGAAACCATCGAGTAGGGAGAAGCGTTGAGCCCCAGCCATCGAATGCAAGATCTGATCGATCTACGGGAGAGGGTAGTGATCTCTGAGAGAAGCTTGGTTCAGGTTGCGAAAATCCATGCACAATCGTATATCTCCGTTCTTCTTTCTGACTGGGACTAGATTCGCTACCCAAGAAGAATGTTTGATGGGATAAATTATCTTCGCCTCGAGCATTTTCAGGAGTTCGGCCTTCATCAAGACTTCGATCTTTGGATTGACAGGCCTTTGCTTCTGTCGAAAAGGTTTGATCCCTTCCTACAACTCAATTGTATGCTGGATTAGTTGTCGATCATATCCCTTTAGGTCTTGATAAGACCAAGCCACTGTGTCGGGATACTTTCTGCATAGAGATCGGATCTGCTCTAGCTCTTTCGAAGTGCAATCTGTTCCAACTTTTATTGCTTTCCTAGGTTCAAGTTCTAAATCTTGATACTTCTTTGCATTAACTTTGATCTTGTGAGAAACTGCTCGATCATTCTGATCAAAGAGGCTTTCAAGAGTAATTAATCCCTTGGGAACATGATTATTCTTCAATTGAACTAGCCCTTCATATTCTTCTTCTTCAGGGCTTCTGCTCTCAACCGTGGCTACTTCTTGAATCATGAAATTCATAATCTGCTCATCACTATCAAAAACCTGCCAATGCAGATCTCTGTCTGGGATAGAGGGCCTATAAATCATCCTCACAACTTTGGGCTTATGCACCATGTCTTCTACTAGAGAATACTTGGCTGCGATGGATGCTAGAACATCGACATGTCGGTTCTTTTCTCTTGGAATAGACTGCATATTGAGAGATTCGAACTGGTCGAGCAAGTCCCATACCCTATTTCGGTATGACTTGAGATAGTGCTTCTTTGAAGTGCACTTGTTTGTGACTTGATTGCATACCAATTCAGAATCTCCAAAGATTTGGAGATGCTTTATGCCCAACTTTTTTGCTTTCTTGAGTCCTAGGCATAATGCTTCATATTCTGCTGCATTTTTGGTGCAACTCCACACCAACCGGTAACAATATTCCTTCTACTCTCTAGAAGGTGATACTAGAAGAATCCCCGCCCTGGTGCCGTTTTTGCATCGGGTGCCATCGAAGAATAATTTCCATAATCCTTGGGCGAAGACCTTATCTTCTGACTTGATGTGTTTCTCAGGCTTGGCGATGGCATAACATCCCATCTCGGTTTCTATCATGGCATTAAAGTCTACCAATGAAAACTCATCTTCACAACTTAACTGTGCGAGAGACTCCTCGACCAGATCCACCTGCTCTATTCCTTCCACTATCGCATGCACAGGATCGCTGCTTTCTCCTTCGGACATATTTTCTACAAGGAAGGTAGAAGGCTTCTCGTTGTAGATTTTAATCTTCTTTCCTTTGAATGGAATCTCCAAGTGTGAGTAATCCATAGATAGATATCCTCCCAGCTTCGTCGTAAATTCTCTCGACAAGCACATACTGAAGTAGGGCTCAAGGTCAATGACTACCACCTCTTGTATAACTATGATTTGAGGCATCTTGTGTAGTCGAATAGGAATATCCTTGATCACTCCTATAGTCTTCATGGGGGTACCATCCAACTAGAGTACACCATGACTGCTTCACGTATATTCCATCCCTATCTCTTCGCACATCGCCTTCGGCATGACTGTTGTCGTGGCCCCAGAGTCAATCATACAGTTGTGTACAACGTACCCTTCCATCTGTAGAGACATGTAGAATGGTGGTGGCCTATTCTTCCCCGTAATGGATGTGGACAGGGTCTGCACTAGGGCAAGCGGTGCTGCCTTTCTTGCTTTGGTTATCTTTAATGATTCTTGCAACAGGTCCACTTGTCCAGGTAGTTGCAGTGCGTCGTACAGACTAATTTTGGCTGGAATCCTCTTTAGCTCATCCACAATGTTGTACGCCAGGGAACTGGGCACCTCAGGTTCCTTTCTCGGCTCATATTTGGTGTGATACTATTCCATAGCTTCGACCCTTTTTCGCTTAGTCAGCGAAGGAAGCTTGAGCTTCTCTCTAGCTTGCTCCTTTGTTTCCCCCTGCGGTGGATTTGCAGGGGCCTGTTGGACCTTCTCTTTGACTGGTGTAGGCTATCGAGCTTCATTCAGGGCCGGAGGAGGTTGTTGTCCTTTCTCATGGTGAGCATGCACCTTTAAGGGAGCCATTTGAGTAGCATCCACCTCTATCGACCTCTTTCCTCCTCTGGTAAGGACCGCAACTGGCTCTTCTTCACCGATCACCAAGTTGTGATTCATCTGTCTAATGACATTGACTTGACCGCCATGACTACTGCTCGCCAGCGTTTGTACATAGTGTTGGTGCAGCATGCAGGTATTCTCTTCATGAGGATCATTACATGTGGAGCACCAATGTATATAATCGAAAGTGCTCGGTGCTTCATCTATTGCAGCATTTCTTGCCGAAGCTCTTCCTTGCTGGGCCGCTTGATCTTTAGTAAGCGTAGGTGTAGGATAAGATCTTCTCGGTAGAAACTCTTGTTGCGCTTGCTTCTTCTTCATAATGGTCATGTCATTAGATAGGGTCTGCACTATGGAGTTCAGGGACTGAACTTCTTGCAGTATTTTGGCTTGCATGTCTTCGTCTTTGGGAATAGGTGGCAATGGAGCCATTGTTGGTATTGGAGGTAGGGCAGGGTGTTGAAGTGGTGCTGGCAGTACAGGGAATGCCAAAGTGACCATGGGCTACGGAGTCAAAAAAGTGGGAAAATGAATTTGTGGAGCAATGATTTGGGATACAATGGGATTCAGGTTCCAAGATGAGATCGGGAGTGCAGGGGTTGCAGAGATCTGCGAAGCGGCTGCGCTTGCATACTAGGATTGATAGAAATCGGGAAGTATGGGCATCGACATCCTTTGGGGAAGCTTACCCATAGCTATTAGATCCATCTCTGCTTTCTGGGCCAACTCATATAACTCTGGGAAGGTATTGATATTCGAATACCTCACCATCACACTGATATCAGGATTGAAATCCCAAAGGAAATAGTATGTTGCAGCTTCATTAGATGGCCGAAGTCCAACTGGTATTCTTTGCCAGGTTCGAGCGAACCTAACATTGAAGTCAGTGATCTCTTCTTGTGGATGTCTCTGGATCATTGTGAACTCGATGCAGGAGAGAGGTCGGATCGATGGACTCATTGAAGCTTCGCATCAACTACCTGGCTAACTGGTCCCATCCCGTAATGGTATCGGGTGGTAAAGATCTATACCAATAGAGGAGTTTTCCTCTAAGAGACAGAACCAGAAGCTTTACCATAACTCACTCTTTTGTGATGTCATGGATCACCGCCAGAGAAACTATGTCCTGGATGTGCTCCAGAGTAGTCTTCCCAGTTCCATCGAACATTGGGATCTTCTTTATAGCAGCAGGCGACACTTGCCCTTGTCCCGCTAGATTTAGCGGTCCCAAAGAATTCCATGCTGGGAATAATCTGGGCGGTGGTTGCTATTGCTGCTACATTTGTTGTTGTTGTTGTTGTGCCATATTTACTCTTGGATTTTGAGAAATAGGAATTCCCGAAGCTCCTCCTTGATTGCTAACAGGACGACCAATAGGAATGGAGGCACTAGGACGCTTCGGTGAGTTGGGAGGATTAGGAGGAAAGCTAGCCGCTGTGCTATCAGAATTTAGGCCTTGTTCATCAACAATGGCCTCTTGCGAGGATGTTCCACGTAACAAAGACTCAGGGGTGACCAACCTAGATCGTTCCCCAAAGGCATCAATATCTAGCTCAAAGAACTCAGTTTCCTCTCCTCTATTCCTAACTCTCCATCTTGTTTGCATGAAGACACAGACTTTGGTACCGGTATTTATGACTTAAATATTCTCGGGTAAGACAGAGTCGCTAGATGCTAAGAGTCTTTTGGTAATGAGAGCATCGGTTCTCACTACCACTCACAAGGTGAGACTGATCGGGTCCCACCGGGCATGCCAAAAATTGTTGGTCATCAAATCTGCCCAGGAAAGGATTTGGGTAAATGAATGCGCCCTAGACCTGGACCAACATTGAAAGGCCGAAGAGAAGAGATGCTCCTCGTGCCAATCTCCGGAGAAGGCCGGCTCCTATACTACACTACTTCGATGTTTAAGATAAGGGTGCAGGAAAGAGATAAACAGAGTAAGGGTGCAGAAAAGAAATAAAAGAGTAAGGGAAGAAATTTTAGTAGTTTAGTGGTGGGAAAGAACCAGAAGCATGATTACTAGCCAATAACTTGGAACAGTAGCAAAGAAAACCAAGAATAAATGAAATGAACACAGTATTAGCCCTCCTATGTATCCTCTGGATGAGTTCCAGGATTCTCCTTTCCCTTTCACCGAAATTCAGGGTTCAGAGTAACGACGATTAAGAAAAGTGAATATAGCAAAAACACTATTCACAGGCAGCATAAAAGAAGGCCAACACGACGTCTTCCTCTCCTATGTATCCTTCGAGAAAATTTTAGGGTTCAGTCCCCAATCACACACCTAAATCCAGAGTTCAGAATTACAGTATGCAAATGAAGAAAGATGAAAGAAATAAACGCAGAAGGCAACATACAAGAGAGAAATAGAGTCCAAAGCTCTTTAGTATTAATCGCAGGAATACAAGTTACAACAGCTTTCTAGCAGAAATTTCCCCCCCTTTTTACATTACAATGCCTGGGTTTTTATAGAGGACCCGACCCTCTGAGCCATAATTGCACAAAATGGAGGAGTACATCCTCGAAACCTGAGAAGTCGGCTCCTCGCGGCCCTCGTGATCGAGCTCTCAAATCTGTTACCAAAACTGGAAACTACGACCGGGTCGACCATGGAAACTTGCATTAATGAGCCGTCTGAGCATCCTTGGCTTCTGGGTGCAATACTCGAGTGGCCGCCATGCTTGTCGAGCTCTTCTTCAGAGACTGATACTTCATTTCCAATTGCCAAAAATGCGCAGCGGGCTTACCGGGCACGAAAAAATGCATTTATGAGGCACTTGATCGCCTCGGGAAAATACCCGGCTTGGAGCGCGTGCCTTTTGAAGTGCTTCACTAAATTTTCATTCGCACTTCGCTTCACAATGGACTCGAGCCGAAGCAGATTCTCCTTGATTTGCACTTCGCATGGTGGAGCTTCGCAAAACAGCTTCGGGGGTGGTGAGAGCCGAAGTAGATTTCTTCCTCAAAATGGGGTCTTCACTTCTTGCTACTTCGATGTGCCAAAACTACTTTGGCGAGGTCCTTCGCCCAAAGTAGATACTTCGATGAGTCTTTGAAATGCTTCACCGCGATCCTTCTTCAAAACTGTGGTTCGGGGGTATTTCGGCCGAAGCGCATTCTTGCCTTCAAAATGCATTTTTTTTGCTTCTACTTCGGGTGAAAGTACTTCGCACGAAAGTTTGCCAAAGCAGATGCTTCGCAACGACTTTCGATGAAGTAGAAATGGTTCGCTGGCATGGGGGCCCGAAGTGGGTGCTTCGATGGCTTTTCGACGAAGTGTTTTCAACGTTGCGCTCCTTCAAATCCCGCTTCGCAAGTTTCTTGCCCGAAGTAGTCTTTTGAAGTGCTTCGGGCCCGAAGTAATTTTCTTTCTTCTTCCTTTGCATTTTTCTTCGGCAACACCGCTTCGCAAGATTTTCGCCCGAAGTACCTGCTGGAAATGCTTCGGGCCCGAAGTAGTTTTCTTGCCTTAGCCAATTCGGACCGCGATTTTCCTTCGACGAAGCTGTTCTTTTGAAATGTCGTTTGAATGCCGCTTCGCAAAACTTTTGCCCGAAGTAGCTACTAGAAATGCTTTGGGTGCGAAGCTCTTTTTTACGTCTTCTTTGAATTCCTTCTTCGGCAACGCCGCTTCGCAAGGTTTTCGCCCGAAGTAGTTTTTTGAGGGACTTCGGGCCCGAAGTAGTTTTCATCCTTAGCGATTTCTTTCGGTGAAGCTATCTTCCTTAGCTTGTTTGGAAGTGAAGCTCTTTCTTCTTCATTTTATGTACAAGGGGGTGGCAGGGAAAGCCAAAATTGCTATAATGCTTGAAAATGTTGTTTCTAAAAAAAACAAGGGGACAAATTCATGAAATTGAAAGAAATACTTTACAAGAAATTCAATTTTTCTACCCCATTGTGCAATGTGACAAAATTGTCAACATTCTTGGTGGCTCGCGGGGCAACGAGCTCGTCTCGGTGGGAGAACCCTCAGCCTTGATCCGTTGGGCCAGAGTTACCTCCAGACCCTTCTCCCTTTTCAATCTCTTGGGGTGCTTCCACGGCTTGTTCTTCTTCTTCTTCTTCTTCTTCTACTGCTTCCTCTGGTGCGGCTTCCTGCTGCGGTGATGGGGCAAGGCGATCACGGATGCGCTTCATGGTTCGACGGACATGAGCCCAGGCACCCTTCGAGAAAGGCTCTTGATCTTGCAATGCCTTAACCAAAATGCAAAACCGATCAATTTGCCCGATATCAGCATGTTTGGCCCTGGTGTACAGGTCATTCAGGCAGGCTGCAATCTTGCAGTGTCTCAAAATGAAATCTGTGACCTGCCCCTCTGTTATAGGCTCTGCCCATTCGTCTATCTCCGAGACGTCGCCTTCAAACTGAAGCCATGCCGGCTTAAGCTCTTCCTTGGTCAAAAGGTTCCCATCATCATCCGTGAAGCTCGAGAAACCTAAAGAAGAGAGATCCTAGAAATAACCTAGCGATGTGCGCTGCTCATTCTCAAACATGTCCAGGAGGTCCTTCGCCTTTTGTGCCTTCCTCACCTTTGAAAAGAAGGCACAAACTATGGCTTGGGCCATGGACCAATCTCTAGCCGTCCGACTCATTGCAGCAACCTGCAAGTCTTGATATTTCATGCTTTGGACATCAAAGGCTAGTTTGAGTCGGCCTCTAGCTTTTTGAGTGACCTCATCTATGATTGGCCCTCCTTCACCAGTGACACGCTGTGCTTCAGTAATATAGGTCAAAATTGATAGGGCACTGGAGGCCCGAGATCTAAAATTTTTAAGCAAGTGTGAGCGGATTTCTTTGATCCTGCCTCTATCAAACAACTCCAAGCTTTCTTTTTTGTGCAACTGCTACTGCAACTGCAAGATCTTGCTTTCAACTTCCTTGGCCTTCAGATCATTCTTGGCCTGTCTCTGTGCTTGGTTCTGAGCTGTACACTACAGTTGTAGTATTTGTTGTTTCAGGGCGTGTGCTTCCTTTTTCATCAGCTTACATTGCTTCTCTGAATCCTCCAGCTTGGAGCGGATTCTAGCTAGCTCTTCTTCCAACTTGATGTTGGCATTTTCTGCTTCAAATCTATGCTGATTAGCGATGTTTGCATGCGCACAAAAAGTTTCGATCCTGACGTGCATAGATTCAGATTCATTATCAACATTCAAATGCTCCAGGTCCTTGGATTTGTCTTGGTAGTCATAGTCCACTGGAGTCATTTCATCCAGGGGCTTCTGGACCTTGGGGATATTTTTTACTTTATGCAACTTCCCAGCCTTCAAATCGAAGACAGCGCATTTTTCAACCTGGGCCAGAGAGCGCCCTCTCTTCTTCCTCGCCTCCTTCAACATTTTTTTTGTATTTTTTCGAGCTAGGAGTAGCTTCTCAGCTAGAGGGCGTTCCTTCATCATGGACAATTCAGATTCAAATAAGGCTGGATCTCCAACCGAAGGGGTAAACAAATATAAAGAATGAATGGGGGATGCCTCACCAGAAGGTTCGGCGACAGGTGTACTAGGAGTCCCAGCGAGTGCAACAATGCCATGTGAGGCAGGGGAATGAAGAACAGGGTCCGACATTGGGGCACTGCCTTTGCCCTAGCTAAGGTCCAAAGGATTGGTGGCATGGGAAGGTGAAGTGGTAGCAATAGACTTGTCCCGGCCTGATGACTCGAGTGGAGTGGGGCTAACGGGATCGATGGCAAGAGGCAACGCGTGAGGAGGTGATTGACTTTGTGAGGGAGGGAGAGACTATTGAGAATCTTTGGCCGGGACCATAGTGGACATGTGAGAGACCAAGGCAAAGGGTGGAGAGTGCGTACCTATGTGCCCTTCTAGCAGAGCGGCCATGGTGACTTCTTGTGTGATAGGCTCCTACTCCTTTTGGGCTTCGGCACTCCCGACCCCCATGACTTCTACTTTGGGGTCTCCCTCTTGTTGGAGGAGTTCCTCCACATCAATGATGTCTATATCTGGGACTGTCTCGGCACTTGGTGGCACCGCATCTTCAACATTTGCTTCGGCCGGGCCTGATGCAGGTTGTCCGACATGAGCACTTGGGAGCTTCGTGCGGGGTCACTTTGGGTGGCTCGGAGGCACTTGAATTTGCTCTTGCCTCTTTCTTTTCTTCCTCTCCAATGGTTGCTCCAACTCTTCGACACTTGTGTCATGGATTTTCGATGGTCCCTGTGGTAGTGCCTCTGGTGTAGCTTCGACTTCTTCCTCTTCTTCTTGGTCCGAAGCATCGTCAGCTCCTCTTGGGCTTTCGCCCGATCCTGGGGTAGCTGGAGGAACAAAGTCGACGAAGGATATGGACTTCCAAGTTTCAACATTGGCTTCATAAAGAATTGCGAAGTCTTTATCCATTGTCAAGAGTCCATAGGAATTCATCTTTTGGCGATGGACTCTCATTATCCACCACTCCCGAAGTTTTTCTTCGCCCCAATTCTTCAATTCTTCTTTCAAATCATCCTTCGCCTTTCTCCAAAACGTGGAGTCTGGAGTTGGGAAGGGATGCTGGTCAGGGTCAAACTCGACCTCCATAGGGTAAAATTCATGCCAGGGAGGCAATGTCCTCATCCTCTCTAAATGCCACTCTAGATCCTTCCCATTGGGATTATTTCTTTGCTCCACAATTTTAGGGTGGGGGCAAATATGAAAGTTCTTGAATTTTAAATGATCCCTCATCACTCCCAAGGGATCATAGAGCCATTGTTGAGGAATCTGGAGCAGGCCAAAATTGGCAAGCTTTTCCTCCAGGAATACATTCTGCTTTAAGGCAAATACTTCAATTACCCCCATCTTGAAGGGGAAGTCACAGGTATGTGCCCATTTTTGATCGTGGCCATAGATGGCATTTGTTACATCGCTCTGCCGAGCGACCTCCAATGCGAATTGGTACTCGAAGGGGAAAACAAGGAGCAGGAAGGGCTTCCCTATGAAGCCAAATAGGCGAATCACCAACCCTTGTGTCAATTGAAATACGTCTCCCTTCTTCTCCATTACCACTCTATCTCTCAAACTGAGGGGCACCCGAGGGCAAGAGCCCTTCAACAAATGCATAGCAGGTCCTAAGAATTGTTGGTTAAAAGAATAATAAGACTCTGTCCTCAATAGGAGGGGAGTCCACTGGTACACAGGCAAAGGATTTCCATCCTTGCCACTCAGAGAAATGGCAATGTGGGGGAATTGCTTATGTACTTGGTAGAAAAACAACCAAACAAGGAAAGAACAGGGTGCGAAGTATTGGCCCGTCGCCGAATTCTTCATGCTGGTGAGCCGCGTATGCAAGGTTCGGGCCACCCATTCTGCCCAATCGAAGAAAATTGGGTTGGTGTTTGGTCTTGAAGCATCAAGGGCATAGAATTCCCCTCTCAAAATACATTCGGCCAAAGACACCTGCCAGGGTTGCACCGAAGCATCTATCGATAGGCCCGCCACCCATGCAATGATAGAAAAAATATCGATGTTCTTGAAGGCCGCCAAGGGTAAGGGCATTTGGGGTAGCTTGCCTGAAGGGAGCCCACTTTTGAGGTTCTCACGCAAAAATTTCAATATGTAGTTGTTGGAGGTGAACCTCTCCATCTGTTCGCTCAGAATGACATTGCGAATGGAATAGCCCTTGGGTGGACCTTGTTGTGGCACGAAGGCTGCTTGCACATCTTCCTTCAAAATGGAAAACAATTTATGACCCGAAGCATCCAACACTTGCCTGGATGCAGGCTGGTAGTTCTGCATGATAGCATAGATTAACTCTAGACAGTGGTGAGCAGGTAGGGTCAAATACTAGTAAATCTGAGAATAATATGCAGCAACTCTCTTATTCTCTGGGGTGAGTCTGCTCGTCATAAACTCAATAGTGCGTCGGAGGTCGGCCACACCCTTAGAGAGCTCTGTGTCTCTAATTTTCTCCCACCCATCAATTGGTGGTTCTTCAAGTTGTTCCTCCTCAGAGTCTTCTCCTTCTTCTATCGATTGCTTTTCAGGGCGAGGGGTGAGATTGATCTTCTTTGGTGTATGCTTTTTTTCTTCCTTGCCCTTCTTTGTTTTTTTGGGGCCTGCTACTTCCGGTTCCTTTCCTTTCTCCTTGGAGTTTTTCTTCCCCATGTTGGATGTCTTACAGCAGAAGTAGGGCTTACAGTGCAGGGGACTTTGGCACCAAGAATTTCGATGCAAAGGGCGTAAGACTTGCAGATTAACAGCAAAGGCTCTTAGTCTTGCATGAATTGATGGATGAATAACCTTCTCCCTACTAGGGCCTCATGTTTTATAGCCTTAAAAGGCAACTACCTAAATTTATGGCACCTACCATAATTAAACTTACGCTTCGGATGGAGGAGATTGTCGTGCTCTTTGATTGGCTCTACAACGGCGTAGTACGCAGGGCCACATGTTTTGATGATTATGCCTTGCATTGGAGATGCAACCCACTGCCACCTCATACCTGGGCATGAGCTTTTCTCTTAATCGAATCACCTCGGGATGTGCTCCACCACCTTTGCCTTAAATTCATCCACTTCGAACTCTTTTCATGGTTGTTGTCTGCATGTTCTCCGAGACACATTTTAAATGCTTCCACTTTGACAAAGTTGAAATCATCATTGAAAATGCTTCACGGTGAACCTTTGGTGTGGGCTATTTTTCAATGCTTCGGGCCCGAAGTAGTTCTTTCTCGCCATGTCACTTTTTGCTTCATGGAATACTGGACCCCCCGAAGCTCGTCTTCTTGGAAAATACTTCGTAAAACTCCTGCCCGAAGTAGCTGCTTGAAACGCTTCGGGTGCGAAGCTCTTTGCATCGGCTACTTTTCCCTTTTGATAATGCCTTCGGTCTTTCGAAGACCTTTTGGAAGCCAAAGTGCTTCGCTGTGAAGCATCTTGCGTTAGTTTCTTCGCATTAGAATTTGCCGAAGTTTGTTCCTCTTGAAAATGGTTTGCTGGATTTCCTTTGAAAACTGCTTCGCTCATACTCCTTTTGTGAAGCATTTTTCATGCCTTAGTTTCGAATTTTGCTTAATATTTTGAGGGTAAAGTGCTTCACTGTGAACCTCCTTGCAACTGCTACTTCGCATCAAAAGTCCCCGAAGGAGATTTTGGAGTATAACACTTAGTTTTTGCAATCTCGAAATAGGATGTATATACACAAATGAAAAATTATATACAAAAGTACATACACACATTTTTTTTTTTTTAGTGTTTCACCTCAGCGATGAAAAGTCTTCAGATGAAGACCATTAACAGAAATTGGTAATACCTAGCCATCTGCATCTTTGAGGATGAAAGAGTTGGCCGAATTCACCTTCATGATTTCGAATGGTCCGTCCCAAAAAGCATCCAGCTTGTCGTGATTTCCAGGCTTGGCCTTCCAGGAGTCCCACTTCCATACCAGATCTCCCACTTTGAATGTGCGATTGGATGATTTTTTCTTGAACCAATCTCGGGTGACCTGGAGCATGTTTAGCGAAGCTTTGGTAAGCCTTCTCATGATCTTCCTCCAACTATAGCAGTTGAGCCAACCTATTTTCCATAGAATTGACTCCTTCTTCTAACAACTGCAACGCAGGGATCTCTATGTGGGTAGGTAAGATGGCCTCCTTACCGTAGACCAGGGCGTAAGGTGAAGTCTTGATCGACTTCTTGATAGAAATTCGATCGGCCCACAAGGCACGATCTAGAAGAAGATGCCAAGTTCTTTTGTTCGTCTCTATGAGCTTTCTTAACACCTTCAACAAGGTCTTGTTGGTGGATTCTACCAATCCGTTGCCCTGCGGATAGTAATTGGAGGATACTTTATGATATATCCCATATCGGTAGAAGAAATCATTGATTTTGGTGCCTACAAATCCAGGACCATTGTCCGTGATGATTGCTTCGGGAATGCCGAACCGTGTGATCAACCCTTCAAGGAAGGTTATGACAGTCTCTTGATCAGCATGCTTCGTGGGAACTGCTTCGGCCCATCTGGTGAAGTAATCAGTTGCGGTCAAGATGAACTTATGCCCAATGGAGGAGTTCGGCGATATGACCCCTATGAAATCCAACCCCCATTGTTGAAAGGGAGTTTCTACTTGTATCGGTCGGAGAGGCATCGAAGCATTTCTGCTTCGGTCGATGAACTTCTGACACTGCTCGCATTTGCGACAAATTGCGAAGGCATCAGCGAAGAGTGTGGGCCAATAATAACCCACCTTGATGATTTTTAGCGTCATTGTTCTCCCTGCGAAGTGGCCTCCAGATAATCCTGAATGAAATTCTCCCAAGATTCTCCTTTTATCATCATCTTTTATGCACCTGAGAAGGACGCCATCAATGTTTCTAAAAAATAGGCCTTCGGGGCGCAAAGTATATCGGGTGGACCGCATCCTGAAATGCCTTCGCTGTGAAGCATTTAGATGTGAAGGACATCTACCAGTATTGAAGTATTCAACTATTTCACTAACCTAATATTTCTCGTCCTCTTCCTGGTTCGTGAAGCATTCTTCTGCTGGCGAGTCATCCCACTGAGGTTCTGTAGCTTCGGCCGTTACGCTCTTCGCCAGTTCTTGACACAATGCGTGACCGTGAACCAGCTTTGTAGGTTTGATCTCGATGTCGAATTCTTGAATCTTGCTGACCCAACCGGCTCTTTTACTACCCAATTCTCCTTGGATGATGAAATTGCGCACATCAGGGTGAATGACAAAGACTGTAACCCGACTTTGGGAGATGAACTGCTTGAATTTCCTAAGAGACTTCATTATTGCATGCACCTGCCTTTCTATGAAATTATATTTTTCTTCATGAGGATTTATCACTTGGCTTAGAAATGCGATGGGGCGCTCTTCGCCATCTTCCCCCTTTTGTGTCAGGACCGCAACATAGCTCTCAGGTTCTCCTATAGCATATAGGATGAAGTCCCGATTGTAGTCAAGGTTGGTCAGGACCGGTGCTTGAGCAATTCGGGCTTTTATTTCTTCGAATGCTTCTTTTCTCTCCTTCGTCCAGATGAATTCTGCACCTTTCTTCAAGAGTTCGGACATCGGATTGATGACCTGGGCAAAATCTGGGACAAACTTCCTCACGAAGTTGATCTGGCCGAAGAAATATTGAAGTCCTTTCTTGTCTACTAGGAGTGGGAGCTTCATTAGAGCCTCAGCTCTGTCAGGATCTACAGTGAGACCCTTTTCTGATATCGCATGTCCCAACAACTTCCCTTCGCTGACTACGAATATGGACTTCTTCGGATTGATTGAAATGCCAAATTCTCGACATTTTTCAAAAATCTGTTGTAAGTGTAAGGGGTGATCCTCCCTTCTTCGGGAGAAGATGGTCATGTCATCTAGATAGATAACGATAACCTTATTCAAGAGCTCGCCAAAAGCTAAATCCATTGCCCTCTAAAAAGTGGCTCCCGCATTCGAAAGGCCGAAGGGCATTCGTTGGTAAGCAAATGTGCCCCACTTGGTAGTGAATGTGGTTTTATGCTGGTCTTCATCCCTGACCCAGATTTGATTGTATCCAGAGAAACCATCGAGTAGGGAGAAGCGTTGAGCCCCAGCCATCGAATGCAAGATCTGATCGATCTACGAGAGAGGGTAGTGATCTCTGAGAGAAGCTTGGTTCAGGTTGCGAAAATCCATGCACAATCATATATCTCCATTCTTCTTTCTTATTGGGACTAGATTCGCTACCCAAGAAGAATGTTTGATGGGATAAATTATCTTCGCCTCGAGCATTTTTAGGAGTTCGGCCTTCATCAAGACTTCGATCTTTGGATTGACGGGCCTTTGCTTCTATTGAAAGGGTTTGATCCCTTCCTGCAACTCAATTGTATGCTGGATCAGTTGCCGATCATATCCCTTTAGATCTTGATAAGACCATGCCACTATGTCGAGATACTTTCTGCATAGAGATCGGATCTGCTCTAGCTCTTCCGAAGTGCAATCTGTTCCAACTTTTATTGCTTTCCTAGGTTCAAGTTCTAAATCTTGATACTGCTTTGCATTAACTTTGATCCTGTGAGAAACTGCTCGATCATTCTGATCAAAGAGGCTTTCAAGAGTAATTAATCCCTTGGGAACATGATTATTCTTTAATTGAACTAGCCCTTCATATTCTTCTTCATCAGGGCTTCTGCTCTCAACCGTGGCTACTTCTTGAATCATGAAATTCACAATCTGCTCATCACTATCAAAAACCTGCCAATGCAGATCTCTGTCTGGGATAGAGGGCCTGTAAATCATCCTCACAGCTTTGGGCTTATGCACCATGTCTTCCACTGGAGAATACTTGGCTGCGATGGATGCTAGAACATCGGCATGTCAGTTCTTTTCTCTTGGAATAGACTGCAGATTGAGAGATTCGAACTGGTCGAGCAAGTCCCATACCCTATTTCGGTATGACTTGAGATAGTGCTTCTTTGAAGTGCACTTGTTTGTGACTTGATTGCATACCAATTCGGAATCTCCAAAGATTTGGAGATGCTTTATGCCTAACTTTTTTGCTTTCTTGAGTCCTAGGCATAATGCTTCATATTCTACTGCATTGTTGGTGCAACTCCACACCAACCGGTAACAATATTCCTTCTGCTCTCCAGAAGGTGATACTAGAAGAATCCCCGCCCCGACGCCATTTTTGCATCGGGCGCCATCGAAGAATAATTTCCATAATCCTTGGGCGAAGACCTTATCTTCTGACTTGATGTGTTTCTCAGGCTTGGCGATGGCATAACATCCCATCTCGGTTTCTATCATGGCATTAAAGTCTGCCAATGAAAACTCATCTTCACAACTTAACTGTGCGAGAGACTCCTCGACCAGATCCACCTGCTCTATTCCTTCCACTATCGCATGCACAGGATCGTTGCTTTCTCCTTCGGACATCTTTTCTACAAGGAAGGTAGAAGGCTTCTCATTGTAAATCTTAATCTTCTTTCCTTTGAATGGAATCTCCAAGTGCGAGTAATCCATAGATAGATATCCACCCAGCTTCATCGTAAATTCTCTCGACAAGCACATACTAAAGTAGGGCTCGAGGTCAACGACTACCACCTCTTGTATAACTATGATTTGAGGCATCTTGTGTAGCCGAATAGGAATGTCCTTGATCACTCCTACAGTCTTCATGGGGGTACCATCCAACTGGAGTACACCATGACTGCTTCGCGTATATTCCATCCCTATCTCTTTGCACACTGCCTTTGGCATGACTGTCGTCATGGCCCCAGAGTCAATCATACAGTTATGTACAACGTACCCTTCCATCTGTAGAGACATGTAGAATGGTGGTGGCCTATTCTTCCCCGTAATGGATGTGGATAGGGTCTGCACTAGGGCAAGCGATGCTGCCTTTCTTGCTTTGGTTATCTTCAATGATTCTTGCAATAGGTCCACTTGTCCAGGTAGTTGCAGTGCGTCGTATAGACTGATTTTGGCTGGAATCCTCTTCAGCTCATCCACAATGTTGTACGCCAGGGAACTGGGCACCTCAGGTTCCTTTCTTGGCTCATATCTGGTGTGATACTATTTCGTAGCTTCGACCCTTTGTCGCTTGGTCAACGAAGGAAGCTTGAGCTTCTCTCTAGCTTGCTCCTTTGTTTCCACCTACGATGGATTTGCAGGGGCCTATTGGGCCTTCTCTTTGACTGGTGTAGGCTGTCGAGCTTCATTCGAGGTCGGAGGAGGTTGTTGTCCTTTCTCATGGTGAGCATGCACCTTTAAGGGAGCCATTTGAGTAGCATCCACCTCTATCGACCTCTTTCCTCCTCTGGTAAGGACCGCAACTGGCTCTTCTTCACCAATCACCAAGTTGTGATTCATCTGTCTAATGACATTGACTTGACCGCCATGACTACTGCTCACCAGCGTTTGTACATAGTGTTGGTGCAGCATGCAGGTATTCTCTTCGTGAGGATCATTACACGTAGAGCACCAATGTATATAATCGAAAGTGCTCGGTGCTTCATCTATTGCAGCATTTCTTGTCGAAGCTCTTCCTTGCTGGGCCGCTTGATCTTTAGTAAGCGCAGGTGTAGGATAAGATCTTCTCGATAGAAACTCTTGTTGCACTTGCTTCTTCTTCATAATGGTCATGTCATTAGACAGGGTCTGCACTATGGAGTTCAGGGACTGAACTTCTTGCAGTATTTTGGCTTGCATGTCATCGGCTTTGGGAATCGGTGGCAATGGAGCCATTGTTGGTATTGGAGGTAGGGCGAGGTGTTGAAGTGGTGTTGGAAGTACAGGGAATGCCGAAGTGATCATGGGCTATGCAAAGTCAAAAAAGTGGGAAAATGAATTTGTGGAGCAGTGATTTGGGATACAATGGGATTCGGGTTCCAAGATGAGATCGGGAGTGCAGGGGTTGTAGAGATCTACGAAGCGGCTACACTTGCATACTAGGATTGATAGAAATCGGGAAGTATGGGCATCGACATCCTTTGGGGAAGCTTACCCACAGCTATTAGATCCATCTCCGCTTTCTGGGCTAACTCATATAACTCTGGGAAGGTATTGATATTCGAATACCTCACCATCACACTGATATCAGGATTGAAAGCCCAAAGGAAATAGTATGTTGCAGCTTCATCAGATGGCCGAAGTCCAACTGGTATTCTTTGCCAGGTTCGAGCGAACCTAACATTGAAGTCTGTGATCTCTTCTTGTGGATGTCTCTGGATCATTGTGAACTGGTGCAGGAGAGAGGTCGGATCGGCGGACTCATTGAAGCTTCGCATCAACTTCTCGGCTAACTGGTCCCATCCCGTAATGGTACCGGGTGGTAAAGATCTATACCAATAGAGGAGTTTTCCTCTAAGAGATAGAACCAGAAGCTTTACCATAACGCGCTCTTTTGTGATGTCATGGATCACCGCCAGAGAAACTATGTCCTGGATGTGCTCCAGAGCAGTCTTCCCAGTTCCATCGAACGTTGGGATCTTCTTTATAGCAGCAGGCGACACTTGCCCTTGTCCCGCTAGATTTAGCGGTCCCGAAGAATTCCATGCTAGGAATAATCTGGGTGGCGATTGCTACTGCTGCTGCTGCATTTGTTGTTGTTGTTGTTGTGCCATATTTACTCTTGGATTTTGAGAAACAGGAATTCTCGAAGCTCCTCCTTGATTGCTAATAGGACGACCAATAGGAATGGAGGCACTAGGATGCTTCGGTGAGTTGGGAGGATTAGGAGGAAAGCTAGTCGCTGTGCTATCAGAAGTTAGGCCTTGTTCGTCAACAGCGGCCTCTTGCGAGGATGTTCCACGTAACAGAGACTCGAGGGTGACTAACCTAGATCGTTCCCCAAAGGCATCAATATCTAGCTCAAAGAACTCAGTTTCCTCTCCTCTATTCCTAACTCTCCATCTTGTTTGCATGAAGGCACAGACTTTAGTACTGGTCTTTACGACTTAAATATTCTCGGGTAAGACAGAGTCACCAGATGCTAAGAGTCTTTCGGTAATGAGAGCATCGGTTCTCACTACCACTCATAAGGTGAGACTGACCGGGTCCCACCGGGCGTGCCAAAAACTGTTGGTCATCAAATCTGCCCAGGAAAGGATTTGGGTAAATGAATGCACCCTAGACCTGGACCAACATTGAAAGGCCGAAGAGAAGAGATGCCCCTCATGCCAATCTCCGGAGAAAGGCCGGCTCCTATACTACACTACTTCGATGTTTAAGATAAGGGTGCAGGAAAGAGATAAACAGAGTAAGGGTGCGAAAAAGAAATAAAAGAGTAAGGGAAGAAATTTCAGTAGTTTAGTGGTGGGAAAGAACCAGAAGCACGATTACTAGCCAATAACTTGGAACAGCAACAAAGAAAACCAAGAATAAATGAAATGAACACAGTATTAGCCCTCCTATGTATCCTCTGGACGAGTTCCAGGATTCTCCTTTCCCTTTCACCAAAATTCAGGGTTCAAAGTAACGACGATTAAGAAAAGTGAATATAACAGAAACACTATTCATAGGCAGCATAAAAGAAGGCCAACACGACGTCTTCCTCTCCTATGTATCCTTCGAGAAAATTTTAGGGTTCAGTCCCCAATCACACACCTAAATCCAGAGTTCAGAATTACAGTATGCAAATGAAGAAAGATGAAAGAAATAAACGCAGAAGGAAGCATACAAGAGAGAAATAGAGTCCAAAGCTCTTTAGTATTAATCGCAGGAATACAAGTTACAACAGCTTTCTAGCAGAAAGTTCCCCCCCTTTTTACATTACAATGCCTGGGTTTTTATAGAGGACCCGACCCTCTGAGCCATAATTGCACAAAATGGAGGAGTACATCCTCGAAACTTGAGAAGTCGGCTCCTCACGGCCCTCGTGACTGAGCTCTCAAATCTATTGCCAAAACTGGAAACTGTGACCGGGTCAACCGTGGAAACTTGCATTAATGAGCCGTCTGAGCGTCCTTGGCTTCTGGGTGCAATACTCGAGTGGCCGCCATGCTTGTCCTGGCTCTTCTTCAGAGACTGATACTTCATTTCCAATTGCCAAAAATGCGTAGCGGGCTTATCGGGCATGAAAAAATGCATTTATGAGGCACTTGATCGCCTCGGGAAAATACCCGGCTTGGAGCGCGTGCCTTTTGAAGTGCTTCACTAGATCTTCATTCGCAACTTCGCTTCGCAATGGACTCGAGCCGAAGCAGATTCTCCTTGATTTGCACTTCGCATGGTGGAGCTTCGTAAAATAGCTTCGGGGGTGGTGAGAGCCGAAGTAGATTTCTTCCTCAAAATGGGGTCTTCACTTCTCGTTGCTTCACTGTGCCAAAACTGCTTCGGTGAGGTCCTTCGCCCAAAGTAGATACTTCGTTGATGAGTCTTTGAAATGCTTCGCCGCGATCCTTCTTCAAAACTGTGGTTCGGGGGTATTTTGGCAGAAGTGCATTCTTGCCTTCAAAATGCATTTTTTTTGCTTCTACTTCGGGTGAAAGTACTTCGCACGAAATTTTGCCGAAGCAGATGCTTCGCAACGACTTTCGGCGAAGTAGAAATGGTTCGCTGGCATGGGGGCCCGAAGTGGGTGCTTCGACGGCTTTTCGGCGAAGTGTTTTCAACGTTGCGCTCCTTCAAATCCCGCTTCGCGAGTTTCTTGCCCGAAGTAATCTTTTGAAGTGCTTCGGGCCCGAAGTAATTTTCTTTCTTCTTCCTTTGCATTTTGCTTCGGTAACACCGCTTCGCAAGATTTTCGCCCGAAGTACCTGCTGGAAATGCTTCGGGCCCGAAGTAGTTTTCTTGCCTTAGCCAATTCGGACCGCGATTTTCCTTCGACGAAGTTGTTCTTTTGAAATGTCGTTTGAATGTCGCTTCGCAAAACTTTTTCCCGAAGTAACTGCTAGAAATGCTTCGGGTGCGAAGCTCTTTTTTACGTCTTCTTTGAATTCCTTCTTCGGCGACGCTTCGCAAGGTTTTCGCCCGAAGTAGTTTTTTGAGGGACTTCGGGCCCGAAGTAGTTTTCATCCTTAGCGATTTCTTTCGATGAAGCTATCTTCCTTAGCTTGTTTGGCAGTGAAGCTCTTTCTTCTTCATTTTATGTACAAGGGGGTGGCAGGGAAAGCCAAAATTGCTATAATGCTTGAAAATGTTGTTTCTAAAAAAAACAAGGGGACAAATTCATGAAATTGAAAGAAATACTTTACAAGAAGTTCAATTTTTCTACCCCATTGTGCAATGTGAAAAAATTGTCAATAGGAAGCAACATTGCCCCTTCCATCTAAATTCATTGAAATGAAATTATGAGCACATGAAAAGCAGGACACATTCAACATATTTTTTGGCATGCCTGATGAGACCCAAGTCCTTTTAGTCTTTAATTGGTTAAATTTCTCAATTGTGGCACAAAATTTGCATTTTCCATAGGCAAACAGTAGTTGGTCCAATTTTGGAATTTTTTTGCCAATTCCCCATTCAAGAAGAAAATCGCTTCCAACTTGAAGTGATTTATTTTTTCTTGAGGTAAATCACCTAAAAGTCAATAAAATATCTCATGTCAAATTTAGGGAGTGATTCATTCTCACTAACATAGCAATTTGCTTTAGATAAGCAAAAAAATTCTATGTTGAATCCATAGCCATTCATCGGGACCAAGGACTTGATCTATTAATCCCAATCTTAGATTGACATTTAATTTCACATATTTTTGTTATTTTTGTCTAATTTTTGCAAATGCTTTGCCAATGGTGACTATGTTATGAAATTTAGAATTATAATTTTTTTGCAAGGTAAATAAGCAAGGAAACTCAGATTAGCAGAGTTTCTCACTTTTGACTCCAAATCTGCATTTGCCATAGGCAAAAAGTAGTTGGTACAAATATGAATTTTTTTGCCAACTCACCCAAAAAGTGACTTACTCCAAAACAAGATGATTCAAAATGATTGAACGCATTCACCTAGAAAAGTAAAATTTTGGTAAAGTTTAATCTAGCTAGCAATTTGCTCTGATAAGTTAGCTATTCACTCTAAACAAATCGCTTAGCACTTGATTTACAAAATCCTCCAAGTTAAATTTTGGAAGTGTTTCAATCCAATTAGGTAGCAATTCACTCCAATTGGAGAGCTATTTGTTCCATAAATCATTTTTTTGCAAAATTTTAAACTTGATATTAAAACTCTATCTATGTAGGTATGTATGTGAGGTAATCAAGCTTATGAATATGCATTCAAAAAATACAATGTTACAACAAAGAATATCCTAGCTAAAGAACACAAAGGGAAAAATAAAGGAACAAAGCACCTTGTTAGTGCATCAAGATAAAGAAATCAAAGATGATCCTATGCCAAATCTCACTTTGTTGAAAGGAAAAGATCTAATGGCTGACCAATCAAGTTAAAATACTTTGTCTCAATAAATGATATTCTCCAATCTCCATTACAATTATGTATCCATTATCACTAACAAAATTTGGGATAGTATAGGACCCACCATGACTCACACTGATCCTCTATATAGGATGTTAATTGATGTGAACAATCCTTCAAATAATTATCTTTGAGTCTTCCAACAATCCCAATAATGTGAGTCAACCTCTCACATCCAGTATGACCTCATCTCAAGATCCACCAATGTCTAGTCAATAAATCAACATGTCTAACATAGGATAGGTTATGCCACCAAATTTAGGTTCTTTAGGAAACATTTTCATTTCTAAATAGGTTCAAGATAATGCTTAGAATTTACAAGTGCCAGGTAATCAAAGGGGGGCGTAATGAGAATAGAGAAACTCCCAAGCCCAACTGCCACCCTAAGCCAATTAGTCGCTACAGAACCTACAACAATGCTAGCCTCTTCAAAACCAAAAAATTCCTCAATATCCTCCTATCAAAATATGAAACACCCTCAAAATCAATAATTAGTATGCTCTAATCAATCATCTCTTCAAAGTCATAATCCTCCCTTTTCACCACCATATTATGTTGCATATCAGTATCACTAAGGTTTTCTCAAATAAAACTTCCCTCATATACCTCCATACCTGACATACATAACCTAAGAGCCTATATCAACTTTCAAACTAGACTTATTAGGGAGCACTAAACCTAAGAGCCTATTATCCCATCCCAATCATTATTATGAAAGCTTTGCCTACCTTCAACAAGAGTGGAAACAAGACTAATTTTTATCAATTGAATGAGCTTTGATGCTCAAGTCAATTGATCACATTTAAGAAAAAATATATTATGGTACACTTATTTATTCATTGCATGATAAAGCTATTTTATCATAAAGGGGGTTGTTAGATAATCCTATTACTAATTAAATGTCAATCATAGAACCTTTCATGCATAGATTTGGCTCATGGGTAATTGGTATTCTATTTTATTCAGATTGAATACTATTCAAAGGCAATCACAAAAAAATATTCATGATTATAATACTAGATTCATGACCTTGCATTTCATTTTTCCAAATGTTAGATAAAACAAAGAACGAGCATTAATATATTACATAAAAGACTTGCAATTTGATTTAGTGCTAATGGTTTGTAATGTTAATCATTTGACCTTAGTTGCAACTTTTTATAAGGTGACCCACATAGAAGATGTTCTAATTAGAGCAAATAAATTAACATAAGCCTTGCCTATGGCATTTGCTAGTCATGTCACCCAAAACCTTTAGATTATGAGATTTGTGCCTTCCATCTCACCTATTCCAAACACCCAATCATCTACCAATTTTATCCCTTTTCTATACATCATAACACAACCAAACCAAAATTTGTTGTTAACTATCACTTCTTAGCCTCTATTACTAGATTTACCTACCCCATCATAGACTAGTAATGATTCTAAAGCCATTCTTCAATGCATGAAGCAACATGAATTCAACATGAAAGAAATGGTAAATTAGAATGAAACAAAAAATAGGTAGAAAAAATAGCAAATGAAAACAAAAACAAAATTGGAATCCACGAAAAAAACCTTACCTCATTAAGGATTTGGTACTGCGACAAAATGCTAGCCAAAACATGAATCAAGTGCAAAACAATATGGTGAACACCAATTCAAAAATCAACACATTGTGGTATTTTCCATGTTAAGAGCAAAGCAAAAATAATATAATGATTCTCAGTCATATTTGATGATAGTAGAGATAACGAGAGAGAGAGGGGAGTAAGAGAGCACATTTATCCCACCCATGAGTGAATATCCAATGAATCACTCCTTTTTTAATAGAGCAGAAATGCTCTTAATAATAGAATGATATTATAGTATAATCTTCTTGGAGAACAAGAAGGGGATATGGAGGCTCTATCTATAAGATAGATGCTATGAACTTGATCGAATTGAGCCTTAGTACGGAAACCCACTAAGTGATAGCTTCCAAATATAGGGAACCTTGGAAGATTTTGAGTGGGCAATCTCGAGCCCTTTGGAATAGAGAGCAATTTTTAGAGACAATAGTTTCTGTTCCTAGAAAGGGATAGGTGCAAAGACTCAATGGAAGATATTCTAATAAAGGACACGATCCTACAAATTATGTGGTGGATATTTGGTATTCATAAAAAATAAATGTGATTAGAAATGCTAAGCTCAACAAGTCACTACCATGGGGTAGATGGTACTGATAATGAACCAATCAACAATGGTAAACCTAGTTGTTTATTAGCCACTTATCCTAAACTAGCTAGTCTATCAAACCCCAACTCAAAAGCAATAGGTTGTCCCAACTTTGTCAAAACCTAATAATGTGATCTTTGTAAATTTTAAAGAAATTTAATGAGATGAAAATTTCTATACAAAATGCTATATATGAATCAACAAAGAGTTGATACCAAGGGAAAGAGGAAAGTTGTAGAAGAACAAGAATCAGTTTTGAAAAAAGATGAGGCAAACAATGATACTACAATGCTAATAATGGGAGGACCACTGATGCATGTAAAATATAAAGGGCCAATGAATGTAACACAACAACAAAAACATAATGAAAATGTTGGAAATATTTTGATTAAAACTCCCCTGGTGAACATACAAGCTGAAAAGGAAAAACAAATTGGTAAATATAAGAGACCAAAAACATAAAAATGCAATTGAGAGAGGTCAGGTAAGTTCAAAGACAAAATGTATGAGAAATAAAAGGATAATATACAAAATATTACTAAACAATAGCTCATATATCCTTCCCTTGCCAATGAAGGGTGTGGGATATCCACAAGGCAATATAGAAAATTCATAGTGCACAATAAAAGCAATTTTGTTAAATTTTAATTCAATGTAGCTGATAAAATGAAAAAAATTATTACAAAGGTGAGCATGCTGGATGTCCTAGCCCTTCTAAATTAAAGAGAACTACTCTGGGAATCTCTCAAAGAGCAATAGAGGAGTTATGCCAAAACTAGGAAATCTAAGTCAATTCAGAATAACCTAGCAGAACAACACCACCTGATAGTAAAATATCCTTTATACATTTAATTAAATACAAAGAATATATTGAATTCTCCTAAGTACCAAACCTTCTAACCACCATTGTTCTATGTGAATTTAAAATCAAGAATTATTTACTAAGGAGTTTGATGGTGGATTCAAGCATGATGATGTAGATGACAATTCTAAAAAAAGTAAATTGTTTGTAAAAGCTCTCCATGGTGTACATAAAATAAAATGGAATGTAGTCAAATGAAATGAAATAAAATCAAAGGTAATGTCATATGGTCAAATGTAATTAAAATTAAAACAAAATGAAACACAATGTAAATGCAACTGTCTTTACAAATAGTTAATATTTGTGTTAATTAACATTGGTTAAGGTTGTGTTAGGAAAAGTAGTTCTGGTAGTTTTGCCTTATTGGTTGTAATAACTACCAAGGCCATAGTATAAATAGACCCCTTTAGATTTCAAATAATATCCATTGAATGAGGAGAGCAAGCCATTAAAAGAGAGAGATGCCAGACTGGTAATGTTGAGCATGGAATTGTTGTAGTCATGAGATTGAACTGTATAGAATCTCCATGTTAATGAAAGATAATTATTTGTACCAATTGTGTCTCTATGGATTCTAGTAGTATGTAATAATTCTATATTGTGTTACAAATTATTATAGGTATTGTTTCTTAGACAAAAACCAAGCAAGTCAGTTCATTATAGAATCTGACATCATCATGAATTATCTAGTGTTGACATCAACATAAGTACTGAGCTGATGTCATCACAAGTCAGTGTCAACATAATGTTGACGTAGTCTAGATCAACTGGGAGAGATGTCATTCTCATTGTCATCATGACTATTATCAACATGGAAGAAGTTGTCATACTATCATGTTAGTTATCGTTAGTCAAGTGTCATCACAGTCAGTGCATTCGTTAACCCAAATGATAGTACTGTGAATTCATAGTGTCCATATCGGGTTTTAAAGGTCATATTATGAGAATATTATTCTTTATTTCTTAGTTTATGATAACCCGATCTTAGATCTATTTTTGAAAATATAGTAGCACCCTTTAACTAATAAAAAAGATCATCTGTCTAGGATACAAGATACTTGTTCTTAATGGTTATTGTATTCAACATTATGTAATCTATACATAATCTCAGGGAACCATCCTTCTTCATAAATAACATTGGAGCACCCCATGGTGACACACATGGTTTGATCAGACCCTTCTTTAGCAAGTCCTAAAGTTGAACTTTTAGCTCTTGTAACTCAATAGGAGTTATTCTATAGGGTGTCCTAGAAATAGGTTCAACTCCTAGCATCAAATCAATAGTGAAATTGAATTCCATTTGAGGGGATAGACCCAAAATATCTTTAGAAAATACATCCCAAAATGCATGGAGAATTGGATGCTTCTCAAAAATTTCTTTATCTCCCTTTTCTCCAATCTTGCCATTGATTTTCACTATGTAAAGTAAGTTACCTCTTTTGATTACTTTCTTTAATTACATAGAAGAAAGCAACTGGGGTTGGAAGGAACCTCATCCACTTTGTACTCTTACTCTGCTCTTATCCTTATCGGTGAACTCCATCCATCTATCTGGAAAATTTATTAAGGCTCCATGGGCCTTCAACCAATCCATCCTTAGGATAATGTCAAAAGTGTGAAGAGGTTCTACATACAAGTACCAAAAATTATACCCTTCGGGTAAAGTTATCTTAGTTGTAGGTAGACATTGATCCACTGAGCAGGTTTACCCAGAACCATACTCAAATTTCCATCCTTATGCCAAAAATATAGGTATTTTGGCATATCCTTGATAATACTAGTGGAAATAAAACTATCAGTGGTTCCACTATCAATCAAAATATTTGTCTCTAGTAAATAGCTTACCATTTAGTAGCATTGGTATTGCTTGACCATCTAAATTCTGATTTCCAGTGGAAGTATATATTCGGTGTGATGGCTTCTTTGATCTGTTACTAGACTCTACTCTTTGAGTGCACTTTCTGGCATAGTGAGGACCTCCACAGATGTAACAACCTACCCTAGGAACTTAGGATTTCTCCTACATCTTTTTCCCTATCTCTTCTTTTTATGTGAACTAATGTTGTTTAGGGGTATTGAAATTGGATCCTTCCTTCTTATGAAATTTCTTCTTGTTTTGACTTGAGTTTCTATTGTTCCTATTATTGAGCTTTGGATTATTTTTGTTTCTTTTATTCTGATACTTATCCCATTTTATGAATCCTACACTTTTTATTTTCCTTAGCTCTTGTCTTTCATTTATTTTCATTACTAAGTAATCGAATAAGGTCCTTGTTTTAAGGTTGGTTTCTTCTTGCCTAGCCAGGTCATATGCTTCTTGTAGGATTTTTGGTTTGAGCAGGTTTATCATTATCCTTATTTTAGGGTCCAATACTAAAATAAATTTATGTACCTTAATATGCTCATTTTTCTCATATTATGGAACATATTTCAAAAGTCTCACATAATTTTGATATTATACTTCTAGAGATAATGATCCTTGTAGGAGAACAGAGAACTCTTCAATTTTTCAATATAAAACTGGTATGTGAGAAACCTTATCTTAAAATTCTTAATGAACTCTTCCCATTTAAGGTTCAAGGCTTGAATTTTTTTCCTGAGTTGTATGTGTTCCACCACTCTAGATCCACCTCTAAGAGATGTATGGAAGCCCATGTTGTCTTAGTCTCGGATGAGTAACTTTTTAAAGAAAAGAAGGTTTCTAACTCTTTCAGCCATTTCTCGAATGCATCACCTCATATTATTCCTTTGAATTTTGTTATCTTAACATCCTTAAGAACTATTTCTAATTTAACCTCAATTCAAACTTTGCCCTCTTGGCTCCTTTGAACATGGTTTTATTTATATTACCCCTCTCTATTTCTAGTATTGGCCTCTCTACTGACCAAAGAGTCTATTAAATTTTTTTGTTGTTCTAATCGTTTCTAGAGTAATTTTACCAAGGATGAAAGATATTTTGTTTCTCTACTAGAATCTAATGTTACTTGAACATTCCTTTCTTTTTTCCTTGCCATCTTGAGCCCCTTACCTAGAGTTGTTGACTTCCTAGTCTTCTTACTAGGGTCTAAAGTTTATCCTATCCTCTATACAATATTACCCTATGATGCAAGTGTTTTGGTTTTCTTCAATTAACTTCCCTTTTGAATATGTGTTATTTCCTATTCACACAAGGAAATTAGGTAAGATACAATCCTTCCCCAATTGTACTTACTTTTTTTAGCTTCATTCTAACAATCTCAAATATCATTCTAGGGTCACCCCTGCTTTTCTATAGGGATTATAAACCAAAGTCGCACATCAAGTCAAGGCTTGACCTAAGCACAATACATGGAAACTTCTAGTCCTACGACCTATTGCACTAATACCAACTGTAACAACCCAAAACTACCAAGCCAAAAAAAATTAAGAGCACTTACAAAAACAGGCTCTCAAACCCTTGTTAATTTATTTTTAGCATACAAGGCTTCACCACATTTGAATTTCCTAGACACTGCAAATGACACTCAGTGGACAGGAGAGGCCAACTCCCATATTTTTTTGGGGCTCACCTTACTAAAACTACATGCTTAGAAGGATGCGATAAGTGGCACCCCCACATTTCCTCTGCCCCTCGATATAATACCATATGACCATGGCATAGGGATTACTCTTTAAGGCCCATAATACTTAAAGGGGGACATAAATTCCCTAATCTAACTCTAGCTACTCTTATATAGGTTATTCAATGTAGCCTTGGTGCTTAGCTACCATGCCTCTGTAGGCTAACTAAGGTTATTTTTATTTTGATGACAACTAGAATGATCCCTTGGTCCTATGCGATTAGTGAGACATCATTGTTGTCTTGTGAATAGATTTCCCCACATACTTAATCCTACTCAACCAAGGAACTCACAAGTATCTTAATTATTGTATACACACAAATCCTTCTAGGATCAAGAGATCCTAGCTATTAAATTCTCACAACTCCTAGAACTCTTGGCTACCTGGCTATTACATTCATGCAACTCCTTCCAAGATTGGATTTCATGGTTTAAAAGAGGAAGTTCTACCCACCCCAAGGATAGATAAAAAAATAAAACTATAACAAAGTGATTAAGAATAAAAACATATTGCATTAACCATATCAAATGAAAAACATAAGAAGAATTCCTCTTATCCATGAACTAAGCTCTCGTCAAAAGTTAAATCTCAAAATATTTCCATCAACATAAAGCATTAACAAGTTAGTCAATATCCCTAACATCATGATGCATTTCAGAAAGATAATGAAATATAATCCAACTAACTCGAGATCTTTATGAGCATAGAAAATGCTCATCTCATTTATATTTGTGGGGACATATTTATTGGTTTAATTAACATTAGAGATGTATTTTTGTATAACTCTTACCTATGATTAATAGAAATTGTTGTACTTATGCCTAATTGGTATTTTTAGCTATGCATGTGTGTAGTTATAGATTTCTTTGCATTTTTGAGTTGAGGTTCTGTACAAACATGGCATTTTGTGGATGAGTTACTACTTCTTGGGATGGAGATGTTCAAAAGGCAGTCTTTATGGGTGTAGGAGGTGCCTACACCCCATAAAGGGTGAAGGGCCTACATCCCACATAATATAGAAGTTGCCTACACCCCACTAAGGGTGAAGCACATACATCCCATAGAATATAGAAGGCACCTACACCCCACCAAGGGTGAAGTGCCTACATCTTGTGGAGTGTAGGAAGGTACCTACACCTCACCAATGGTAAGGTGCCTACACCCCACCAAGAGTGTAGTGCATACATCTCATATATTGTAGGAAGGTGCTTAAACCCCATCAATGGTAAGGTGCCTACACCCCACCAAGAGTGTAGCGCTTATATCCCACAAAGTGTAGGAAGGTGCCTACACCCTGCCAATGGTAAGGTGTCTACACCCCACCAAGAGTGTAGTGCCTACATCCCATGGAATTTAGGAAGGTACCTACACCCCACCAAAGGTATGTAACCTACTCTCAATAATAATATAGCACCTACACCCCACCAAAAGGTGCCTACACCCTGACTGTTGTACATTAGCAAGACTGTGCGACTTCTAGAAAAAAGAAAAAAATAGTTGTAAAATCTAGAAGAGCATTTTCTTCAACCACTAACATTCGACTTCAAAGGACAATCAAACTTTCTATGGAAAAAATTGTATCTACACATGTAGTCATTGTAACAGACCAAAAAATCATGTCTTAATTTAGGTTTACCATTGTATGCGGTTGTAACATGAGTCGCTTGCATACTGTATAAAAATGTAGAGTGACCCTAAAATAAGATCTAAGTTTTTGAATGAACAATCTATACTATAATTGAATCTTAAAAATTAAGACTTGAGAGTTCTACTATTTTCCACTTGTGTCGACTAGAAGGATCTTCCTTAGTAGATAGTTGGATGAATCATCTACGGAGCTTGAGCCCACTCTAGGCAGTAATCCTCCCCTTCGCATCCTTTCATTTCTAGTAAAGTGTGTGTGTGCTTTATTTTGGTGTGCAAATGTGTGTTTATTTCTACCTACTTTAATTTGATTATTATTTCCTTGTGCATATTTAATTTAATATGCAATTGAACATTTGCTTTCTAGATTTATTAATTGTTCTTGTTTTATCAATATGCCATTTTATTTAAGCAGGTTAAAATATTTTCATGCAACATCACACCCTGTTAAAATTTTAGGGATAGAAAGTGACTTATTCACACACTACAGGTATATATTGTGCATGGCACCTCACAAGTCTACAATTCTTGGATTGACATGAGTTGATAGAACTTGACCATTTTAGAAACACCATTTTTTCCTATCATTTTGGTGTCATTGTTGGGGAGTTGCCAAAAATTGTAGTGCTTAGGATCCATAGAGCAAGCTATCTTGAAATTGCATGTTCAAATTGCCTTACCTATAGATCTACAACCTAAGATGCATGAGTCCACTAAGACCTAGAGGACTTGATGGGCAATTCATTAAGAAAATAAAGAACTTCCTATAATCACAAGCTCAAACTATTCCATAAAAAATTATAGAAGAGTTGTTGTCCCTTGAAGGGATACAATACCATTCAATTGAGTCACCCTGGCATGTTAACCTATTATATGGCATAAGAGTATATAGTGGATCAAATTGTAACTGTGACCAATCTAACGAAATATTTAAATGAAGGTGGAAAGCGCTAGAAGAAGGCACTATTTTAGATTTTGATATGGGAATATTACTATAGGATAAAAATAATGAGTGTGACACTCTATTAACTACTATAGAAATAGTTGATTCAGAACCTACACCACCTATAAGGAGAAAAATGGCTCAAAATAATGAAGCTTCCATAAGTTTTGAGTTTTCAATTGAGGAACCTGCAAAAGAAACTAAGATGAAAAACATTTCCCCAACACATCTCCCTACTTTCAAGGGATTACCAATAGAGGACCCCAATATTTTCCTTTTTAAACTTGACATCCTTTGCAAATTATTTGACTATAAAATGAATGCCTAGAAACTAAAACTTTTTCCTTCTACATTAGATAATGCGGTGTTACATTGGTTTATTGGCCTAGGAAATAGATAAATTAACACTTGGGAAAGTATGAAGAAATTTTTTCTAGAATAATACCAAGACTTTGGAAGAGCAAGGGATGCATGAGAAGAGGTCCTGGATATGACACAAAGGGAGGATGAATCTTTAGAAGATTATTGGGGAAGGTTTAATTTCAATCTCCAATGCTCATCCCATGTGAAGCTAGGAGAAAGATCATTAAAAAGTATATTCCTAAGGGGACTTACAAATAAATCATTGGAAGCTCTAAATTTATTGGTAGGAGGTGATGTTTATCAAGCTTAGATGTCATAAATCCAAAAATTATGTCGAAATTACTCTAGGAGAAAGGGGAAACCATTAACATGGGGAACAAAGACAACAACCTCAATAACCAAGGCAAAAATAGGAAACTTGTTGGAAGACATGAAGAGTGATATTTTATCATCTCTTGCATTACAATTAGACATGTTCCAACTACAAAATAAGAAGCAATAGATAAAAGCAGCACTTACATTTTTCTTACCAAGGTACAGGAGGAAACATGCTAAGAATAAATACCCATAAAATAAGGTAAGCATATGTGGTATTTGTCAAATGGATCATAAGAAGTAGCAACCATGAAATAAGTAGAAATGTACTTCATAGGTAATAGAAGGAATTAGCAACAACCTCCTATGTCGGTTGAAATATCAGGTATAGCACCACCATATGGTGGCCCTAATTTCATGAATCAAGGGTAGTCCCAACCACCCAATATGGGTTGGTGGGACTAGCCATCGTTGATGAATATTGTCCATAATCCTTCTCCATATACACAAAACTTGTGGATTCCATACCAAAAAATTGGGATGCAATGAAGAAATTTTAATACATGGACCCAACCTCCACATATGGTAGCACAACCTCTAGTACATCCTAGTTTATTGGCTTCACCTTCTTCAAGACCGCAATAGTTGTTGGTACAACTATATTCAAATTCTAGCAACAACAAGTCAAACTCAATAGCCTACCAGGTAGATACATGAATGTACTCTATGTATCATATTAGTGTAGAAAATATAGACTGTAGTCCAATTCATATTAGTTCATATAGAGAGGTAGGATTAGAGCAAACACGTCTAGTAGTGGAGGAAGTAGAAGTAGAATAAGACCATGTTGTTGAACAATAAAACAATCAAGGAATTCCATTGTATCTCAAAAGACTATGGGAAACTACAAAAAGGATATAACCTGATTTTGATATAATGGAAGAATTAAAAAATATTACTGTTACCATTCCCTTGTATCAAGCTATTAGGGATGTTCCTATTTAAACAAAGGCCATTAGGGATTTATTCCTTAAAATATCGAGACAGAGGCCATAGCCAAAAGCAGTATAGGTGATAGATCAAATTGTTGATTTAATGTTAGGAAAAACCTACCACCCTAAATATTCTAATCTAGGAAGCCCAGTTTTAATGGTAAAAATTGTAGGCTTAACGTTACCCAACACCCTGGTGGATTTAGGTGTAACCATTAATATCATGCCCAAAGAAACCATGCACATGCTGTAACTAATGAATATGAGGCCAACTAATAAAATATTATAGTTGGTATATAGGTCTATAGTACTTCCAAAAGACATGTTGGAAGATGTAATAGTAGTCGTTGATGCATGGGAGTACCCATATAACTTTTTGGTTTTACAATCAAAGTAAAAACTGGTTGGTTACCCACTCATCCTGGGATACCCTTAGCTTGTGATAGTTGACACCTACATTAGTTTTAGGACAAGAAAAATGATAATATCTAATGGGAAAAGTATGCAAATTTTAGTCATTTACCCACTTGCACAATCTTCCAATGAGTTGGGTGAGCCTGGTTTTGAGGCCATAGGGGATGATGCTCTTCCCATGATGCAACACATCATGGCACTTGATGAAGTAGGAGATGTGGTAGATGAAGATGTAGTTATATCAAAAAATTTAGAAGGTGAATCTGAACTACCACTTATAGTCTCACCACTTGTTAGGGAGAAAGAGCATCACACCAAATAAATTGAAGTAGAACCTAGAAAAATATTGAATATCAGCAGTGCATTAACGACCACCCAGGAGAAAAAGCTGAAGGAAATATTGAATATGCATAAAATAACTTTTGCATGGGATTACATGGATATGAAAGCATCCAAATTTTACACCCATCGCATCTACCTAGAAGATAATGCAAAATTGGTAAGACAACCACAGAGAAGGATGAACCCAACCATTAAGGAAATAGTGAAAGTTGAGTTACAAAAATTATTATCTGTTGGATTCATCTATCCCATCTCAAATAGTCAATGGGTATCACCATTGGTAGTGGTACCCAAGAAAAATGGTAAATGGAGGATCTGTATGGATTATAGGATGTTAAATAAGGCAACCAAAAAATATCATTTCCCTTTACCTTTCGTAGATCAAGTCTTGGATACTCTAGTTGGATGAAAGTACTTTTCATTCCTTGATGGATACAATGGATACAATTAGATCCAGATAGGGGAAGAGGACCAAGAGAAAACCACATTTACCTATCCTTGGGAAACCTTTGCTTATCAAGTTTTACCCTTTAGGTTATGCAACGTGCATTCAAATTTCCAATAAGTAGTACTAAGTATATTCTTAGATATGATAGGGGAAACTATAGAAGTTTATATGGATGATTTCATCATCTATGGTGAAAAATTTGAAGAAGCTACAACCAATCTAGAGAAAGTGCTTCAATGTTGTCAAGAGACTAATCTATCCCTAAGCAATGAAAAATATTTTATGTTAATGATAGAAGGGATAGTTTTGGGACATCACATTTTAGCTGAGGGGATAAAAGTCAATGACAAAAAAATAGAAGTTATTAAAAGACTACCTACCCCTCAGAAATAGAAATATGTGTAGAGTTTTTTGGGTCATGCTAGATATTACCAATGTTTTATAAAGGACTTTAGAAAAATTTCTAAACCATTGCATGTGTTACTAACTAAGGAAGTAGAGTTTGTTTGGATAGAAGAATACAAATGATCATTTTAGACCTTAAAAGAAAAACTAACATCTACTCCGATCCTTAGAGGTCCAAATTGGAACCTCTCGTTCCATATTTATGTTGATGCATCTAACAAAACTATAGGAGTGACATTAGGATAAAAGGAATGGAATGAAGCATATGCTATCTATTACGTTAGTAAAAACCTCATGGACATTGAACTAAACTACATCATCATAGAAAAATAATTTTGGTAGTAGTACACATCATCAATAAATTCTACCACTATATCATAGGCTATAAAATTTTTGTGCACATAGATCATGCAACAATTAAATACTTGATAAATAAGCCAACGGTAAGTGGTAAAATTATTATATGGCTCTTACTTATGCAAGAATTTGATGTCACTATTATTGATAAACCTAGGAGAGATAATGTGGTGGTAGAATTTTTATCCAGATTGATATCAAAGCACAATACGACAACTGAGGACATGTTCCTAGATGAGCATCTATTTCCCCTTGAAGATCGAATGCCATGGTATGCTGACATGGCCAATTACTTGGAAACTGATAAGGTATCCCCTGAACTCACTCCCTAAGAGGCTCAAAAACTAATCAAGAAAAGTGTAACATTCTCATCGATAAATTGATGTCTATTTAAAATTGGTCCTAATTAGATTATGAGGTGTGTAGTAGAAGAAGAGGTCCTAGCTATCCTGAAGGTCTGTCACGATGAGCCATGTGGTGGATACTTTGCATGTAAAAGAACTATATTTAAAATTGTACACACAGAATATTACTTGCCCTCGTTATTTAGATATGCAACCAAACATGCCAACCAATGTGACCAATTATAGAGAATGGGATGATCAATAATAAGAGATGAAATTATACTTCACCCCTAGTTACCTTTAGAACCATTCGATAAATGGAGAATAAATTTTGTCGGCCCTATTAACCCGTAGTCAAACGATAAAAGATATATTTTAGGATGTATTGACTATGTGACTAAGTGGGTTGAGGTGCAAGTCTTGTAGAGCGCAAAGGAGAAAAATGTAGCATAGTTCCTGTATGAATTCATCTTCACCTGATTTGATGTTTCTAAGGATATCACTACGGACCAAGGGGCTCAATTCACCTCCAAGATGATATAGGAACTTATGTAGCAATATCAAATCTACCATAAAAATCCACCCCATATCATCCATAGGCCAATGGCCAAGTGGAGGTCACCAACCATGAGTTGGAAAATATTCTAACCAAAATAGTGCAACATAAGAAGGATTGGGAGAAAAATCTCCTTGAAGCAATGTGGGCATACCAAACCACTTGGAAAACTATTATGGGATTTACACCATTTCAATTATTGTATGGAAAGAATGCAATGATGCCCATTGAATTTGAGGTAAACACTTTGTAGATGGAAATTGAACTTCTTATGAATTTATACATGGGATATCAATAATGTATTCACCAAATGAATCAATTGGATGAATATAAACAGGAAGCATTGTAGCACACTGAAATAATACAAAAGCATAGGGTTATGTGGTATGACCACCACATCAAACCAAAATAGTTTAGAGAAGGAGAATTGGTACTATTATCTAAATATTAGTTTTAAAAAAGAAAATATAAGCTCACATAGAGATGACTTGGTCCTTACATAGTGGTCAAGGTATTCAACAATCATGTTGTTCATATTAAAACCATCAACGATTGTGAGATGACCTTTATAGTTAATTGTCACAAACTAAGGCCCTACCATAAGCCCCAAATTCTAGAATATGGATCAATTACAGGCATGGGGGAACCTCATCTTCAATGCTACCCTCAATAACAAGATGAACGCTACTTTAGTATTCAACAACCAATAAAAAAGAGTGGCACCTACACCTAGGCAAGTGTAGGAGAAACCCCTACACTCAAGTGAGTGCAAGATCAACACCTACACTCAAGCAAGTGTAGGAGCAATGCCTACACTTAGACAAGTGTAGAAGTGATACCTACACTCAAACGAGTGCAGAAGCAACATCTACACTTAGGTGAGCAATGCCTACACTCAGGCAAGTGCAAGAGAAACACCTACACTTAGGTGAACACAAGAGCAATGCCTACTCTCAGGTAATCATATGAGTTGTACCTACACTCAGATGAGCATAGGAGTAGTGCCTATACTTAAGTGAGTAATACCTACACTTAGGTGAGTGCATGAGCAACACCTACACTCAATAAAGCACAAGAGCAATGCCTACACTTAGGTGAGCGGTACCTACACTCAAGTAAATGTAAGAGTAGTACCTATACCTAGGTGAGTGGTGCCTACACCCAAGTAAGCATAGGAGTGGTGCCTACACTCAAGCAAAAGTAGGAGCAGTGCATACACTCAATTGAGCAATGCCTACACCCAGGCAAGCACAGGAGCAAAACCTACACTCAAGCAAACATCTGATTGTTTGGGAACACACGAATAAACCCTAATAAACCAACCACCAATGGGAACACACAAATACAAGGAGTGTCATGACTTCCTTATTTTTTGGTGCATCATGATTAAGCAACATCTGATTGTTTTACATCACCTGGCATAACACACCATGTCCTGTGAAGTATTTTTTGGTGCATCTTGTGGAGTGTAGGAAGGTACCTACACCTCACCAATGGTAAGGTGCCTACACCCCACCAAGAGTGTAGTGCATACATCTCATATATTGTAGGAAGGTGCTTAAACCCCATCAATGGTAAGGTGCCTACATCCCACCAAGAGTGTAGCGCTTATATCCCACAAAGTGTAGGAAGGTGCCTACACCCTGCCAATGGTAAGGTGTCTACACCCCACCAAGAGTGTAGTGCCTACATCCCATGGAATGTAGGAAGGTACCTACACCCCACCAAAGGTATGGAACCTACTCTCAATAATAATGTAGCACCTACACCCCACCAAAAGGTGCCTACACCCTGACTGTTGAACATTAGCAAGACCGTGCGACTTCTAGAAAAAAGACAAAAATAGTTGTAAAATCTAGAAGAGCATTCTCTTCAACCACTAACATTCGACTTCAAAGGACAATCAACCTTTCTATGGCAAAAATTGTAGCTACACATGTAGTCATTGTAACAGACCAAAAAATAATGTCTTAATTTAGGTTTACCATTGTATGCGGTTGTAACATGAGTCGCTTGCATACTGTATAAAAATGCAGAGTGACCCTAAAATAAGATCTAAGTTTTTGAATGAACAATCTATACTGTAATTGAATCTTAAAAATTAAGACTTGAGAGTTCTACTATTTTCCATTTGTTTCGACTAGAAGGATCTTCCTTAGTAGATAGTTGGATGAATCATCTACGGAAGCTCGAGCCCACTCGAGGCAGTAATCCTCCCCTTCGCATCCTTTCATTTCTAGTAAAGTGTGTGTGTGCTTTATTTTGGTGTGCAAATGTGTGTTTATTTCTACTTGCTTTAATTTGATTATTATTTCCTTGTGCACATATTTAATTTAATATGCAATTGAACATTTAATTTCTAGATTTATTAATTGTTCTTGTTTTATCAATATGCCATTTTATTTAAGCAGGTTAAAATATTTTCATGCAACATCACACCCTGTTAAAATTTTAGGGATAGAAAGTGACTTATTCACACACTACAGGTATATATTGTGCATGGCACCTCACAAGTCTACAATTCTTGGATTGACATGAGTTGATAGAACTTGACCATTTTAGAAACACCATTTTTACCTATCATTTTGGTGTCATTGTTGGGGAGTTGCCAAAAATTGTAGTGCTTAGGATCCATAGAGCAAGCTATCTTGAAATTGCATGTTCAAATTTCCTTACCTATAGATCTACTACCTAAGATGCATGAGTCCACCAATACCTAGAGGACTTGATGGGCAATTCATTAAGAAAATAGACAACTTCCTATAATCACAAGCTCAAACTATTCCATAAAAATTTATAGAAGAGTTGTTGTCCCTTGAAGGGATACAATCCCATTCACTTGAGTCACCCTGGCATGTTAACCTATTATATGGCATAAGAGTATCTAGTGGATCAAATTGTAACTATGATCAATCTAACAAAATATTTAAATGAAGGTGGAAAGCGCTAGAAGAAGGCACTATTTTATATTTTGATATGGGAATATTACTACAATATAAAAAATAACGAGTGTGACACTCTATTAACTACTATAGAAATAGTTGATCCACAACCTACACCACCTATAAGGAGAAAAGTGTCTCAAAATAATGAAGCTTCGATAAGTTTTGAGTTTTCAATAGAGGAACCTGCAAGAGAAACTAAGATGAAAAACAGGTCCCCAACACATATCCCTACTTTCAAGGGATTACCAATAGAGGACCCCAATATTTTCCTTTTTAAACTTGGCATCCTTTGCAAATTACTTGACTATAAAATGAATGTCAAGAAACAAAAACTTTTTCCATCTGCATTAGATGTTGATTTATTGGCCTAGGAAATAGATAAATTGACACTTGGTAAACTATGAAGAAATTTTTTCTAGAATAATACCAAAACTTTGGAAGAGAAAGGGATGCACGAGAAGAGGTCCTGGATATGACACAAAGTGAGGATGAATATTTAGAAGATTATTGGGGAAGGTTTAATTTTAATCTCCAATGCTCATCCCATGTGAAGCTAGAAAAAAAAGAGTTAAAAAGTATATTCCTAAGGGGACTTACAAATAAATCATTTGAAGCTCTAAATTTATTGGTAGGATGTGATGTTTATCAATATTAGATGTCATACATCCAAAAACTATGTTGAAATTACTCTAGTAGAAAGGGAAAACTATTAACATTGGGAACAAAGAAAACAACCTCAATAATCAAGGCAAAAATAGAAAACTTGTTGGAAGACATGAAGAGTGATATTTTATCATCTCTTGCATTACAATTAGACATGTTCCAACTACAAAATAAGAAGCAAGAGATAAAAGCAGCACTTACCTTTTTCTTACCAAGGTACAGGAGGAAACATGCCAAGAATAAATACCCATAAAATAAGGTAAGCATATGTGGGATTTGTCATATGGATCATAAGAAGTAGCAACTATGAAAGAAGTAGATGTACTTCATAGGTAACAGAAGGAATTAGCAACAACCTCCTATGTCGGTTGAAATATCAAGCATAGCACCACCATATGGTGGCCCTAATTTGATGAATCAAGGGTAGTCCCAACCATCCAATATGGGTTTGTGGGACTAGCTATCGTTAATGAATATTGTCCATAATCCTTCTCCATATACACCAAACTTGTGGATTCCATACCAACAAATTGGGATGCAATGAAGAAATTTTAATACATGGACCCAACCTCCACATATGGTAGCACAACCTCTAGCACAACCTAATTTATTGGCTTCACCTTCTTCAAGACCGCAATAGTTGTTGGTACAACTATATTCAAATTCTAGCAACAACAAGTCAAACTCACTAGCCTACCAGGTAGATACATGAATGTACTCTATGTATCATATTAGTGTAGAAAATATAGACTGTAGTCCAATTCAGATTAGGTCATATAGAGAGGTAGGATTAGAGCAAACACCTCTAGTAGTGGAGGAAGTAGAAGTAGAATAAGACCATGTTGTTGAACAATCATACAATCAAGGAATTCCATTGTATATCAAAAGACTATGGGAAACTACAAAAAGGATACAACCTGATTTTGATATAATGGAAGAATTAAAAAATATTACTGTTACCATTCCCTTGTATCAAGCTATTAGGGATGTTCCCATTTAAACAAAGGCCATTAGGGATTTATTCCTTAAAATATCGAGACAGAGGCCATAGCCAAAAGCAGTATAGGTGATAGATCAAATTGTTGATTTAATGTTAGGAAAAACCTACCACCCTAAATATTCTAATCTAGGAAACCCAGTTTTAACGGTAAAAATTGTAGGCTTAACGTTACCCAACACCCTGGTAGATTTAGGTGTAGTCATTAATATCATGCCCAAAGAAACCATGCAAATGTTGTAACTGATGAATATGAGGCCAACTAATACAATATTATAGTTGGTATATAGGTCTATAGTACTTCCAAAAGACATGTTGGAAGATGTAATAGTAGTCGTTGATGCATGGGAGTACCCATATAACTTTTTGGTTTTACAATCAAAGTAAAAACTGGTTGGTTACCCACTCATCCTGGGATACCCATAGCTTGTGATAGTTGACACCTACATTAGTTTTAGGACAAGAAAAATGATAATATCTAATGGGAAAAGTATGCAAATTTTAGTCATTTACCCACCTGCACAATATTCCAATGAGTTGGGTGAGCCTGGTTTTGAGGCGATAAGGGATAATGCTCTTCCCATGATGCAACACATCATGGTACTTAATTAAGTAGGATATGTGGTAGATGAATATGTAGCTATATCAAAAAATTTAGAAGGTGAATCCGAACTGCCACTTATAGTCTCACCACTTGTTAGGGAGAAAGAGCATCACACCAAATAAATTGAAGTAGAACCTAGAAAAATATTGAATATCAGCAGTGCATTAACGCCACCTAGGAGAAAAATCTGAAGGAAATATTGAATATGCATAAAATAACTTTTGCATGGGATTACATGGATATGAAAGCATCCAAATTTTACACCCATCGCATCTACCTAGAAGATAATGCAAAATTTGTAATGCAACAATAGAGAAGGATAAACCCAACCATTAAGGAAATTATGAAAGTTGAGTTACAAAAATTATTATTTCTTGGATTCATCTATCCCATATCAAATAGTCAATGGGTATCATAATTGGTAGTGGTGCCCAAGAAAAATGGTAAATGGAGTATTTGTATGGATTATAGGATGTTAAACAAGGCAACCAAAAAATATCATTTCCCTTTACCTTTCGTAGATCAAGTCTTGGATACTCTAGCTGGATGAAAGTACTTTTCTTTCCTTGATGGATACAGTGTATAAAATTAGATCCATATAGGGTAAGAGAATCAAGATAAAACCACATTTACCTATCCTTGAAAAGCCTTTGCTTATCAAGTTTTACCCTTTAGGTTATGCAACGTGCATACAATTTTCCAAAAAGTAGTACTAAGTATATTCTTAGATATAATAGGGGAAACTATAAAAGTTTATATGGATGATTTCATAGTCTATGGTAAAAAATTTGAAGAAGATACAACTAATCTAGAGAAAGTGCTTCAATGTTATCAAGAGATAAATCTATCTCTAAGCAATTAAAAATATTTTATGTTAATGATGGAAGGGATAGTTTTGGGACATCACATTTTAGCTGAGGGGATAAAAGTCAATGACAAAAAAATAGAAGTTATTAAAAGACTACCTACCCCTCAGAAATAGAAATATGTGTAGAGTTTTTTGGGTCATGCTAGATATTACCAATGTTTTATAAAGGACTTTAGAAAAATTTCTAAATCATTGCACGTGTTACTAACTAAGGAAGTAGAGTTCGTTTGGACAGAAGAATACAAATAGTCATTTTAGACCTTAAAGAAAAGACTAACATCTTCTCCGATCCTTAAAGGTACAAATTGGAACATCTCGTTCCATATTTATGTTGATGTTTTTAACGAAACTATAGAAGTGACATTAGGATAAAAATAAGGGAATGAAGCATATGCTATCTATTACGTTAGTAAAAACCTCATGGACATTGAACTAAACTACATCATCATAGAAAAATAATTTTGGTAGTAGTACACATCATCAATAAATTCTACCACTATATCATAGGATATAAAATTTTTGTGCACATAGATCATGCAACAATTAAATATTTGATAAATAAGCCAACGGTAAGTGGTAAAATTATTATATGGCTCTTACTTATGCAAGAATTTGATGTCACTATTATTGATAAACCTAGGAGAGATAATGTGGTGGTAGAATTTTTATCCAGATTGATATCAAAGCACAATACGACAACTGAGGACATGTTCCTAGATGAGCATCTATTTCCCCTTGAAGATCGAATGCCATGGTATGCTGACATGGCCAATTACTTGGAAACTGATAAGGTATCCCCTGAACTCACTCCCTAAGAGGCTCAAAAACGAATCAAGAAAAGTGTAACATTCTCAAGGATAAATTGATGTCTATTTAAAATTGGTCCTAATTAGATTATGAGGTGTGTAGTAGAAGAAGAGGTCCTAGCTATCCTGAAGGTCTGTCACGATGAGCCATGTGGTGGATACTTTGCATGTAAAAGAACTATATTTAAAATTGTACACACAAAATATTACTTGCCCTCGTTATTTAGATATGCAACCAAACATGCCAACCAATGTGACCAATTATAGAGAATGGGATGATCAATAATAAGAGATGAAATTATACTTCACCCCTAGTTACCTTTAGAACCATTCGATAAATGGAGAATAAATTTGGTCGGCCCTATTAACCCGTAGTCAAACGATAAAAGATATATTTTAGGATGTATTGACTATGTGACTAAGTGTGTTGAGGTGCAAGTCTTGTAGAGTGCAAAGGAGAAAAATGTAGCATAGTTCCTGTATGAATTCATCTTCACCTAATTTGATGTTTTTAAGGAGATCACTACGGACCAAGGGGCTCAATTCACCTCCAAGATGATATAGGAAATTATGTAGCAATATAAAATTTACCATAACAAATCCACCCCATATCATCAGAGGCCAATAGCCAAGTGGAGGTCACCAACCATGAGTTGTAAAATATTCTAACCAAAATAGTGCAACACAAGAAGGATTGGGAGAAACATCTCCTTGAAGCAATGTGGGCATACCAAACCACTTGGAAAACTATTATGGGATTTACACCATTTCAATTATTGTATGGAAAGAATGCAATGATGCCCATTGAATTTGAGGTAAACAATTTGTAGATGGAAATTGAACTTCTTATGAATTTATACATGGGATATCAATAATGTATTCACCAAATGAATAAATTGGATGAATATAAACAGGAAGCATTGTAGCACACTGAAATAATACAAAAGCATAGGGTTATGTGGTATGACCACCACATCAAACCAAAATAGTTTAGAGAAGGAGAATTTGCACTATTATCTAAATCTTAGTTTTAAAAAAGAAAATATAAGCTCACATAGAGATGACTTGGTCCTTACATAGTGGTCAAGGTATTCAACAATCATGTTGTTCATATTAAAACCATCAACGATTGTGAGATGACCTTTATAGTTAATTGTCACAAACTAAGGCCCTACCATAAGCCCCAAATTCTAGAAGATGGATCAATTACAGGCATGGGGGAACCTCATCTTCAATGCTACCCTCAATAACAAGATGAACGCTACTTTAGTATTCAACAACCAATAAAAAAGAGTGGCACCGACACCTAGGCAAGTGTAAGAGAAACCCCTACACTCAAGTGAGTGCAAGATCAACACCTACACTCAAGCAAGTGTAGGAGCGATGCCTACACTTAGACGAGTGTAGAAGTGATACCTACACTCAAACGAGTGCAGAAGCAACATCTACACTTAGGTGAGCAATGCCTACACTCAGGCAAGTGCAAGAGAAACACCTACACTTAGGTGAACACAAGAGCAATGCCTACTCTCAGGTAATCATATGAGTTGTACCTACACTCAGATGAGCATAGGAGTAGTGCCTATACTTAAGTGAGTAATACCTACACTTAGGTGAGTGCATGAGCAACACCTACACTCAATAAAGCACAAGAGCAATGCCTACACTTAGGTGAGCGGAACCTACACTCAAGTAAATGTAAGAGTAGTACCTATACCTAGGTGAGTGGTGCCTACACCCAGGTAAGCATAGGAGTGGTGCCTACACTCAAGCGAATGTAGGAGAGGTGCATACACTCAATTGAGCAATGCCTACACCCAGGCAAGCACAGGAGCAAAACCTACACTCAAGCAAACATCTGATTGTTTGGGAACACACGAATAAACCCTAATAAACCAACCACCAATGGGAACACACAAATACAAGGAGTGTCATGACTTCCTTATTTTTTGGTGCATCATGATTAAGCAACATCTGATTGTTTTACATCACCTGGCATAACACACCATGTCCTGTGAAGTACACCTAGGTAAATATTGTTGTTTCCTTTCAATATGTTAGCTTTTGAGGATATATATAGTGGAGAGATCTAACACAGGTCCTAATGAAATACAAGAAATATGAAAGAAAGTGAAACAACAATATGACTAAAATATACTATAAATAGAAATATAAAAAATACAATACAATATGGAGGAAATGGTCACTCCATTAATATGAGCTAAAGAGCTACATTATACTCCATACAGGAGTACTACTACCATGAGCTTGACATGAACTTAATATAAGCTTAATGCTTGCTTGATATCTAATCTACCACTATGAGGCTCTTTATATAGGAAGATAGATTCCTTGGCCAACACTCTACCTAGCTGTACAAGGGGACACCTTGCACATTACAACTTGCACATTGCCACTTGTGCATTTATTACATTTCTTGAAGTGACTAGATAACTTCCCCCTAAAGTAATCTCCTATCCTAACTATGTACCTAAGGTGGTACATTTACATGACCCAAATGATGTAACTCTAACACCCCCCTGTATTACATTATTTGGGTATTGAATATTTTTCAATATTCAATTTGGATCTTCTTCTTGATAATGCTCTTTGATTTGATCAATTTGATTTTTGCTTTGGAGTCCTCCTTTATCAGGTTCATCTTCTTCCTCTTTAGCTTTGCCTTTGAATCTGGTCTTTGTGTTCTTGTAGGTGGTAGTACTGCTGCTTGATTCCTGCAAAGATGTTTTTCCTTCTTTGTCCTTACTCTGTCCAAAAATTTCTGAACAATATCTCAAGACATTAAGACAAGATCTTGAATCAATAGTTCTTGAAGTATCAATACTGCATGAGGATATCTTTTCTAAGTATGATTCACTTAGTTCTATTTTCCTTTTATAAGCTTCTATCAATCCTTTTAGTTCAACATTTTCATTTTTGCAACATTTGTATGTAAGTAATGCCAAATATAGTATGCTTACAAAATCTAAGGGAAGTGGAATGTTATCCTTTTCTTTTTCAATTGCTTCTTTGAGTTGATCTTGTAGATAATGTTCCATGGTGTCAAACTCATCATCTAAGGCTTCACTGTGAATCAATTTAGAAGCAATATCTAAGTATGCTTTACCCTTTATAAGTAGATTCATGATTCCAATTTTTATGGCACTTGCTTTTTCCTTTGAGAGAGTATTCATGCATTTGTTTGTTGTATTATTTGAAGTAGACATAGCTCTTTGGATTAGAGTATAGAGTGCTTTGATAGAGCTTGTATCTTATGTGATAGATTCTTCTTACGTAGTCTACCTTATGACTCCCTAGATGTATGAGCTTAGATTTTATTGAACCTTTTAGAGCTTAGGTTTTTGTAGGCTTCCTTATATCTCCCTAGTTTGATTTAATTCTTGAATAATTATCTTGTAGATGTCCTTATGACTCCTAGATGGATTAAGTACTTGATAATATTTGATGAATACTATTATTATCAAGTTTTGTAGAATGCCTTATGTCTCCCTAGTGATTTTGGAAATGCTATATGATAGATAAAGTGCTTTTGAGAATAATAGTTCAATTTTGAGTTGATTTTGTAAAGTTTTGTGAATAGCAAAAATCAAATTCTTTTACACCTTATTACTCCTATTGAACTTAAGCACTTTCTATTTTGATGAGGTTTTAATAGTTGGATTTCTTTTGTCCCTTTAATGTATTTTGAGACAAGTATACCAATTAATTTCCAACTCTTAATATTCCTTAATAAACCTCTTTTTATAGCCTTTAATAATTTGATATTTATTGTTTCTAATTTCCAATTTCCTACTTTGATGTAGTATTCCTTATAACTCCCTAATGTGAAATATTAGGAAACAATTATTTGCAATAATAGAAATTCTATTTTTCAAGTAGAAATCCTTATTTATCCTATGTTGTAATATTGCAAATATTAGGCTATTTTAATAGGTATTTTCCCTTTTAATATTGCTTTCAAATATGGTTGATTTTCCTTAATGTTTCAACCTTATATTATACCTTATAACTCCCTATTAATGAAAGCAATTTTGATAAAGTAAAAACCTTACCTTTAGTGTTGTACTCCCTATGTATTCGGTGCAGGTTTCGAATGTATATGATAGTCCTCTTTAATGGCTTTTCCTTGAGCACTATGGTGAATGTTGATTCACCTTTGACTTCAATGTTTGGATGGTGGAGCTTCAACCCTGGACTTTTGACCTTCCTTGAAGACCTTGACTGGAGCTTTTAATGCTCTTCACCTCTCTCCCAGACTACAATTCAGGTTGTTGTGAATGTTGTAAATGCTATGACTACTGTGAATGCTCTAAATACTATTATCATTGGTCTTTGACATCTTTTCTTGGACTATGTGACAAGTGTCATGGTGGTTATCCTTGAGTGCTTGAGATGCTTATTTCCACTTGTAAAACTCTACCAAGTAAAGGATGAGCATTACGATCTTGAATGAGCATATTCTTACCAATCTTCTTCCTTGTGTGTTTTCTTGGTCAAGCTTGTAACATATGGGTGCTCGTATGGGAAATTTTAGTGTTTCCTTCTAGGTGACAAGTGTCACCTTTCCTTTATGCATGGGATTTCTACGTAACACCTCTCCAATGTATCTTTGCAATGCCCTTATTAACAATGCAATGTGGCTAGCTCTTCCTTTGTTCGATGGCACTTGATATGAGTTGGTTCCAGCTAGAATAGTAAGCAACACCTTGGGATCTTGGAGCAATATTTTTCCAATGCTTGTGTGGAGTTTTTGAGCTACTCCAATGGTGCTCCTTGGATGTACTTCCTTCAACCTATTATGACCTCTTTTTTGTAGATAATATTACCCTTTAATATAATTCTTCTCCTTGCTTTGTTTACTTGCAGGTTTGACTATCCAAAATATAGAAGATATGAGCCTTTTGAGTGGCTCTATTCCCTTGTGAGGAGAATGCTTTTGCATGGCTACCTTGGAATATTTTTCTCCTTGTAAAGAGTGTGCCTTTTTGGCATATAAGACTTATCCTTTTTCCTACGTAGGGCATATTAGAGTAGTGCAATACAAATGTAAATACTTTGTATATAAAATACCTTTTTTGCACCTCCTTTTGCAATCTGATTTTTTTGGTCTTATGGCAGCTTTTGAAATAGGTGATGGCAGATTTGATGTTGTCTCTTTTGCTAGACAACTCTCTCTTATTCTTGGTGACTTTGGTAATAAACCCAAGCTAATAACCACTTAGATAGAAGCTCTTTTTGTAGAAGTAATTTCTGCACTTTTTTGTAAATAGCCTTTAGTGCACTTTGAATTTGAGACTCACCAAGTCTCGATTTGAAGCTTCTATTGCTGATTTTCATAGTGTATTTCTTCTCCACTCCTTGGGGGAATTTGATCTGATTTTGGTGGCTTCTTTGGGCCATGAGATGTTGTAGGTTCTGTGCACCAAATAGTGTCTCTAGACACTTTGATAATCTGTTGGTTTTTATGTCCTTGATATTTTAACAATCAACAAACACAAACTAACCTTTTTGAGAGTAATTAGTGTAGTGCAAATGATCTTAACAATACTACCAATTTAATGCACTAAAAATATCACCTTATCACTCCAATAAACTCTCAAAATAATTTCATATGCACTTAATAATATCTGCAACTTTTAAGAGTAATCTGTAATAAACCCTTAATAAGTATTATGTAAATTTTCACTACAATCAATATTGTAGGATATAGTCTTCTTGCTTTCTAGATAGAAAATAGGTAGATGATAATTTTATTTCTTTCAAAAATATCCAACTCCTATTAATGTGCAAATAATCCTTAAAAATAATTATTTATTTTTGCACTTGAAGACTATAATGCAATCTATTCTTCTACAACTTTTAATCCAAATATGATGCTTAATGGAATTTGATAATGAAACCTAATTTGAAGTTCAACTAATTGCACCCTATTTTCTTACCTTTAATAGCTTATGTAGATGATGTAGATCTTGGTGTTTTGATTCACCAAGTTGTTGATTTGTAGTGGATGGATACACAACTTCTTTGTTGGATATCTTGAATAACTTTCTACTTCACCAATCTATAGCCTCAAACTTTCTATCTTGAGCCTTGGATTTGGTGGCTTGATCCTTCCAGTGATGTTCTGCTTTCTATTGTAGATTCATAGAACTCCTTTATTTGAATTGTGCCTTCTTGTTGTGAGAGGTAATCTCTAAATATCTTGGATTTGGTAGGCTTCTCCTATCTGAATCTTCCTTCAAGCTTCTTATCAAATTTTGACTTCAAATAGGATCTTCTTCTTCTCAATATTCTAATTTTCTTGAGGTCTTCACTAGTTTATTCTTCTAGGATTTGGCACTCCTTACCAAATTCTTCTTCTCATATTTAGCATTCCTTAACAAATTCTTCTTCTCTTGGGCTTATTTTTAAATTATAATAATTATCCCAAGTCCTTCACTATCAGGAGCTTTTCCTTGATAGTGGATTTAACCAATGAGTTCTCTTAGGAACTCTTTTGGTGATACTTATGTGAGCTTTACAACAAGGCTCTCCAAGCCTTCTTATTTTCTTCTCCTTAATACCTATCCAAGGTATTCTATCTAGCATCTTCTTTGGTCTTCCAAATGAGACCTTTTCTTGAACCTTCTACTTCTAGAAGTGTTGGTGATGAGATTTTCTTCTAAATGCTTGATCTATTGCTTCTAAGGAAATATTTAATCAGTAAAGGAGATCACCAATCTCCTATTTCTTGGACTCTTCTCTAGAGTCTTCTTTAGAAACTTTCTGGAGTTTTCTTTTGAATCAGGAACTTTTCTTTTGAATCAGGAAATTTTCTCTAAAATTTTCTTTAGAAACTCTTATTTGGAGTTTTCTTCTGAGTTAGGAATTATTTTCTAAATTTTTCTTTAGGAACTCTTCTTTGGAGTTTACTTTTGAATTAGGAATTCTTCTCTGAAGTTTTCTTCAGAATTAAGGCTTCTATGGCCTTCTTCTTGATTAAGGCTTCTATGGCCTTCTTCTCTTCTACAATATGTAGGTATTAATCTTGAATGGAGATCACCAATCTCCTATCTCCTCCTTGACTCAACTTTTGGAGTCTCTTCTTCCTTGATTCTTCTATAAGGCTACTATGGCATTTTCTTTACTTCTGCACTTTGTAGGATTGTAGCTCTTATAATGGGACCTTCTTTGAGGTCTTTGAAATATTTAGTCTTCTTCCTTGTTGTTGCAAGTTCTGGAATGATTCTAAGAAGATATTCTTCCTAACTCTCTTGTAGGAATCTTCCCAAATTTTTCTTGAATCTCCTTTTCCTGCAACAAGTTGTTAGAAATTGGAATTGAAGAATTTGTAATTCTAGAGATAATAATATTCACTAGATGATTTGTCAAACTAGTGGCTTGAATGTTGAGTCCTACTCTTCATGAGTTTTTTTACAACTCTATTGAAAGACTCTAGCCAAATATAATCTCAAGTTTTTTGCAACTAAGATTTATTTTAGTCCTCACTTTTCTAATCTTGTTGACTACTATGGCTATTTCTATCAAATGATTCCTAATGGTAACTTTTGCATGCAATGACACTCAATGGTAGATCCAATTTGTAAAGATGCAGGTCAATAGTAGTAATGGTGACTCTCCCTATTCCTCTTGACCTACTGGACTTCTCTTATTATGGATGTAGGTCCTCCTATCTCGATTAACCATGGCTCTGATACCACTATTAGCTTTTGAGGATATATGTAGTGGAGAGATCTAACACAGGTCCCAATGAAATGCAGGAAATATGAAAGAAAGTGAAACAACAATATGACTAAAATATACTATAAATAGAAATATCAAAAATATAATGCAATATGGAGGAAATGGTCACTCCATTCATATGAGCTAAAGAGCTACATTGTACTCCATACAGGAGTACTATTACCATGAGCTTCACATGAACATGATATGAGCTTGATGCGTGCTTGATATGTAATCTACCACTATGAGGCCCTTTATATAGGAAGATAGATTCCTTGGCCAACACTCTACCTAGCTGTACAAGGGGACACCTTGCACATTACAACTTGCACATTGCCACTTCTGCATTTATTACATTGCTTGAAGTAACTAGATAACTTCCCCCTAAAGTAATCTCCTATCCTAACTATGTACCTAAGGTGGTACATTTACATGACCCAAGTGATGTAATATACTCTAACTCTAACATATATATGCATAGTTATCTAGAAATCATTTTTGTGTTAATGCTAGTATGTGCCCCCACATTTTCTCATCCAATCCCATGTTAGTGTTCAGCCACATGGCACTAATCAGGCATGAGAATATTTGTAATCAGATATCACTATGCCCATGCACACATACCAAAACTAAAGACAATAAGTATTAGGGTATAAGGATAATCCTTAAGTAATGGGGGGTAGGCACATGTTACAACATACTATCAGCAAAGGATGTGATAACCACCAAGAAATACAATAGTACAAAGGATGAATGCAACAACCATGGGAGGACCATCTAAGAATCACATTAAAAAAAAGGAATGAGCCCATCAATATTGTTAAAATAATAGGGATAGTGAGAATAATTCAAAGTTGTGAGATGGGTAGGCTACTACAAATTGATCAATCAAAACTAGGACCTTATTGTGGCCCATGAATTTATAACATCCATAGATGGCATGATTGTGCATATGAGGGTTTTTTTTTTATCTTGGTAATAGAAGAATACAGACATCATAGGTCTTCCATTCATATGTAAAAGAGTCTATAAGGGTGATAAAGTTAAATTTTGTACACAAAGGTTCTTTGGACAACAGTAAAAACAGTTGACGCATTCGGGGTTGCCCAAACAGTTTTTGTTAGATGAATGGAAGCCTACATTCAAATAATTGGCTCAATTGTTCACTTGTAGTGGGCAATATTTTTGTAGCCATGCAAACCATTTTTTTTTCTTAAATAATCTACAACATGGAGACATCATAAATATTCCATTCTACCTTACCAATACCCTATAGGACAAATCCATAAAATATAGGGAAGGTGCCTAAAATTCACTAGCCCACCATGGGCTTTTCTTGGCCCTTGTGTGACATGTACAAAGGCAATAGGTAGTGCCACTGCCACCAGATTCCATATAAGGGTAAACTACATAAGCATCACCAGAAGAATGGATGAAACAAGAGGTTGTTGTAAATGAGGGCACAAAGGAGTCTACCTCCCAATCGAGCAATCAAATTAATGAGGAGGTAGGGCAAATGGTATTGAGCCTAAATAGAACAACATCAACTACTACAACCATATCAAAAGCAGGTGTAGGCACACCAACGAATGATTTCCTACTAGACAATTGTACCCTGGTTGATGCACATGCCACCTGAGTGTTATAGGACCTGTTATCTACTATGACTCCCTATGATAGGTCACCCAAAGATGATTTTAGTAACTAGCAAATGGAGGCACAAGAAAAATCCTTCTACTAGGAGGAAAAGTACAAGGCAATACAAGTAGAGTATGAAGAATACCAGTAAGCAACCATCATAAAATAACAACAATTAGAAGCAACCATTCAACAATTAAAGCAATTGTTGAACACAAAAGGAAACTAAGTGGATGTTGCCACTCAAATAGATTGGGCTATGGATATAGAATTATCTTCCATGGATGATGAGGAAGAAGTGACCTCTACAAAGGTATCTCAATATAATGCTAGGAGGACAGCATAAAATGACCAATAATTTGAGGTAAGCATGTAGCAGAATGCATCCACAATAGATACCTCGAAATAATAGGGAAGTTCTATAGCTCAGGAAGGGCCTATGATAGTGGAGATATCTAGTAGCCAGGGTACTTTTGGTCATCAAATCTACCCAGGAAAGGATTTGGGTAAGTGTATGCGCCCTAGACCTGGACCAACATTGAAAGGCCGAAGGGAAGAGATGCCCCTCGTGCCAATATCCGGAGAAAGGCCGGCTCCTATACTAAACTACTTTGGTGTTTTAAGATAAGGGTGCAGGAAAGAGATAAACAAAGTAAGGGTGCAGGAAAGAAATAAAAGAGTAAGGGAAGAAATTTTAGTAGTTTAATGGTGGGAAAGAACCAGAAGCACGATTGCTAGCCAATAGCTTGAAACAGTAGCAAAGAACACCAAGAATAAATGAAATGAACGCAATATTAATCCTCCTATGTATCCTCTGGACGAGTTCCAGGATTACCCTTCCCTCTCGTCGAAATTCAGAGTTCAGAGTTACGACGATGAAGAAGGAGTGAATATGACAGAAACACTATCCACAGGCAGCATAAAAGAAAACTAATACAACGTTTTCCTCCCCTATGTATCCTTCGAGAAAATCTTAGGGTTCCACTCCAATCACACACCTAAATCCAGAGTTCAGAATTACGGTATGCAAATGAAGAAAAGATAAAAGAAATAATCGTAGAAGGCAGCATAAAAGAGAGAAATAGAGTCCAAAGCTCTTTAGTATTAATCGCAGGAATCTAAGTTACAACAGCTTTCTAGCAGAAATTTCCCCCCCCTTTTACATTACAATGCCTAGGTTTTTATAGAGGACCCGACCCTCTGAGTCATTAATGCACAAAATGGAGGAGTACACCCTCGAAACTTGAGAAGTCAGCTCTTCGCGGCTCTCGTGACTGAGCTCTCAAATCTGTTACCAAAACTGGCAACTACGACCGGGTCAGCCGTGGAAACATGCATTAATGAGCCGTCTGAGCGTCCTTGGCTTCTGGGTGCAGTGCTCGAGTGGCCGCCATGCTCGTCGGGCTCTTCTTCAGGGACTGATACTTCATTTCCAATTGCTAAAAATGAGCAGCGAGCTTATCGGGCACGTAAAAATGCATTTATGAGGCACTTGATCGCCTCGGGAAAATACCCAGCTTGGAGCGCGTGCCCTTGAAGCGCTTCGCTAGATTTTCATTCGCAACTTCGCTTCGCAATGGACTTGAGCCGAAGCAGATCCTCCTTCTTGGTTTGCCCTTCGCATGGTGGAGCTTCGCAAAACTGCTTCGGGAGTGGTGAGTGCCGAAGCAGATTTCCTTCGCAAAATGGGGCTCTTCATTCCTCGCCGCTTCGTTGTCAAAATTGCTTCGCTGATGCATTGTAGAAATGCTTCGCCGCGATCTTCTTCTAAAACTGTGGTTCGGGAGGGTTTCGGCCGAAGCACATACTTGCCTTCAAAAATGACTCATTCTTCCCGACCTCTGCCACTTCGGGTGAAAGTACTTCGCACGAAAGCTAGCCGAAGCAGATGCTTCGCAACAACTTTCGACGAAGTAGAAATGGTTCGCTGGTGGAGAGGCCCGAAGTGGGTGCTTCGACGATTTTTTGGCGAAGTACTTTTCAATGTTGCGCTCCTTCAACTTTCGCTTCGCAAGTTTTCTGGCCGAAGTAGTTGTTTGAAGTGCTTCGGGCCCGAAGTAGTTTCTTTCTTGCCTTAGCAAACTCGGACCACGATCCTTCTTCGTGGTTTCTTTTGAAATGCCGGTGTTTCCTTCTCAAAAAACTTTCCCAAAGTGGCTACTGGAAATGTTTTGGGTGCGAAGCTCTTCTTTTACGCCTTCTTTGTATTCTTTCTTCGGCAAATGCCACTTCGTAAAATTTTTGCCCGAAGTAGCTGTTTGAAGGACTTCCAAGGGCGAAGTATTTTTCATCCTTCATTTCTTTCCTTGAAGCTATCTTCCTTAGCTTGTTTGGCAGTGAAGCTCTTTCATTTTCATTTTATGTACAAGGGGGATGGCAGGGAAAGCCAAAATTACTGCAACTTACAAATATTCTCAAAAACAATGAAACAAATACTTTACAAAAAGAAACACTGTATAAAATTTTGATTTTTTCTACCCCATTGTGCAATGTGACAAAATTGTCAACATTCTTGGTGGCTCGCGGGGCAACGAGCTCGTCTCGGTGGGAGAACCCTCAGCCTTGATCCGTTGGGCCAGAGTTACCTCCAGACCCTTCTCCTTTTTCTATCTCCGGGGCGCTTCCACAACTTGTTCTTCTTCTTCTTCTTCTTCTTCCTCTGGCATGGCTTCTTTCTGCGGTGATGGGGCAAGGCGATCACGGATGCGCTTCATGGTTCGGTGGACATGAGCCCAGGCACCCTTCGAGAAAGGTTCTTGATCTTGCAATGCCTTAACCAAAATGTGGAACCGATCAATCTGCCCGATATCAGCATGTTTGGCTCTGGTGTACAGATCGTTCAGGCAAGCTGCAATCTTGTAGTGTCTCAGAATGAAATCTGTGACCTGCCTTTCTATTATCGGCTCCGCCCACTCGTCTACCTCCGAGACGTCACTCTCAAAATGAAGCCATGCCGGCTTAAGCTCTTCCTTGGTCAGAAGGTTCCCATCATCATCCGTGAAGCTCGGGAAACCTAAGGAAGAGAGATCTTGGAAATAGCCTAGCGATGCGCGCTACTCATTCTCAAACACATCCAGGAGGTCCTTCACCTTCTGTGCTTTCCTCACCTTGGAGAAGAAGGCACGAACTGTGGCTTGGGCTGTAGACCAATCCCTAGCCATCCGACTCATCGCAGCGACCTGCAAGTCCTGATATTTAGTGCTTTGGACATCAAAGGCTAATTTGAGTCGGCCTCTAGCTTTTTGGGTGACCTCATCTATGATTGGCCCTTCTTCGACAGTGGCACGCTGTGCTTCGGTGATGTAAGTTAAAATTGATAGGGCACTGGAGGCCCGAGATCTGAAATTCTTTAGAAAATGTGAGCGAATCTCTTTGATTCTGCCTCTGTCAAACAACTCCAGGTTTTCCTTCTCATACAACTGCTGTTGCATCTGCAAGATCCTACTTTCAAGCTCTTTGGCCCTCAGATCAGCTTCGGCCTGTATTTGGCTTTGACTTTTGGTTGCATTCTGCAGTTGTCTTATTTGTCATTTCAGAGCGTCTGCTTCTTTCTTTATCTGCTCACATTGCTTTTTCGAGTCTTCCAGCTTGGAGCGGACCCTAGCTAGCTCTTCTTCCAACTTGATGTTGGCGTTCTCAGCCTCAAACCTGCGCTGATTGGCGATGTTTGCATGTGCTCGAAAAGTTTTGATCCTGACGTGCATAGATGCAGATTCATTATCTACATTTAAATGCTCCAGGTCCTTGGATTTATCTTGGTAGTCGTAGTCCATTGGAGTCATTTCATCCAGGGGCTTCTGGACCTTGGGGATCTTTTTTACCTTGTGCAACTTCCCGGCCTTCAAATCGAAGACAACGCATTTTTCAACCTGGGCCAGAGAGCGCCCTCTCTTCTTCCTCGCCTCCTTCAACATTTTTTCTGTGTTTTGTCGGGCTTGGAGTAGCTTTTCAGCTAGAGGGCGTTCCTTAATCATGGACATTTCTGATTCAAATAAGGCTGGATCTCCAGCCGAAGGGGTAAACAAATACAAAGAATGAATGGGGGATGCCTCACCAGTAGGTTCGGCGACAGGTGTACTAGGAGTTTCGACGAGTGAAACAATGCCATGTGAGACAGGGGAATGAGGAACGGGGTTCGACGTTGGGGTACTGTCTTCGCCCCGACTAAGGACCAAAGGAATGGTTGCATGGGGAGACAAAGTAGCATCAACAGATTTGTCCCGGCCAGATGACTCGAGTGGAGTGGGGCTAGCGGGATCACGAGGCAGAGTTGGAATAGCAATGGGTAACACACGAGGAGGTGATTGACTTTGCGTGGGTGGGAGAGACTGATGAGAACCTTCGGTCGGGACCACGGTGGACATGTGAGAGACCAAGGCAAAGGGTGGAGAGTGCGTACCTACGTGCCCTCCAGGCAGAGCGGTCGTGGTGACTTCTTGTGTAATCGGCTCCTGCTCTTTTTCGGCTTCGGCACTCCCGACCTCCATGACTTCTACTTCGGGGCCTCCCTCTTGTTGGAGGAGTTCCTCCACATCAATGATGTCTATATCTGGGGCTGCCTCGGTACTTTGTGCCATCGCACCCTCAACATTTGCTTCGGCTGGGCCTGATGCAGGTTGTCCGACAGGAGCACTTGAAAGCTTCGTGCGGGGTCGCTTCGGGTGGCTCGGAGGCACTTGAACTTGCTCTTGCCTCTTCCTTTTCTTCTCTGCTTGTTGTGCCGACCCCTCGGCACTTACGTCATGGCCTTTCGACGGTCCCTGCGGTAGTGCTTCTGGTGTAACTTCGGCTTCTTCCTCCTCTTCCTGCTTCGAGGCATCATCAGCTCTTCTTGGGCTTTCGCCCGATCCTGGGGTAGCTGGAGGAACAAAGTCGGCGAAGGATATGGGCTTCCAAGTCCCAGCATTGGCTTCATAAACAATTGCGAAGTCCTTATCCATTGCCAAGAGTCCATAGGAATTCATATTTTGGCGATGGACTCTCATTATCCACCACTCCCTTAGTTGTTCCTCGCCCCAATTCTTCAATTCCTCCTTCAAATCATCTTTCGCCTTTCTCCAAAATGTGGAGTCTGGAGTTGGGAAGGGATGCTGGTCAGGGTCAAACTCGACCTCCATAGGGTAGAATTCATGCCAGGGAGGCAATGTCCTCATCCTTTCCAAATGCCATTCCAAATCCTTCCCATTGGGATTGTTCCTCTGATCCACTATTTTTGGATGAGGGCAGACATGAAAGTTCTTGAACCGGAGGTGGTCCCTCATCACTCCCAAAGGATCATAGCACCATTGTTGAGGAATCTGGAGCAAACCAAAATTGGCAAGCTTCTCCTCCAAGAAAACATTTTGCTTCAGGGCAAACACTTCAATTACCCCCATTTTGAAGGGGAAGTCGCAAGTGTGCGCCCATTTTCGACCGTGGTCGTACACGGCGTTTGTTACGTCGCTCTGCCGAGCGACCTCCAATGCGAACTGGTACTCGGAGGGGTAGACTGGTAGCAGGAAGGGCTTCCCTATAAAGCCGAATAGGCGAATCACAAGCCCCTACGTCAGTTGAAACACATCTCCCTTCTTCTCCTGCACCACTCTGTCTCTCAAACTGAGGGGGACCCGAGGGCAAGACCCTGTCAACAAATGCATAGCGGGTCCCAAGAATTGTTGATTAAAAGAATAATAAGACTCTGCCCTCAATAGGAGGGGAGTCCACTGGTACACAGGCAGAGGATTCCCATCCTTGCCGCTTGATGAAATGGCGATATGGGGAAAAATTTTATGTACATGGTAGAAAAATAGCCAAACAAGGAAAGAGCAGGGCCCGAAGTACTGGCCTGTTCTAGAGCTCTTCATGTTGGTAAGCCGCGTGTGCAAGGTTCGGGCCACCCATTCTGCCCAGTCGAAGAATACTGGGTTGGTGTTCGGCCTCGAAGCATCGGGGGCATAAAATTCTCCTCTGGAAATACACTCGGCCAAAGACACCTACCAGGGGTGCACCGAAGCATCGGTTGACAGGCCCGCCACCCATGCAATGATGGAGAAAATATCAGTGTTCTTGAAGGCTACCAAAGGTAGGGGCATTTGAGGCAGCTTGCCTGAAGGGAGCCCACTCTTGAGGTTCTCATTCAGAAACTTCACAATGTAGTTGGAGGAGGTGAACCTCTCCATTTGCTCGCTCAAGATGACGTTGCGAACTGAGTATCCCTTAGGTGGCCCCTGCTGTGGCGCGAAGGCTGCTTGCACATCCTCTTTCAAGATTGAAAATAGTTTATGCCCAGTGGCATCTAACACTTTCCTGGAGGAGGGCTGGTAGTTCTGCGCAATGGCAGAGATTAGCTCGGGACAATGATGCGCGGGCGGGGTCAGATACCAGTATATCTGAGAATAGTATGCGATGGCCCTTTTATTTTCCATCGAGAGCCTACTCCTCATGAACTCGATAGTGTATCTGAGTTCTGCCACGCTCTTGGAGAGTTCTGTGTCCCTAATCTTATCCCACCCATCAATTGGTGGTTCTATGGGTTGTTCATCTTCAGAATCTTCTTTCTCCTCCATGACTTGCTTTTTTGGGTGGAGGTTCAGGTCGACCCTCTTGGGTCTCTGTTTCTTCTCCTCCTGACCCTTCTTTGTTTTTTGGGGGCCGTGACTTCTGGCTCCTTCTTTTCCTTGGAGTTTTTCTTCCCCATGGTGAATATTTACAGAAGCAAACCTACAGCACAGAGGATTTTGACGCAAGGATTTTGATGCGAAGGCGGGAGAGTTGCAGAGTAACGGCGAAGGCTCTTAATCTTGCATGAACCAATAGGTGAATAACCTTCTCACTGTTAGGGCTTGAGTTTTATAGCCTTAGAAGGCAACTACCTAAATTTATGGCACCTGCCATAATTAAATTTACACTCGAACGGGGAAGGTTGTCGTGTCGTTTGATTGGTTCTACGACGGCGTGGTACGCGGGCCCATGTGGTTCGATGATTTCCCCTGCATCGGGAACTTGACCTTCTGCCACCTCGTACCCGGGCGTGAACTTTTCTCACAACGGAATTGTCTCGGGCTGTGCTCCGCCACCTTGGCATTAAAGTCATTTGCCTTGAACATTCCCCTAAGTTGTCGTTGGCACGTTCTCCAAGCCACGTTTTAAATGCTCCTTGTTTCACGTGCCATTGGGTTGGCGAAGTGAAACCGGTGCTAAAACTGCTTCGCGGTGAACTTCCAGCGTGGGCAGATTTTCTATGCTTCGGGCCCGAAGTAGTTCTTCTTCGCTGTGTCACCCTTTTGCTTCGCTGAATGCTGGCCCCCGAAGCTCGTCTTCTTTGGAAAATGCTTCGCTAGGCTTCTTTTGAAAACTGCTTCGCAAAACTTCTGCCCGAAGTAGCTGCTTGAAATGCTTCGGGTGCGAAGCTCTTTTCATGACTCCTACTTCTTTCTTTTGATGACTCTTTCAGTTTTCTGAGGACCTTTTGGAAGCCAAAGTGCTTCGCTGCGAAGCATCTCGCGTCAGTTGCTTCGCACTAAAATTTCTCGAAGGAGATTTTCACCATGTTCAGCGAAGCTGGGGCTAGCGAAGCTGGAGTTTATCTCTGTAACACTTAGCCTCTCGGAGATCTCAAAGCAGAGAATATATACAGGAATGAAAAACTATGTACAAAGTAACATTTTTTTTTACATCTTCAGTGATGAAAAGTCTTCAAGTGAAGACCATTGACAGAAATTGGCAATACCTGGCCATCTGCATCCTTGAGGATGAAAGAGTTGGCCGAGTTCACCTTCACAATTTCGAACGGTCCATCCCAGAAAGCATCCAACTTGTCATGATTCCCAGGCTTGGCCTTCCAGGAGTCCCACTTCCATACTAGATCTCCCACTTTGAATGTGCGATCGGATGATTTTTTCTTGAACCAATCTCGGGTGATCTGAGCATGTTTAGCGAAGCTCTGGTAGGCCTTCTCACGATCTTCTTCTAGTTGCAGTAGCTGAGCCAGCCTATTTTCCATAGGATCAACATCCTCTTCATCCTTCAGTAGCTGCAATGCAGGGATCTCTACATGAGTTGGTAGGATGGCCTCCTTGCCATACACCAGGGCGTAAGGTGATGTCTTAATTGACTTCTTGACAGAAATTCGATCGGCCCACAAGGCCCGATCTAGAAGAAGGTGCCAAGTTCTTTTGTTATCTTCCATGAGCTTTCTTAGCACCCTTAACAGGGTCTTGTTGGTGGATTCTGCCAATCCGTTGCCCTGTGGATAGTAGTTGGAGGAGACTTTATGATATATCCCATATCGGTAGAGGAACTCATTGATTTTGGCACCTGAAAACCCGGGACCATTGTCTGTTATGATTGCTTCTAGGATGCCGAACCGGGTGATCAATCCTTCTAGGAAGGCGATGACGGTCTCCTGATCAGCATGCTTCGTGGGTACTGCTTCGGCCCATCTGGTGAAGTATTCAGTCGCGGTCAGGATGAACTTATGCCCGACGGAGGAGTTCGGCGATATGGCCCCTATGAAATCCAACCCCCATTGTTGAAAAGGCATTTCTACTTGTATCGGTCGGAGAGGCATTGGAGCATTTCTGCTTCGGCCGACGAACTTCTGACACTGCTCGCATTTGCGACAAACTGCGAAGGCATCGACGAAGAGTGTGGGCCAATAATAACCCGCCTTGATGATTTTTAATGCCGTCGTTCTTCCCGCGAAGTGACCTCCAGATAATCCTGAATGGAATTCTCCCAGGACTCTCCTTTTATCATCATCTTTTATGCACCTAAGAAGGACGCCATCAATGTTTCTAAAAAATAGGCCTTCGGGGCGCAAAGTATATCGGGAGGACCGCATCCTAAAATGCCTTCACTGTGAAGCATTTAGATGTGAAGGACATCTGTCGGTGTTGAAGTATTCGACTATTTCACTGACCCAGTATTTCTCGTCCTCTTCTTGGTTTGTGAAGCATCCTTCTGCTGGTGAGTCATCCCACTGAGATTCTGTAGCTTTGGCCGCTACGCTCTTCGCCAGTTCTTGACACAATGCGCGATCGCGAACCAGTTTTGTAGGTTTGATCTCGATGTCGAATTCTTGTATCTTGCTGACCCAACCGGCTCTTTTACTCCCCAATTCTCCTTGGATGATGAAATTGCGCACATCGGGGTGAATGACAAAGACCGTAACCCGACTTTGGGAAATGAATTGCTTGAATTTCCTAAGAGACTTCATTACTGCATGCACCTGCCTTTCTATGAAATTATATTTTTCTTCATGAGGGTTTATCACTTGGCTTAGAAACGCGATGGGGCGCTCTTCGCCATCTTCCCCCTTTTGTGTCAGGACCTGCAACATAGCTCTCAGGTTCTCCTATGGCATATAGGATGAAGTCCCGATTATAATCAGGGTTGGTCAGGACCGGTGCTTGAGCAATTCGGGCTTTTATTTCTTTGAATGCTTCTTTTCTCTCCTTCGTCCAGATGAATTCTGCACCCTTCTTCAAAAGTTTGGACATCGGCTTGATGACCTAGGCAAAATCTGGGACAAACTTCCTCACGAAGTTGATCTAGCCAAAGAAATATTGAAGTCCTTTCTTGTTCACAGGGATTGGGAGCTTCAGTAGAGCCTCAGCTCTATCAGGATCTACAGTGAGACCCTTCTCTGATATCACATGTCCCAACAACTTCCCTTCGCTGACCGCGAATATGGACTTCTTCGGATTGATTGAAATGCCAAACTCTCGGCATTTTTTGAATACCTATTGTAGATGAAAAGAATGATCCTCCCTTCTTCGGGAGAAGATGGTCATGTCATCCAAATAGATAACAATAACCTTATTCAAGAGTTCACCAAAAGCTAGATCCATGGCCCTTTGAAAAGTGGCACCCGCATTCGAAAGACCGAATGGCATTCGCTGGTAAGCAAATGTTCCCCACTTGGTAGTGAATGCGGTTTTATGCTGGTCTTCATCCTTAACCCAGATCTGATTGTACCCTGAGAAGCCATCGAGTAGGGAGAAGCGTTGAGCCCCAGCCACTGAGTGCAAGATTTGATCTATCTATGGGAGAGGGTAGTGATCTTTGAGAGAAGCTTGGTTTAGGTTGCGAAAGTCCACGCATAATCGTATATCTCCATTCTTCTTTCTCACTGGGACTAGATTCGCTACCCAAGAAGAATGCTTGATGGGATAAATTATCTTCGCCTCGAGCATTTTCAGGAGTTCGGCCTTCATCAAGACTTCGATCTTCGGATTGACAGGCCTTTGCTTCTATCGAAAAGGTTTGATCCCCTCCTGCAACTCAATTGTATGCTGGATCAATTGTCGATCGTATCCCTTTAGGTCTTGATAAGACCAAGCCACTGTGTCGGGATACCTTCTGCACAGAGATCGGATCTGCTCTAGCTCTTTCGAAGTGCAATCTGTTCCAACTTTTATTGCCTTTCCAGGCTCAAGCTCCAAATCCTGATACTGCTTTGCATTAACTTTGATCCTATGAGAAATTGCTCGATCATTTTGATCAAAGAGGCTTTCAAGAGTAATTAATCCCTTGGGAACATGGTTATTCTTTAATTGAACTAGCCCTTCATATTCCTCATCGTCAGGGCTTCTCTTCTCAATTGTGGCTGCTTCTTGAATCATGAAATTCACAATCTGCTCATCGTTGTCAAAAACTTGCCAATGCAGATCTCTATCTGGGACAGAGGGCCTGTAAATCATCCTCACCGCTTTAGGCTTGTGCACCATGTCTTCTGCTGGAGAATACTTGGCTGCGATGGATGCTAGAACATCGGCATGTCGGTTCTTTTCTCTTGGAATAGACTACAGATTGAGAGATTCGAATTGGTCGAACAAGTCCCATACCCTATTTTGGTATGACTTGAGATAGTGCTTCTTTGAAGTGCACTTGTTTGTGACTTGATTACATACCAATTCAGAATCTCCAAAGATTTGGAGATGCTTTATGCCTAACTTTTTTGCTTTCTTGAGTCCTAGGCATAATGCTTCATATTCTGCTGCATTGTTGGTGCAACTCCACACCAACCGGTAACAATATTCCTTCTGCTCTCCAGAAGGTGATACTAAAAGAATCCCTGCCCCGATGCCATTTTTGCATCGGGCGCCATCGAAGAATAATTTCCATAATTCGCCTTGGGCGGAGACCTTATCTTCTGACTTGATGTGTTTCTCAGGCTTGGCGATGGCATAACATCCCATCTCGGTTTCTATCATGGCATTAAAGTCTGCCAATGAAAACTCATCTTCACAACTTAACTGTGCGAGGGATTCCTCAACCAGGTCTACTTGCTCTATCCCCTCCACTATTGCGTTCACAGGATCGCTGTTCTCTTCTTCGGACATCTTCTGTACAAGGAAGGAAGAAGGCTTTTCATTGTAGATCTTCACCTTCTTTCCTTTGAATGGAATCTCCAGATGAGAGTAATCCATAGATAGATATCCGCCCAGCTTCGCTGTGAACTCTCTTGACAAGCACATACTGAAATACGGCTCAAGGTCGACGACTACTACCTCTTGTATAACTGTGATCTGAGGCATCTTGTGTAGTCGAATAGGAATATCCTTGATCACCCCTACAGTCTTCATGGGGGTACCATCCAACTGGAGTACGCCATGACTGCTTCGCGTATATTCCATCCCTATCTCTTCGCACACTGCCTTGGGCATGACTATTGTCGCGGCCCCAGAGTCAATCATACAGTTATGTACAATATACCCTTCCATCTGTAGAGATAGGTAGAATGGAGGTGGTCGATTCTTCCCCGTAATGGATGTGGATAGGGTCTGCACTAGGGCAAGTGGTGCTGCTTTTCTTGCTTTGGTCATCTTCAACGATTCTTGCAGCAAGTCCACTTGTCCGGGTAGTTGCAGTGCGTCGTACAGACTGATTTTGGCTGGAATCCTCTTCAGCTCATCTACAATGTTGTACGCTAGGGAATTGGGCACCTCGGGTTCCTTTCTCGGCTCATATCTGGTGCGATACTATTTCGTAGCTTCGACCCTTTGTCGCTTGGTCAGCGAAGGAAGCTTGAGCTTCTCTCTAGCTTGTTCCTTAGTTTCCACCTGCGGTGGATTTGCAGGGGCCTGTTGGGCCTTCTCTTTGACTGGTGTAGGCTGTCGAGCTTCGTTCGGGGCTGGAGGAGGTTGTTGTCCCTTCTCATGATGAGCATGCACCTTTAAAGGAGCCATTTGAGTAGCATCCACCTCTATCGACCTTTTTCCTCCTCTGGTAAGGACTGAAACTGGCTCTTCTTCACCAATTACCAGGTTCTGATCCAATTGCCTGATGACGTTGACTTGACCGCCATGACTACTGCTCGCCAGCGTTTGTACATAGTGTTGGTGCAGCATGCAGGTATTCTCTTCGTGAGGGTCATTACACGTGGAGCACCAATGTATATAATCGAAAGTGCTCGGGGCTTCGTCTATTGCAGCATTTCTTGCCGAAGCTCTTCCTTGCTGGACCGCTTGATCTTTAGTAAGCGCAGGTGTAGGATAAGATCTTCTCGGTAGAAACTCTTGTTGCGCTTGCTTCTTCTTCATAATGGTCATGTCATTAGACAGGGTCTGCACTATGGAGTTCAGGGACTGAACTTCTTGCAGTATTTTGGCTTGCATGTCATCGGCTTTAGGAATAGGTGGCAATGGAGCCATTGTTGGTATTGGAGGTAGGGCGGGGTGTTGAAGTGGTGTTGGCAGTACAGGGAATGCCGAAGTGACCATGGGCTACGAAGTCAAAAAAGTGGGAAAATGAATTTGTGGAGCGGTGATTTGGGATACAATGGGATTCGGGTTCCAAGATGAGATCGGGTATGCAGGGGTTGTAGAGATCTATGAAGCGGCTGCGCTCGCATACTGGGATTGATGGAAATCGAGAAGTATGGGCATCGACATCCTTTGGGGAAGCTTACCCATAGCTATTAGATCCATCTCCGCTCTCTGGGCTAACTCATATAACTCTGGGAAGGTATTGATATTCGAATACCTCACCATGACGCTGATATCAGGATTGAAAGCCCAAAGGAAATAGTACGCTGCAGCTTCGTCAGTTGGCCAAAGTCCAACTGGTATTCTTTGCCAGGTTCGAGCGAACCTAACATTGAAGTCTGTGATCTCTTCTTGTGGATGTCTCTGGATCATTGTGAACTGATGCAGGAGAGAGGTCGGATCGATGGACTCATTGAAGCTTCGCATCAACTGTCCGGCTAACTGGTCCCATCCCGTAATGGTACCGGGTGGTAAAGATCTATACCAGTAGAGGAGTTTCCCTCTAAGAGACAGAACCAAAAGCTTTACCATAACGCGCTCTTCTATGATGTCATGGATCGCCGCCAGAGAAACTATGTCCTGGATGTGCTCCAGAGCAGTCTTCCCAGTTCCATCGAACGTTGGGATCTTCTTTATAGCAGCAGGCGACACTTGCCCTTGTCCCGCTAGATTTAGCGGTCCTAAAGAATTCCATGTTGGGAATAATCTGGGTGGCGGTTGCTGTTGCATTTGTTGTTGTTGTTGTTGTTGTTGTGCCATATTTACTCTTGGATTTTGAGAAATAGGAATTCTCGAAGCTCCTCCTTGATTGCTAACAGGATGACCAATAGGAATGGAGGCACTAGGATGCTTCGGTGAGTTGGGAGGATTAGGAGGAAAGCTAGCCATTGTGCTATCAAAAGTTAGGCCTTGTTCGTCAATAGCGGCCTCTTGCGAGGATGTTCCACGTAACAGAGACTCGGGGGTGACCAACCTAGAACGCTCCCCAAAGGCGTCAATATCTAGCTCAAAGAACTCAGTTTCCTCTCCTCTATTCCTAACTCTCCATCTTGTTTGCATGAAGGCACAGACTTCGATACCGGTCTTTATGACTTAAATATTCTTGGGTAAATAGAGTCGCCAGATGCTAAGAGTCTTTCGGTAATGAGAGCATCGGTTCTCACTACCACTCACAAGGTGAGACTGATCGGGTCCCACCGGGCGTGCCAAAACTATTGGTCATCAAATCTGCCCGGGAAAGGATTTGGGTAAGTGTATGCGCCCTAGACCTGGACCAACATTGAAAGGCCGAAGGGAAGAGATGCCCCTCATGCCAATCTCCGGAGAAAGGCCGGCTCCTATACTAAACTACTTTGATGTTTTAAGATAAGGGTGCAGGAAAGAGATAAACAGAGTAAGGGTGCAGGAAAGAAATAAAAGAGTAAGGGAAGAAATTTTAGTAGTTTAATAGTGGAAAGAACCAAAAGCACGATTGCTAGCCAATAACTTGAAACAGTAGCAAAGAACACCAAGAATAAATGAAATGAACACAATATTAATCCTCCTATGTATCCTCTGGACGAGTTCCAGGATTACCCTTCCCTCTCATCAAAATTCAGAGTTCAGAGTTACGACGATGAAGGAGTGAATATGACAGAAACACTATCCACAAGCAGCATAAAAGAAAACTAATACAACGTTTTCCTCCCCTATGTATCCTTCGGGAAAATCTCAGGGTTCCACTCCAATCACACACCTAAATCCAGAGTTCAGAATTACAGTATGCAAATGAAGAAAAGATAAAAGAAATAATCGTAGAAGGCAGCATAAAAGAGAGAAATAGAGTCCAAAGCTCTTTAGTATTAATCGTAGGAATCTAAGTTACAACAACTTTCTAGCAGAAAGTTCCCCCCCTTTTACATTACAATGCCTGGGTTTTTATAGAGGACCCGACCCTCTGAGCCATTAATGCACAAAATGGAGGAGTACACCCTCGAAACTTGAGAAGTCGGCTCTTCGCGGCTCTCGTGACTGAGCTCTCAAATATGTTACCAAAACTGGCAACTACGACCGGGTCAGCCATGGAAACATGCATTAATGAGCCGTCTGAGTGTCCTTGGCTTCTGGGTGCAGTGCTCGAGTGGCCGCCATGCTCGTCGAGCTCTTCTTCAAGGACTGATACTTCATTTCCAATTGCTAAAAATGAGCAACGAGCTTATCGGGCACGTAAAAATGCATTTATGAGGCACTTGATCGCCTCGAGAAAATACCCAACTTGGAGCACGTGCCCTTGAAGCGCTTCGCTAGATTTTCATTCACAACTTCGCTTCGCAATGGACTTGAGCCGAAGCAGATCCTCCTTGATTTACTCTCGGTTTCCTTGCATGGTGGAGCTTCGCAAAACTGCTTCGGGAGTGGTGAGTGCCGAAGCAGATTTCCTTCTCAAAATGGGGCTCTTCATTCCTCGCCGCTTCGTTGTCAAAATTGCTTCGCTGATGCATTGTAGAAATGCTTCATCGTGATCTTCTTCTAAAACTACGGTTCGGGAGGGTTTCGGCCGAAGCACATACTTGCCTTCAAAAATGACTCGTTCTTCCCGACCTCCGCCACTTCGGGTGAAAGTACTTCGCACGAAAGCTAGCCGAAGCAGATGCTTCACAACAACTTTCGGTGAAGTAGAAATGGTTCGCTGGTGGAGAGGCCCGAAGTGGGTGCTTCGACGATTTTTTGGTGAAGTACTTTTTCAATGCTGCGCTCCTTCAACTTCCGCTTCGCAAGTTTTCTGGCCGAAGTAGTTGTTTGAAGTGCTTCGGGCCCGAAGTAGTTTCTTTCTTGCCTTAGCAAACTCGGACCGCGATCCCTCTTCGACGAAGCTGTTCTTTTGAAATGCCGCTTGAATGCCGCTTCGCAAAACTTTCGCCCGAAGTGGCTACTGGAAATGCTTCGGGTGCGAAGCTCTTCTTTTACGCCTTCTTTGTATTCTTTCTTCGGCAATGCCGCTTCGCAAAATTTTCGCCCGAAGTAGCTGTTTGAAGGACTTCGGGCCCGAAGTATTTTTCATCCTTCATTTCTTTTCGATGAAGCTATCTTCCTTAGCTTGTTTGGCAGCGAAGCTCTTTCATCTTCATTTTATGTACAAGGGGGATGGCAGGGAAAGCCCAAAATTACTGCAACTTACAAATATTCTCAAAAACAACGAAACAAATACTTTACAAAAAGAAACACTGTATAAAATTTTGATTTTTTTCTACCCCATTGTGCAATGTGACAAAATTGTCAGCAGGTACCCACTTACAGTAGAATGCTCTACATTAGGTTAGCCTGTATAAAATTAGCTTAAAGCAGAATGCTCTATATTAGGTTAGCCTGCATTAGACTAGCTGGAAGTAGAACACTCTACATCTAGCCAATTTTTTAAACATCCTATAGCAAACTAATCTGTATAAAACCTGATGCAAGATCAACCTACAAGAAAACCCTTTAAATAGTTATTAGGGGATGGCATACAATTCCTATCATAGGAGGAGTGTCATGTATTCACTCTAGAAGCCCCTATAGCCTCAACACTTGATGACAAGAGAAAGGAGAGGAGTAAACAAAGCATGACCTCAATGCAGCATGGCATTCACAAGAAAATATAGTAGTAGACCTCTTACTCTAATGAGGAATGGGCCATTTTCATGCAGACATATCAATAGGGAAGGGTCACCCTTTCTTAGCATCCACCACAATGAGTTACAAAGCAATAAAATAGAGGTAGGCAATGAGTTAGGAACAAATAGAGAGACAATGCTCAGGCTTAAGAGTGATGAAGATGAAGCAATGCATATTGGTAGAAAATGACATGAGGATATATCAAAAAGTAGGCATGAGGGTATGATGAGCACAAAAATGCTTATCTCATTTATATTTGTTGGGATATCTTTACTGGTTTAATACATTAGAGATGTATTTTTGTATAACTATTACCTATGATTAATTGAAATTGTTGAACTTATGCCTAATTGGTGTTTTTAGTTGTGCATGTGTATAGTTATAGAATTCTTTTCATTTTTGAGTCAAGGTCTTATACGGATCTAGCATTTTGTGGATGAGTTACTATTTCTTGGGATGGAAATTTTTGAAAGTTAGTCCCAATGGGTGTAGGAAGTGCCTACACCCCACCAAGGGTGAAGCACCTACATATCGTGGAATATAGAAGGTGCCTACACCCCACCAAGAGTGAAGCACCTACATCCCATAGAGTGTAGGAAGGCATCTACACCCTACCAATGGTAAGGCACCTACACCCCACCAAGAGTGTAGCACCTGCATCCCACGGGGTGTAGGAAGGTGTCCACACCTTGCCAATGGTAAGGCACATACATGCACCAAGAGTGTAGTGCCTACATCCTTTGGAGTGTAGGAAGATACCTACACCCCACCAATGGTAAGATGCCTACACCCCACCAAGAGTGTAGCACCTACATCCCATTAAATGTAGGAATACACCTACATCCCACCAAAGGTATACCACCTACTCTCATCGAGAATGTAGTGCCTACACCCCACTGAAAGGCACCTACATCTTAACCATTAAACGTTGACCAAGATCGTTTAACTTCTTGAAAAAGAAAAAAATGGTTGTAAACTCCAGAAGAGCATTATCTTTAGCCACTAACATTTAACTTTGAAGAATGACCAACCTTTCTATGGCAAATATTGTAGATGCACTCACAACCATTGTAAAATATCAACAAAGTATGTCTTAATTTAGGTTTACTAGTTGTACATGATTATAATAGGAGTTGCCTGCATACTGTATAAAAATGTAGAGCGACCCTGAAATAAGGATCTAATATTTTGAATGAATAATCTATACAATAATTGAATCTTATCAATAAATACTTGAGAGTTCTATTGTTTTCCATTTGTGATGATTATAAGGCTCTTCCTTAGAAAATAGTTGGGTGGATCATCTACGAGATATCGGGCCCACTCCAGGCAATAATCCTCCCCTTTGCATATTTTCATTTCTAGTAATGTGTGTGTGCTTTATTTTTGTGTACAAATGTGTGTTTATTTCTACCTGCTTTAATTTGATTATTATTTTCTTATGCGTATATTTAATTTAATATGCAATTGAACATTTGCTTTCTAGATTTATTAATTGTTCTTGTTTTATCAATATGTCATTTTATTTAAATGGGTTAAAATATTTTCATGCATCATCACCCCCTATTAAAATGTTAGGCATAGGAAGGGACTCATTCCCACACTACAGGTATATACTATGCATGGCACCTCACAAGTATGATTTTGAAATTGACATGAGTTGACAAAACTCAACCATTTTAGAAACATTGTTTTTGCCTATCAAAAATTACTTCAAAAGGCATAAAAATGCAACCCCAAGTTGCCATTAAACAATGTAATCTTATATTGCACAAAACCAATATTCAAGGTTTAAATCAACCACCATATTTAGAGCAACATCATACATAAATATTAAAGCATATATTCGTTGCATAAAAAGAACATCATAAACCATCTTCAAAGATTACCCAGGAGTTTAAATCTAAGATAGCAATATAAACAACACATTAAAAATCTCAACTCAATTTAATATCCTAGGTATCCATACTCTAAGAAAAATTATTCCACAAGTTTAAAATAACTCTTCATTACATTGAGAAAAACAATAAACTATCCTTGAATTCATGAGTCAAATTACAATACTTTCAAGCAAGACATAAATTTGCTTATTTACAACAATATCAACTTGAAGGATTTACAAACATCTTCCAGGATCTTCCCAACTAATTCCACAACCTTCTTTTATGGAAACCACCCACCAATTATGGAGAATACTTAGGGATCAGAACAAATCTATATGCAATGCAACTTAAATTATATCTTTCTCTAATATGCATCAACCATGCAAATAACAAGCAAGCTAAGAGAAAAGAACTCTTATGTCACATCCCACCCCAACCAAACCCTTGTGCTTGACAAAGAAAAACAAAACTAATGCTTATTTTGTGAAGTCATAAAAAGTATTGGAAATAGTGGTGATTTATTTAATGCTTTTGAAAAATGCACCCTAGAAGGAAAACATATTTTAATGGAAAAAGGAGGATTAATTGTGAGTCATATTATTAGTATGTTTTGCATATTAATAAGGAAATAAAATATTTAGGGAGAAGCATTTTGGCTATAAGTTCCATGGGAAAGGAATCTGTACTCACAATGCTCTAGAAGGAATTTAAAATTTAAAATAAGTCACCCTAAGTCTTCTTATGGCACTATTGCTTCACCCTATATGCACCATCACATCTATTCTCATCTTCTTGAAGTTTTCTAAAACACTATTCTACCACTTTATGTGCATCACCACCTTAGTGGATTTGCACTCCCACATGACCTCTCCAGCAGGTCATTACCTAACTTGCCCTTCACAATTTGAGAAGGCACTTTCTAAATGCTATAAAAATATCCCATGTGATACCAAAAGGGTTATGCAAAAAAATTGGGTAAATAAGACGAAAAGCAAGCAAGGAGGTCTAGGCAGAAAGAGGTTTCAAAAAATTGGTTTTATTCAGGTTATATTATGCCTTATAACTATACCATAATGTTTGCATAATATTTTAGGTTGAATATTAATCAAAGGGAATGTGCATATGATAATTGACATTTGGATGTTCTGTATACTTGGATGTGATTGAATCTATTAATTAGTTTTATGGGACATTGATATTTGGATGTGATTGAATCTAATGATTAGTTTAATAATATACCAAAGTGGTTGTGCTTGAATCTATTGACTAGTTTTATGGGTCAATTGATTTTTGGATGTTATTTAATATAGTGATTGGTCTAATAATATCTTAAAGCAGGAGACCATTATGGCCATATGAATTTATTTTTGAGTCAACCCCTCTAAAGACCACATATAGTCGATTATAATGTTATTTCGCTATTAGCCTCAAATTTATTAAAAAGTTGTTAATAGCCTCAACTAGGGAAACCTTTCGGCTAAATTTTATTTGATTAAAATCAATGGTAAACAAAGAAATACTATGTTGCTACCCTGGTCAAAAACATCACCACCATCAGAATCACTGCTTGGTGGTTATTACATTTACAAGACGTGAGCGCTTTTGTGATACTTGTTACCCACAACACCCTATATGTGGGATAATGATCCATGAATAGAAAGAAAACATTGAATGAAGACCGATTGCCTAGAAATGTAGACTTGGGCATCGGGGAGATGTTGTTCCAATGGGTGAATGACCTTCATCTTGTTGCCATTACATGGGATTTAATATTCCAAAGACACTCACACCATTAGGTATTTTGGCCATCACCCAAAATGATGTCTTTTGTGATGAGATGTTAACTCATTTGGGATCAATATCTGCTACATCAGTCAGTAACCAATTGAATAGAGTATCCTCTGTTGATTCTATCTATTCAACACCTTTGTTGGTATCTAATGGAGGAAATATATTGCCACACGACATAGGCTATGAATACTAAACCCCTGCATCATACAGATACATCCATCCTCCACATGTTTGTTTGATGACCTTTGTTTGTGCTACCATGGTGTGGTAAGGTAAAAATATGTAGATGAATGATAGGTTATGGTTGTAAGCTACAAAGAAACAATGTTATTAGGAAACCCTATTTTGTACTGTGATACCTTGCGTAAGATGACTATGTTTGGGTGGATCCAGGAGGAAGGGTTAAAGGGATTCCCAAACACTGTCCCACATGGGACGTATCGAGACCCAAACAGGGTTTTAAGATGAGAAATACTTCTATATTTACTCGACCGTCAAGCGATAGTCATGTTGAACAATATTGGTAGAGCCAGTTAAAAAACCCCTTCTTAATTTTTGTTATGTTTGTGATTGGTTGGATGTATGTTTGCTAAATGTGATTTATCATATGCTCCTTTGAGTGGTTGGATGAATGTATGGCTGCACACCATGTTCATGCTAGATGTGGATGGTTGATCACGTTATATCCTGGAAGGCTTATCATAGGGTTGACCATGTTAGGCTTAACACAATAATATTTTGTATAAAGTCACTCTAATTTGATTAAATATCAATATCCTTCCTTAAATCATCATTATGTCGGTATCACACCAAGAAAACATAAAATTTTTAAAGTGTTATTATTCCACAATCACAATGGGTGAATATAAACCCCACTCAAAACCTCCCTTACTACAGGCTAGTGCAATCGACACCTGAATGCCTTGAATTTTGGTGCGTATACCAGTTTTAGAATGTAGTGTTATTGGTTGTTGAAACCGCTTTGCAGGTTAAGGTTAACATTCCATATGTTTCTTGGAAAATCACTTTTTAAAAATTTATACAAGTTTAAATGAAGTTTATTTTTGGCCTAAGGAACTCTTGTATAGGAAGTTATGGCTTATTTTGAGAAAAACTAAAGGAATATTAACAATAACCTCTAGCGCAATTTAATGATAAAATTATGAAGGCTATTATGAAACAAATTTAAATATTTTTTGAATTTTGGAGTACAATTTTGTTATTTGATTGTGAAACAAAATCTGATAAAATCTATATAAGTTTCCTTAAAAGACTTGGGAAAAATTGTGGTGAAAATTTTGTGTAAACCATGATGAATTCTTGTTTAAAGATTTTGAGACAAATTTTGGAAAGATTTGTATAAATTAGGTAATAGTCTTGTTGATAGACTAAACAATACATTTTAAGAACTATAGTTTAACCTTGATGAAAGATTGGTTAATAAATATTATTTTCTAATATTGTGTACCTATAGTGTATTTCCTATAACAAATTAAGGGCCAAGTTTGTAAACCTATAGTGTAATATTGTATGATAGATTATGAGATGAGTTGTAGCTAAACTTGAGTAATCTTGTTGGTAGATTGCAAGAGAGATTGTAGCTAAACTTGTGGAACTATAGTACAATCTTGTTGATAGATCCTAAGACAACTTGGTAGCTAGATTTGTGGAAAAACTATAGACTACAAGATAAATTAGTAAATATATTTGTGAAGGAACTATAGTGTGACCATAATGATGGATTGTAGAGCAAATTTGGTATATGATCTCATAATAGATTATAAAAAAACCTTTGGAATGATTTGTAGATCTACAATTGAATCCATTTGTTTAAATGCTATTTTTGGGTGAAATAATTATGAGTTATTATGAAAGTATTATCTATTTCATATGTGAAAGGTGAATCATTTCATGAATAAATTTAAGGGATTATCTTTGAAAATGTTTGGCAAAAGTTGGCTATAATAATGTTTGTTTCAAAGGCATATCTTTGTGAAAAATGATATGATATGAAAATGTGATTTTCAATCTTAAGAAAGTATGGGATTTCCTTCCTTTGAATTTTAGGAATGTTTTAGACAAACACATTAGGATGAATATATTGTGTTTAGTTGCATTCAATTGGAAAACTATTACATGCTATTTTTTGCCTAGAATGCATTTTCATATACATGTAATGGGTTGTTTTGATCTTAAAATACCTACAACCTAGTACTTGTGGCTTGAGTGGATTCAAGTGAAGATTGGATCTATTTGAATTCTATTGAATATGTATATATGTTGTAACAAGGCCTCTTTAATGTAAGGCCTCCATTATTGTAAAATATCTCCATTGAGAATGATTTTGTAATTTGATTGTATCACTCTTTAAGAGGATTTGTAAACAATATAATTCTTGACTTCAAGCAATTATGGAGAAAGATGAAAATTATGGCATGGCATGAATTTATCATATGATAGGGCTTAGATATTTGAATGATAATTAAAAATTATGTCTAGATGACATAGAGTAACCCTAAATAAAAAGAATGGATAAATCATGCATGACACTTAAATATGTATCTCTAGTGGTTAAATATGAGAATGATCATAAGGGAGAATTTTGAAAGTTATCTCATTTTTGTGGAGATTAAAGTTTAACGAAGCAAGTAAGGTAAAATGGTAGATATTAACAAGTCTATGAGGGTTTGTGTGATAACCAACTTACCTACCCATTGTTGATATGGAAATAGTTAAGCATTGCAATGATTGATGTTATATCCTTAAGGAAGAACAAACTAATCTTCAAGGCATATGCCTAATGTACGGTTTGAAAGAGACCTAACATAAGGACTAGTTTAATTTTTGATTTAAGCTAGTAGGGAAAAAGGCGTTCCTATTTTAGATAGGAGAATTCCCAATTACAAGGTAAAGAAACCTTACCTTTGGGTCATTATAGGGGTTGGCCACTCCTATCCATGGGATAGACACTGACTATGTTGATTCCTATGAAGTACCTTGGACCTACTTGAATACTCATATATAAGAGAACCACATGAAGATAATTTTAATTCACTCATGAATTAGTGACAATGATGAGAACTTAACAAAAAACAATTCTCCCTAAGATTGGTTGGTTTTGGTAGGGACGTTACAGTTGGTATCAGAGCCTAGGTTGACTAGGCACAAAGCTTCTATGAAAAATTCTAGAGGAACTCTAAATCGATACATGTTTGGTAAGGGAAGAGAAATTGCTTGGAAGTTACTAATGGGTAAGTCCTTTCTCCCACGATCGAACCACTAGTGAATTGGCTTGGAAGAGTTAAGCGAACCCTCCATGATAGTGGGTCTTAAGGAGTATACCTGAGACTCTTTTAATAAATCATACTTGACATTCGTAGCTCCAAGCTAAGCCTCTTCCTTGCTCAGGAATTGTATTATAAATCAACAAGAGTTATTTATAGAGCCTAATAGATTTAGCAAAAAATATCTTAGTAGGGTCTTCACATTAGAAGAAAATATCATTTTTTAAATTTGATTGATGTTACAACATGACATTTTGGCTAGATATGGAAGTCATATGAAAATTAGCTAGGATATGAAACATATCCCACCAATAGTAGCAAACTGAACCTTTACCATGGTTGAAACACCATTACATGACCACCAAATGGTAGTCAACTATAATAAAGTGTTGCATACTATTTATATATTAAGATTCATTGTGCAAAATGCATGTGGTATTTAAAATTCGCATATAGTAGAAATCAATGCATAATTACAAAAAAATTGACACCACTCATAAATTCAGGAAACATAGCACCTAAGTTGAGAAGTGGGAGGAAGAGGGTTTCTCAGAAATAGAAACCAGTTAGTACAGATAGTGTGGAAGATAGACCCCTAGGGAAGATTTGAAAAAACTCAAACAAAGTAGAAAATCTCATGATCATCGTTCATACAATGCAGGGAGAGATGACTCTGTATAGAGAGAAAATGGTCCAACAAAGCAATTTGTTGGAGGCCATTAGGGCTGAAATACAAAAACCTAAGGCTAGGGATCTTGAGCCAACAAAACCTATGGTAGAACAATAAAATGACACAGATGAAGTGGACAGTGTGGCTAAATCCTGCATTAATGGAGAATTGGAAAGGGACTTGAAGCATGTAAAGGTTAGAAAGTTCTTTGGAAAAAAAAGGGAGAGACTCAACAAAATCTTAGTTAAATGAATTGGAGATTTACTTCTCCATGAGAAACTATTCTCCAACCACAAAGATAGTCTGGACCATAGGATTTTTATGGAAATAAGTATGGAATGGTGGGAGACATATTGTAAGGAACAAAAGATCAAATTCATTCACTTAAAATGGGAGGATTTTGTAAAAGCCTTCAGAAAAATCTTCCTCATGGAAAAATTTTATATGAAGAAACTTGATGAGTTTGTCCAACTCCAACAAGGAACCTAATCCATAGAAGGGTACTATAGACAATTCATGAGGCTGCTCAAATATGTTCCATCTTATGAAAAGGATAATAAGATGAAAGTGCATAAATTCCTCTCAAAAGTTGAGTATCAAATCAGAAATTCAGTGAATATGCACAAATTAGGTAATTTGGAAATGGCTTATGAGTTGGCATGCCAAGTAGAGTACAATATACACCCTAGTAATAAATTCATAAATTCCTCAAATGGATCAAGGAAGGAGCATCATCACCAGCCAAAAAGGAAGTGGGAACCTAAAAAAAAATAAAAGGGTAGAGAAAATTCCAAGTTTGTAAAAAGGAACAATGGGAAACCAGGGAATTTTAATAAGTTCCAGCAAAACCCAGGTGTTGTAGGTGATTTGGATAGGAGAGGGCAATCCTCCAAGGGAGTTCCCAGGTTCAAATCTCCACCTTACTAAAAAGCTGAATTGGGTATCCAAAATCCAATTGATAATGTTGGTGCGGGCAGTGTTGGGTGTGACCCCTAGGTGACTTTGATAGTGGAGAACCCCATTTTCATGGTCTCTTAGACCAAGGCGGATCAGTAAGGGGTTTTTTGCTTAAAAAAAAAAAAAGTTCCAGCAAAATAATAAGAACAACAATGATGTTGAAAGACCTTAACATATAAAATAGGTAGAACCACCTCCTACCAATGAGAAGGATAATCTGGTTCAAGGAAAAAATCAGAACCATAAATCTAGATGCTATGATTGTGGGGGTCTGCACTATGCAAGGAATTGTTCCCTTTGTGCAGAGTATATCAAGAAGGCAAATGGGAAGGACCACAAAATCTATGCAACCACTAGGAACCAAAACCTGGAAGGAAAAGCAACTCCCTTGCTCATAAATGGTAAATTCTTTAGTAGAGATGTTAAAATATTGATAGATAGTGGAGCTATAGATAGTTTTATTTATAGTAGCATAATAAGGGACATGCCAAAGAGACCTAGATCTTTGGCACAAGGGTGGAAAGTGGAGTATGGGTCAGGACATACCTACTCCATGGATCAGTTTTTTTCCATAGCTGAAATTTCTCTATCAACTAGTTGTACCACTTGGCACCTATATGTAGCACTTGAAAGAACTAAAATTTTATTCTTCTATATATCTTAAAATTATTACAATTTACAATATATATAATTATCGATCAACTTTGATCAATCCAAAAAGCTAAAAAAGCTAAAACAACTCAAGTTACTAAAAAAACTAGCTTTCTAAAAAACTAGCTTTTACATGGCCACCTTGCATGGTATTTTTCATTTAATTCCTGTTGAGAAGCAACACACCCCCACTGAAAAATGAGATTCCATCCTTAGAAAGCCCTGAACTTCCATTTTTGCAGCAGGGACCCTCTTGATAATTTTCAGGTGTAAATCCAATTTTGCTTGCCTCTTTGTTAAAGTTGTGCCTTTTTCCAAGTCTTTCTAGCATTGTTATTTCAAGCTTAACTTTCTACATGCTAGAATCTTTCATGCACAAAGAAAATCTCGCACCGGTACCGAGAAAAATCTAGAAAACAGTTGCATAAATTCACTGAAAACCAAAACTTTCCATTTTTGGTAGTGTCGCGATATCGCGACACTTCCATTTTCGGAAATGTCGCAATATCGCGACGAATTTTGGCAAAAGCAGCTAAGTCGGAAAAGTGTCGCGATATCGCGACACTTTCCATTTTTGGAAGTGTCGCGATATCGCGACATTTCCATTTTTGGAAGTGTCGCGATATCGCGACATTTCCATTTTTGGAAACCGTCGTGAAATCGCTACCGGCAGGAGGAGAGAGAAGGAAAGTTGTGCGAAAGGGCGCGATTTTGTCACAATTTCGCGTCAGGAGAGAGAAGAAGGGTTGCAAGAGTAAAAAATTGGTTAAGTATGAAAATGGTCGCGATTTCGTGACACTTTCTGGAGAGAGAGGAAAATCGTACTCAGGAAGCAAAATCAAGTTGCATGAACAATCTAGGGGAAGCCAAGTGCAAGGGTAGGCGCGATTTTGTGACATGTCACGAAATCGCGACATGTCGCAGTATCGTGGCTTGCAAAGGAAAGGTTGTGCGGCGGCCAGGAAGGTGTCGCGATTTCGCGACATGTCGCGAAATCGTGACATGTCGCATTTTCGCTACCAAGTTGGGAAGAAGAGCTGCTAACGCCAGGGATGTCGCGATTTCGTGACATGTCGTGAAATCGCGACATGTCGTAGAATCACGGTAGGAGAGAGAAAGTTATGTGAAAGGCCTGAAAATGCAAAACAGCTGTAAATAGAAGGTGTCCTGGGATAGTGACACATGTCAAAGAGCGTATCAGATAAAACAGATGCCGACATGCAAGTTTACTTTGCGGTTTTAATCTGATTTTAATTGTTAAAGCTTTAATTTAATGATTTTAAAATACTAATGCATCTTTTTGTCTTTCATATAGGAAGCCATCTGTCACCTACGGGACAACTGGAAAAAGGCCGTAAAGACAAAGTTAAAGTGCAGATTTAATCAAGGACCGCCATGCTAGAGGAGAGGAGGCCGGTAAAAGCATTCAATGGAGATTTATTGTAGACTTAATAGCTTGAAGACCATTTCAACTCAAGGATGGATATGCAAAGATGGAATAGCGGAGAAGTGATGACTCATCCGGCTCACCCGCAGGAATTAATGAAAGCATTTATTTGTAGTTGCGGGTGAATGCAAGTGGCATTCGAATTTCATCTTCTCCATTTATGGCAGCTAACTGCACTGATTTGGAGAGGGGTTAAGTTCTATCCGGACTTTGATTTTAAAGTGGCTTTATATTGTAAAACCCGGTCCTAGGGTTTAAGTGTGATAAGATTTAGGGTTTGAGCAAGATATTTTGAAAAGATCAGGGTCTGTCTTGGGTCTATAAATACAGGTTCTAAATGTAATCGCAGGAGGCGAAGACTTAGAAATAAAAAGGCTTATAAGCAATTTCTTGCAAATTTTGTGAAATCCTTTGTTTTCTGGACTTGGGAGTTGATGTGTTTTTGCTGTTTTCTGTGGTAGCATGGCCAGGAGCCTAATATTTTATAGATATGTTATAAGTGTATCTTCTTCTGTTATCCGTTCCATTTAAGTTTGTTAGATATATGCTATAAATCTGTCATTATCAAGTTTAAATATGCTGTTAGGCTTCAGTTGTTCTGTTGCCTGCTAGGGGAAATTACAGATTTGAGGTGTAAGCTTGTTCTAATTGCTCTGTCTCCACTGTGTGAGCTAGGCTACCAGTGAAAGATATCAGTTTCAACCAGTTTCTCTTCGGTTTATAATTTTCTATTAGACCTGTTCCATTTTGCCTCGTGCTCTTGGTTGAAAGTGATCTTAGAAATCTAGACGCTTTCCTCTTTGATTTGTTCTGTTGTGAAGCTGATAGTATACATGAAATTGACAGTTTAAGTTTTACAGTTTAAAGTCTGATAAACTTCTCTTTCTGCCCTACCCTACCCTCTCTTTGTTTTCGGTGAAATGATCCATTTTTATTTTCTTTATTTGCCTTTTATTTAAATCTGCTGACCCATGAGAGCTAGATCAAGAATCAAGTTAAATCTGATTGTTAACAAGTAACAACTTCTGCAACTACTGAACAAGTTCAAGAACCCCCTGTAAGGTAACGAGACGATCCATATTGAAATCTATTCCAGAAGTGAAAAAGAGTGAATAGACATTCGACCCGACCCTGTAACTCACACCTTGGATAACCAGCTAGATCCTAAAGTGAGTGGGATTCGTCCCGTGGGTGTCTCCGGAGCTTCCTGCTCATCCTTCGTGGGGTGTGTATGAAAGCCGGACCAACAATTCCTAAATGAACTAAAATTCCTAACTGGAATAAATAATAAAGCACACAATTTAATACATTTTTTATGTGCTTTATTTTATTTACAACTCATAATTATGGATGAATTTTGACATCACCCCTAAAAATCCCCCCTTTGATGTCAAAGGGAGAAATATCCAACATTTCTTTGAGTCTCCATGAGTCACCTTTAGCCATTGAAAACCAAAATTTAAAAGCTTGATGTGGTGTTGCCCAAAGTATCAAAAGTCATGATGTTGGAAATCTTGCTAATGAGCCAAGCTAAAAATCACTGATCCACTAAGAGACAAGCCACTAAAGGCAAATACAACTCCAATTGTAGGAGTACCCATGTGATATCCATGATCACATAAAAAAAGGCCATGGTCTTGTGAAGAGACAATGACAACTCCCAAACTGGAGTACCCGATAGATTCCCATGATCGGTAAACAATACCTCCTATTGTAGGAGCACCCAAAATCATAATGGAATCTCAAGAGGACCATGGTCATGAAGAAAACCTACTTCAAAAAATAGTCTATGATGAAAAAATTGTATTGAAGGAGTTTTAGGTTCAACCGATAGTGCACTCCCTATACAAAAAAAATTGAGGCCCAAAAAAGTATATGTAACAATCTCAAAACTTAAAATGGACACCTCCATTGTGTCTAGCTCAAAAAAAATTCCAACGATTACAAACACGAATATCTTCGAATCTGAATAGAGCCTAAAAAACTTAAAAAAAATAAATCTGGCTCTCCAGCAACAAAATAAAAAAAGCTTATAGCCCAATACAATAAATAATATTCTTAGGAATATTCTGCTAAGAATATTTTGCCAAATAATTTTTTAAAAATTTGGGTGAAACTCAACAACCCCTAAATCAATGAGCCACTACAAGTCAACTGTTCATCAAAGGTTCACATGAAAATCTAGAAGTCAATAGGCCAACCACCAAATAATCGGCCTCCATGTGGCCATTGCTACAACCCCCACAATTGGGCTTCAATGAGGGCATGCAGGCCCCATGCATGAGGGGGCTCCCTGACCACCCACTGGTGGTCAAAACATAAGGAGGGCCTCCCTCATCATAAAAGCTTGTTTGAACCATCTCACAAAGAATGTGGGACAAACAGTAGGTTCAAACAAAAAAAATCAAAATTAATGAAATTGTTCATTGAAAAACTATAACCTGCTAAAAAATATTGTTTAAAACCTTAAAAACTATTGAGAAATGATAAAAAATTGTCGATAATGCATTTTTTCCATCGAAAATACATTTTTTCATCCACTGGAAGCCTACAAACTGGTTCCTACACAAGTGAAGCCATTTGTTTTATGCTCATGGAGGCTAGAAGAAATGTTGGATATTTCTCCCATTAACATCAAAGGGGGGATTGTTAGGGGTGAAAGTCCATGGTAAAATTTGACCAAATAAAATGCTCATCAATAGGATCTAAAATTTGACTATCACTGCCACTGTCACGTTGTGGCCTTCAACTGCACCAATATTTTAGTGTGTCTTTTCCTCCTCGATGTGTAGGTGCAAAGGCTAAAAGAGGTGCACCTGTGTGGTGCTTGTGGGTCACCTGTTAGCATGCACGGGAGGCACAACACAAAAAGAACTTAAAATATATGTGCAACTCCATCAAATTTGAATTCAAAACCATCAAAATCTATGCTTCTTTGCTACAATTTCTCAAGAATTCAAAATAAAAAAAATATAGACAAAAATACAGAAGGAGAGAGGGGGGGGGAGGATTTCCTTGAGGGAAATCACTCCTCACAAACAAATCACACAGGAGTATCTTACAACTCTAATACCAAATGAAAGAACTGAAATTTGATTCTTCTATATATCTTCAAATGATTACAATTTACAATATATAATGATCGATCAACTTTGATCAATCAGAAAAGCTAAAAAAGCTAAAAAAAACTCAAGTTACTAAAAAAACTATCTTTCTAAAATCTAGCTTTTACATGGCCACCTTGCATGGTGTTTTTCACTTAATTCCTAAATGAACTAAACTTCCTAATTGGAATGAATAATAAAGCACACAATTTAATACATTTTTATGTGCTTTATTTTATTTACAACTCATAATTATGGATGAATTTTGACATCACCCCAAACAACACCGCTACATGCCTTCAACATCATCTTGAGCATGGATTGGTTAAAAGCTTACAAAGCTTTGATTATTTTCCAAGATCGATGGATTAAGTTTATCAATGATAAGGAGGAAAGGGTAAATATGGATAGTGAACAAGGATCCTTTAAACCCATGCTGTTATCTACAATGCAATTAAATAAGGCCATAAGGAAAGGAGGAATGGTCTATGCAGTTAAATTACAAGTAGAGGATGACAATAAGGAAGAAGTATTTGAGAAATTTCCAATTCTGCAAGAATATAAGGAAGTATTTACTTCAAATATTTTTGGAATGCTTTCAAAGCGTGAGTTTGATTTCACCATTGATCTAGTACCAGGCACATAATATATCCATAGGGCTCCTTACAGGATGAACCCTATAGAGATGCAAAAATTGAAGGTGTAACTTTAAGAATTTCTCGATAAAGGGTTAATCAAACCAAGTGTATCTCCATGGGGTGCACCAATACTATTTGTAAAGAAGAAGGATGGTTCACTAAGGTTTTGTATAGATTACTGAATGTTAAACAAAGCAACCATAAAAAATATGTATCTTTTGCCAAGGATAGAAGACCTATTTGATCAACTCAAAGAGGTAACCATATTTTCCAATATTGATCTAAAATTAGGGTATCATCAGTTGAGGATTTGGCATGAGGATACTCATAAAACTGCTTTCCAAACCCGGTATGGAAACTATGAATTCACTATCCTACCATTTGTATTAACCAATACATCGATTGCTTTCATGAATCTGATGAACAGTGTGTTTAAAAATCAGTTGGACCGATTTGTATTGGTGTTATTATATGATATTCTAATTTATTCCTGTAGGAAAGAAGAGCATGATAGACATCTGGAAATTGTTCTAGGATTATTGAAGAAGAATCAACTATACGAAAACATTTCCAAATATAAATTTTATGTGCCAAAAGTACACTACTTAGGACACATAATCTCTACAAATGGGATTGTGGTGGATCCCTAGAATATTGAAGCCATTTTGAATTGGTCCTTCCTACTAATGTGATTGAGGTATAGAGCTTCATGGGATTGGTGGTATATTATCAAATATTTGTGAATGACTATTCTAAGATAGCTACTCCAATTACAAATCTCCAGAGGAAAGGAAAGAAGTTCAAATGGACAAAAAAATGTGAAGCTACCTTTCAAATGCTTAAACAAAAACTCACTTCCACTCCTATACTAAAAATTTCAGATCCACAAGGAGCTTTTTTAGTGTGCACAGATGCTTTCTTGGAAGGATTGGGAGGATTTTTATCCCAAGATAAAGTAGTAGTGGCATATGAATCAATAAATCTCAAGAAATACAAGACTAAATATGCTACACATGACCTAGAACCAGCTACAGTGGTACATGCTTTGAATATTCGGTGACACTACCATGTGGGTATACCATTTGAGTTGAGAACTGATCACCAGAGTTTAAAATACATTTTTACTCAACTATTGCTTAATGCAAGATAGAGAAGGTGGATTGAGTTCTTAGCTGAATATGATTTTGGCATAGAATATATCAAAGGTAAATAAAACAATATCGTTGATGCTTTAAGTAGAAGAAGTCACATTACTGCACTAACTCGAAGTTATATAGATCTCATGGATCAAGTTAAACTAGCCCAATATCGATATCAGCTTTGTAAGGAAATCCAAGCTAAGATGGCACATGATCCTAAGATAGTTAAGGATTATAGTCTCAAGGATGGACTTGTGAGTTTTAAGGATCAGGTAATCATCCTCAAAACTGTTAATTTAAGAAGGTCAATCATGAGGGAAGCTCATAGATCCCCATATTCCACTCATCTTGGAGGGGCCAAGATGATATAAAACATGAAGAATACTTTCTATTGGCCCGGTATGAAGAATGACATCATTGACTTTGTTGCTCGTTGTCTGGAATACCAAAAAGTGAAGGTAGAACATAAACATCTAGCAGGACAATTGTATCCACATGATGTGACCATGCAAAAGTGGTAGGTGATATCAATGGATTTCATAGTTGGGTTACCTAAGACCAGGTACCAACGTGATGCAATAATTTTTATGGTAGAAAAACTGACCAAAGTGGCACATTTCATACCAAGAAACACCAAGGATGATGCGGTAGTAGTAGCCAATAGATTCGCCAAAGATATCTTCTGGTTACATATATTTCCTGAAGTGATCATATTTGACAAATATTCTAGGTTCACATCCAGCTTTTCGCAAGCCCTTCATAATGCAACTGGAACTACACTAAGTATAATTTTTGCTTATCATTTGGAGATAGATGAACAAACAGAAAGATTCAATCAAGTCCTAGAAGATATGATTCACATGTATTGCATGGATCAGAAGTCTCGATGGGAAGACTTCTTACCTTTAGTAGAATTTGCCTACAATAATGGGTACTATTCTTCTCTAAATATGGCTCCTTTTAAGGCTTTTTTTGGTCGTAGATGCAGAACACCACTATCATGGGATAATCTAGAGGATCGGATCATCATTGGGCCAAATAAACTTAAGAAAATGGACGAACATATGAAGGTAATCCTACAAAGGCTTAAGGAAGCTTAGGATCGCCAAAAACATTATGCTGATTTGAAGAGCACTCCTCAAGAATTATCTATAGGAGACAAGGTATTCTTGAGGGTAAAGCATATGAAAAGTGTTATCAAGTCAATAAAACTAGATCCTAGATATGTTGGACCTTTCACCATCCTAGAAAGGATTAGCCATGTTGCCTACAAACTCGACTTGCCACCTAATTTGTCAAAGATCCATGATTTTTTCTATGTCCCTGCTTAGGAAGTATATTGATGATCCTAATCATGTTTTGGATGTCTTAAAGCTGCATATGGTGGACCCAAATTACATTGAGGTAAATCTGGTAAAGATCCTTGAGTTTTTCTCTAAGACCATGAGAAAGCGAAACATAGAACAATGTAAGGTCCAGTGGGACCTAGATTCAGAAATAAATACCACCTGGAAAAGGGTGGACGACATGAGGAATATTTTTCCTTATTTATTTGAGAACAATGTGTAATATTGTTTCAGTTATACTATGTTGGATGCATATATAGATACTTTGATGCTTTATAGAGATACTTATAAATTAATAGATACTACAAAACTTGATGATGGTATGTATGCACTGATCTATATCTCATTACCTTATGATGATATTTATGTTTTTATGCTTTGACCTTACCATGCAAAGCAATTATTTATGGATGATTCAATACTATTTGATGCATTATAGATGCTTTATTTCTTGAATAATATTATACTATTGATATTTTGTTGCATCACAGGTCTAGGAACTCTCATGGATGGAAGAAGTTGCTCTTCTCATGTGAATAAGAAGTTGTTCGACCATTAGGAATGAGATACTAGTAAAAAGAAAAAGGATGATGAAGACAACCCATGGGTAACATGTATAATTACCCGCATATAGGTATACTCATGACTACACCATTGGGTAATTATATCTAATACTAGCCTCCTGTATTGGGATGGTGATAGCGAGTCTATCATAAAAATGTCACCCAAAGGATAAAACAATGGTGTGGAATATTGAGGTTGCATGACTGTCTGTGAGTGCAAATTGGTAAAAGCATTATGGTTATTTGTTTCCTTTGCTATGTTTTGGAAATGCGTTAATATTTTATGCTTAATAACCATGGTAACACAAGGGACTCTGTTTACTTTAAGAGGGGAGTATTTCACATCCCACCTTGACCGAACCCTTGTGCTTGACAAAGAAAAATGAAACTAATGCTTATTTTGTGAAGTCATAGAAAGTATTGGAAATTTTTAAAGTTTTGGAAATAGTGGTGATTTATTTAATGCTTTTGAAAAATGCACCCTAGAAGGAAAACATATTTTAATGGAAAAAGGAGGATTACTTGTGAGTTATATTATTAGTATGTTTTGCATATTAATAAGGAATTAAAAATTTTAGGGAGAAGCATTTTGGCTCTAAGTGCCATGGGAAAGGAATCTATACTCACAAGGCTCTAGAAGGAATTTAAAATTTAAATAAGCCACCCTAAGTCTTCCATGGCACTATTGCTTCATCCTATATGCATCATCACATCTACCCTCATCTTCTTGAAGTATTCTAAAACACTATTCCACCACTTTAGGTGCATCACCACCTTAGTGGGTCTGCACTCCCACATGACCTCTCTAGCAGGTCATTACCTAACTTGCCCTTCACCATTTGAGAAGGCACTTCCTAAATGCTATAAAAATCCCCCATGTGATATCAAAAGGGTTATGCACAAAAAGGAGTAAAATAAGATGAAAAGCAAACAAGGAGGGCTAGGTAGAAAGAGGCTTAAACAAATTGGTTTTATTCAGGTTATATCATGCCTTATAACTATACCAGAATGTTTGCATAATATTTTAGGTTGAATATTACTCGAAGGGAATGTGCATATGATTATTGACATTTGGATGTTTTGTATACTTGGATGTGATTGAATTTATTGATTATTTTTATGGGCCATTGATATTTGGATGTGATTGAATCTATTGATTAGTTTAATAATATACCAAACCATGTGTGTTTGAATCTGTTGACTAGTTTTATGGGTCAATTGATTTTTGGATGTTATTTAATCTAGTGATTGGTCTAATAATATATTAAATTCGAAGACCATTATGGCCATATGAACCTATTCATGAGTCAACACCTCTAAATACCACAAATAGATGGTTCTAATGTTATTCTGCTATAAGACCCAAATTTATTAAAAAGTTGTTAATAGCCTCAACTAGGGAAACCTTTCGGCTAAATTTGGTTTGATTAAACTCAATGGTAAATGAATAAATACTATGCTGCTACCCTGGTCGAAAGAATTACCACTAGCAAAACCACTGCTTGGTGGTTATTATATTTACTGTGCATGAGCGCTTTTGTGACACTTGTTACCCACAACACACTACGTGTGGGATAATGACCCATGAATAGAAAGAAAACACTGAATAAAGACCGACTGCCTAGCAATGTAGACTCGGGTTTCAGGGAGATGTTGTCCCCATGGGTGAATGACCTTCATATTGCTACCATTTTGTGATATTTGATAATCCAAATATGCTCACATTATTAGGTATTTTGGCCATCACCCAAAATTATGTCTTTTGTGACGAGATGTTAACTCATTTGGGATCGATATTTGCTAGGTTAGTTTTTCACCAATTAAACGAAGCACCCTTTTTTGATTCTGTCTATTCAACACCTTTTTTGGTGTCTAAGGAAGAAATCTATTGCCACATGATGTAGGTGATTAATACTAAACCCCTGTATCATACATATACATCCATCCTTTGTATTTTTATTTGATGACCTCTATTTGTGCTACCATGACATGGTAAGGTGAAAATATGCAGATGAATTATAGGTTATGGTTGCAAGATACAAAGAAACATCATTATTAGGAAATCGTACTTCACCCTATGATACCCTATGCAAGACAAGTATGTTCGAGTGGATCTAGAGAAGAGTCTATGAAACAGGAGATTGACGATCTTCTTTATTGATTAAATACTTATTTCAGAAGAAGCTGAAGAGATCCATAGGATATCTCATTGGAAAACTTTCAATATTGGAAGAGATAGAGAGGGACTAATAGAGTCTTATTATTTATCATAGAAGCATCAAAATTTAAAGATCTAAGAAGAAGATCTCATCACCAACACTTCCAGAAGCAAAAGGTTGAAGAAAAGGTCTTAGTTGGAAGACTAGAGAAGTTGTAGGATATAATACCATAGAGAGGTCTCAAGGAGGAAAATAAAAAGGCTTTGAGAGCCTTGTTGCAGAGCTCATGGAAATATCACCAAAAGAGTTCCTAGGATAACTCATTGGAGAAATCCACTACTAAGGAGAAGCTCCTGATAGTGAAGGACTTGGTATAATTGTCACCATCCAACAACAAGCCCAAGAGAAGAAGAATTTAGCAAAGAGTACCAAATCCCAAAGAAGAATCTAGTGAAGACCTCAAGAAATTTAGAATCTTGAGAAGAAGAAAACCCTGTTTGAAGTCAAAATTCAATAAGAATATTGAAGGAAAATTTAGACAAAAGAAGCCTACCAAATCCAAGATATTTGGATATTACCTCTCACAGCAAGAAGGCACATTTTAGAAGCAAGGAATTTTTGAGCCTAATACAAAAAATCGAAGATCACTAGAAGGATCAAACCACCAAACCCTAGGCTCAAGATAGAAAGTTCAAGACCATAGTTTGGTGAAGCAAGAAGCTATTTTTGATAACCAACAAGAAGCTGCGAATTCATCCATTACAAGGTAGCAACTTGGTGAATAAAAACACCAAGATCTACATCTACTACAGAAGCCATTAAAGGTAAGAAACTTGGGTGCAATTAGTTGAACTTCAAATTAGGTTTCATTATAAAATTTCATTAAGCACCATATTTGGATTAAAGTGGAAAGGAGAAGGGCTCATATTATAGTCTTCAAAAGGATAATTCATTTTAAAGATATATTTCCACATTAAATAGGAGTTGGATATTTTTCAAAAGAAAGAAAACTATCACCTACCTATTATCTATCTAGAAAGCAAGAATACTACATCCTACAATATTTATTGTAGTGAAAATTGCAGATATTCATTAAGGGTTCATTACAAAATACTCTTAAAAGTTGCAAAGATTATTAAATGCATTTGAAATTATTTTGATAGTTTATTTATAGGAGTAATAATGTGAGATTATTGTTGCCATTAAAGTGCATTATTAATCCATTATCACTATACTGGTTGATATTTAACTAGTTACTCTCCAAAGGGTTAGTTTGTGTTTGTTGATTGTTAAAGATCAAGGGCACAAAACCAACAAATTATCAAAGTGTATAGAGACACTATTTGGTGCACAAAACCTACAATATTTCATATCCCAAAGAAGCCACCAAAATCATATCATATTCCTCCAAGGAGTGGAGAAGAAAATCACCATCAAAAATTAGTAAAAAAAGCTACAAATCAAGACTTGGTGAGTCTAATATTCGAGGTGCACTAAGGACTATTTACAGAAAAAATTAGTGTATAAAATACTTCTACAAAAGCTTCTATCTATGTGGTTATTAGCTTGGGTTTATTACCAAAAGTAACCAAGCAAAGGAGAGAGTTTTCTAGCAAAGGAGACAACATCAAAATCTGCCATTGCCTACAAGAAAGTTGCATTAAAACCAAAAAAAATAAGGTTGCAAAAGGAGGTGCAAAAAGGTATTATATTCACAATTTCATTTACATCATATTGCACCATATTGATATGTCCTATGTAGGAAAAATGATAGGGTTTAAGTGCCACAAAGGCACATTCTTCACAAGGAGAAATCAACTCAAAGTGGGTGTGTAAAAGCATTATCCAAGTGAGGTAAAAGATCCTCTCAAAGAGCTCATATCATCCACGATTTTGGATAGTTGTATCAAGGTACCTGCAAGAAAACACAACATAACACAAGGAAGAAGAAATATTATCTACAAAGGCAAATACATGTTAGGTTGAAAGAATGAGGAAAACAGAGCATAAAAGAGGTTATACCATCTAGAGGTACATCTACAAGGAGTACTCAAGGGCACCATTGGAGTATCTCAAAACTCCACCAAAGCATTGACCATAGCCACCAAAGTGTTGCTCACAATCCTAGCTCAAAGCCACCAAAGTGTTGCTCGCTACTCTAGCTAGAACCAACTCACACCAAGAACCATCGAAAGCATATAACAAAGGAGAAGTTGACAACAATACATTGATAAAAGAACTTTGCAAATAATACATTAAGTATTGAGAGACGTTGAAAAGAAAAGGCCCATGCAAAAAGGGAAGGTGACACTTGTCACCTTGAAGAAAACCCTAATGTCTCCTACATGAGTGCTCACCCTTTGCACACTCGAAGGAAAGTCCAAGAAGGCATTACACAGGAAGAGTTTGGGAGTGTTAAAAGAGAAATGACACTTTTCACCAAGGAATATAAGTGCTCATATAAGATTGTAACACTCACCTTCCATTCTACATAAAATTCCAAGGGTCAACAAGGTTCTATCTCTCTCCTAGGAATTAAAGAGAAACTATCATGATACTTGTCACCCACTACAAGATTACATCCCTATTTGAGGCCCCAAAGAGCATCCAAGGGAGTTTAGCATGGAGGAAGAAGTAAGAGCATTAAAGGCTCTTGGTCAAGCAAAAGTGGAGCACCCAATATTGCAGTCAAAGGAATCTACCGCCATCCACCATTGAAAGGAGGTCAAAGAAAGCATTAATACTGGTATGTATATGTTGGAGAATACAAGGAAAATACAATGCTCATGTAGTAGATTTACAATATTATAAAGGTAAGAATTTACCTTAATTTATTTACTTTCATTAATAGGGAGATATAAGGGTATAATATAAGGTTGAAACTATAGGGAAATCAACCATATTTGAAAGTAAAATTAAAGGAAAATTATAGCTTAATATTTACAAATTAAAACATAGGAGAAATAAGGATTTTTACCTAGAAAATTTAAAATTCTAATATTGCAAATATTATTGTTTATAATATTCCAAATTAGGGAGTGATAAGGAATACTACACCAAAGTAGGATATTGAAATTTAGAAACATTAAATATCAAATATGAAAGATGGTAGAATCCAAGTATGAGATAGAAGCTACAAGACCTATTAATAAATATGCTCTAAAAGTATTTGGATTCACACAAGATGTTCAAAACAACACTAATGGATTTTTTGAGAAGCAAATTGCAGGGAATGAAAAAGGAAAATGGATCAATTGTGATCCAAATTTGCCTTCCATATTCATACACAAGAATCAAATAATGCAAGTGATAGAGAAAAATTTTCTAAACAGAGAATCAAAGGATAATATGATTATAGGTTAGAGGAGAAAGAAAAATTATCATACAAGAATTTGATGACTATGAAAGAGATCAAGGAATTTGTAATCATGAAGCCATAGAGATTGAATTATACTAACCATTTATTTGATCAAGCATATAGGAAGGTAGCAGATTGGAGCAAGGAAAAAAGACACATGAGCTTCAAGAATAAATTGAAGATTGAAACAAATAAAGAAGAACCTGAACAAGATGAAGATACTCATCCAAATTCAGAAAAAGAAGACTGTGAAGGAATCAGAGGAGAAGAGTTCAAATTACAAGACCAATAAGAAGATCCATATTGAAGATTGAAATCTTCAATACCCAAATAATGTAATACAAGGGGGTGTTAGAATTACAATATATTACATCATTTGGGTCATGTAAATGTACCATATTTGGTACATAGTTAGAGTAGGAGATAACTTTAGGGCGAAGTTAACTACTTACTTCAAGTAATGTAGTAAATACACAAGTATCAATGTGCAAGGTGTCCCCTTGTACAACTAGGTAGAGTGTTGGCCAAGAAATCTATCTTCCTATATAAAGGGCCTCATAGTGATAGTTCATATCAATTTCATATCAAGCATATCAAGTGAATTATAGTAGAGTATAGTAGATAGTGGTAGAACTCCTGAATGGATTACAATATAGTCCTTTAGCTTATATTAATGGAGTGACCATCACCTCCATACTGCATTGTATTTTTACCACTTTCTATTTATAGTATATTTCAGTCATTTACAAAATTACTTTCTTTGATATATTCTCTATCTTATTAGGACCTGTGATAGATCTCTTCCACTGCATATATCCTCAAAAGCTAACAACTAGGTCTCATAAATCATTGCTGGAGGACAAATAAGGATGCATTGGCTAGCCAAGTGGACAACCTACAAGTAATAATGGTAGTGCTTACAACTAAGTGCAATACAATGAGGACAAAGAAAACTACATGGACCCAAGAGTAGGTAATTTGATGCAGTACACCTCCATGATATAGTCTACCATTATTATCTTAACTACAAATAGGGATGCAACTACAAAAAAGTCCATATGATAGCTAGTAAGAGTGATAGCCAGCTAGTCAAGATATTTCTCAATTAGTTGGCTCTTATGTAGTATAGACATGTAGAAAAGTTGACCTAAGTCTAGGTAGAGTGTTAGCTTTTGATGCTAAATACTTAAAGAAAAATAACCTCAAGATCTAAAATAAATATACTATATCAAATATAAGATAATGGCAATATTCCAAGCATATAAAACTCAAATAACTTACAACTCATAAAATTATCATTAACAAATGCTCATGAAAATAGTAATTTGATATAGAAAAAAGATCTTAAGTACATACACACTCCCTCTTCATTGTGTTACATTATCTCTCCATTGTATATCTTTCACACATACATAGATACACATATACAATGGAATGTAACTCTTCATATGGACGACACTTGAACTTCACTCTTCTTCAGACTCTTCACTTTCCTATTTTAAGGACACATGTGCACATGGACTATTATGCATAGTTACATTATTAAATACTTTGCACATTATAAAAATACTTGTGCATTTATTATATTGCATAAAGTAAATACTCACACTCTAATATAAGATACACTCCTAATCTAAAGATGTACCCAAGGTGGTACATTAGCATGTACCAAATAATGTAATATTCTCCAACACCCCCTTGTATTACATTATTTGGTTATTTAAGACTTTAGTCTTCAATATGGTCTTTGTCTTGGTTTTGGAACTTGTGCTCTTCTTTTTTGCTTTCTTTATTCTACTCTTTGTTTGTATCCTAATCAAGTAAATAATTAGTATCTTTATAAAATACTATCTTTGCTAAAATAGCTTTAACTTTATGTTCTTCTATAGGTTCTTCTAGTTCTTGAATTTCTTGAATATCTTGAGCTAAGTGTCCCTTTTGTTTTCCTTCTCTATATTGTAATTGAGGTTGATGGTATTGATTTTGATGCTGAAATTATTGCTGATGTGGTCTATATTGATTATGATATTGTCTTGGTTGAAATGACCTATTTAATCATCTTTTAAAACTTGTTTGATTCCCTTGATATTGATTTCTTGGATTGAATCTACAATAATTTGTAGTATGTCCATTCTTCTTGCATACTTGACAAAATCTATTACTCCATTTTGATTTGTTCCTTGAGAATGAAGCAACATTTCCTCATGGATTATATTTTGAGACTAAGGAATTGTTAGTCATTTCATCTTTCACTGAATTCTCTACCTCATATTCTTGTAGTATATTGACTAACTCATCAAATGATGTATATTTACTTAGAATTTGTAAATATGTGACTAGATGCTTGTAGCTTTCTATAAGTGCTCTTAGAATTACTTGAACTCTACCTTCTTTCCTAAGGTTAATAATTTTCCTTTTATATCTACCACTTTTCTTAGAAACAATTCTATACTTTCACCACTATTAAATTTTAGAGAATGCATTTGCATTTGAATATTCAATATAATGACTTTATTATTTCCTTCAAATATCTTGGCTAAAGTATTCTAGGCTTCTTTAGAAGTTACTGCTAAACTAATATATGGTTGTATATCATTTGTAATTGCAAATGTTATTATCATGAGTGCTTTTGCTTCATCTTCTTCATACATTTGAATTTCTCTAGAATCTTCAGTAGGTTTAGATTTTGCTCCTTTGACAATATCCCAAAGCTTTTCAACAATCACTATTGACCTCACTTTATTTTTCCATGAAGTGTAATTAGGACCTTTAAGAAGTTGGGATTTTGAAAGAAAGAATTTGTTTGTTGTCATGATAACACTTGTAGACTACCTTATATCTCCCTAAGGTTTTAAATAACAATTTCTATATAATATTCAACTTCTATTCTTTAGGATGAATACCTTATATTCTTCCCTAGGTATAAATGATCAACCAAGAATTTTGACAAAAGTTTTAATTCTTCAAAACTCTAGGTTGAATTCTTTTTTTCTCCTAAAATTCAATAATATGGTTTCTAAATTTCACAAACCTATGTTGGCATTGAATTCCTTATAACTCCAAAATTAGAAATTTAGAAATCTAGTAAAGGATATTTGCAAATTTAATATCCCTAATTTGATGTAGGAAACCTTATTTCTACAAAATTCAAAATATTTGCAAATATAAAAATGCTTTACAAAACTTTATAATTCAATTTCAAAACTTTACAAAATCTTCTCAAAACTTGAAATTGATTTCAAAAACTTTCCCAAAATAATTTTAAGGCTTCTCAAAACTTTCCAAAAATAATATTTCAACTTTCCAAGGTTTCTAATTTCTCCTCTACATCTTATTTCTCCATTAATTAAATTAATCTATAATTAATTAGATTGATTTATTAACCTTATAAAAATAATTATATTTCTCCTTATAGCTCCTAACTTAGGCAAAAGTTAAAAATTCAATTAAACTAACTTTTACCTTTGAAATAGGTGCACACAAATTGTGGTCAATGGCAGTTGACCTCCTTATGGGGGCCAAAAATTGCATTCATCAAAACTCACAATTTTCATTCAATATTTTCATTTTAAATTACAGTTTACAGCAACAGCCCGTAGGCTTTACATTCACTATGCAATCTCTGGCTCTCCATGCTCTCTCATTACATTCACTGGGTTTTTATAGAGGCCTCGACCCTCTGCAGTTTGGAATAACAATTACAGAATAATGGTCGTAGCCATTTAACCTTCCACATCTGGAAGAAATTCACGTTGCTCTCCTCGTAGCCCTCAACATGCACGATCCTGGTGTAGACTGCCTCACGCTCGACAAATCTGCCTACACTACCTAGGAACTCTGAGATTTATCTGGAAGGAAACACAATCCGAAACTGCCTCACGTTTGGCACATCTGTTTTGTGGTCTTCTGTCTCCATGGATCCTGGTGCAAACTGCCTGTTTACACTACCCAGGAACCCTAAGCTCTTCTGGAAGAAAAATAGCGTAGTAGGGCCAGAATGACCCTCTGGCCTTCAAATCTGCAACCCTTGCCTGTAAATATTTTCCAACCCCTTCTGCATGCCTCGAATTGGCCTTTTATAATTTTTGGCATGCCTCTTCATCTTCCATTTGATGGCCCTTCGATTCCTTTTTGTAATCTGTCATTTTGTTTTCTTGTGCCTCTTCATTGCTTTGGATTTTGAAACGTTTTCCAGCACGACTCTTGATCTTCACCTACTTTCATTGCTCCTGGATGCCACATGTCACTCAATGACTTCATTCTGTAACAGTCCACCAAAAATGCAACATGTCATGAAATCGTGACATCTTCTTCCACTGGCTCCTTCGCTCGCCTTCTGGTCACAAAAATGTGACATGTCACGAAATTACGACATCTTCTCCTCTGGCTTCTTCGCTTGCCTTCTAGTCACGAAAATGCGACATGTCACGAAATCGTGACATCTTTCCTTTCCGTACCATTCTCTCTTCTTTGGGTCGCGAAAACCCGACATGTCGTGAAATCGTGACATTTTTCCTCCTTGCACCTTTTCTCATCCTTTGGTCGCGAAAATGCGACCTGTCGCAAAATCGTGACATCTTTTCCAATTATGCCTCTTCTTGTCCTTTTGGTCATGATAACATGACATGTCACGATATCGCGACATCTTCTCATCCACTTTCTTTCTCCTATTTTTGATCGTGATATCGTGACACTTTTCCTGTCGTGATATCGTGACAATTCTCCGTAGTTGTCTCCTCTTTCTTCTGTGGGTCATGATTCTGCGACATGTCGCAATATCGCGACATCTTCGTCTGCTACTTCTCTCTCCTCCTTTCGATCGTGATATCGTGACACTTTTTTTGTCACGATATCGCGATAGTTTTGCCCCGCTGGCTTCTCTCTCCTCTTTGTGTCGCGATATCACAACACTTTTTTTGTCGCGATATCGCGATAGTTTTTTTTGCTGGCTCCTCTCTTCACTTTGTGTCGCGATATCGCGACACTGTTTCTATCATGATATTATGACAGTTTTCCTCCTTCTCTTTCTCTCTCCTCTTTGTGTTGCGATAGCGCAACACTTTTTCTATCACGATATCATGATAGTTTTTCTCTGTCTCTTTCTCTCTCTTCTTTTGGTCATGATTTCACGACATGTCGTGAAATTGTGACATCTTCCTTAGCCAATTTTTTGAAAATGGCTCTACTTCCACTGGATGCTCCTACATCAGATGTCATTGGATGCTCCTGCATTAGACACCCAAGGTTGATGGAGAAGTGACCTTCACTTCTGCACTGTTCTATCGCACAGGGACTCAACTCTTTCTGATCAACCCACTCTCTTTGTCTTCTCACTATTCTTCCATAGATCCTAGTGCAAGCTACCTCACGTACGGCGCATCTGCTTGCACACTCAGGAACTTCTCACTCTGATACCACTTGATGGGGGGCCAAAAATTGCATTCATCAAAACTCACAATTTTCATTCAATATTTTCATTTTAAATTACAGTTTATAGCAACAGCCCGCAGGCTTTACATTCACTATGCAATCTATGGCTCTCCATGCTCTCTCATTACATTCACTAGATTTTTTTATAGAGGACCCAACCCTCTACAGTTCTGGAATAACAATTACAGAACAATGGCCGTAATCATTTAACCTTCCACATCTGGAAGAAATTCACGTCGCTCTCCCCGTAGCCCTCAACATGCATGATCTTGGTGTAGACTGCCTCACGCTCGACGAATCTACCTACACTACCTAGGAACTCTAAGCTTTCTCTGGAAGGAAACACAGTCCGAAACTACCTCACGTTCGGTGCATCTATTTTATGGTCTTTTGTCTCCATGGATCTTGGTGTAAACTGCCTGTCTACACTACCCAGGAACCCTAAGCTCTTCTGGAAGAAAAACAGTGCAACAGGGCCAGAATGACCCTCTGGCCTTCGAATCTACAACCCCTACCTGCAACTATTTTCCAACCCCTTCTGCATGCCTCGGCTTGCCCTTTTATAATTTTTGGCGTGCCTCTTCGTCTTCCATTCGGTGGCCCTTCGATTCCTTTCCGCAATTTGTCATTTCATTTTCCTACGCCTCTTCATTGCTCTGGCTTTTGAAATGTCTTCCCGCATGACTCTTGATCTTCACCTGCTTTCACTGCTCCTGGATGCCATGTGTCGCTCAATGACCTCATTCTGTAATAGTCCCCCAAAAATGTAGCATGTCACAAAATCATGACATCTTCTTTCGCTGGCTCCTTCGCTCTCCTTCTGGTCGCAAAAATGTGACATGTCACGAAATCACGACATCTTCTCCTCTAGCTCCTTCACTCGCCTTCTGGTCATGAAAATGTGACATGTCACGAAATCATGACATCTTTCCTTTTCGTACCATTCTCTCTTCTTCGGGTCGCGAAAACTCGACATGTCGCGAAATCATGACATTTTTCCTCCTTGCACCTTTTCTTGTCCTTTGGACGTGAAAATGCGACCTATCATGAAATCATGACATCTTTTCCAATTGTGCCTCTTCTCGTCCTTTTGGTCGTGATTTACAGCCCGTAGGCTTTACAAAAACTAGCGCACAGGCACAGTTCTTTCACTCTCTATTGCAAAGATTCCCTAACTCTGCAACTCTAGAAGGAAAACACACTCCAAGCCGGTCCGAGTGGCCCTCTGCATTTGACTCTACAACTTGACTGTGCAACTCTACAACTGTAGGTTTTCCAACCCCTTCTGCATGCCTCAGATTGCCATTTTATAATTTTTGGCATGCCTCTTCATCTTCCATTCGATGGCCCTTCGATTCCTTTTTGCAATCTGTCATTTTGTTTTCTTATGCCTCTTCATTGCTATGGCTTTCGAAACATCTTCCCACACAACTCTTGATCTTCACCTGCTTTCACTGCTCCTGGATGCCATGTGTCGCTCAATGACTTCATTCTGTAATAGTCCCTCAAAAATGTAGCATGTCACAAAATCGTGACATCTTCTTTTGCTGGCTCCTTCGCTCACCTTCTAGTCACGAAATTGTGACATCTTCTCCTCTGGCTCCTTCGCTCGCGTTCTGGTTACGAAAATGCGACTTGTTATGAAATCATGACATATTTCCTTTCCATACCATTCTCTCTTCTTTGGGTCATGAAAACCTGACATGTCATGAAATCGCAACATTTTTCCTCCTTGCACCTTTTCTCGTCCTTTGGCCACGAAAATGCGACCTATCATGAAATCGTGACATCTTTTCCAATTGCACCTCTTCTCATCCTTTTTGTTGTGATAACGTGACATGTTACGATATCATGACATCTTCTCATTTGCTTTCTCTCTCCTATTTTTGATCGTGATATCGCGACAGTTTTCCTTATCTATCTTCTCTTTCTTTTGCGGGTCACGATTTCCTCGACATGTTGCGATATCGTGACATCTTCATCCGCTACTTCTCTCTCCTCCTTTCGGTCACGATATCGTGACACTTTTTTTGTCATGATATCGCAATAGTTTTGCCCCGCTGGCTTCTCTCTCCTCTTTGTGTCGTGATATCGTGACACTTTTTCTGTCGCGATATCGCGATAGTTTTTTCTACTGGCTCCTCTCTTCACTTTGTGTCACGATATTGCGAAACTATTTCTATCGTGATACTGTGATAGTTTTCCTCCTCTTTCTTTCTCCTCTTTATGTCACGATATCGTGACACTTTTTCTATCATGATATCGCGACAGTTTTTCTCCATCTCTTTCTCTCTCCTCTTTTGGTCGCGATTTCGTGACATGTTGCGAAATCACATCTTCCTTAGCCAATTTTTCAAAAATGGCTCTACTTCCACTGGATGCTCCTGCATCAGATGCCATTGGATGCTCATGCATCACCTCCTCCTCAATATTTTTTCCTCCTTGAAAGCCTCACTTGATGTAGCACTCATTCAAAAACTCTACCACTTCTTGGATGTACTAAGTTTAGTCTTATTCCATGCATTTAATACATGTAAGAAGATATTTCACCTTACTCATATGATGATTGGAGCTCCTTCCATGAGGACATGTGGCATTGTATCTCTTCACAAGCTTCTAAGTGATGGTTGGCACTCCTTCCACGAGGACATGTGGTATTCAATCTCTTCACATGCTTCTAAGTGATGCTTCCTCCTGGACGTTATGTACAAGATTCTCTTTTACTAAAAATGACTTCTTGTACCCAGGTGTGGTAGGTGAGTTGGAGAGGAGAGGACAATCCTCCAAGGGAGGTCCCAGGTTCAAATATCCACCCTACCAAAAAGCTAAATTGGGTATCCAAAATCCAATTGATAATTTTGGTGCGAGCAGGGTTGGGTGCGACTCCCGAGTGACTTTGGCAGTGTAGAACCCCCTGTTCATGGTATCTCAGACCAAGGCAACTTCGTAAAGGTTTTTTTCTTTAAAAAAAAAAGACTTCTTGCCTCTTTTTTGGCCTCTTTGTTTTCCCGTGCCTCTTCATTGCTTTGGATTTCAAGATATTCAAATTATTGAGGAAGTTACTGCTAAACTAATATATGGTTGTATATCATTTGTAATTGCAAATGTTATTATCATGAGTGCTTTTGCTTCATCTTCTTCATACTTTTGAATTTATCTAGAATCTTCAGTAGGTTTAGATTTTTCTCCTTTGAAAATATCCCAAAGCTTTTCAACAATCACTATTGACCTCACTTTATTTTTCCATGAAGTATAATTAGGACCTTTAAAAAGTTGGGATTTTGAAAGAAAGAATTTGTTTGTTGTCATGATAACACTTGTAGACTACCTTATATCTCCCTAAGGTTTTAAATAACAATTTCTATATAATATTCAACTTCTATTCTTTAGGATGAATACCTTATATTATTCCCTAGGTATAAATGATCAATCGAGAATTTTGACAAAAGTTTTAATTCTTCAAAACTCTAGGTTGAATTCCTTTTTTTCTCCTAAAATTCAATAATATGGTTTCTAAATTTCACAAACCTATGTTGGTGTTGAATTCCTTATAACTCCAAAATTAGAAATTTAGAAATCTAGTAAAAGGATATTTGCAAATTTTATATTCCTAATTTGATGTAGGAAACCTTATTTCTCCAAAATTCAAAATATTTGCAAATATAAAAATGCTTTACAAAACTTTATAATTCAATTTCAAAACTTTACAAAATCTTCTCAAAACTTGAAATTGATTTCCAAAATTTCCCAAAATAATTTTAAGGCTTCTCAAAACTTTCCAAAAATAATAATTCAACTTTCCAAGGTTTCTAATTTCTCCTCTACATCTTATTTCTCCATTAATTAAATTAATCTATAATTAATTAGATTGATTTATTAACCTTATAAAAATAATTCTATTTCTCCTTATAGCTCCTAACTTAGGCAAAAGTTAAAAATTCAATTAAACTAACTTTTACCTTTGAAATAGGTGCACACAAATTGTGGTCAATGGCAGTTGACCTCCTTATGGGGGGCCAAAAATTGCATTCCTCAAAACTCACAATTTTCATTCAATATTTTCATTTTAAATTACAGTTTACAGCAACAGCCTGTAGGCTTTACATTCACTATGCAATCCCTGGCTCTCCATGCTCTCTCATTACATTCACTGGGTTTTTTTTATAGAGGCCTTGACCCTCTACAATTTTGGAATAACAATTACAGAATAATGGCCATAGTCATTTAACCTCCCGCATCTAGAAGAAATTCACGTCGCTCTCCCCGTAGCCCTCAACATGCACGATCCTGGTGTAGACTGCCTCACGCTCAACAAATCTGCCTACACTACCTAGGAACTCTAAAATTTATCTGGAAGGAAACATAATCCAAAACTGCTTCACGTTCGGCACATCTATTTTGTGGTCTTTTGTCTCCATGGATCCTGGTGCAAACTGCCTGTCTACACTACCCAGGAACCGTAAGCTCTTCTAGAAGAAAAACAGTGTAGTAGGGCCAGAATGACCCTCTGGCCTTCGAATCTGCAACCCTTGCCTGTAACTATTTTCCAACCCCTTCTGCATGCCTCGACTTGGCCTTTTATAATTTCTGGCATGCCTCTTCATCTTCCATTCGATGGCCCTTCGATTCCTTTTCATAATCTGTCATTTCATTTTCCCGTGCCTCTTCATTGCTTTGGATTTCAAGATATTCAAATTATTGAGGAAGAGGCCAGCAAAGAGAATGGTACGAAAATGAAATATGTCACGATTTCGTGACATGTCGCATTTTCGTGACTAGAAGGCGAGCAAAGAAGCCAGAGGAGAAGATGTCGCAATTTCGCGACATGTCACATTTTTGTGACCAGAAGGCGAGCGAAGGAGCCAGCGGAAGAAGATGTCGCGATTTCGTGACATGTTGCATTTTTGGGGGACTGTTACAGAATGAAGTCATTAAGCGACATGTGGCATCCAGGAGCAATGAAAGTAGTTTATCGTGGAAAGGAGCAAATCAATTAAGGGTTGAAAGAGAACCCAGATACAAACATACGATTACTGAATACAATGTAGAAAATGAGACTGTAAATATTGTTGAGGTAGATATTGGAGTTTACAATTTAACAATGGGACAAAATGAGAAGTTTAGTAAAGCTCATCCTGTTCATAATAATGAAGTCTGAATGCTTCATGTGGATGGGGCTAAATATAAATAGGGTTCTGGTACCGGGGCAGTCCTTAAAGGGCCTGAAAGTCAGACATATTTTATGTCTTATCGCCTACAGTTCCCTTGTACAAATAATTTAGCGGAATACAAAGCATCGGTATTAGGTTTGAAATTTGCTTTGGACAGAAGTGTAAGAAATATTCGAGTTTTTACAGATTCGGAATTGGTGGCTAATCAAGTTAAAGGTAAATTCCGGTGTAAAGCATCTTATTTAAAAGGATACAAACACCGGGCTTGGGATCTTGTAGAAGATTTTGATGCTTTTAATCTGACACACATACCTAGAGAGCAGAATTCATGTGTAGATGTCTTGACTTCTTCAGCTGTAAGCCTGAAACCACTAGAAGAATTCAAATGGAACAAATTTTTGATTGAGTTAGTCCCTTGCCCTTCAATCCCAAATAATGTGGATAATTTTTAGGTTTTCTCTGATGACCAACAGATTATAAATTTTTTACAAAGTACCAAGGCGTTTGAAAATGCTATAATCGATGATGGACAAAGGGATACTCTGCTGGAGTAGTTAGATGATGACAGGGGAATAATAAGGTTGAAAGATAACAGAATTCCAAAAGGGATGGTGGAACTGGAGTGGCTCTTTGATGTTGACCAAATCAGGCAAAAGGTGAGTTCTGAGGATTCTGTGGGTGCAACAGACAGTGAGACCGAGAACCTGAACATGGGGACTGAAGAAGATCCTAGGCACATCAAGTTGGCTAAAATTTGTGATCCAAAAATAAAAAGAAATATGATTGATTTTCTTCTCAGGTCCAAAGACGTTATGGCCTGGTCTTACAAAGACTTAAAAGTTTTTGATCCGAAAGTTTACACTCATGTTATACCTTTAAAAGAATTTTGTTAACCTTTTCGACAAAAACAGAGGCATGTCAATGCCCTGCTAGAGCCCCTCATCTAGAAGGAGGTAGAAAATTTATTGAGTGCCGCTGTAATTTTTCCCGTTAGGCATTTTACTTGGGTGGCCAATTTGATGCCTGTCAAAAAGAAAAATGGAGAGATCCGCCTGTGTGTGGATTTTAGAAATTTAAACAAGGCATCTGAGAAAGATAATTATCCTTTTCCTTCTATGGATGAGGTGTTATATATTGTTAATGGTTCAGAAATGATGTATTTCCTGGACGGTTTCTCAGGGTATAATCAGATATTGGTTGATAGGGAAGACAGGATGAAAACTGCTTTCACAACTAAGTGGGGAACTTTTTCTTACAAGAGGATGCCATTTGGATTAATAAATGCTGGAGCTACGTTTCAATGGGCAATGTATCATGCCTTCCAAGGCCTTATGGGTAAATGCATTGTTGTTTACATGGATGATTTAGCAGTCTTCTCTAAATCTCGGTTTGACCATGTAAAACACTTGGAGTCTGTGTTCAACAAATGCAGGGAGTTTGGCATTTCTTTGAATCTGAAGAAGTGCATTTTTGGTGTAACGGAAGGAAATCTCCTTGGGCACTTGATCACAAAAGATGGCATTTCCATGGATCCGTACAGAGTTGAAGCCATATCCGGCATACCATTTCCCAACTCCAAGAAAGAGTTGAAGTCCTTATTTGGAAAAATTAACTTTGTCAGGAAGTTCATCTCTATTTTTGTAGAGATAGTCAAGCCATTGAATGACATGCTAAATGAAACTGCTCAGATTGTCTAGACAACAGAAGCTAAAACATCGTTCCAAAAAATCAAGACTGCCATCAAGCAAGCTCCAGTTCTAGTGAACCCGGATTTCAGTGCAGATTTTTATCTGTACACCTTTTCTTCTAAACACACACTTGCTATAGTTTTGACCCAACGGAGAGAAACAGGGGAATATCCAATTGCTTTCAAGAGTACCAATCTAAATAGGGCTGAGCTAAAATATTCTTGCTTAGATAAACAAGCCTATGCCTTGGTGAGAGCAGTTAAGCATTTTAGGCACTACATACTAAGAAGCAGAGTTCATGCTATAGTTCCAGACCCAGCTGTTAAATACCTTTTAAGTCAGGATGAATTGGGTGAACTAAGAGGTAATTGGGTTACAAGACTAAAGGAATATGACTTGGAAATTTTGCCTGCAAAATTAATCAGAGGACTTGGTTTATCCCGACACATTGCTGAAATACCTGTACAACAAGAAATTAATCAGTTAAATTCTGAATCTGATGACTGGTATGGAGATATTATTCATCTGCTGCAATTTGGAATTTTCCTGTCTCACTTGAATAGAACCCAAAGGAGAGCACTAAAACTGAAGGCTGCTCATTATCTCCTCAAGGGAGGTAATTTGTACAAAGAAAATTATGCTGGCATTTTCTTAAGATGCATTTCTCAGAGTGAAGTCAATGAAGTCATGTCCAGTTTTCATGAGAAGTTAGGGGCAGGAAATTCCTCAGGATCTGCTACTGCGCATAAAATATTGAGAGCAGGCTATTACTGGCCTACGTTATTTAAAGATACTCATCAGCATGTGAGAACTTGCCATCAGTGCCAAAATTTTGCGGCCAAAGAGGCCAACCGGGCTCTACCATTGCAGCCTGTTGTAATAAATAAACCTTTTATGCAATGGGGACTTGATTTTGTGGGACTGATAAACCCAAATTCTTTAGCAGGGCATAAGTATGTTCTAACAGCTACTAATTACTGCACAAGATGGGTCGAAGCAGCAGCCACCATAAGAAGTATAGCTCATGAAGTGATAAAATTTCTAGAGTCAAATGTCATAACCAGGTTTGGGGTTCCTCTGAATTTGGTGTGTGATAATGGACCAGCCTTCCAATCATTGGATTTTGTAGAATGGGCATACCAGATGGGGATAGTTATCAGATTTTCATCCAACTATTATCCTTAGGGTAATGGACTGGCTGAGTCCATGAATAAGAATTTAATGAATGCCATTAAGAAGTCTGCAGCACACAAACCCAGACAATGGCATACATTATTGAAATATGCACTTTGGGTTGACGGGATAAAATATAAAGTGGCTCTCAAAACTTCCCCATTTGCTTTGTTGTATGGTACTCAACCCATTGTTCCCATCTCTCTGAAATTACCTACTTACCAATTTGTCTTAGACTATTTTGAGGATCAAGCAGATGCAGAGGCTCGTGTTTTGGATCTAACTAATTTATAGGATGAACGACTCCAAGCCCTGGAACATTTCAGCCGACACCAAGAAACCGTCAAGCACTGGTTTGACAAAAGAGCCAGAGTCAAAGCTTTAAGACTTGCAGACCTAGTGCTTCTATGGGACAAGGCCCATGAAAAGAAGGGTAAGCATACAAAGTTGCAGCCACTATGGATAGGGCCATACCAGATTGCTGAGATTCTGGGTAATAACGCATTTCATTTACAGGACCTTGATGGTAATTTTTTGGACCTCCTTGTTAATGGTCAATACTTAAAACATTATTTCTCAGCTGTTCCATCCAGTATATCATTTGAATGAATCACAAAGAAGTTGTAACATGTGTATACATTGTAAATGAGCTTTAAAGTTTTATTTTAAAGGTTTGTACAGTTCTGTGTTTTATTTCCTTTTAGGTCTGTACAGTTCTGTGTTTTATTTCTTTTAATGTTTCTGAGGCACAGGGTGTCACGATTTCATGACATGTCACGAAATCGTGACATGTCGCATTTTCACGGCCATGGCAGCAAAGCAGCATGAAGTGAATAACAGCTAGAAACAAACACATGTCACGATTTTTGCGACACGTGTCAACACGGAGCAGGCCAACATGTAATGAACTTTAGCGGGTGATTTAATGATTAAAGTTTTAATCTAATTTAATTAAAGTACTAATCCTTCTTTTGTCTTTTTTGCAGAAAGCCATCTGGCACTTGCATGATAACGGGAGAAATGGCCAAAAAGACAAAGATAAGCACAGATTAATCGAGGACCGTCATATTGAAATGAGAGATGCTGAGAATTGCTGTTTCATCCAGATTTTACGGATCTTGACGTAAAGAGACTTTACGATGACTAAGCAGCTGCCCATTTAATGGAGTATGTCGGGAATTGGCCGAAAAATGAAAATATCTACACTCGGTTATCGGAATTTGTCGATAGATGCATTTAATGAAAATTTATGGCAAAATTAATGGCGTGCAGAGATTTTCAACTCAGGGATGGCTCTGCGGAGATGAAATGTTAGAGAAGTGGTGACTCATCCAAATTTCCCAAGAAATTAATGAGCACATTTACACACAGTTGCAGGTGGATGCAAATAATATCAGATTCTGCCTTCTCCATTTATGGCAAGTAACTGCACTGATTTGCAAAGTGGTTAAGTTTTATCAAAAGCTCTATTTTTAAAGGCTCTATTTTGTAAAACCTAGGTAGTAGGGTTCAAGGTGATAAGATTTAGGGTTTGAGAAGAAGATATTTATGAAAATATCAGGGTCTGTCCTAAGTCTATAAATACTTCTAAATGTAATCGCAGGAGGCAAAAACTTAGAATAAAAGGCTATTGAATCAATTTCTTGCAAATCTTGTTAAATGCTTTATTCTGGACTTAGAGTTGATGTGCTTTTTGCTTTCTATGATAGCGTGGCCAGGAGCCTAATCTCTTTCAGATTGTGCTAAGTTCATTTTCTTTTGTTTTCATCTCATTAAAGTTTATTAAATATATGCTATAAATCCGTGATATCAAGATTAAATATGTTGTTGGGCTTCAGTTGTTTTATTGTATGCTAGGGAAAACCATAGATTTAAGGTCCAGGTCTGTTCTGATTGCTCTGTCCTCAATGTGTGAGCTATGCTGCTAGTGAGAGATACCAATTTTAACCGACTTCCCTTTTTTTTTTTGATTTTCTTTCAGATCTGTTCTATCTCTGTCTTATGCTCTTAGTAGAAGGTGATCTTAGAAAGCTGGACACCTTCTTTGATTTGTTCTATTGTGAAGCTGATAGTATAAATAAAATTGGTAGTTTTGGTTTTACAGCTAAGTTTGATAGACTTCTCTTTCTACCTTACCCTACCCTCTCTGTTTTATTGTGAAATGATCCATTTTTATTTTCTTTAATTTGTCTTTTATTTAAATCTACTGACCCATAAGAGCTAGATCAAAGAACTGATTTTAAATCCGATTGTCAACAAAGTAACAACTTCTAAGCATTATTGAACAAGTTCAGAGCCCGTTGTAAGGTAACAGACAGTCCATTTTGAAAACTATTCCAAAAGTGGAAAAGAGTGAATAGACATTCAACCCAACTCTGTAACTCACAACTTGGATAACCAACAAGATCCTAAAGTGAGTGGGATTTATCCCTTATAAGTGTTATCCGAGTTTCATGCTCATTCTTCACAGGGTGTGTATAAAAGCCGGACCAACATGTAGCATAAGGAAGACATGATATATTTGCATGAATATTACACAAGTGTTACACATAGAGTGCTACACATTAATTTGCTTCCATCATTAAGAGTGTACCTTCTATAGTGCAATAATCATTTGTTGTGAGTGTTGCTAAGGAATGTCACATTATTTGGTACATGCAAATGTACCTACATAGTACCTTCATAGTACAAATGTAAATATTTAATAGATTAGGGTTGAGTATATAGTTTATTTTAAGTGTTTATATTTTCTCATGTAAGTGCCAATGTGCAAGAAATGCACAAGTGTCATGAAGTTACAGTGCAAGTGTGTATTGAGAGAATGTGCACAAGTATCTTGTATGCAAGTGTGAAAATATGTAATGCAAGGATGTGCACAAGTATCTTATTCTAGGAGTGCATGTAGAAGAGTAAGTGTCATGTAGAAGTGTGCAAGTTTCATAGAGTCAAGTATGCATGTAAGAAGAAAGTGAAGAGTCTAGTATACAAGTGGCAAGATGATAATCCAAAGGTCATGGGAGTTATCATATGAAGAGCAATAGTCAAGTATGTGAAGAGTCACATTACTATGTCTATATTATGGAGATAAATCTCCATACAATGAGACACACGAGAAAATACAAACAAGGAGGTGTGAAATAAGCATTGATAAATCTTGTATACATATTTTTTTTGGTAAGTAGTGTTTGTATTTACAGTGGGTTTTAACAAGGATCCCAAAACCTAATTACATAAGCAATGGGCCTAGGGCATCAATCCCTTGAAACTGAACACCAAAACAAAAATCCCGCCCAGCGGTAACAGTAAGCATGAAACAATCCCTCTCAGTGGGAAACAAACAAATAAGAAAGAAAGTAGTTTTGGAGATCCCGCCCAGCGGGGAGTAGCCAAAAACCACCATCGAGAATATCCCACCCAACAGGAAGCAAAGAAAAACCGTTACAATAAAATCCCGCCTCGCGAGAAGCAGTCAAAACCATCACAAATAGTCCCGCCTAGCGGGAAGCAACAGGGAAATTTTGCCATCCAGGAAACCAGCAGAAAAGAAAGGATCCCACCTCACTGGAAAACTGGAAGATTTGGCGGATCCCGCCCTATGGAGAAACCATCCCGCCCATCGGGAAAACATTTCGTTCAGCGAGAGCCATCCTACAGGAAGCCGACAGCCAGCACAGAGAGGATCCAGCCCATCAGGAAGCAACCAGAGAGCTGCACCATGAGGAACCCGCCCTGGGAAAATAGAAGAGGATCCCGTCCCAGCAGCAGGGACCAAGAATCCCGTCCAAGCACAGAGGCAGCTTCAGGGAACTGGGACTGGGAATGGGAACAACCCAGATAGGGAAAATCCCCCCAAGGCCAAACCAGATGCCCAGGATGTCCACCAAGGAGCAGAGCCAACACGAAGAAGCCTCCATGTGGGAATAACAACAGCCAGGATCCCATCGAGGATTCACAAGAAAAAGGGGGAAAGAGGCCCCCCAGACCACCCCCAAAGCTATGAGGACCTCAAGGGAGACCCCATAAAGCTGTCCAAACCCTAAACCATCACCTCCACTACATCGAGAAACGTAGGGGACCAGATCCACGCGAATAACCTGCAAAAAACCCCAAGGGGAAGCCTGAGGGAAAAATGGAAGGGATCCCCAACCAAATAGGGATCCATGGGAAGCACCAGTCCGAAAAAACAACCAAGGAAACCCTAGCCGGCCGGGAGGGGCGTAGATAGTGGAGAAGGATCTCCCCTCAGGAGATAATCTGCAAACAACCACTCCCCAGGAGGGATGACCTGGGTTGAGCCAGGGACTGGGCAGGAACCAGAAGCCATGGGAGGGGGAGCAGGGGAGGGACCAGAGCCCTCCCCTCTCTACTTTCTTCCCTCACCATCCTCATGAAAACCCTTGTATACATATTTTGAGCAAGTAATATTGTAAGTTTTATTCATGCTTGTTCATGAATGATTTTGACCATTTTACATTCATATTTGATATTATAAGTGAATGTTATTTCATTATTATATTGTCCTAGATATACATTTAATTGCTCACCTATATTATTCTACTCTTGAATATTAATATTCAGACATTTAATATTGTGGCTTATTTATATTGGGACCTATGATATTCTATGGTAGTAAGGCTTAAAATCCAATAGTGGTATCAGAGATACCACTTAAATCTGTCCATTTTTTATAGAGTTATATATTAGCCACCATTTTGGAGTCTATCCACTTTGATAGTAGTGAAGACTTGGACTCTATTTTAGAAGTTTTGGTTGAGTAGATATTGAGGGGACAAGGATTAGTCACATTTATTTGGATGCTAGGGTCTTTCCACTTGGTTGAAGGAAAACCAGTGAAGACTAGGACTTAACTAAGATTGATTGAGGGCCAACTTAGAAGAAAGTTGGACATTCATTAATTGGAATCCAACTCAAAATAAAATTGGAAGTTTGGGGACATTCAAAGTCACCCTAATAATATTTTGGATTCTTTAGAGAAGAAGAGGAGAATCACTATTGAAGATTGAGAAAGAACCAACTTAGGAGAAAGTTGGTCATTTGGGGATATTCATAGTCACCCTGACATTGATATTGGGTTCTCTAGAAAAAAGGAGAATCATATATATATATTTTTTGATTTTATGGATGAAGGAGTTTTGAAAGGACCTCCAAACCTTTTTACAGAGTGGAGCTAGTCACCAAAAAAGTGATAGAACACTTCAACCAAAAAAACAAGCTATCGAGCGGTACTTACAACAACAAAAAAATTTAAACATTAAGCACAAATTACTGCCCAAATAAGATAGAATACAACACAATAATCGAAGCAAGAGCACCAAACAATTTAAAACTTAAAAATTTAAATGGGCCAAGGATTAACAATTAATTTCTAACAACCGCCCAAACAATTTGGATCTAAAATTTTTAAACATGCTTCTCACCTAAGCAAACATGATCCAGACTCCAAAGAATAAAATCATTGCAAACCCAGTTTTGCATCCCAAAAATTAACCCCTTCCAAAAGAGGAAGACTGGAAACAGTAACCAGTGATCTCATTATCTAGATATGAAACTGTAACTAGTGATCCCATAATCCACCAGCCCAAGAAAAATAGAGCCATCCCACCATCTGATGTATTTAAGAGAAAACCACTCCAATTAGACCCATAATCAAATCTACCCACTTGAAAATAATTGCTAAAAAAGTATCCAGGTCCCAGTTGAACTGAACTCAAAAGAGACAATCTGAATCAAAAAATCCCAAAAATATAGCCATGGAATCTTGGGATCAAACACAACCGCCAGTACTAAAACTAAAGAAAAAAATTGCAAACCATCAAAGCTAACCAGAGTAATAGAGCAACAAGAGTTGGTGCTAGCTGAGGGAACAACAACCAGATATTACCACAACAACAAGAGTCCAATATCACCCCAACGAGTTTGGATTGATGTTTGACCCTATCTTCCTCAGGGACCTCAGCTAGATTTTCAATGACAAATCAAACCCATAATAAAATAGAGCAATCTAACCAAGGGCCCTCAACTGGAAACCAACCCTAGTAACATTGTCACCCAAAAACCAACCAAAGTAACATAGATCCAAAGCCAACCAAGGGGTCAACAACCAAAACTTTCTACAGTTATAGAAACAACCCAAGATCACCCCTCGCAAGTTTGGATCGACATTTGGCCCTATCCCCCTTAGGATATCGACTAGATATTTAATGATAAAATGAACCCAAAAGAAATATGGAGCGAACCAAAAAGACCCCCCAACCAGTAAAAACCCTGGTCATAGAGCCATCCAACCAATGCAGAGCATAAATACCATAAAAAACAACCAAGTGTAGTAGGTAAAATAGGAGACCTCCTACTCAGAGGGTTTTAGAGTGTTAGAGCCAGAGCGGTAGTCCTTGTCCATCTAAAGAAGATCCAGGTGCCAAAAACCACTGAAAATATTAAACCAAAAATAACACACTGGTTTTATACCCAAACTGGAAAATTGCACAGAGGTCATTCTGTCCTTACCATAAGAGATAATATAAATTGAAAAATCCTAAAAATATAGCTGTGGATTCCTGGGATAAAACACAACCATCAGTGCTAGAACTAGAGAAAAAACTTTGCAAACCACCGAAGCTAACTAGAGTAACAGAACAACTAGAGCTAGTGTTAGCCAAGGGAATAATAGCCAAACATTATCATAGTAACAACAACCCAATATCACCTCCAACAAGTTTGTATTGATGTTTGGCCTTATCCCCCTCAGGGATTTCAACCAGATTTTCAATGACAAACCGAACCCATAAGAAAATAGAGTAATCTAACCAAGAGCTCTCAATTGGAAACCAACCCTAGTAACATTGTCACCCAACAACCAACCAAAGTAACACAAAGCCAAAGCCAACCAAGGGATCAATAGCCAGAGCTTTATGCAATGATACAAACAACCCAAGATCACCCCTACAGGTTTGGGTCAACATTTGGCCCTATTCCCCTTAAGAACCTAGACTAGATATTCAATGGCAAACTGAACCCAAAAGAAATACGAAGTGAACCAACAAGATCCCCCAACCAACAAAAACCCTGGTCACAAAGTCATCCAACCAAAGTAGAGCATAAAGACCATAAAAAATAGCTAGGTCTAGTAGGGAAAACAAGAGGCCTCCCACTCAAAGGGTTTCAGAGTTCTAGAGCTGGAGCGGGAGGCCTCACCAATATAATGAGAATCATATTTTATTCTTAGGTGCAACCTACGATATTGAAGAAATATTTTAGACAGAGGAGAATTATAGCTTTCAAGAAATAGATAGAGAAGCATTTTGGCTTCCAAATACAAAGGAGTACTTAAGCTTCCAAGGATAGAGGAACAGTTAAGGTTTTAGAGAAGAAGTAGCAATGCAAAATTTCTATAGCATAGAGTTTAAGTAAAACATGTAGAAGAGAAGAAGAAAGCACTATAATATTTCGAAGATACTAAAATATTGAAGAACTAGGCTGACTAAAAATATTAATTCAGTCTTGGCCTTGGAGAAATATTTCTTCAAAGTATACAATAAGCAAATACAAAGTAATATGCCATTCTATAGAGGTCAATATTAAGAGATAACATATGTAGGAAGACTGCAATTAGAGTATACAAAAGTATAGCTACTTATAGCAAGCAAAACACTATATAGAACAACAAGCACTCATAAGTCATTAAAGGAAACACTTGTAAGGTGCCAGAGGAAGCACTCGTAAGGTGCTAGAGGAAGAAATCATAAAAGCACTAGGGGAATAACTCATAAGACACTAGTGGATGAACTCATAATACATTGGAGAAGAATAGTAGGCACTCATAGAGTGTTAAAAGCAAGTAGGATAAGCTATTAGAAAGTAATTCAGACCTCTATAGAATGTGTTATTGAAGGAAAAACTATTAGGAAGCAAGCAAAAAGAACAAGCTTCTAAAGAACGTGCTACTGAATGGTAAGCTATAAAGAAGCAGGCCACCAAAGATCAAACCAAGCAATGTGATACTAGAGGATAAACTACTAGAAGAGCAACCCATAGGAGAAAGTTTGAGCTATTGAAGATTGAACCACTAGAGAAAAGGTCACCAGAGGTTAAGTTGCTAGAAGAACGAGTCACAAGAGAAAGGACTATCTATTGGAGGTCAAGCCACCAGAGAAAGAGTCATCGAAAGACAATCCATCAAAGGATGATCAACTTGAAGTGGAGCTACTAGAAGACATTCATGGTCACTGATGTGATAGTATATTGAAGTTTCCAAGAGTAAGGATTTTCTCATCTCATCAATGCGATATGTGAACTAGGCAACATCTAAAAATAGAGTTGGAATGCAATAAGGTAGAAAAACAAGCATTAAGGAACGTTAAATATTCTAATTATCACCTGACACTGCATTGCATAGAAAGCAAAAACATAGCATTAAAAGTGAAGTTAAACAACTACAATTTTACCTATGCAATCCCAAGTAACAAATAGACGTTACGTTTGGTGCATATTAATTTTGGAGGGAAATACATGAATATGAAAATGCTCTAAAAACACAGTTATAAGTTTTATGCATTTTAATTTTTTCCTAAGGGTTATATTTGAAAGATATGGTAAAATAAGGTTTATTTTTTATGGATTTGATTATTAGAAAGTTTGAAGTTTATTAAGTTTGTTAAATATTTAAGAAATTGAAAATTAGATATTAAAGGAGTTAAGTTTTTGGTTTTTAAAATCTTCAAGATTTTTGAGATTTGTAGATATTTCAAAGTTATTTGAAGTATTTTCAAGAATTGAAAATAATAAAATCTCTAAAAAAAATTGATATTAGAAATTTTGAAAATTTAATGTATTAGGGAGTTAAAAGAATTTCTACATCAAAGGCTAGAAAATTTAAAATTTACAAATTTCCTATTTGAGTTATTTCTCAATGTGGGATATATAAGGATTTCAACTTAACAAAATGGATAAATGGCAGACATCACAATGTAGGAGAAATTATCAAAGTGTAAGACCATACTTTATGAGAGGAAAATTTCAAAAACAAAAATTGTATCGAAAATAATCTTTTGAGTCGAAAAGGTAAAAACATAATAGAGTTATCCAAAATTCTAATCAAAGGTGTGAAATAATATCACATTAATCTTGTCAACAACTACAAAAAGAAAAAAAAATGGTATTTAGATTCAGATGCTAGTCATCATATGATTGGAAACTTACATTGGTTTGAATCCTTAGAATTCAAGGATAATATCTCACTAAAAATTATGGATGATAAGATGTATCAAGTTCAAGGAACTGGTAGAGTAATACCTAGCATGCCATTTTTCATATTTTTGTGCTAGAAAATATTTTTTATGTTCATGGACTATCAACTGACCTTATCTCAATTGCTCAATTAGTTGAAAAAGGAAGAATAGTGGAATTCAAATATACAAATGAACATAGCAAATGCATTATCATGAATCAAACCAAAATTGAAGCTACAAGGTCAATCAAGAATGGAATATTTCTCTTAGATATAATGGGATTCTCTTAAGATATTATTGAACATCTATCTCAAAATCAAATTAATGATAAGCTAATTGATTTTTCCAAAAGACAAGAAATAAAAAATTGGATCAGGCATAGTCCAAGATTATCATACAAACATGAACAATGGATGAACCCAAGATTCAAGATGATGAAGATGATTCTAGACAAGAAGAGGTTCATGAACATTTCAAGGTCACATAAATATTGAAGGTTGAATATGAAGATCAAGATTGAAGACGAAAGCCTTCAATAACCAAATAATTTAATATAGGGGGGTGTTGAGGAATATTGCATTATTTGGTACATGCAAATGTACCCCCATGGTACCTTCATGGTACAAATGTAAATATTTAATGGATTAGAGTTGAGTCTATAGTTTAGTTAAGTGTTTTATATTTTTCCTTTAATGTAAGTGTCAATGTGCAGGAAATGCACAAGTGTCATGTAAGATTGCAATGTGTAGGAAATGCACAAGTGTCATGTAAGTTAGAGTGCAAGTGTGTATTGAGAGAATATGCACAAGTGTCTTGTATGTAAGTGTGCAAATATGTAATGTAAGGATGTGCACACGTTTTTTTATGATAAGAGTGCATGAAGAAGAGTAAGTGTCATGTAGAAGTGTGAAAGTGTCATAGAGTCAAGTATGCATGTAAGAAGAAAATAAAGATTCTAGTATACAAGTGGCAAGATGATAAGCCAAACTGTCATATGGAGAACAATAGTCAAGTATGTGAAGAGTCATATTACTATATATATATTATGGAGATAAATCTCCATACAATGAGACACACGAGAAAATGCAAACAAGGAGGTGTGAAATAAGCATTGATAAAGCTTGTATATAGATTTTGAGAAATTAATATTGTAAGTTTTCTTCATGCTTGTTCATGAATGATTTTGACCATTTTACATTCATATTTTATATTATAAGTGAATGTTATTTTTATTATTATATTGGCTTAGATATACATTTAATTGCTCACATATATTATTCTACTCTTGAATATTAATATTTAGACCTTTAATATTGTGGCTTCTTTATATTGGGACCTATGATATTATGTGGTAGTAAGGCTTAAAATCTAGTAAGTGTTTCAAATCAAAGCAATTCATATTCATACATCTATGGTCAACTTGACCCAATCTGCCAAGCAAATAAAAAGTACGCAATATTGCCTTAGTCTTTTGATATATTAATTTGGTGCTAAAGTTCTAAGTTAAGATTAATTTGAAGAATTGAAAACTTAGTAACTTTGTTTTTTATTTAAGAGAGACAGTTAAAAGGAATTCAACTCCATAGGATTTAATATTAAGGTGGAAGTTAAAGGGACTTCAACCAAAATTTTGAAAGATTAAAAAATATTGAAAATTTATATTTTGTATTTGACATTAACTTTGTAGTCTTTTTTAAAAAATGATTTTTGAAAAATTGATAAATTTATTAGATTTTGGAGAGAGAAGGATTTCTAATTTAAAAAAAAAAATTGCAAATTTAATAAATTAGGAGATATAATTATAAAAAAAAAATAGGGAGATAAAAGGTTTGCTACTTCAAAGGATTTGAAAACATTAAATTTGCAAATTTATTTTTGAAAAGTATTGGTCAAATATCTGCCTAATCAACAAACACTGCGTTTGTGCGCCCTAGATACGACCAACATTGAAAGGTCGGAGGAAAGAAATGTCCCCCATGCCAATCTCCAGAGAGGGCTGGTTCCCGAACTAAATCCTACACTGGTAGAAGACTAGGGATGCAGGAAAGAAATTGGAAAAATACGGAAAGAAATGGGAAATATGGCCACAGGCCGAAGTGCAGGATTTGGGGTAGACTAACAACAGGAAAATCACCAAAGCATGAAATAGCATTTAACAGGGGGAAAAAGCAGCAGAATTTACTTATAAACTTGCAGTAATAACCTTCAGAATAACACTCCAACATTCACTCCCTCACTAGCAATATTTAAATCCAAATGCAGAATTTAAATCTAACAACAAACAAGAAACATGAATGTAAAATAGAAGTGCACAGTACAGAAGGAAATTGCACACAAGATCACTTGCAAATTCAGAAGCCTGATGCCTTGTATTAATGCAAAGAACTTGGAGAGTATTCTCGCAAAGTGTCTAACCTCCTTTTACAATGGAAATTTGATTAGTATTTATAGAGGATTTCACCTCTTTCATTAAATACACAAGAGAACAAAATGATCACAGATCGAAAAAAAAATGAGAAAATTCCTCCTCGAAATCATTGAAAATCTCTCCCTCAAGGACAACGATCCATCTTTCAGGGAATAATTCCCAAGAAAACCACCACGGGTCGGTGCACAGATAATTTGGAAAGCATTGAATACTTTGGAAACGTCTCTACGCCTTGGAAATCATGAAAATTCTCTTGCTCTTCTCGCACAGCTTCTTTTCTACTCGGGATCCATGATTTGAGTTACTTATCGCCACCATTATTTAATGTTTATAAATATGGCACCCTTGGAGGCCTTGACCGTGATCCATTTCACCCAAAAACTACGTTCACCTTTTGACAAAATCTATTTCGCCCGATCTTCCTTTAAGCACTCATGATATTTTCTTAAAATGCGTTCACCCATGGGAGGGGCGAACAGGATGTTCACCTCTCAACCAGGGTGAATGTGATATTATTCTCTTCTCAGGGTACGTTCACCCAAAAGAGGGGTGAATGGGACGTTCGCCCCTCCATTGGGGTGAACGCGATGTTGCTTTGTCTTTGGGTGAACACGTTTGGATGTTGAAGTGCGTTCGCCCAAAGGAGGGGTAAATGGGACGTTCACCCCTCAACTGGGGTGAATGTGAATATGTTTTGTCACACCTCTTCTTGCTTCTTCTTGAGTTTTTTGTTTTGTTCGCTCGAACATGGGGTGAATGGGGCGTTCACCCCTTGTTTGGGGTGAATGCGTTGTCATCTCCAAAATACTAAACTTTCTTAAATTCTCCATCAAATCATTCATTGTTTGTTTTTATCTCCATAGGCCCAAAAATGCCTTTGTTTTCAATATATTCATAACAAGGTGAACTTGAATCCTGAATGAAATTTTACAAAAATACTTATAACACCAATACAAAAGAGTACCTATGTGAACAAACAAGGAATAAATGAAATTGTTTTTAACATAAAATTTGCCATAGACAAACAAGACTTTATCATCATATACATCAAAATACTCTAGCAAAATCCCCAATGTGGCAAAGTGTAAAATTGCCAATATTTTTGGTGACTCACGGGGTATCCATCTCGCATGGATGCAAGCGATCCTAGGCCTTTATTCATTGGGCTATAGAGTCCTTTTTTCTAGCTAGTGTGGTTGACGCCTTTGTTGATGCAGATGCTTCTTGATGTACCTCTTCCTCAACTCACTCCCTTTGGTCTACCTCTGCTTCTACTCTGAGCACTTCGGCCCGCTCTGCTTCCTCTATTGCTTTCTCTCCCTCATGCTCTACTATTCTTGCTCCTCCTGCTCTTTGATAGTTTTAGAAATGACCTCGTAGGTATGAACTACTTCCTCCCAAGCATGAGTAGTGAATAGGCAAGGGACACTGAGGGATTCATAAATGAAATGAAGATTCTGAACATCCATCAAACTGAGGCGCTTCGCTCATTGGGCCAACTCGTACAATGATAGTTCTAAGCGTGTATACTTCTGTAGTAAGGGCAACACCTATGCTTCGGTGAGAGGCTCCTCCCAGGCATCAATCTTGGAGGTATCTTCAACAAACTTCTTCCAAAGAGCTTCGAGCTGCTCCATGGGAAGAGGTTCTCCCCAATTATCCACAAAGGTCAAAAATCCCAACTCATCAATGGTCTCAAAATGAGACATGGAAATAATGTGTTCACATTCAATAGTGTTGAGGATGGCCCATCCTTCCCTTACCAGGTCCATTCATTGGAAGTAACTATGCAGTGTAATTTTCACCTTAGACCAGGCGTAGTCCATCTCGCTAAGGGGTGAATGTACAAATTGGTATTAGTCAAAGCCTGTATCTTTATGACCATCTCCATATAGGGTGACAACATCTCCTCAGTGGTATCAATTAATTGCTGCCCTAATTGTATTTGTATCTGTGCCTCCCATAAATAGTGCAACACTTTAACAACTTGCACGACCAACTTTTCATAGTTCTGAGCAGAGCGAAGGCGGGTTCCATTGACATTATCTCATGAAAATCCTATGGCTTGTGCTGCCTTCTCAGCTAACTACTTCTTCATATCTTCAAGTTGCTACTGAAGCTTGTGCATTTCAATCCTGGTGGCATCACGCTCCTTCAAGTGGACTTTGACCTACTGGCATAAGTAGTCATTCTCGGTGGTCATCTTCTCTTCTTGGGCTCTGCTTTTTGCTAGGGCATTTTTGAGCTCAATTATTTTGTTCTCATTTTCAAAATATTTCTCCTTAAAATACTCACCATGTAGGTACACTGAGCTCATATCTACTTGAATGTTGCCCATATTTTCCATAGGATCTATCCATGTGAGGTCTTCTATTATAGTCTCAGAAATGAGATCACTCGACAACAACTCTCCTTGAGGCTTCTGAACCAATGGCATGATTGTGGTAATATGAGCCTCCTTCATGATAGGATCGAAAGCAACTTTTTTAATCGGTCGAGCTGGAGCCAAGGCCTCTTTGCATCACATACTCTTCAACCACTGTGAAGAGCTCAAGTGTGCTTGATTAATCTTCTCTACGTCGGGCTGCTTGCGGGCCACCTACACATCAGGAACTATCTGCAACTCCAAAAATGGGGTGAATGGAACCAAAATGTCTGAGCGACTGGGCCCAACAGAAGTGGATGACATGGCTAAAAGAGGTGGAATAGAAATGGTAGTTTTGGTGGAGGAAGCGGGTTCAGCTGTAGTTACGCTTACTCTAGGAGGAGCTTGCGTACTTACAACCTCAATGGTAGTGGAGGTGGGAATGGAAAGAGATGGGTACAAAAAGGGATTCGGCCTTGATGCATATGAACTAAAAGAAATGGAAGATGAAGGAATGGGAATAGAGGAAGGAGCAATAGTGACTTTGGGGGTGGGAGAAGATGAAAATGAAATAGATGTGGAGGGCATACCGAAGGGTGGAGAAATGGAGATCGAGGATGATGAAAGTGGAATAGATGGAAGTGAGATAGAAATCACTGCTTGCTCCGAAGAAGAAGGGGGAAGAAAAGATGTACCTTCGGGCGCAAGCACCGTGTGCTGCGGTGATGGGGGCGGCTACAAAACTACTTCTTCTTCCTGTACTTCCACCCTTTCTCCAATGTCTAAATTTTCTCCTTCATCCATGACTTCGACATGAGAGCTTTCTATTGTTGATCTTCCATCGATGCTTGAGCCATTGAAAATATTTCTACAACTTTGGTCGAGAGCTCTTCCATGGGTGAAGGATTTACAATAGCTTCTGACACATTAGTAACTATGGGAATAGTTACAACTAATGCTGTAGAAACTACAACTAAAACTATAGGGGCCTCAATGGTAGAAGTCATAACTGCACTAGACCTTGGCCTTTTCGCCACCTTTGGAAATGGTGGCACCTTCGGTAAATTTTGCTTTTCGAGTGTGGGCGTCTCCTCTACTTGTCACTTTGTTCGTTGAGACCTCCTTTTGAAAACATATTGTTGTTCTTCTTCCTCCGGAGTCTCATCTTCGACTATTGGCCGCTCTTGCTCAGTTTCACCTTCGCCACTATCAGAATGTTGAAAGCTTTGTGGCAAAATATTGGTGAAGGTGATGGGTTGATATGAGTTTACAAACTCATCGTAAATATCTAAAAACTGCTCATCCAATTTCAACCCGTAAGGAGTAGTCGACTTTCCATGATGAATCCGCATAATCCACCAATTCATTATTTTTTCTTCAGTCCAATCGGGTTCGACTTCCTTGACAGAACTGAATAAACCTGATGGAGGAATTTGAGTCTTATTTTTGGCCGGATTATATTCTACCTCCTGCTCATAATAATCATGCCATGGTGGGAGGGTCATCATTTTTTCAATATGCCAGTTCATGTCCGACCCATCAAAATTATTTCTCCTCTTCTAGATATCAGGTCGAGGACAACAATGAAATGACTTAGCCTTCACAATAGCTAAGAATTTTCCTAGAGGATCATATCACCAGCGTTGCGGTAATTCGATCAAACCCAAATCCTAGAGTGCCACCATCAAGAGCCTATTCTGCCCAACTTGGCTCACTTCTATGCTATCAAATTTGAATGACATGTTGCATGTAGTCTTCTTCCCATGCCCAGCTCCATATATATCATTCACATGATCAGTATGGCACACAACCTCCATGGCGAACATATGCTCCATGGTGAAATATGGTAACAAAAATGGCTTACCCATGAAACCAAAAATTTGCACAACTACGCCCTGGGTAAGCAAAAAAATATCACCCTTCTCCTATGCAATGACTACGTCCCTCAAATTTTGTGGCACTCTATCACAGGTACCACAAAGCAATTCGATCATCGGCCCTAAAAACCAACTATTAAAGTTGTATACCGACTCCCTCCTTGACAAAATGGGAGTCCACATATAAACTGGCAAGGGCTCATTCTTTTTGCCCACCTATGTCACTGTAATGAAGGAGAAGTGCTGCTATAACTGGAAGAAGAAAAACCATACTAAAAATGAGGTATGCAAAAATGACTTGGTCTCCCCGGTTTGCATTTTCTCCAATTGAAAGTTCATTCTTCGGGAGATGTAGTCAGCCCAATCAAAGAAAATAGGATTGCCACCTTGCCTCATGGTAGAGGGAGAATAAAATTCGACTTTACAAATACACTATGAAACTGCCACCTACCATTTATGCACAGTTTCATCTGAGGGTAACCCAATGACCCAAGACAACATGGAGTATATATCTTGACTTTTGAATTCTGAGAGCGGCTTCGATAAATTAGGAAGTTGCCCCATCTGTGGCTCTTTAATAAGTTGCGTCTCCATAAATTGGTGCATTGTCACTGTGGAGATGTACCTATCCTCTTGCTCATCAATATGTAGCTTTTTATGAACTACATAAGAGGGGGGCTTCAATCCACAAGCAAAAGCTTCTCGAATTTCATCTGGAGTGATGGTGAATAAAATCTCCCTCCTGGCATTTCTGATAGCCCTAGTAAATGGGTCATAGAACTGGGCAATGAGCTGCACCAGCTCAGGGTATGGATGAACGGGTGAACACAAATACCAGGACAGCTATGAATGATACGACACTATCAGCCAGCTGTTTGATGTCACTCCTTGACTCACCATCACTTCTACCTCTTGCCTTAACCTTTCGATTCCCTTATGCGTGATAAGGCAGTCTCCCATTTCTGTCATAGTGTCTTCATATGGGTCCAAGTCTACATAATCATTTTTTGAGCCCTTTTTGCTCTAGAGCCTCCCTCCTTTTTCTTTGATTTCTTAGGCTCTGTAGCCTCTGTGACGTCCTTGGGCTCCTTGCTACGTTTCCCCATTTTCCTTCTCTCTGACAAATTCTCTGAGCAGACTCTGAAATATTCTACAGCTACAATCATGAATACAATAGTAAATTTTAAAAAATAGAATATAAACTATGGCTTTTACCTCATGGTTTTTATAGAGCCATCCCTCATCTGCCATAGTAAATGCAAAATTAATTGCAAGCACTTTCAGGAGGGAAAGGGTATCGAACTGCTAGCCTGGCACCATTCCCGATGTCTCAATGACTTCTCCTTTGATTCACTATTGGATCCTCCTAAAAAAATGTGCCCTGCTCACCATGCAATTTTATTGTAAATTGTGCCCTGGCACCTAAAGCTTGTTGGGAAAGCTAAATTGGCCGCTTAACAACCAATCATTTAATATTCATCGCTCCTTGGAAAATAAAAATTTGGCACAATGCATGTTTTAATTTAATGCTCTTCTATCTACCCTCTCGCCCTCCGATTGCTGACACGTAACCAAGGGGCACAATTTGTTATGCAACGTGCTTCCAAAAATGCTATGATTACTTCCTCCTTTGGTGAAATCACTTTGGGTGCTAAGCAATTTTTATCCTTCCTTGGCGACTTCAAAATATGTCATGCTTTTACTTGACTTGGGCGCCTTTGATCTGTTTGAAACTTCATGGTGAATAGCCCTTTTAAAGAAAACTTTATCTGCTTTCGCTTTTTTGAATATACCTAGAAAATCAGATTTTTCTAAAAATATCGTAAAGCCCTTTTCTTTTCTCTTTTTTTTTTTTTATATATATATGAGCTTTATGATTTTTTTTCTTTCTTCAAGGGCTTAAAAAAAACTTAAATAAAAGCATGTGCTTTTAATTTTAAAATTATGCAAAAGAAAATAAAATTTTGTCGCCCTTCTTGGTGCGTTCACCCATAATAGGGGTGAACGGCCCGTTCGCCCATCTTGGGTGAACATGATGTTAATTTAATGCTTGTTGTCATGAACTTGATGTCCGATTGGTGAATTAGGAGGGAAATATTTTGCTTTTCTTTTCTCTTTTGCTAGCACATCTGACCTCCCCATATAGCTTAGTCACCTCATTCTTAGGGTGAAAATCCCTTTCCCTTCTTGGGGCGAATGCACTTCGTACTTTTTCCTTCTTTTTTTTTTTCTTTTTTTTTTTTTTATATATAACAAATATAACATCAACAAATTAAAACAACAACATTCTAAAAATATATTTACATATATACAAAATGGTACCTCACCAGAATATCATCATTGAATATAGGCCTTCAAATGAAGACCGTTCACAGGGATGGGGAGATCATAACCCTCTAGATCATGAAGATGGTAAGCATTTGCTGAATTCACCATAGAAATTTGAAAAGGGCCCTCCCAGATAGCATCGAACTTATGGTGGTTCCCCGGCTTAGCCTTCTTTTCATTCCATTTTAAAACCAAATCTCCCACCTAAAAACTACGGTCGATCATTTTCTTTCCAAACCACTTCCTCATTTCTCTAGTATGCTCAACAAATACCTGATAAGCCTGTTCCCTATTCTCTTCTAACTGCAGCAACTATGCCAACCTTGCACTCATAGGATCATATTCTTCATCCTCATCCTGGAACAACTGCAATGTTTGGAGTACTGGCAGCTCAATATGAGTAGGAAGAACAACTTCTTTCCCATAAACCAAGGCATACGGGGAAGTCTTGATAGATTTCTTTACTGAGATACGATCTGCCCAAAGTGCTTGATTCAACAACAAATGCCAACTTCTCTTGTTACTGCCCATCATTCTTTTTAAAATTCGTAGCAAATTCTTGTTAGTGGACTCGGCCAACCCATTCCCTTGCGGATAATAGTTGGATGATGTCTTCAAATAAATGCCATATTTGCTAGCAAACTCTATAATTTTGGCCCCAATAAATGGAGTGCCATTGTCAGTTACAATAGAATATGGTATGCCAAAATGAGTAATGAGCCCCTCTAGAAAGGAGATAATAGTAGCTTGATCGACCTTCTTAGTGGGAATAGCCTCCGCCCATCTGGTGAAATAATCAGTCATCATCAGGATATACTTGTGTTCTATGGAAGAATGTGGATCAATGACGCCAATGAAATCAAGACCCCACTACTGGAAAGGTGCTTCCACTTGGATTGGACATAGAGGCAAAGCTCCTTTCCTAGTCCTGCCAACGTATCATTGACAATTATCACACCATTGACTTATTTTATGAGCGTCGGTGAACAGAGTGGGCCAATAATAACCCGCTCGGATAATTTTTAAAGCCATGGGCCTACCTACATAATGTCCTCTAGATAGCCCATAATGAAATTCTTCCAATATCTTCTCCTTTTTGGATGCTTTTACACACCTGAGAAGAACTCCATCTATGTTTTTATGATACAACCCATTGGGCAACAATACATACTTGAGCGCTTGCAGCTTGAACCTCCGATGCTGTGAGGCATCGAGGTGAGTTGGACATCTCCCAAAAGTAAAATAGTCAACCAACTCTTCTGTCCAATCACGATCACTCATAGTATGATTTACACAAATTCTTTCACCTATGTCCTCCACGTGCACCACATCCAATGTCTCAGTGACAACACTTTTAGCTAACTCCTGGCATAAAGCTCATCCATGAACTAGCTTTGTCGGTCGGATCTCCACATCGTATTCTTGAATTTTAGAGACCCATCCTGCTCTCTTATCACCTAATTCTCCTTGCAGTATAAAGTTTCGAACATCAGGATGAATCACATAAACAATAGTCTTGCTCTGAGAAACGAAGTGTCAAAACTTTTTCAATGATTTCATCATGGCATAAACCTGCTTCTCAATGAAGTTGTACTTCTCCTGATGTGGTGCAATAACTTGGCTCAAGAAAGCGATTGGCTTTTCTTCTCCATATTCTTGTTTTTGAGTCAACACTATAACATAGCTTTCATGCTCACCCACCGCATAAAGAATGAAGTCTTTCGAATAATCAGGATTAATTAAAACTAGAGCTTGAGTGATTCTTTCTTTGATTTCCTGAAAAGCTCATCTCCTGACTTCCATCCACTTAAACTCAATATTTTTTTCAAAAGCTCAGTCATGGGCTTCACAACCTAGGCGAAATCAGCAATAAACTTGTGGATGAAGTTTATTTGGCCAAAGAAATATTGGAGGTCTTTCTTATTAGCAGGCAATGACAATTTCATGAGCGCTTCGGCTCTTGCAGGATCTATCACCAATCCTTCTTGTGAGATTACATGACCCAAAAATTTTCCTTCTTTGATGGTAAAGATCTAATTCTTTGGATTGATGGAGATTCTAAACTCACGACACTTCTCAAACACCTATCTTAGATGAGCAACATGATCTTCTCTACGATGGGAAAACATAATCATATCATTGAGATATATCACAATAATTCTATTTAGTAACTCATCGAAGGTGACGTCCATGGCTCTCTAGAAGGTAGCACCGACGTTCGAGAGCCCAAAGGGCATCCGTTGGTAGGCAAATGTGCCCCACTTGGTAGTGAATGTTATTTTGTATTGATCCTCATCCTTCACCTAGATTTGATTATATCTAGAGAAGCCATCTAATAGTGAGAATATCTGAGCATCGACAACCACATGAAGAATTTGATCTATCTGGGGTAGAGGGTAATGATATTTAAGCGATGCCTGGTTCAGGTTGCAAAAATCAACACACAACCGTATGTCTCCATTCTTCTTCCTTACTGGGACCAGGTTCACCACCCAGGTCGAGTGCTTAATCGGATATATAATCTTCACCTCCAACATCTTCAACAATTCTGCCTTCATGAGCGCTTCGATCTTAGGATTGATAGGACGTTACTTTTGTCAAAAAGGTTTTACCCCCTCTTACAGTTCTATGGTATGTTGGATCACATTCTTATCATATCCCTTTAAATCCTGGTAACTCCATGCCACAATGTTGGGGTACTCGTAGCACAGGTTTTTAATACCTTCAAGTTCATTCGGCACACAATCAGTCCCGATCTTGATAACCTTTTCAGGTTCCAACTACAATTCCTTGTACTCCTTGGCATCCACTTTAATCTTGTGCTTATCAGCTCTATCATTTTGATCAAATAAACTTTCCAATGAGATCAAACCTCGGGGAATGTGATTATTCTTTAATTGAATCATCCCTTCTTTCTCCTCTTCAACAAGTACTCTATCATCCATGCTAGCAGCTTCTCTGAGCAAAAAATTGACTATTTGTTCATCATTGTCGAATACTTGCCAATAGAGATTCTTGTCTGGAACTGAAGGTCTATAGATCACCCTGACAGTCTTGGGCTTTCGGACCACTTGCTCCATGGGAGAATAGTTTGCACCAAGAGAAGCTAAAATATCTGCATGTCTGTTCTGCTCTCGAGGAATCGCTTGAATGTTCAAAGTTGTGAAAGCTTCAAACAAATCCCAGACCCTATTGTGATAAGCTTTCAGGTAATGCTGCTTTGATACACACTTATTGGTGGTCTGATTAACGATAAGTTCAGAGTCACCAAAAATTTGCAGTTGCTTAATGCCCAACTTTTTAGCCTTTTTCAATCCAAGGCACAATACCTCATATTCAGCTGCATTATTTGTACAACTCCAAGTCAACCTATAAGAATAAGTTTTTTGTATACCCTTAGGAGAGATCAATACGACACCAGCTCCTATGCCATTCTTACATCTAGTGCCATCAAAAAATAGTTTCCATAACTGATCTGTGTCAGAATTGTGGGAATCAGGAACTTTTCTTTCAGTTTGCTCAGGCTTAGTTATTGTGTAACAACCAATGTCTATCCCGATCATTGCATTAAAATCTATGAGCAAAAACTCATCCTCCAGGTGAAGCTCACCCAATGCTTCTCCCACCAAGTCAACCTCTTCTAGTTCTTCAGTCATCATGTTTACTGCACCTGGAGATTGTTCTTCCTCTTCCAACCTTTCAATGTGAAAAGGTGAAGGTTTTTCATTATGGATACGAATCCATTTTCCCTTGAATGGTATCTCCAAATGTGAATAGTCCAAGGAAAGGTATCCTCCCAACTTGGCCATGAACTCCCTTGAGAGGCACATGCTAAAGTATGGCTCCAAGTCAACTACTACCACTTCTTGGATGACTGTGATTTGTGGCATACTATGAAGGACAATAGGGATATCTTTGATCACTCCCACCATCTTGACCGAAGTCCCATCCAATTGTAACACTCCTGGGCTACTTCTTGTATATTCCATCCCCATTACTTCACATACTGCCTTTGGCATGATAGTAGTTGCAGCTCCAAAGTCGATCATACAATTATGTACAATCCACCCTTCCATTCTCAAAGATAAATAAAATGGGGGAGGCCTATTTTTCCCTATTGTGGAAGTTGGTAGCGCTTGCGCTAGGACTGTTTGAGAAGGATCTTTCTTTTGATCTTTAGCAGTCTTCAAGGACTCTTGTAACAAATCAATTTGTCCTGGCAACTGTAGCGCATCATACAAGCTAACTTTCATTGGGATCTTCTTCATTTCTTCCACAATGTTGTAACTTAGGACAACTGAAACCTTCTCTTCTAGAGCTCATTCATATTTATCCTGATACTTTTGAGTAACTTCTACTCTTTGCCTCTTCATCAATGATGGGTACTTAAGTCGCTCCCTGGCTTGCTCTTTTGTTTCACCATGTGTTTGAGCAGCTGCTATAGGTTGCAAAGTTGGTGGCTTAACTTGTACTTTCTCTTGAGCTTGCTTAGGCAATAAGTCTTTTAATTTGATAGAATCTTGCTCCTTAGCCTTTACACTAGGCACTTTCGTTGGAGGTAGTCATTTCTCATCTTGCACCTTTGGTTCTGCAGGCACCTTCAAAGGTTCGAGCTCCATCGGATCTACAATTACTGGCTTCTTTTCGGACCTTGTGAGGACCGAAACTTGCTCCAAAGAGGGCATCATAAAATTATGATCGACTTCTCTAATCATATTAACTTGTCCACCAATCGAAATCTCTACTAATGTTTGCACATAATTCATATGCACCATACATGTATCTTCTCCATGAGGATCATTACATGTCGAACACCAATACGCCTTCTCTGTTGCACTAGTCTCCTCATTTTCTAGCACTGTTGTACTCTTCTCAGGGCCTCTACTAGTAGAAGCTTGTTCTCGAGTAATTGGTGGAGTTTGGAATCTCCTTGATCGAAACTCAGCCTCTGCTTGCTTCTTCCTTACTATTGTAAGCTCATTAGATATTGTCCTTAAGGCTGCGTTATTGGACTTTACTTCTTGCAACAATGTCGTGAGAGGGTCAGGATTAGACGATGGAGTGGGCACTAGCAAAGGTAAGGGTGCTTGTGGTGCAGGTAATGGTAAGGGAGTCGGAGGCACTAGCAATGTTGGAAAAGGAATAGATGTCGATAGCTAGGGAACTGATGGAGTAGGTAACTATGAAAAACCTGGAGCTGAATGTTGCGGGATGGGAATCGAAGCAATATGAGGTGGGCTTGAGCTCCATGAGGGAACTGGGTACATAGATGGCATAGGTTGTGAGAATGCACTAGAATACAGGTATTGAGGAAGATCAGGAAGAATCGGCATAGTTGTCTTTGGAGGAAGCCTTCCTACAATAATCAAATCAGATTCGGCCTTTTGAGCTTGAGTATACAAGTCTAGAAATGTAGTCACATTGGCCTATCGTACAACCATACCAATCTCAGTGCTAAATACCCTGAGGTAGTAGAATGTAGCTTGCTCATGTGTAGGCCATAAACCATCAGGGACTCTTTGCCAGCTTCATGCGAATCTAACATTAAAATCCATGATCTCTTCTTGTGGATGTCTTTGAATCATCATGAACTGGTGCAACAAAGAGTATGGATCAACTTGTTCATGAAAATTTTTAATCAGCAACTCCGCCAATTGATCCCATGAGGTAATAGTACCTGGTTGCAGTGATCGATACCAATACAATAATTTTCCTCTCAACGACAATACCAATAATTTTATCATTACATCTTCATCCGTTATGTCATGGATGGTCACCAAAGAGGCCACATCTTGGATATGCTCATATGCAGTTTTATCGGTACCATCATAGGTCGGCAAAGCTTTCAAAGCAGCTTGGGGCACTGATTTTGTGCTTGCAAGTTCAAGGCTCTTGAGCTATTCCATGTTGGGAACTACCTTGGTGGGAGGATTTTGAGCCATATGGACTGGTATATGAGGTGTAGGTTGAGGAACACTAGTGGTCGTATGAGGTGGAGGGAAACTTGTGGTGGTACTAACTAGGCTTATAGGAGCAGAAAATACACCGGCTAACCGTGAGGATGTAACAGATGGTATGTGGGATATATGGGGTAATGAAGACGTACGTCAAAAAGTGGCTAACTGGGGATGTTCTCCCAATATTTGAATATCAAGTTCGTAGAACTCGATTTGATGATCTAGATTTTTGGCTTTCGATCTTGTATTCATGAGACACAACTTTCGTTGCTCTCACATTCAGAGATTTCTGAGTATAGTCGAGTCACCAGATGTTCTAATGTTACAACACAAAGGCAAACATCAAACCTTAATACTGTTGGAAGTGGAAACTTTGAGGTCCCACCGGGCGTGCCAAAAATTGTTGGTCAAATATCTGCCTAATCAACAAACACTACGTTTGTGCACCCTAGATACGGCCAACATTGAAAGGTCAGAGGAAAGAAATGTCCCCCGTGCCAATCTCCAGAGAGGGTTGGTTCCCAAACTAAATCCTACACTGGTAGAAGACTAGGGATGCAGGAAAGGAATTGGAAAAATATGAAAAGAAATGGGAAATATGGCCATAGGCCGAAGTGCAGGATTTGGGGTAGACTAACAGTAGGAAAATCACCAAAGCATGAAATAGCATTTAACAGAGGAAAAAGTAGCAGAATTTACTTATAAACTTGCAGTAATAACCTTCAGAATAACACTCCAACATTCACTCCCTCACTAGCAATATTTAAATCCAAATGCAGAATTTAAATCTAACAACAAACAAGAAACATGAATGTAAAATAGAAGTGCACAGTATAGAAGGAAATTGCACACAAGATCACTTGCAAATTCAGAAGCCCTGATGCCTTGTATTAATGCAGAGAACTTGGAGAGTATTCTCGCAAAGTGTCTAACCTCCTTTTACAATGGAAATTTGATTAGTATTTATAGAGGATTTCGCCTCTTTCATTAAATACACAAGAGAACAAAATGATCACAGATCAGAAACAAAAATGAGAAAATTCCTCCTCGAAATCATTGAAAATCTCTCCCTCAAGGACAACGATCCATCTTTCAGGGAATAATTCCCAAGAAAACTAGCAACTCGGGCGACAGTGCATAGATAATTTGGAAAGCATTGAATACTTTGGAAACATCTCTACGCCTTGGAAATCATGAAAATCCTCCTGCTCTTCTCGCACAACTTCTCTTCTACTCGGGATCCATGATTTGAGTTACTTATCGCCACCATTATTTAATGTTTATAAATCTGGCACCCTTGGAGACTTTGATCATGATCCATTTCACCCAAAAACTACGTTCACCTTATGACAAAATCTATTTTTCCCGATCTTCCTTTAAGCGCTCATGATCTTTCCTTAAAACGCGTTCGCCCATGGGAGGGGCGAACAGGATGTTCACCTCTCAACCAGGGCGAACGCGACATTATTCTCTTCTCAGGGTACGTTCACCCAAAAGAGGGGTGAACGGGACGTTCACCCCTCCACTAGGGCGAACACGATGTTGCTTTGTCTTCGAGCGAATGCGTTCGGATGTTGAAGTGCATTCGTTCACCCAAAGGAGGGGCGAACGGGACGTTCACCCCTCAACTAGGGTGAACGCAAATATGTTTTGTCGCACCTCTTCTTGCTTCCTCTTGAGTTTTTTTGTTGTTTCGTTCACCCGAACATGGGGCGAATGGGGCGTTCGCCCCTTGTTTGGGGTGAACACGCTGTCATCTCCAAAATACTGAACTTTCTTAAATTCTCCATCAAATCATTCATTGTTTGTTTTTATCCCCATAGGCCCAAAAATGCCTTTGTTTTCAATATATTCATAACAAGGCGAACTTGCATCCCGAATGAAATTTTACAAAAACACTTATAACACCAATACAAAAGAGTACCTATGTGAACAAATGAGGAATAAATGAAATTGTTTTTAACATAAAAGCCGCCATAGACAAACAAGACCTTATCATCATATACATCAAAATACTCTAGCAAAATCCCCAATGTGGCAAAGTGCAAAATTGCCAACAAAAAATAATTTAAAATTTTATATTATTGAAATTGTAATTTGTTAACTTTAGAGTAAAAATAATTTCAACTTCAAATGAATTAAAAGATTTGAAAATGAGTTAAAATATTTTAAAATGAATAAATGGAAAAGAAGAATAGAAGCATCACAATGTTCTCATAATAGTAGAAATTTTCAAAATACATATAAAGAACCATATTCTATTAGAGGAAGATTTCAAAAATAATTTTTTGAATTCAAGGAACAAAATAATAGAAGAATTTTTCAAAACTTTTATCATAGATATAAAATCAAAACATTTAAATTCCATCAAAAATTGAGGAAATAAAATGACATATGGTATATATATTTAAGAGTTAGTTATCATATGATTGGAAATTTGCATTGGTTTGAATCATTGGATGTCAGACCAAATGATCCACTAAGATTTGCAAATAATAAGATTTATTATGTTCAAGGATCTGGAAAAATTATACCTAGCATGCCTTTTTCAAATTTTGTGCTAGATGATGTTTTATATGTTCTAGGGTTATCTATTAATCTTATATCTATTGCTTAATTAGTTGGAAAAGGAAGAATAGTGGAATTTAAATTCATAAATGGAAACAAAAAATGTGTTATAAGAAAACAAAATAAAATTGAAGCTATGGGTTCAATCAAAGATGGAATATTTTCTCTTGACACTATGGGTTTCTCAAAAGGAATATTAGATCATCTTTGTCATCAAAATAAATTAAAGATGATTTGTTTGATTTCTTCAAAATATAGGAAATAGGAAAAATAATCAAGATAATCCAAGAAGATACTATAGACAGAGGAAGTGTATGAATACAACATCCAAGATGAAGATAAATATTGAATACTAAAGTCTTCAATAACCAAATAATGCAATATAAGGGGGTGTTTGAGAATATTACATTATTTGGTATATTCTAATGTACCCCCATGGTACCTATGGTACAATGTTTGATTTTATTTTTTTTGTTAAATCAAGTCTATCATTAAATTGGGTTTTAACGGTTGATCCAAAACCGATTTACAAAAATCAGCCCTTGGCTGAGGAACCCCACCATGAACCAAACTAAGGAAAATATGTCCTCTAACCTGATGATATTGCCTAGCCAGAAACCAAAAGAACTAGACCATACTACCCACCATAGTCAAAAAACCCCTTAAAAAAAGAGACACAGGTCCTATTAGGACCCTAACTACCCCAAGCACCCACACTTCACACAGGAGATCACCCATAAGCCCGTAGGAAACAAAAATCCACTGCCACAACCAATACAACAAAACAAAACACAGACCGTCCAGCCATAGTATAGGCCAATCGAGGAAGACCCTAGACCTCATCCTCGACCTCCTCTTCTTGATTTTCATCTTTGTCTTCTTTGTCGTTGTCAGTATCCGGGTTGTAGACCACCGACTTGTTGCTCTAGTATCCTTCGTTGAAGAAAACCTTGGTCAAAATCTCCTATAATTCTTGCATCTACTAATTGATGTTGGCCACCATGTTTAGGACATACCTTTTCAATTCCATGATTGTAGGGTTAGGACCCTCATCTTCAGATGTAATCTCCATGATTTTGCTGCTCCCCTAAACTTGCTTATTTTTAGCCTCAGGGAAGACCTAATGGGCTGGTCATCAATTCTCAGCCTTTTCATTGCTGGGCTTCCCTTAGCACTAGACTCACCCTCATGCTTCATGATAAGGGAGGTTTTTGGGATACCAGGGCTCTCGCGTCCCCTCGAACTTTCACCACGAATAGCCAGGGTATACTCAGGAGGAGGGTCAGGGACAGGTTGGGGAGCATGGAGGACGTATTTGTAAATGACCTTGAGAAGGCCTTGATGCATGGGCATGGAAAAGCTTTTTTTGCTATGGGAAGAGGTGATGGTGTTGTTCAGGGAGTTCATAAAAAATTGGGGAATTCTTATGGGGTTAACATCCTGAAAATTTTTGAGAAAGGCGTAATGGAAACTGAGTAAAGTTTTACCAGGGTCCCCTACCATGATGAATTCTAGCACATTCTTCATAATCGCATTCCAAGGAGTTTGGAGGTCCATCCTTGTGAGGCCATAATTTTCCTCCTTGTATATTTTTAGGTTATCCTTAAACTCTTTGAGCTCCACCTCCTAGTGGTGCTTTTGTCGGTGAATTGACCTTCCCTTGATCGACTAGCCGATAATTTCCACTAGCAGCTGAACATCAATGACAAATTCATGACCCCTGATCTCCACATGACCATCCTCCCATTTTTCCATCATAGCCAACGTAATTTCATCTTTCGTGCCTAAAAATAGATCAAAAACTGGGTAAAATGCCTATCAGTCAGGATAGCCTATGCAGCAGGATCCATGACCACCATGCTGGGCTCAATGTATATCATATTTGATAAGATAACTATAAAATTCCTCTTTGAATTGTCTGAAAGCTCACCACTCATGGTTTCCTTCAAAAGACTCCAGTATTGAATGATTAAAATGTGGTGGTTTCTTCGCTTGCCGTATCCACCCATTGCTAATTCCTTAAAAATCATACCAAAATTGGAAATGACTCATGAAGCACATTTGCCTTGATAATCATGCCAAATAATCATGTGTATCATGCCATCGTAAGCCTTGACCCCACTGATAGGATCTATTTTCTTGGTATTGATGTGGAGGTTAGTCCCAAGACTCCTCATAGGGAACCTACTCCTCTCGGGGAAGGTTGGCCCATGTCTCAATGTGTTTGGAGACTTGCACCTCCCCCCATGGTGCACCCTCCTCACATAATTGTCCTTTTTAGGAAATACCACCACCACCTCGTAGTCCTGCCACTTGTGAGTATGAGTTTCCAAGCTGGCCTTGGGTTGATCACAATTAGATTCCAACCTAACTACAGCCAATAAGAAAAGCCTTTTGCTTTGGGTATTTTGCCCCCTCATGATAGTGATCCCTAAGGTACACCTGACTTGCCACCGTGATAGCCTCATTGTTCCACTCATAGTATTTTTGATTGGATGATATTTTCCACATCACCTGGAACCTCATTCGTCCACGTGATCAGCCCGTCGGCCTCAAACTCGATGTTCACCAATTTATCCGCTACTTTATTGGCTTTGTGGAACACATGTTGGACGATAAAATATTCCCTCATGTCAGCAAGGATCCTTGCTTCATTGATGATGGCCTCTATCCTCCAAGGAGGTTTTATTTTGTTGTTGAGGAGGTTGAAAATATTCAGGGAATCCCCTTCCATGTAGCAATTACCTTGAACCTCATGGAGTAGATGCAACCCTCTCCATAGAGCTCTGGATTTGGCCTCATTATTGGTTTTGATCCCTAAGTTTTTAGAAAAGGCCAACACGACCTATCCTTGGTGGTCTCTCACCACGCCTCCTGCTCCAGCTTTTCTAGGGTTGTCCTTGGCAGCCCCATAAAAATTGAATTTGATCCAATCCTTAGGGGGGGCAATCCATCTAGACTCTGCCCTTGGATGAGGTTTGCACACTCCTATGGACTTGTCTAAGGAAAGATCAAGAGATTTAGCAAGGATTTTCTCATGCAGAGGGATGGATTGGGGAGACGAAGGAAGGATGCTGAGATTTTCTTTGGCAAAGGCTAAAATTTTGGTAATGACAGAAAGTGGATTAAGAATATAGTCACTAAGTGCTTTAAAGGCTCTATGGTTTCTCTCCATCTAGATCTACCATAGATAGTGATGGAGGCAAATATTCCATAGGAACCTTAGTTGGGAACTAATGAAGGGAGACGACCATTGATGGAACAACTCAAGAACCATGGTAGGCATTGCCCATGAGATGTTAAAGGTTTGGAACACCCTATTTAGGATGGCTACCAACCAAGGGCATTCTAGAAATATGTGATGAATCAATTCCCAGATTTTCCTGCACAAATAACATCTATTAGTCAAAATCATACCTCTTCGTATCATGTTGTCTATGGTGAGGATTTTTCCTTGAATGGTAGCCTAGGAAAAGTGAGCCAACTTAGGGATCAACTTGTCGATCCACACCGCTTTGGAAAGAAATTATGGATCCTCATAGTCGAGAAGCAATCTGTATGCCAATTTCACTGAGAATTCCCCACTTTCAGTCACCGCCCACCTCAGATTATCCTCATCCGCATTCATAGGAATGAATTATTCAGATAACACACCTTCAAGTTCCTTAGATTCATCTTGCAGTCCCTGCACCTTTATAGACTTCCACCTCAGCTTATTCCATTCATGTCTTAGGAATTCTGCAACCATGGGTCCAAAATTTTCATCAGTGAAATGCTTGATTCTTGCTAACCTGGGGTCTGTTATAAGGGCCTCCTCCCTCACCCATCTATCCTCCCAGAATCTGATCCTAGTGCCATTCCCAACTATCCATATCATGCCTTTCTTAACAATCTCCCTGCTCACCAAAATTGCTTTCCAAAACGCTGATCCTCGTATTGGAATAGGAGTGTTCAAAAAATTGGAACCTTGTAGGTATTTCCTTTTCACAATGGCTATCCAATCATTATCTTGGCTTGATAGGACATGCTACACTTTTTTGGATAACAAGGCTGCATTCAATTTGGAAACTCTCCTCAGGCTAAGGCCTCCCCCATCCTTGGAAAGACACACTTTATCCCACCCAACTAGGTGGATCATGTGCTTTCCTTCCGATCTTGACCACAAATTTTTTTTTGAAGCTTTTCAATCTTTTGGAGGACACGATCCGAGGCTTTGAAAATTGATAGGAAGTAGACAGGAATGCTTTGCAACGAAGCCATAGTCAGGGTATCTTTGCCTACTTGGGATAAAAAGTGACCTTTCCATCCTGCTAACCTCTTATGGATTCTTTCCACCATATTGTCCCACATAACTCGCAAAGGAGCCCCAATGAAGAGAGGTAGGCCCAAATAAGATGATTGCAAAGTAGCTATGGTGCATCCCAAGATCCTTATAATCTTGATCTATCTCTAAATGGGAGTGTTGAGGAAGAATATTTTACTTTTGGTGAAATTGACCTTCTAACCGATTGCCTCCTCATACAGGGTAAGGATGTGTTTGATTCTTTTGGCTTCTGCCACCGATGCAAGAGAGAGCATCATTGTATCATCCACAAATTATTGATGAGTGATAGGGGATATTTGGGAAGTTGCTTTGATACCAGAGATGAGACCATATGAAAATTCCACTTTGATGGTTCTGCCCAGGGCTTTGGCCACAATGATGAATAGCATGGGGCTAATATGATCCCCTTGTCTTAGACCCCTGCAACTTTGAAAGTACCCTGCAGGGGATCTGTTAACTAACACAGAGAACCAAGGCTTATGGATACATCCTCGAATGAGTTTTACCCATTGGGGATTAAATCCAAATTTAATCAGCACTGCCTCAAGAAACTCCCAATTTATGCGATCAAAATCTATTTTCATATCCACAATGTTTGATTTTATAGTTTAGGAGTGTGATTTATATTTCTCCTTTATGTAAGTATCTATGTGCAAGATATGCACAAGTGTCATGTCATTATGTGAGCAAGTGTGTAATATGAGAAAGTGCACAAGTCTTATGTACTAGATGTGCATATATAACTAAGTATCATGTAGAAGTATTCAAGTGTCATAGATTTAAGTGTGCAAGTAAATAGAGTGTCAAGATTCATGTATATAGTGGCAATATGAGAAGCCAAAAGACATGAAAGGATTTGTCTTATACATGGAATAGGAAAATATGTATCTCTTGGATATGTGAGGAGATCAATAATTAAGTACTCGAAGAGTCAGCTTTGTAAGGTTATATTATGAAGACTTTTTTCCATGCATTTTATCGAAGAAGATCACATTCAAGCTTTAATAATATTGAATTTTGTATGCATATTTTATGCAATTCTACTATAGGTTTTCTTCATGTTTTGCATTAATGAATTTGGCCATTTATATTCATATTTATATTTTATTGAATATTATTATTAGGTATATTGGCTAAGATACATTTTAATTTCTCTTATATATGAATCTACTCAAGATCCATAATATTGGGGCCTAAAATAATTTGGCTTAAAAGATAACATCTATTGATTGTGATTTTATTGATTTGGACAATTTGATAATGAATTGCTATTAAATTAGTAGTGAAGGGGGACATTTATTATTGACATGATAAATGTTTCCCCTATGCCTATGTGTGTATTGGGGTAGTTTTGATGATCATATGTAGATTATTGAAATATTCTATTGAGGCCATCCAACATTTCACATAGGTGCAAAAGTAATATGAATTTGGTTACTAGCAATTTAAAATAGATTTTGGATTTATCATAATTATAATGGCTTACAATATAAGTATGTACAAGTATATACAAAGGAAAAATGCCCAAAAGGACTTTAGATATGCCATCAAGAATTACTATAATACAAGATATGATATAAAAATATATGTGCTCAGGTGGAATTTAGGTATGCCATTAGGAATATATATGATACAAGATACCATAAATAAATAGACATACCTAGGGTGGCATTAGATATGCCATAAGGCATTGCTATGATACAAGATATGATACAAAAATAGATTTAATAAGCAAGACTTTAGTTATGTCATAAGGCATTGCTATTTTATAAGATATGATACAAAATAAATACTTTTATGCCTCTAGAAAAGTGTTGAAGAGACCTTTTTATTTTATTTAAAAGTATTATATCCCCCCAAAAAAATGCTCTTGAGGACTATGCAGTTGTGCTAAATGGTGATAGACTTACCTCTAGACAAATGTCATAGAATATTTTTGGTATGTTAAGTGACAATATATTTACCTCTAGATAAATGTCACAAAATATTTATACTTGTCAAATGATGATAGATTCTATACAAATTTCATAAAGGACTTCTACTATGCCAAGGATTTATAGACTTATCTCTTAAATATATGTTGTGCAAAGTTTTTAGATGTGTCAAAATAATTATAAACTTACCTCTAGAAAAATTTCATAGAAAGCTTTCTATTGATGGTGATTTTATTGATTTGGACAAGTTGACAATGAATTGCTATTAAATTAGTAGTGAAGGAGAAAAATTATTATTAACATGATGCATATTGCCCCCATGCCTACATGTGTATTGGGGTAGTTTTGATGATCATACATAAATGATTGAAATATTCTATTGAAGCCATCCAAAATTTTACATGGGTATAAGAGTGATATGACTTTTGTTAAAATCAATTCAAAAAATAGATGTGATTGCCATTAGCATATATAAATCTTGTAGTTTTCATCATATACTGGGATTTGATGGATTATAGAAGGATTAAGTTTAACATTAGAACCTATGAATATTGTAGTATTAATTATGTGGTAGGATGAAGACTTGGAAATATTTGGATGAGTTGATTTCAAATATAGATGAAGAAGTTAGAGAGAATAAAATGCCTTTATGACCTTATCAACCTCAAGGATTGGTACTTAAGAAGAGATACCTCTAGTTGGTTTTTTATCTAAGTATAAATTAATGAAGCTTAAAAATTCATGAAAGTTATAATAAATTGGTGGTGAAATAGTTGAATAAGATCATAAGGCCTTTATGACTTATCAACCTTAGAGATTTGGACTTAATAGAAGAGGTATGTAGTTATTATCTTTGTTTAAATATAAAACTATGAGATTTAAAGGTCATAAAATTTATGATGACATGGTCCCATTGGCATTGAATCTATAGATAATAGTAGAACAAAATATCTAATATAAATTGAATAATTACCTACCAAAGTGATAAAATGACTAGTTAATAAGATAAACGATTTGAGATAAGATAGATTTAGTTTGCTTATGTCTATGGTCCTAATTGTTTTGTATGTAGGTGAAGGAAGATTTATTTTCCTTATAAATCTTAGCTACAAGGCAACAAGGCTCATAAGAAAATGTTAAATATAATTTTGATGAGACTTATTATTGAAACCAAATTTACGATCAATTTTTACTAGTGTATAATTCTTGATTCTTTGTTCATGAGTGAGGAAATGAGTATTGGGAATCATTGCTTAACTTTTGTACAAAGCAACAAGAAGGATGATATTACGTAAAAAAATAGGATTTAAGATTTAGATAGAGTGAAATAAGTTATATTTTTGATGAGATAATATGCCTACTTTTTAGCCTTGACACTTTGTAAGTGAGTGAAGGGATAAGTATTCCATTTCTTAGTCTTAGATACAAAGCAACAAGTTTGATAGGTTTGGAATATGATGATGTTATCTAATGAGGAAGAAAGAGTATATTTATTAATGGAAGAATATATATGACATATTATGATACCCATTCATGTCTTGAAGGCACATATCCTTGTGGGAGAAAGCATACAAGTTGCAAAATGTATAAACTTTTATTTTTATATAATAAGATATGCATTGTCTTGGAATTTTTTTTGAATAACAAGACAAGATAGGATACACTTGCATCAATTACCTAGTAAAAAGGAAAATAACTAACCTAAATAGGATCATCATTTACATTTCATCATGGACCCTTAACTCTCTATGTATAAGTAGTCATAAGAAGAGATAAAAAATGTATATAGAAAGACAATCACAAAGCAATGATTCACATGATTAAGTTGTTAAACATAATATTTAATAAGATGCATTATGTTAATTGGTTTTTTAAGTTCTTTACCACCAAACATGATGAGATGATATGCACTTGAGCCATACTTTGAAGCTATGTTATATGGACCTAGCCAATTGATTTCAAGCTTACCTTTGAGTTTGGTTTTGGAATTGGTGTTTTTGTGGTTCTCTTTAAGAAATAAGTACAAACTTCAAAGGATAAATATTGTACCTTTTTTTCATAGGCTTATTTAAGTCATTATTAGTATACCCTCAAGTGTTTTAGGACATGGATCCAATTTTCATCAACCAACACCAGTTGGCTAAGTCAAGTGAGATGATATTCATCTCCTATAGAAGTATCTTGTAATAGAATGATTAGGGAAGGGACCTTAATCTCAAATGGGAAGACTACTTTGGTACTATAGACCAAAGCATAATGTGTCATGCCAATAGGTGTTATAATACTTGTTCAATATACCCAATGAGTGGGTATAATAAAATATGCTAATCTCTTCAAGTCTTACTAATAGCTTTCAAAGGATCTAAAGGCTTCAACTTGGCCATTGTATTGAGGATAATAAGGGGTATACCATTTATTCCATATTTTATATTTGGTACAAATATTTTGGATATAATTTTTCTTAAAATATGTTCCATTATTTGATATAATAATAGAAGGTATTCCTTAACAACTTATGATTTGGTTGAGGATAAATTTAGAGATTTGCACTTCGATGGTTGATGCTAAAGGTATAGATTTGATCCATTTGATGAAGTGGTTAGAAGCTACGATGATAAATTTGTGTCCATTAGAAGAAACATAATTTATCCTCTTGAAGATACCTAATCCTTAAATAGAGGAATGCCAAGGTAATTTGAAGGATTGAAGGTCTTGCGAACAAGTATTGATAAAATTATCATGTTTTTGACACTTATCACACCTCTTGATATAGTTTCCATGGATGCCTACTAGTAACACTTCCTCCCTCTCCATAAAAATTAGGATTTCATTATAGTTCTAGTAGTAGATGTTACATCCCTCCTTGGCAGAACTCTTTAAGGATAATGAACTATGTATTATCGTAAATGTTTAATGGTATAGTTATTTCATGATGTCTATATGATGGAATGATTGCATTCTTTTGAGAAAGGAATATGGTACTATTGATGTATTTGTGGATGTAGGACCAAGTACTCTCTCTCTCTCTCTAGTGGGAACCATGGTGAAACCACCTACAATGAGATATATTTTAGGAAATGATGATGATGACTTGTTCATCGACAACTCAGGGTAACATGGAAAAATACCTTTCATGTAGATGCATTTCATTTAGGCATGTTGAATATTCACACCATTGGACCAAGAAATTTCTTGTGCATGAGCCTCCTTGATAAGGTTGGTGGTAGCATTGGACTACCTTAAATAAGAATAACCACCTATGCAAGGATTAAACAATGGTGTGTAATATTATTGTTTGTTTGGCATTTATGCTTGTGTATAGTAGGCATAGAACCAATTTAGTATTTTGTTTAAAATAAATATTAATACTTTAATATATTAATATTAAGGTCAATAATGAGTATTGACCTTTGATATTAATAAAGGTTGGTTAAGGAAAGATTTAATTAAATCATTAAGGATCCTTTAGCTTAATAAACCTCCATAATCATCTCTTGGCATGTTTTTTTGAGTGCTAAACTTTGAATGGGTGGAAATGTGCCTATGTCACCAAGCCATGCATGCAAGAAGACCACACTTGAGTTTTAAAAAGGGGGGAAATGAGTCTTCTGAAGGAGGTTGGTTGGGAGTTTCTCGAGAGGATTTTTGGATGGAAGTAATTGTCAGCTTGGAGAAGGGAGCATCAAATTAGATTGGGAGCAAGAGGTATCAAAATGATCGAATAAGGTAGCTTCAATGTTTTTATATGGAAGGAAGCTTGCTCTCTTTTAAGACTTTGTCCATTATTTTTTTCTTGAGTTTGGTAATGTTGTACTCCAGTTCTCTTTTTTGGCTCTTCTTTATTTGTACCCTTGAGCTAGTGGTTAAGTTAGCTTGGTCTAATGTGTAATATGTACTTTGTTTTTTCACTCTCCTCTTGCTGTGATACCTCTAGTTTGGAGGTGAGGGTAAAATATTGGAAGCACATGTGGAATGTCTAGCTATATTTTCTTGTGTGAGCCATACTTTATTGCTTATTTGATCACCTACTTGGGTATTTTTTTTAGGATGATTTGGATCAATGTCACCCTTGTGCTTGTATGTCACGCCTTTCCCTTGATGTATTTGGTGTGAAGGCATAGTGGGTTTCATGGAATGATTTGTGAGTCATTCTTTACGCTCAACCAATGGCTTGTTTCTTGACCTAGGTTGCTATCTTGTTGCCTTCCTTTGGTGCATGAATTGTGGCATGTTCTTCCCTCTTAGCCTTATTTTGTGTAAGGAGGGCCAACATTATCATTCTTAGGATAGCACCCCGTGCTTTTGGGATAGTCATATTTTGCTACTATTCTAAGAATTGTATTGGCATACGTACCCAGATTTTTGGTCTTGTAGCCCTTGATTCTTGTTTTATGTGCTATTGCCTAGGGTCATCTAGCATTTGTGCAACAATTTTTTTGCATTTTAGTTAGTTTATTTTAAAAAAAATCCATAAGCTATATCTTGTATAATGTTAATATAAAGGTTGTTTTATACTAGATATAAGAGGTATCTTATAATGTTAAGATAAATCTTGGATTATATTATATACAAGAGGTATATTATAATGTTTTTTTTTTTTACATGGTGGAATCAGTAGCTTCCATGAATTTAGGCATGCTGACTAACTTTTTATGGCCACCATAGTATCGCCATAGTATTTTGTTATGTTTTCCCTGGAAGCCACCACACAAATCTCTATGCAGTCCACCCCTATAACCACCATGCCACTGAAAGCACTAGGAAAGGGACAAGCATTCAGTTAGATGAGGCCTAAGATTTGAACCTTGGACCTTCGCCCCCCTTATAGGGTTTGGGGGAACCAATTGTTCTACACCTCAAACCTTGGTATCTTATAATATTAAGATAAATCTTGTTTTATATTAGATAGAAGAGGTATCTTATAATGTTAAGAAAAAACTTGTTTTATATTAGATACAAGATGTATCTTATTTTTTTTTCTTGATAAAAAGGGTACTCGGGTCCCTCACCCTTAAAAAATTACATCTCTTTTATTTAGAGCTTGAGAGTTTATAAATATATACATTTCTCATCTCAATTGAGATGTTATAGTTAGAAACCTACATCATTTTACATAAAATGTCTGAATTTTTTATTTTCATTTTCTGGATCTTTTCAAATCTTTGTATGAATACAATTACTCTAGAATTTAGCATTTTTATTGACATTTTCCTATAGTAGCCTTCACAATGCCAAAAATTCACCTCTACTATCTATGCCTTGCATCTTAGTAGAGTAATATTTCCAAAACATCGCACTAACATAGTCCATTTTACCAAATATGGATTGCTAGTTTCCTTCTTGAAACACAAGTGCAATCACAAAAATTATAATAAATAGTCTAAATGAACACACATTATTGTTACAAAATAAAATAGATATTACCAATGAAAAAATTAAATTAAATCTAAATCATTAATTGATTTAGACAATCAACAATTATTATCAACTTCAACTAAAATTTCTACTTCCTCTAACCATGGAAATGAGATGTTAACTTCATGATCCTCAATCAAAACCCCTCTATTGGCTAGCTTATCTGCATATTTGTTTCCTTCCCTTAATATATGTGTAAACCTGATTTCTTCAAAATCTTTAGCAAGATATTGAATTTCCACAATTATCTCTTGTATGTTCCATGGAGCCTTTGCTTTCCTCAAAATTGCATTTATTACTATGAGAGAATCACCTTCCATCCAAACTCTATTCCATTTAATTTGTTTACATATTTTAACCCTTATAAAGCTACCCAAGCTTCAACTTAATTATTTGTCTTAAATCCACAATTGAAAGCATAACAAGACAAAATCTCTCCTCTATTATTTCTAATTATTCCTCCTCCTCCTACTGGTCCTTGGTTTCCTTTAGAAGCTCCATAAAAATTCAACTTAACCCACTCCACATTTTGTGGTTTCCACTTTATATTCTTTACATTATTTTTGCTTCTCTTGTACACAATATCATAACTCCATTTAATGACTTGACTCCACCTATCAAGACTCTTTGCTTCAAAATTAGGGATTGGGTGAGTTGATAGGGTTGGTTTAGACTTATTTTTCATTACCTCTAAATTCCTTTCCTTTCCTTTAAATATTCTTCCATTCCTTTCTAACCATATAGTTCAAAGTATTATATCTTTTGATACATCCCATATTGTCTGTAAAGCCTCACTTTTATAAGTGTAAAATATGAAACAGATTGTATTATTCAGCAGCTCATTAAATAATACAGAGTAGCCGGGAATAGAACACCGGCGTAACCAAAGTTGTTACAGAACTGAATATGTTACGCAGTTGTAACAGTAGTCCTGAATAATCACATACAGCCAAAGTAGTACGCTAACATCCCCCTTTATTACATTATTTGGGTAATGTAATAACTAATAGCTATACTAGACTACTAACATCCCCTTACATTATTTTGCAATACAAAGTGAGCTGCGAAACAATTCAAATTTGACACGTCCAAGTGCCTTAGTGAAAATGTCTGCAACTTAAGCATCGGTGGGAATGTGCTGAAGCTGAATTCGGTGCTTTGGAACTTCCTCTCGAATGAAATGACATTGTGTGTCAATGTGCTTTGTTTTTTCATGATGGACTGGATTCTTGACGAGGTTCATAACACCTTGATTGTCGTAGAACAAGTGTATTGGAGATTTTGATGGATGGCCCATACTTGTCAGAATGCGACGTAACCATATCACTTCGCACACAGCTTCACGTGCGACGCGATATTCTGCCTCTATTGAAGAAATAGCAACCACCTATTGCTTCTTGTTGTGCCAAGAGACAGGACCGGATCCCAGATGAAAAATGTATCCAGAAGTTGACTTGCGATCATCAAATGATCCGGCATAGTCGGAGTCCGTGTATCCTTGCAAGAAGAATTTGTTGTTCCTCTTGTATTCTAGGCCATATTCTATAGTACCACGGACATAGTGAAGAACACATTTTGCTACTTTCCAATGAGTAGTCTTAGGCTCCTGCATGAACCTTGAAAGATAGTTTACAACAAATACGAGATCTGGCCTAGTATTGGTCAGATATATGAGACTCCCAATCAACTGTCGATAGAGAGTGCCATCTACCCGAGGTGAGTCATCATATCATGATAACTGAAGTCCATTCTCCATTGGAGTTGCCATTGGCTTGCAGTCAATCATGCGATATTTATCGAGCAATGTCTTGGCATACTTTTTCTGAGACACTTTGATGGAGTGCTCCTTCTGGCTGAATTCCAGACCAAGACAGTAATGGAGAAGTCCGAGATCTGTCATCTCAAAAGATTTGCACAAGTTTCTTTTGACAAGAGAGATCATATCTTCTGAACTCCCCGTAATGAGCAGATCATCCACATAGAGTACAAGCAACACTATCTCAGAACCCTATTTCTTGAAATAGAGGTTTGCATCTGACGAACATCTCTTAAATCCATGCTACATTAGGTGATTGTCCATTTTTATATACCAAGCTCGAGGAGCTTGTTTCGACTCATACAAGGATTTGACCAATTTGCAAACTTTCTCGTCGTTGGCCTTCCACTTCAAATCCTTCAGGCTGAGTCATATAGACTTCTTCTTGGAGATCACCATTAAGAAAGGCACTTTTGACATCCATTTGGTGAACTTTCCACCCATATTGTGCTGCCATAGCACACATAACCCGAATTGTGGTCATCCGAGCAATAGGTGCAAAAGTTTCTTCATAGTTGATGCCTTCCTTTTGAGCATAGCCCTTTGCAAAAAGTTGGGCCTTATGCTTATCAATTGTTCCATCTGCCTTGTACTTGACTTTGTATACCCATTTGCAGCCAATAGGTTTCTTTCCATGCGGCAGATCAACAAGCTTCCAAGTTTTATTCTTCATCAGAGACTCATACTCTGTATCCATAGCGTCCTTCCACTGAGGATCACTGAGAGCATCTTGCACTGATGCAGGTTCAAGACTATCTATGGTAGACATGAATGCCCTGTCATCATCAATATCCATATCCTCAACTTCTCTACTTGGAGTCACGTAAAGTTCCTCAAAATATTGACAAAGATCATCAACCTCACCAGTTTTTCTGGCTTCTCTTTCCTTTTGAGCCATACTACGTGTACGAGGTCTATCCAAATTCAAATTGGGAGGAGTGGATAAATTTGCATCTCTGATTGTATTTGTACACCATTTAGGATTCTGCTTCGGTGGTGGTGAAGAAGATGTAGAAGGACCTCCTGTCTGTGTTGACGAAGGAATCTCCTCTTCCTTTGATTCCATAATATCCTGGTGTACTGTAGATGTGCTATGTGATGTGAAAGCTTCATCAAAGACAACATCTCTACTGATATGAATTTTCTTGGTCAAAGGATCTATCAATCGATATCCTTTAGAGTGCTCAGAATATCCAAGAAAAATACATCTCAGTGTTTTCTCATCTAGTTTCTTCCTTTTCTCTTTCGGTATGTGCATGAAAGCTTGACATCCGAAAATACGTAGATGAGATATGGAGGGTTTTCGACCACTCCATGCTTCCTGTGGAGTCATTCCTTTTAGGGCCTTTGTGGGTGCCCTATTCAAAAGATACACTACAGTGGTGACAGCTTCTGCCCAATATTGTTGCCCAAGAGTTGCACCTGTGAGCATACAACGAACCATTTCCATTATAGAACGATTCCTTCTCTCAGCAACTCCATTTTGCTGAGGAGTATAGGCAGTTGTTAACTGTCTCTTGATCCCATGCTTATCTAGGAATGCAGAAAATTCATTAGAGGTAAACTCTCCCCCTCGATCTAAGCAGAGGGTTTTGATAAAAGCCCCTGACTCCTTCTCAACGGATTTCTTGAACTGCTGGAAGAATGCAAAAGCTTCAGATTTCAGTTTGAGAAAGAAAACCCACATCTTTCGTGAGTAGTCATCTACGAATAATTGAAAGTACCTCTTCCCTCCAACATTGTTGGGTGTGAAAGGACCGCATAGATCGGTGTGAATTAGCTCTAGAGGTTTTCTTGCTCTTGTAGAGCTCTTCTCAAATGGTACTCTATGCTGCTTTCCTGCCAAGCAGTCAGAGCACACTGGCAATGTGGCAGAAAGGGAAGGAAGACCCTTTACCATCTCATACTTGCTGAGCTCAAGTAAGTAGCCAGAACTAAGATGCCCATATCTCTTGTGCCATAGGGAAGTTGCCTCCTTGGTAGAGACAGTCATGGAAACATGTGGAGTAGAGATAGCATCTAGTGCAAATAAGCCATGCTTATAAGAAGCTGTTGCAATCTGCTTACCCTTCCTGGTAATGGTACAACACTTCTTTCCATTCTCAACATGAAAGTTGACAACCATATTTCTATCCAGGATTTGTGTCACTGACAACAAATTGTTGGCCAATCCTGGAACATAGAGGACTTTGTCAATCTGACACTTGCCATCAGGAAGAGTGACTGAAACTGTACCCTCTCCCTAAACCCTGTAGGTTTTATCATCAACAATGGTGACAGGTTTGCCCTCTTTGGCCACAAATGATTCAAACCACGATCCGTCGCCAGTCATATGTTTACTAGCTCCAGAATCGACATACCAAATAGGATCCCTCTGTGTGGAATATGTGGTAGTCATGAGCACCTTGTGTGCCCATTCAGAATCTGAGTCAGATTCTTCAATAGCAACATTCACCTGGGGTTGCTTGTTCTTATTTTGTGGTTTGTTTTGGCCTTTTTGCTTGTTCTTATGCCAACACCTATTGGTGTCATGGTTGTCTTTCTCACAGATCTTGCACCACCTCTTCTTCTGTTGAGGTTGCTTGCCTTTTCCTTTCGTATCCTGTTGAGAATTTCCTCCTTTCTAAAATTTGCCTCCTTTTTGCCCATTACCTTTCTTCCTAGAACCCTGCCCGTTGGTGTATAGGGCTGTATTGGAAGAATCATCCTTGTGAAGTTGGCGTGCCTCCTGTTGTTGGAGCAGATTGACCAACTCGATTTAGGTAATTTGTCATTGGGACACCTGGATGGAGGTTATCAACATGTCAAATGAAGAAGGTAAAGCTCTCATCACAAGTGAAATGAGAAGCTTTTCGTCCACGATATCTCCTAGAGAACTCAATTTCTCTTTCAACTCAGACACTCTGCACGTGAAAGAGTTCAACCGTTTCACCCTCGTCTCAAACTCAGGTTATGAAGTTGTTGTTGAAGATGAAGAATGGTGGATTCATTCTTCCCCTCATAGATGGTTCTAAGGGCATCCCATGCCTCTTTACCACTTGCTTTATCAGCTATATGAGGTTGCACTTCATCTGAAACAGCAAACAAAATGAGCACCTTTGCTCTACTGTCTTTCTTGTCAAAAGCAATCTGATCTATCGAAGGACCTGTGGATCCTGCTATTGGTGAAGGCCTGGTTGCTACTTCAGTAACAATATCCCAAAAATCTTCCATTTGGAGAATAGCCTTCATCTTATGTTTCCATGGTGTATAATTTGGACCTTTCAATAACTGATGCGGATCAGTCATCAACTTTGCAACAGTGGCCATAGTGAAGGTTCCTTATATCACCAAATTGGTCCCCCTTTCGATATACCTTTTGCTAGGCCAATATACCGTACAAAATACCCGCCCTTACGTGAGGGAAACTATAGGTATTTAGAAAGATCAACAAAAATCACCTGCCCTTACTTGAGGGAGACTATAGGTGAATTTTAGAGATCATACGATACGTGGAACATAAGCGGTACTGAAAGGGAATCGCCTTGTTGATGGCACCTACCATAGAAGATTCTTCTCATGCGTGGGGCGTAACTTCCACTAAACACTATGAAGAATACTTCGTCAAGATTTACGCCTAAACACAAGTGCGATAAAGGGTAGTGGATGGAGTAAAAAATGCAAAAATGGCGTACTTATTCCTCCCCGACGATTTATAGAGAACAAGCTCAGACGTCGTTATAGCAGCTATATCAGGGCGGTGGATACAGTAGCCAAATCATGACAGCTTTACCTGTAAGTGCTGGCCAGAGGTATCGCAAATACCGAACGCTGCAGTGCAAATAAATTGCACAGATGGGTTTTATATTCCGGGGACTTAGGGAGTGTTTGTTTTTAAGTTTTTAATGTTATAGTGCAAAAAATGAAATATGCAACATACAACATAAAAAAACTGCCCACAAGAATAACCCACAAGGTGTCGGTCACAGCCGAAAATGCACCTTTTACAATGCCAAATTGCTATTTTTTCTAAAAATTACTCTCTATCCCCCTTTGATTTTTGAAAAAATATCCCCCCTTAAAAGGCTTTCTTTAACAAAGCATTTTTATAATCATTATTTATTTAAAATTAAAATAAATAATTTCAATTTATATAGTTTTAAAAACTTTAGAAAAAATAAATTAAAATTAAATTTTAATTTATAAAGTTTAAAACTATATTAAAAAAATTAAAATTAAAAATTTTAATTAAAAATAATAATAATTAAAAAATTACTTTGAAAAAAAAATATACCTGAGGGGAGTCGGCGGGATTTGAACCCCCGACCTGCAGGCTCCCTGAGCCTTACCGCACAGCTCACTGCCAAGTGAGCTTGCGGGCTGATCCGAAGGGGTCAGTGAAGCCCTTCCTACTTGAGCAGGTTCCTCCTCTGCAACGCTCTGCAGCTTCGTCGGCCCCGTCGCATCAGAAAAAAAATTTGCTTCCCGACGCGTCCGCCTGCTCCTTTCCGTCCTCCCCGCTGCGTCTGCCTTCGACGCAAACAGAAAAATAATTTTTTTTTTTTTCGTTCTCCGCCTTCTGCCTTCTCGACGCAGAAAGAAACAATTTTTTTTTTTTTCGTTCGTTCTCCACCTTCCGTCGCGGCGCATTTCGCGCTCCGACAGATTGGTTTTTTTTTTTTTTTTTTTTTGGGGGGGGTTTATACTCCCCCCTTGGGAGCGCGAGCGGGAATTTTAAAATTCCCGCTCAGCGTCGCCCTCGCGTTAGGGAGGGGGAGGGGGCCTTGGCCACCCGCGCAGCGCTGTGCGCAAATGGCCCGCTTCCGCGCGGGGGGGGCTCTCCCCTCCTCTTCGGGCCTGCCGCAGTGCGACAGTTGTTGTCGCACTATCGCACACGGCCCTGCGTCGGTGCCTGCTTGCGGAGGGCTGGCAGCTGGCCCTGCATTGGTGCACGGGGGGCTGACAGCTGGCCCTGCGTCCGCGGAGGCCTGGCAGACGGCGTCAGCACGTGGGGGCCTGACAGACGTCTGCGTCTGTCAGGGCGTTCTACGTGTGGGGGCCTGACAGACGTCTGCGTCTGTTAGGGCGTTCTGCGTGCGGGGACAGACGTCTGCGTCTGTCACCGTGCGTACCCTGGATGCTTCTCCGTCTGCGCGCGGGGTCCTCTGTTCAGCGGGAGCCAAAAGAAAAAAAAAATCTTTTTTTTTTATTTCACTGCACGCCTCCTGAGCTGCAATCATGCGGCAAAAAAAATTTAAAATAAATTACGCACTGCGCGTCCTCCTCCAACCTTCGCCTTCTCAAGTTCCTGCAACTTTGCTCGATGCCATGTAAAATACGAAACAGATTGTATTATTCAGCAGCTCATTAAATAATACAGAGTAGCCGGGAATAGAACACCGGCGTAACCAAAGTTGTTACAGAACTGAATATGTTACGCAGTTGTAACAGTAGTCCTGAATAATCACATACAGCCAAAGTAGTACGCTAACAATAAGTGCTCTACTATTGCTTTAACCAATCTTCAATTCTGCTATTCATCACCATGCATTTACCAAACATATTAAGAATCCATTGCCATATATTCCAAACTATTGAGCAATGTCCCAAGAGATGGTCAATACTCTCATCCTTATTAAAAAAAACACATTTAGAGGGGCCATGAAAACCCCTTTTCATAAGATTATCCCTAGATAAAATCCTTCTATGACATACTAGCCAAAAAAAAAAATTAACTTTAGGAATGCTTAGGCTATCCCAAATATATCTCCAAATTCTAGTGATATTATTATTATGTTGGTGTTGAACATTATATCCACTCCTAGTTGTGTATTCTCCTGAGCTATTCAACTCCCAAATCAATTTATCCTTGACACCCCTTGAAATAATTATAGTTGTTATCTTTCTACTCAATTGTGTCCTAGAATAAATGTCTTGTATACTTGTAAAAAAATATTCTTTCCATTTGTATATTCCTTCTCAATCCTTGTATAAAATGTTTGAAACCCTATCATCGTATTTTTCTTGAAGCAATCTCATCCAAGGTTTCAAAATTGGATCTAAATTGAGTGATTTTTTATCACACCAAGTATCCATCCAAATAGAATTTTTTTCTCCAGTTCCCACCACCCATCTTAAAACTTTAATCATAATATCAATAGATTTTTATAAACCATTTCAAAGAGCAGAACCATTTGGAAGAGAGAATGTAGTAAATATTAAACTTGGGTCATTGGTATCAACATACTTACTTAGAAGAATTCTTGCCCATTGTCTTTGAATCTCTTTGCACAATCTCTAGATAAATTTTCCCCTAAGATATAAGTTTGCATCTGTAAGAGCTCTTAAACCAAGACCTCCCCTAGTTTTATCATCACACAACTTGCTCCATTTCACCAAAGAAAATTTCCTTTTATCATGTAAACCTAACCATAAAAAGGATCACATAATAAAGATTAAAAAAATTTCAACTGATTTTGGTATAGAATACAAAGACATATAATATGTTGGAATGGCTTGTAAGACTGACTTAATTAATTGCACTCTTCTTGCTAATGATAACCATCTACCTTTCCAAGCTGGAAGTTTATTTTGAACTTTACTAATAACTAGATTCCATAAATCTATCCTCATTCTCCCCTCAAATAAAGGCATCCCTAGATAATTTGTTGGTAAATTTGCCTCCTCCATTTGAAGCAACCTATAAATTCTTGCTTTGATATTAGCAAGAGTGTTAAAAAAGTAAATTTTGGATTTAGTCCTATTAATTTTTTACCTTGAATCTCTTTCGTACTCTTTTAAAAATTTATTTAAAGCTTTGGTCTCATTTATCCCTGCCCTTCCAAAAAGGTATGTATCATCTACAAATTATTTATGGGTGATGTTATCGATGTTATTACTAACCTCAATTCCACTTATAAACCCATCTTTGTAAGCATTCTTTAATTTTCTACTCAAAACTTTTGCCATAATAATGAATAAATAAGGAGATAGAGGATCTCCTTGTCTAAGGTCTCTCTTGGCTTTAAAATATTCTATCACTAACCCATTGACCAACACTGAGTAAGAAATTGTAGAGGCACAAGCTTTAATCCATATAACCCATTTCTTACCAAACCAAACTTATCTAAAATTGAAAAAAGAAAATTTATTTAACCCTATCATAGGCTTTACTCATATCAAATTTTAAGATCACAACTTTCTCTTTGCTTGAAGTTGTTGAATGTACAACTTCATGAGATACTATGATCCCAACCAATATTTGTCTCCCTTTCACAAAACCTCCTTGCTCTTCTGAAATGATTTTGTTTAAAAAGGACCTTAATCTATTCACCATCACTTTGGAAATAATATTATAAGCCATATCACATATGTTTATGGGTCTAAAAGAATCAAACAATTCAACATCCTTCTTTTTTAGAATTAGGGTAAGATAAGTTGCATTTATTTTATAAGGAATATATTGTTTTACCCTAGACTGTTCCACTACCACCAATAAAGAATCCTTCACTATATCCCAATTATGTTGGTAAAAAGCTACAGAGGTCCCATTTGGACCATGGGATTTATCCTTATTAAAAGAGCTAAGAGCTAAATGAACTTCTTCTAGAGTAATAGGCTCCATCAGTTTCCTATTATCTTCATTTGTTATAACTGAAGGAACATCTTGAAGAAGTTTATCATTAAGAACTTAGGTCTCCTATGAACCTAGAATATTCTTATAAAACAATTTAGCCTCTTTTATAATTTCACTCTGATATTCAATCCAAATCCCTTCTATTGATTTAATTCTACCAATTATAGAATATCTCTGATGGCTACCCATCCTATGAAAAAACTTTGTATTTTTATCTCCTTTTAACCAAGTTTGTCTTGATTTTAATCTCCAAAATTTATATTCCTTACTCAAAATATTATGATATTCACTAAGCAAATCTCGTTCCTCTGATCTTCTATTATTTTCATCACCTTTTTAGAATTTTGAAAATTTATCTTTTAGTTCTTTCTTCTCAAAAATGTTTCCAAAGGTATTCTTGTTCCATTCTTTTAATCTAGATGTCATAGATTTAATTTGGTTTTGAAGAGTATACAACCCACCATTACCTAAATAATTCCATGTTTGAGCTATCATATCAACAAATTGAGGATGGTCTTCCCACATCTACTCATATTTAAAATATGATATTTTTTGAATTTACTAACCACCATTTTAACTCTTATTTGCCAGTGATATGAACCAATCCTTGTTAAGGTATTAATTTTAGCACAAGTTCCTTTATCTATCCAATGATATGAGAGAATGCATCTATCTAATTTTTTTGCTATTAGGTTTTGGCCTCTCCTGTTGTTGGTCCAAGTATAGTTGTCTTCTTCAAACTCAACTTTCCATAGATTGTTATTTTGAATAAAAGCTGAGAAGTATTTCATACTTTGGGTCAATTTCCTAATTCCCCCAAATTGTTCATTTAGCTTGGTAATGGCATTAAAATCTCCAATAATTATGAAACAGGTTTCTTGGTCTATACTTCTCATAAAGGCCTCAATACCACTCCAAAATTCTAATCTACTCGACTAAGTTGTAGGACCATACACATGGATAAGGATGAAGTGAATACCAACAAAGTAGCAAGTGACTAAAGAGGCTATCCAATGCCTAGTTTTATGAATGGTTACACAAGAGGTTCTAGAAGGATTCCAAAAAGTTATAATTCCCCCTGCCGCTCCTTCAGAATCCATAGCATCCCATTCACATCTTGCCCAAACTGATTTCATAGTTTTTAAAACTTCTACTTTTATCGTTTTAGTTTCCTGGATACAGATAATATCAGGTTTATTACTTAAACATAGGTCCCTAATACACCTATGCTTTGAGGAGGTATTAACACCCCTTATATTCCATGAGATGATAATCATGTCTCATTAGGGGCTTTTGGCCCCTCTTGCATATTACCAATATCATTTTGTTATTTGGTAAAGAGAAGTTCAACCAACTTAGTTTGTGTTCCTTTCTCTATGTTAGCTCTTGCTTCCCTAGATATTGCTTGATAATTTGAGGGTTTTCCTCTTTTTGACTTGCCTATATCAGGATTAGGTCTTATTATTATATTCCTCAATATTCTTTCATAATTTTTATTTTCAACATATTTATCCTCTCTTGGCTCTATTATAGAAGGTTTTGACTAATCATGCTCATTTTATTGTATTTCCATATTAGTGGAAGAGGTATTAACTTCTAAAACTTCATTTTATTTACCATTTATCTTCTCCTGAATGGTGCATGGTACTTCAAGAGAGTCTTCAAAATATAATGAAACACGTTCCTTGGGTTCATAGAGAATGTTATTCCTTAAATTAGGATCATATTGAATAGATGATTCCTTGCTAATATGTTGAAATTTTTGTCCTATGTCCTCTAAGTTTTGATCTACTTTTTCTTCATAGGCTAAAGCCTCAAAAGAATTGGAATTTCTTCTAGTATTATTTTTGATTGGTCTCCACTATTCATTTTATTTTGTTTTTCTAGATCTATTTTTTGGAAGTTGAAAAACATATTTATCCATAACCAATTGTAAATTTCTCTTATGATTTTCTACAAATGATTCTTCTCGACTCTTCTTAGGGCATGATCTCTCAATATGCCCCACCTCATGACATCTTCTACATCTAAAGATATGTTTTTATAATCTATATTTTGGGTTCACATCTTATCCCCATACTTAAGAATGATTGATTTTGGTAAAGCTTTACTTATATCAATCATGACCAATATTTGAGCATAAATAGCTAAAAAACCATATTTTGTTATATTTGAAATCTCAAGGAATTATCCTAGAGTGTTGTCGATTGTCTTGAAGGTATCTATTTCCCAAATTCAATAAGTAATCCAAACATCTTAATCCATATTGGTACTAGGTATAGATTTACATTTTTAGGTGAAAAGCCTTCATAACAATGGGTAAGGAAGAGCCCTGCTCTTCCCATAAACCAAGGACCCCCTTTTAGGATTCTTTCTATTTATTCCCTAGAAAAAAAATGGATAGGAAGAAACCTTTGGGAAGAAATGATAGAATCACTCCTGGAGACTTCCAACTCCTATCAATCCATTTTCTCAAGGTCGAAGGCCCTGGCCAATACCCATTAAATTTACCAAAAAATGCCCTATATTGGAGCAATGAGGATATCTCTGAGGTGCACTCACTAAAATATACCACTAGATATAATTCTAAGGATTTAACTATAAATCGATCCATGGAAAGGAAAATAAAACTCAAAATCTAATGAAATTTATTTGAAATTTCTATAACAAATATAATATTTGATAGAAAAATTATAAAATTTTCATGCACAATTTCTAATATAAAGAAAGAGAAAAAAGAATTTAGCTAAGAAATTATTTTTCCATATAGAATGTCTTGCCTCGCTGAAGTCCTAACCCTTCATTTCTCTTCCCATCGTTCGAACCCTAGTTGGCAAATATTTACAAATTCATTTTTCGCAACTTGAAAAATCATCACTTCCCTTGTTCCGAATGGTTGAATTTATAGGGTCATATCTCCCTCAATATTGCTTAAATTTTTGTATATGACCAACCATTTTAAAGCTATTCAAAATCTACACAAGCTGGTCTAAGAATCAACTAAATCGGATTACTATTCGCGAAGATATGGCTCCTAGAAGATGAGACATTTTTCAGAAAAAAAACCCTAATCCTTCGCACTTTGCAATTTTGTTTTTCGTGATTTGAAAAATCATCACTGCCCTTGTTCTGAATGGTTGACTTCATAGGGTCGTATCTCCCTCAATATTGCTTGTATTTTTGCATATGACCACTCATTTTAAATCTATTCAAATTATGCACAAGTTGGTCCAAGAATCAGTTGAATCGAATACATGATTTATCTTATAAAGTGAAGATAAAGCCTACTTTATATTAGATAGGGGATGTATTTTATTATGAGAAAAGATATATCTTTCTTTATTTTAGATGAAGGATGCATTTTATAATGTGAAGGTAAAGCTTTCTTTATATTATATAGAGGATGTATCTTTTAATGTGAAGAATATAGCTTTATTTATATTAGTATAAGAGGATGAGGTATTTTCCATTATGAAAATTGGAATGTATGTTCTTATTTTAAGAGGATAGTTATTTAAATGGAACATTGTATTTTGGTTTGTAAAGAGAAACTATTATAGTGATTCTTGAGACCCTTGTGGGTTAAGGGATCATTATAAAGAGAAGTATGGGATTCTCTTTTGTATAATGTTGTATGATTGGTTTTGAAAGAAAAACTATATAGTGGTTCCTAAGACTTATGTGAGTTAAAAAATCATTATAAAGAGAAGTATGGGATTCTCTTCTATAAGTTGTTTTATTGTATGATTGGTTTTGAAAGAGAAACTATATAATGGTTCCTAAGACTTAGGTGAATTAAGGAATCATTATAAAGAGAAGTATGGGGCTCTCTTTTATAAGATGTATTATTATAGGTATGTTTAAGAAATGTTTAAGCATAATAATGAAAAAGGAAAATAGATCCTTTGTAGTATTGGATTTGATTTATTGTTGGTTTTGAAATAGAAACTATGATACTTATTTATGAGACTTTTGTGGGTTAGGGGATAATTATAAATATAAGTGTGGGATTATTTTTTATAAGATGGATTTTTGTATGTTGGTTTTGAAAAGAAACTATTATAATGAATCCTAAGACTTATGTGGGTTAAGGGTTCATTATAAAGAGAAATATGAGGTTCTCTTCTTGTTGGTTTATTTTATGTTTTATGCATGGTTGCTTGCATAGTAGTAAATGACATGAAAAGTTGCATTGCATTTAGAGTTGTCATGATCCCTAAGTATTCCTCATAAGTTGTGGGTGGATTCCCCATCATGAAGAAGCTTGTAGATACTTAGATGGCTTGAAGATATTTGGTGTATGGCTTCTTAAGGATTATAACTTTTAGATGATGTGGAAAATCAAAGTCTGTGTAAAAGAATATTTTGTTCAATGAGTTTGAAAACTTGATTATTGTTCAAATTGAAAGGTTATGTTGCTTTAACGATATCCAAGGATTTTTATTCATTAAAGTATTTTGAGCAATCTTTTATTTGGATAATTAGTATTGAGTTCTATCAATTGCATGAATGCATATTTATGTTAAATACTTGGTTGGTTATGTTATAAAAATTATGTTATAGGAATGAGTACTTTGAAGCTTATGTCAAGCATTTGGGTTAAGCAAATATGGGCTTTATTTAAGAGGTATCCTTGTTTATCTATTATAGCATTTTGGATTAAATGGATTATGAATTGATTTAAATTGCTTTGGAATTATGTGATGTATGTTGCTTTATATAAAAATTATGTTATAAAATGCAAGAGTTATTTATAATAAGAATATATTGGGGTGGTTAGAATCTCTTGTGGACCCGAGTCAATAATTTAAAGCCCAATCCTGGGAGGAGTTGTGTGAATGCAATACCTAGGTAGCCATGAGCCTAGAAGGAGTTGTGAGAATGCAATAGCTAGGGACTCATGCACCTGGAAGGAGTTGTGCAAATACAATAGCCAGGTATTCTTATGAATCAATGCACCTTGAATGAGAAGGCTCAGGTGTACTCCAACTAAAGTTGTGGGACCATTCACAAGATAATAATGGTGATCCCTTAGTTACCCCATAGAGGTATGGTAACTAAGAGTAGGATCATGTTAGTCATGGATGAAGTGACAATGACCTTAGCTAGCCCATGAAGGTGTGGTAACTAAGCACCAAGGCTCTACGTCGGATTAACCTACCTAGATGGACTTAGAGTAAGGTTAGGGAATAGGCATCCCCCTTTAAGTGTTATAGGCCTTAAATGATAATCCCTACATTGTGGTCATATGGTCCTATGTCTATAAGGGTATGGGAAATGTGGGGGGACCACTTTTTGATATCCTTATAAATGTGTAGGTTTAGCAAGGTGAACCCTAAAAATTATGGGAGTTGTCCATTGCTATTCATTGAGTGTCATCTGCAATAATTTAGAACTCAAATGTGGTGAAGCCTTGTATTTTGATATAAATACAAGAAGAGATTCTCCCTTGTGAACCTTTACTTGTAAAAAAAAAAATTGGGTTGGTAGTTTTGAGTTGTTACAATAGAGAAAAAAATGTGAATAGAGAGTTTCTCCTTCATTTGTATTAGGATTTTCAAAGACAAGAAGATCAATGGTAGTAATTTTTACTTGATTAAATATAAATATGCTTTATTTTCCCCTCAAAATTCATATCTTGTTCCTAACCAGATGTTAGATAACATGATATATTAATACAAAGGACTAGGTTTTCATGAGAAGGTTATTAAACAACCCTTACAAACTAAATCCTAGCCAAGACATAATGGAATAAGGTATATCCTAGTTGAAATGAACCTTACCTCATGTTTTATATGATGGAGAGCTTGATCATAATGGTCATGTTGTGGCTGATCCACAACACACCCCAAAATTGGGGACCCACCTTTTTGTACGCTTTCCCAAAAGGTTGCAATGGCCCAGATGTTAAAAGAGCAAAGAAAAGCAAGAAAAAAAAGTTGTCGCGATATCGCGACATGTTGCTCCATCGCGGCCAGAAATGAAAAATTGTCGCGATATCGCGACATGTTGCTCCGTCACGGCCAAAAATGAAAAAAGTCGCGATATCGCGACATGTTGCTCCGTCGCGGCCAGAAATGAAAGTTGTCGCGATATCGCGACGTGTTGCTCCGTCGCTGCCAAAAATGAAAGTTGTCACGATTTCGCGACGTGTTGCACTGTCGCTGCCCAGAAATGAAAGTTGTCACGATTTCGTGACGTGTTGCGCTGTCGCTGCCCAGAAATGAAAGTTGTCACGATTTCACGACGTGTTGCTCTATCGCGGCTCAGACAAGCAAAGTGCAGTGGAACGAAAAAGTGTCACGATTTCGTGACATGTCGAGTTTTCATGGTTAAGAACAGCAGAATGCATCATGAAGAGAAAATGTCGCGATATCGCGACATGTTGTGAAATCGCGGTTCATAGAGGAGAGAGAAAGACAAAATGAAAAATGTCACGATATCGCGACATGTCATGAAATCATGATCAAAATAGTCAAACAGAGCAAGACGTCAAAGTTGTCGCGATATCGCGACCTATCGTGTTTTCATGGCCCGAAGACGAGATGAAGCGCAAGGAGAAAAAATGTCGCGATATCGTGACATGTCACGTTTTTGTGGCACAGATCACGAGGCAGACTTAAAATGAAAAGGTGTCACGATATCGCGACAGGTTTTGTTCTCGAGACTTAAAATGAAAGGATGTCACGATTTCGTGACAGGTTAAGTCTACACAGCCTAAAATAGAAAAGCGTCACGATTTCGTGACAGAAAGCAAAAGATGGTGCAGAAGAGAAAAGTGTCACGATTTCGTGACATGTCGCGTTTTCATGGCTAAATGCAACAAAACCCAGCGAAGCAGAAAAGCGTCACGATTTCACGACAGGTTGCACCCACACGGCCCGATAGCATAAAAATGTCATGATTTCGTGACATGTATCATTTTCGCTATGCATGAAGGCTGACAAGGCTGCATATAGGAAAATGTCATGATTTCGTGACATGTATCATTTTCGCTGTGCATGGTGGCGGACAAGGCTGTTGGCCAAAAAATGTCACGATTTCGCGACACGTCTTGTTTTTGCGGTGCAGGTAGAAGAGCAGAGTTGCATGCAGAAAAATGTCGTGATATCGTGACATGCTATTTTTTGTCATGATTTACAAGGGGGCAGTTACGAAACATGCAGAGAAGCGTGGAACACGTGGCATACAGGTGTAAGGGTTACAGAAGCGTTACAGTTCATAGAGAATATCAAACGTTTCGGCATCGAACATAAAGTCAAAAGCAATGAAAATGCGAGGAATACGAAATGATGCAATCTGGGAAATGAAACGAAGCATCGCAGAGCGAAATAGAGAACCGCACCAGAACGTTTAAAAGTGGAAGCATAGGACAGGTACAGGGGTCAAAAATCGCTGCGGGCAGAGTTGCAGAGCTGAAGGTGATAGGCCATTCTGGGCCTGCTTTTGGAGCGTTTTCCTCCACTTCGTCTGGTTTTGTTTAAACTGGAAGCTTCTGTTGTTGTAAACTGACATATTTTAAATACAGAAAATACAGAGAGTTTGCATCTCATTGACAAGAAAGAAGGAGTCATTTTTTGCATGCAAGATTTAATGTTTTATTTTCCCCTTTCAGATTTCTAGGCTTATAGGTGAAGTTTAATGCAAGTGCTCTTGGTTGCTTCATGCGAATGTCTAAATCTGAAATCATAGTAAAAACCCCAGAAACCAGCACCTAGCTTATCTGGATTGTGCATGTTTGCAGGTTCAATAGGTTAGGTTGTATGCAGAAAACCTCATATCTTCGGTTTTGTCAAGTAGGATCGTAGCACTCTGAATGCATTTTAATTTCAGTTTCTGCATTTCATTTTTTTTATTTTCTGCTTTTTATATTTTTCCAGAGGCTTTAACTTTCAAGGCATTAAAATAAATATCTAAAAAATATCAAAATCTAAAAAGCAATGAACAATCACTAAAGTCTCATGGTGAAATAAACCACAGTGCCCCTTGTTAACAGTTACTTGCAATCACTAAGGTGTTCCAAGCATTTAAATTGAATATCTTTATTTAAGATTATTGATACACATATACCAAATGCTAACATAGCGGAACCTTGGAGAAATTGTTTTTTTTAATTTCTTTGCAAGAGAGGATTTAGAACCCAAATCCTATCGGAGAGTGTGTTTTCACAATTGGGTGAAAATACCACTCAACAGATTGGCGCTAGAAGGAGGGCCGAATGGGTTTATTTTAGTGAGATTTAATTTTTTTGGTAGAAGGAGGGCATGAATAGGTTTATTTTATGATTTAAATGCTATGGTTTTGAATTTTTGCCCTATTGGTTATTATCTTTAGCCCTCTTTTAACAATACAACCTTGGACTGTTAAAAGGAGGACATGAATTGCTATGCATTTTCCTAACGCTTTGATTGTTCATACAGGAATAATGTGATTTGATTTGATTTAAAAAAAAAAAAAAAAAAAAAAAGAATTTTTGGGTATTAAAGTTATATTCTTTAAGATTCACTAATGGCTATGTTTACACCGTGGATGACAGGTAGCCCATTGAACATACCGGGAGTTCAACATTATTTGCCCGTTGGTTTTGAGAGATGTCTTCCTCGATTTTTGTCTAATGGGACAAATATTGTAGAAGAACACATTCAAGCATTCAAATTTGTTGTGAATCACTTAACAAGTTGGTATGATGATGTTGCTTGTAAAATGTTCCCTTACACCTTGGACAAAGTGGCATATGATTGGTTTACAAGTCTGCCTTTAGGGTCTATCACTTCTTGGGCTCAGCTAGAGGCAACATTTCTCAATCAATTCAACAAAAAGCGAGTTGACCCAATTCTCATGTACAATCGGTTGGTCTATATTAGAAAAGGACCAAGTGAAAATGTGAAGTCATTTTCTGAAAGGTTCTTTGGATTATATACTCAATTAGTGACATTTTATGTTCTTCAAGAAGAAGTGGCTCTCCAAATATACATCAATGCTCTTGACTCACCCATGTCCACATATTTGCGAGGGATGCCTCAAATCACATCTTTGTCACAAGCCTATACTCAAGCAATGGCAATTGAGCAACAATTGAGTTGTCAAAATTATGGTGTGGGTTTTGGATCATATAATCTTCAATCATTTAATACCTCCCTTACCCACCCAATGATTTATCCACCTCAACCAAGTTCAAGTGTGAATCAATTTCAGAATCAACAATCATTCCCAAGCTTCAATCAATTTCAAAATCCTCAACCTACTATGCAAGATCAACCATCTTTCTTAAGTATGAATCAACTTCAAAATACTCATCTTGATTCAAAAGATGTTTCTAAAATCAATTTCAATGATTTTCATAAGAATATGATTTTAGGCAAGGGAGGAGTACTAGATCCAACTAGTATGGAAACATGTGACAGATTGGAAACCCTTGACTCACCAAAAGATGAATTCTATGAGGATGAATCTGATTCGGATGACACATTGGATGACATTGTTGAAAGTAATGGCCCAGAAAATTCACACCTTCCAAATTATGTTAAACGTGAATCATGGGTTACACATGTGGATTATGATAACCTTATCAATTTGAATACAAGCAATAACCCAATTTTGGAAGTAATTGAACCATCTAAGGAAGGAGAAGATAAATTTGATGAGAAACATGTTGATGAATTAAAATATGATGAAGAAATAGTTGAGCATCACAATTTGATTTTGAAAGATGATCATTATGATTCTTGGGAAGAGTATGCTCACTCCAAACCTTCTGATGAAATTTGTGTGCCTATTGATATGCAGGATAATACAATTGCCCTTTCATATGAGGATATTACAAGTCCTGTACAATCTGAGAATGTTTTGGAAGAAGGGTTGGAATCTCATCAAAGGTTGGAGAAGGATAATGATTCTACTACCATGGATGAAGAAGGAGAATCAATTGTTTTTGTTCCCCTTGGGGGGCAAGAAATCGAAAATCTTGATCCACCTATTGTTTCTACAATGTCTATGCCATCTCAAAATGAGGAAATTACAAAACCTAAGTGGTGTGGGTTTGATACTATTGATGATCCTAATGAAAATATGGATTTTAAGGCAACTCAAGCCATTGATCATGGAAAGGTGTCACGTGACACATATCTTGAAAAACTAGGCTCTTGTTTTGAAAAATATGGACGCATGTTTGATTGGGTGCCTAACTTTGGTGTTTTTGAACAGGTATTGGACGATGAAGAAGACAATGAGAAAAAAGAAAAAGTTACTAACACTCATCAAGTTGTGGTAAATTCTAACCATGATGGGTTGAGTATGGATGACAAGGTGAAATCTTTACCTTTGGTAGTAGCTACAAAAATTTCAAGTGATAGGTTACATGATGTCCCTTTGGATGCTAACATCATTAATGAGGAAATGCCAAATTTTGTTGATGCTTGTCAAGTTTTGAATGATTTTGATTGCTTTAAAATCCTGGAAAATGATTTGAATTCAAGACTTTTAGAAATAGGCTCTTGTTTGCAACATCTCACATTTGAAAAGGAAAGCCTACTTCTAAATCATGAATGGAATGATGAAACTTGCACTTTAAAGAATAGACAAGATAAAATTGAATACCAACCATTGTCTAATCAATTTGATTTGAATCTCACCTATGATGTTGGTAATAGAACTAAATCAAATTGGTATGGTGAGCATGGCAAGTTGAAATTTGTTGCATTGCTTGGTTTGATCTTATTATTGTTGGATTCCTACAAAATTTGGCATGTGTATTGTGTCATATGTTTTTTGATTTGTTCTAATCATGTTTGGGATCCAGGAAAGTAATAGTCCAAGCTTGGCATCATCTTGTACAATAGTGTATATAATTTTTGGTTTTTTGGTGTGGGCTTTCAAGTTTTTTTTTTTGGGATTGTTTTTGGGTTTTGGTTTTGGTTTTGGTTTGTGTTTTTCAAGTTTCATTTTTTGGGATTGTTAGTTTAATCATGATTTAAGTTGTGTGTTTGATTTCATTTGACATGTTTAGTTTGTTGTTATAAAAAAAAAAAATATAAAAAGAAGAAAATTTGAGATGTCAACTTATGCCTAAGATCAGGAGAGTATGAAACATTGGAATTGTGTTGTAGAAGCTCCACAAGTAACACAAACATTTTAAGTAATATCGTTTGAATCTTGTGATGCATGAAGTTGTCAGTTTTGCACATTATGGTAAAGTAGATGATATATTCCAAAAGAAGCAGTGCATTCACATCTCATGTCACATTCCACTTTGCATATACATGTCATCTTAGTTGCATATGCATTTCAAATACAAATCATTGAGAAGTGTGTCAAATCCTCTTAGGGTTATGCTATAACATAAATAAGAAGAAAATCCTAAGGTTGGGAACTAAGTCTCGAAGATATCTTGAACCAAGCACATTCTATACACATTAAAAGGAATCTTGAGCAAAATGATCAAAACCATGCTTGGAAGAAAAGGTGAGGTGAAAAGAATATTTCATGTCTATCCTATCATGCAACATGATCCTTAAAACAATGGTTTTTACCACTTCCATAAAGCTTAAAGCCTAAAATCGGAGTAGTAAGGATAGGGTTAAATCCTCATCGAACTTAGGTTGAGGATCCAACTCCCCAAAGCTCTGATTTGACCTACATGGAGTAGTAAGGATAGGGCATAATTCTCATCTCGCTTAGGTTGAGAATCCGATTCCCCAAAAATCCTATGTATCATTTCATCGTAAATATTGGATTGGAAGGATCGTACTACATGTCCTCTGCAAAGGATGGGTAGTCATCCCCAAGGTCCAAGAAGTAAAAAAACTAATATTTCCCATTTTCATCTAAATCTTGGATTGGAAGGATCGTACTACATGTCCCTAGCAAGGATGGGTAGTCATCCCCAAGGTCTAAGAAGTAAAAAAACTAATATTTCCCATTTCATCTCAATATTGGATTGGAAGGATCGTACTACATGTCCCTAGCAAGGATGGGTAGTCATCCCAAAGGTCCAAGAAATAAAAGAAAAAGAATGAATGAGGCCAAATCATGGATTATGGGGTTAAGTATGCCCATGCATGGCAACATGTCTTGTCTAAAAAACAAGACCACCGATTGCTCGATAGGGTTAGACTAGCATGACCATTTCTTCCATAATTGGTTAAATTATTTTGCTCAAAGTGAGGTAATGAACTCCAAATCAGAGTAGTAAGAATAGGGTTAAACTCCCATCTCGATTAGGTTGGGAGTCTGATTCCCCAAAGCTCTGATTTCACTTTCACTTGCACATGGGTTCAAGATAGTAGTGACTCATAACCAACTTTGGGATCTAATAAAGCAATTCATTATACATATAGTTGATCCTAAGAGGGTTTGATAATCTTGAATGTTTGTGTATGATACTAGAAGGTCTATGCCTTTATAAAAGCAAAATCTCTAAGCATATTTATTAGGTTACACAAATCATTCACAATCTCACATATGCATTCATATAAAACTGACGATGGAATGTTGATCAAGTTCAAACGATAGGGAATGAAACACATTGCACACACCGAGCTGATACTTAATGATTCCGATGTTTCATGTATTTCTGATCTATGGGCATTTGTTTATATTTCTTATGTGCTAATGCTTGTTTCTAAGTTTGTATACTTCAGGTTGGGTTCTCACCAAAATGCTCAGGAGCATTTGATAGCAGAGTCGCCATTTGTTGTGGCTGATCCACAACACACCCCAAAATTGGGGACCCACCTTTTTTGCATGCTTTCCAAGAAGACCGCAGTGGCCCGGATGTTAAAAGAGCAAAGAAAAGCAAGAAAAAAAATTAAAAAAAAGGAAGGAGGAAAAGAAAAGTTGTCACGATATCGCGACATGTTGCTCGTTGATTTTGTTATTGAAAGTTGTCGTGATTGTCATGAGAGTTTTGCTTTTTTTTCTGAAAGCAAAGTGCGGTGGAACGAAAAAGTGTCACGATTTCGTGACATGTCGAGTTTTCATGGTTAAGAATAGAAAGAATGCATCATGAAGAGAAAATGTCGTGATATCGTGACGTGTTGTGAAATCGCGGTTCATAGAGGAGAGAGAAAGACAAAATGAAAAATGTCACGATATCACGACATGTCATGAAATCATGGTCAAAACAGTCAAACAGAGCAAGACATCAAAGTTGTCGCGATATCGTGACCTGTCGTGTTTTCGTGGCTCGAAGACGAGATGAAGCGCAAGGAGAAAAAATGTCATGATATCACGACATGTCATGTTTTTGTGGCATAGATCACGAGGCAGACTTAAAATGAAAAGGTGTCGCGATATCATGACAGGTTTTGTTCTCGGGACTTAAAATGAAAGGATGTCACGATTTCGTGACAGGTTAAGTTTGCACATCCTGAAATAGAAAAGCGTCATGATTTCATGACAGAAAGCAGAAGATGGTGCAAAAGAGAAAAGTGTCATGATTTCGTGACATGTCGCATTTTCGTGGCTAAATGCAACAAAACCCAGCGAAGCAAAAAAGCGTCATGATTTCACGACAGGTTGCACCCACACGGCTCGATAGCATAAAAATGTCACGATTTCGTGACATGTATCATTTTTGCTATGCATGAAGGCTGACAAGGCTGCATATAGGAAAATGTCATGATTTCATGACATGTATCATTTTCGTTGTGCATGGTGGCGGACAAGGCTGTTGGTCAAAAAATGTCACGATTTCGTGACACGTCTTGTTTTCGCGGTGCAGGTAGAAGAGCAGAGTTGCATGCAAAAAAATGTCATGATATCGTGACATGCTATTTTTTGTCACGATTTACAAGGGGGTAGTTACGAAACATGTAGAGAAGCGGGAACACGTGGCATACAGGTGTAAGGGTTACAGAAGCGTTACAGTTCATAGAGAATATCAAACGTTTCGACATCGAACATAAAGTCAAAAGCAACGAAAAGGCGAGGAATACGAAACGATGCAATCTGGGAAATGAAACGAAGCGCCACAGAGCGAAACAGAGAACCGCACCAGAACGTTTAAAAGTGGAAGCACAGGACAGGTACAGGGGTCGAAAATCGCTGCGAGGCGAGTTGCAGAGCTGAAGGTGATAGGCCATTCTAGGCCCTGCTTTTGGAGCGTTTTCCTCCACTTCGTCTGGTTTTGTTTAAACTGGAAGCTTCTGTTGTTGTAAACTGACATATTTTAAATACAAAAAATACAGAGAGTTTGCATCTCATTGACAAGAAAGAAGGAGTCATTTTCTGCATGCAAGATTTAATGTTTTATTTTCCCCTTTCAGATTTCTAGGCTTATAGGTGAAGTTTAATGCAAGTGCTCTTGGTTGCTTCATGCGAATGTCTAAATCTGAAATCATAGTAAAAACCCCAGAAACCAGCACCTAGCTTATCTGGATTGTGCATGTTTGCAGGTTCAATAGGTTAGGTTGTATGCAGAAAACCTCATATCTTCGGTTTTGTCAAGTAGGATCGTAGCACTCTGAATGCATTTTAATTTCAGTTTCTGCATTTCATTTTTTTTTATTTTCTGCTTTTTATATTTTTCCAGAGGCTTTAACTTTCAAGGCATTAAAATAAATATCTAAAAAATATCAAAATCTAAAAAGCAATGAACAATCACTAAAGTCTCATGGTGAAATAAACCACAGTGCCCCTTGTTAACAGTTACTTGCAATCACTAAGGTGTTCCAAGCATTTAAATTGAATATCTTTATTTAAGATTATTGATACACATATACCAAATGCTAACATAGTGGAACCTTGGAGAAATTGTTTCTTTGCAAGAGAGGATTTAGAACCCAAATCCTATCGGAGAGTGTGTTTTCACAATTGGGTGAAAATACCACTCAACAGGTCACTATGATAGATCTTTATTAGCTAGTATCATTTCTATAAAGGAGATATAATGAAATGATGATGAATATTTTGGATCATCACATCTCATACATACTAGATTCCCTCAATTTTCCCAATATATTAAAGTAAATTTTCAAACCCTAGAATATCTATAATCGATTGCTAATAAAATATTTTATAATAAAAAGGATGTATATTATGATCCTCCCTAATATACCAACTCAAACTACCTTGACCAAATTCAACTTTATTTTTAAGGATCCTTTCCCCAAATTGCCAACACAGCATTGTCACATAATTCAGTTAGTGATCAACCATCCATAGACCCTACTAACTTATAAAACCTAGGAGTGCTTCTAGCTCCTCCTCAATTAGAATATGAATCTCATAATTTAATTGAGAAAACTATAGATGTTGACATTGAGACACCTAACAATCCCAATATCCTTAAGTTAGAAAAAGTCCTAACCATGACAAACCACAAGAAACAATTACTTTTTGACTAACTTGCCTAATTTGAACTTCAAATATTTTAGGTAAAATATAAGCAATATTACTAAAGCTTATCTATATTACATTGAGCCCGGTTAAAATAACAAGATCATAACAAATTGCTTATCCTACTAGGAATCTTCTTGATTTCTTAAGTAGCTACAATACAAAATATTTGGCTATATTGGGTATAGCAAGCATGGGCCACCAGTAAACCACATGGGGTCTCATACATACTTATACTAAATAAGATGTTTATCATGGTTGGCTAGTATGATTCATAAGGAGGAAATTATTACCCCTCACATATCGATCTCAACCATGTATTTGAAGGGTCTACTTATATGTATCAAATTTTCCTTACATACCAATGGGTATATCAAGATGGCTTAGGTACAAGGCCTTTGAGGCATATAGGTTAGATTGTATATATAGAGGGAATGTGATATAAAGCATTATAATAAATTCATCTTCTTTTTTAAAACAACTTTTAAAACAATTAAAATTTTATGTGATCCCTTTTCTCACAACTTCTAAAACCATGATCGAGAGATGTTACCTAAATTCATAGTATTTTCACCAACTAAATAGTCAACTTTACCCTCCTATAGAGGGAGAGGAAAAATACCTTAGCAATGAGAACCTAAATTTTAATCAATAAGAGGAGGATTCATCTCCTCAAGATTTCTTAAGCCCCACCCAACAAGAGAATGGGAAATAGTTTTTGGATCTACGACCCATATGGATCACTTCCTATAAAATCACAAGGAAGCTATGGATACCTTCTTCAAAGAGTCTATTTATTCCCAAGAGGCCTCTCTAGAGGATGATTCATTATTGGATTTCCTCTATCATCCAATTTCCTACCCCTTGCAATTAGATAAGATGGATCAATATTTTGCATTTTTTAATATTACCATGTCAACACTCAATGCATAAACCCCTAATATTGTTGAATATTGTTAGATTTTGATGAGTATATGATATAGGAAATGCAACCACAAGATGCAATATAAGAAAGCTATGATATCTATATGATAATGGCACTATAATATGCAAGAAAATAAAGAGATAAACTTCTGCAATAACTCAAAAATATGCCATTAATGAAAGCTCATGAAAATAGTACAATGCAATATAATGGAGGACATGAACACTCCATAAACTATTTTTAAAGGAACTACATTGTACCACACTACCAATCTATACTATGCACACTCTATATTCTCTCCTCTCTATTTCACTCACTATAAGACCTTTATATAGGAAGATAGGTTCCTTGGCCCTTACTCTACCTTTGACTCTATCCTATGACTTATGTACATGTGGACTACATGCACATTTACATCATTGCATATTCTAACACTTGTGCATTTATTACATGTTGAAGTAACTACTTAACTTTACTCTAAAGTAAACTCCTACTCTAGTAATGTACCAAAGGTGGTACATTGATATGTACCCAATAATGTAATATATTCTCTAACACCCCCATGTATTACATTATTTGGGTATTGAAGACTTTAGTCTTCAATATGGATCTTTGTCTTGGTTCTGGAATTTGAGCTCTTCTCTCTTGCTTCCTTCATTGTCTTCTTTGTCTGAATTTGGATGAGTATCTTGTTTTGGTTCTTCTTCTTCTTCTTTAGTTTGTAGATGGCCAAGTAGTGCATAGTTTTGTTGTCCTCTCATTATTTTAATTTTGAACCTTCTATTTATTCTTCTACTTTTATGATATATAGGTTCTTCATTCTCACCAATATGTTCTTCAGGAAATGCATTAGTATTGTTTTGAAATACAATAATATCTTGTGAAGTTTCGATAGAATCTAGAGCATATATATTTCTATGGATTGATCCAGTGGCTTCAATCTCATTTTTATTTATAATGTGACACATATTAACTCCATTTATGTGTCTAAAATCAATTATCCTTTTGCTCTCTACTATCTTTGCTACTGAAATAATATTAGATGATAATCTAGGGACATACATTACATTATGTAGTAGAAAATTTGGAAATGATTTACTAGGTGTTACACACCCATATCCATGTATGTGATAGAATTTTCCATCTGTAATTTTCAACCTGTAATTGTTAGTGACTTCAAGACAATCAAACCATTGTAGATTTCCTATCATGTGATGACTTACACCATAATCAATATACCAAATATCCTTTTCATTTTGACCTATGAATTTATTTGATTTTGAAGTGATTTTGCATATTTGATATGGTATATTGGATGGATTTTGATCTTGAGTCCTCTTGTAGTGTGCATTGTGATGAAATGTCCCTCTTGTTATTTTTTCCATTGTAGTATATGATAGGATTCCTTTAGCTCTTTAGTATTTTAAGAATACTTTTGATAGATCCTTTGTAGTAGACTACCTTATGACTCCCTAGTTTAGAGTATGTGAATTATTTTGATAAAACCTTTCTAAGGCTTAGGTTTTGTAGGATCCTTATGTCTCCCTAGTGATTAGAATATACTCTAATCTTGGTAAAGTGCTTTAGGAAGTAATAGTTCACCTTTTGAGTTGATTTGGGAATGATAATTATCAACTCCTATTTCACCTTATTTCTCCTATGAACTATGCACTTATCAATTTAATGGAGTTCTCTATGGTTGGATTTCTTTTGTCCCTTTAATGTGACTATGAGACAAGAATGTACAATAAATTCCAACTCAATTATCCAAGCAATAATTTTCCTCCTCTATCCTTAAATTTTTCAAAGGTTTAATTTTCTAAATTCCAATTAATTAAAGTTTGATGTAGCACTCCTTATATCTCCCTAATTTTAGAATTTTAGAAAACAATGATATTTGCAATAATAATTTATTTCCAAGTAGAAAACCTTATACCTCCTATGATATTAATTGCAAATATTGTATTTCAACTAGAGTGATTTGAAATGAAATACTATTTAAGGATAAGAATATGAACTCCTTTGGTTTGCTTTCAAATCTATTAAGGTTGATTTGCATATAACTTCAAATGCAAATGATAATAATAATTTCAACCTTATACTATCCCTTATATGAAAGCAAATATGAAACAATACCTTTATAAAGTTGATGGATGCTATACTTGACTTCAAACTCCTTGAAATGCATTGTATCTCCTTGCTGGTTTATGATAGACTTGGTGGACATCCTCTTATGATAGTCTTTAATGCACCTTTGACTTCTAAATTAAAGGAAAGTAAGAATATATTTTACCTCCCTTCAACATATAGCGAGTGAGCTGATTGGCCTATGGTGAGGCTTCTAAGTTTAGGTGTTGATCTTTACTATGGGAAACAAGCATTCAATGCTCTCTTTTGAATGGTGCTGGTCTTCTCCTCACAACCCAAGCATTCAATGCTCTACTTCCTTTCAAATGGTGCTAGTCTTCACCTTACAACTCGAGCATTCAATGCTCTCTTCGATCGATGTTGGTATATGGTAGTCTCTTGCTGCACTTTGACTCTGATCGTGATGCTTTCACTTTCATTATTGGCTACCCTCTAGACTTTGATGTAAATAGCTTCAATTTACTCTCCTCTCTATGTAGTCTCCTTGGGCAGCTATTAATATGGATATGTTCTTGGTCCAAGTGACAAGTGTCACTTCTAGGTTATTCAATGCTTAATTTCCTTCCCTTAGAAGGTGTTTCCCTAATATTAGCACTGCAAATGATATACCACATGTTGCAAGTATTAGACTTTGATCTTGGGTGTTGAAATAATCTTCTTACATGAGCATTGGTGCAATGATGAAGGGGGTTACGTTCCTTGAGCACTCGTTGATATCTTGCAAGCATTAAAACTTCTTGGTGCCTCTTCCTTCTTGTGTGCCAAGTGGCACAAGATGCCTTGCTCCTTTGGGATAAGTGTTGGCACTCCTTTGCATGCACTCCAAGCTACTATAACATCTTTATTCCCTTTGAGCCCTTTCACTTCTCTTTGCTAGTTGTTTCAAGTGTATTCTAGTGTGCATCCAACTTGCTCTTGTGAGGTGCTTCTTCCTCTTCAATGGTGGTGCTTGCTTGGAAATGGTGGAGCTTGCTACATTGGATGATGGTGGGCTTCAATGAAGGTGCTTCTTCCAAGCTTGAGCAATGATAGATGGTAACCTTTCTCCTTGATTTCCATGTAACCTTTGTGCTATCTTCTTTCTTGTTTGCACTTCTTGTAATGGAGATGTTTTATGTAGGTTCTCTTAAACCAATGTAAATTTATTCCTGAGTGCTACGTAGGCACTGAGTTGGGTTGTGTTGGTGCTGAGTTGGGTGTCTTTGGACACCTCTAATGCATGGGTATTGAGCCTTTGAATGACTCTACCTTATATTTTTGGAGCTCCTTCTTTGAACTGTGTAAACTACCCACTTTGAGGGTAATGTAATTTCTTTTCTATTGCTCCTGTATTGATGAATCTACCCTTGATTAACTGTAATATTCCCATTGTAATAGTGTCCTTAGACACTTTGTTTTCTACACTAGATTTGATATGTAGATTAGAGTGCAATAATATGAGTAACACTACCTTGAAATGCACTAAAACTTGAGACTTCTATGGTCTCCTTTTTGAAGCTTTCTAGCTTCTATGGTGGGCAGTTTTCCTTCTCCAATCTATGGAGGTTTTGTTGCTCTTTTGGTGGCTTCACCTTGCCACAAGATGCTGTAGGTTTCATGTGCACAATAGTATCTCTAGACACTTTGATATCATGCTAATTTGTGCACTTTGGTTTTCCACTCTAACTCACAAAACAATGCACTTAATAATCCTTGAGAGTAACTAGTATAGTGCACTAATTTTCACCTTAGATTAATCCTTAATGCACCAATAATATCTCCAACTTAATGCACTTAAGGATAGCTAGAATAGTGTAATAGTAATCTTACCTTATTACTCCTTCAAATGAACCTTAAATCATGCACTAGTAATTGCTCCTAAATGCACTATAATATCTACAACTTAATGTAGTCTTCTAAACTTTAACTAGATAATAGGAAAATGATATTTTTCTTTCTATCAAAATATATCTAATCTCCTATTTTAATGTGTAGGTAATAAACCTTAAAATAAACTTCCTTCTGCACTCCCTTGAAGACTATAATATGCAACCTTCTCTTTGCAACTTCTTGAAACTCTAATAAGGTGCTTAATGGAATTTGATAACTAACCAAATTAAAGTTCAACTAATGAACCTATTTGCACCCAAGTTGCTTACCTTAATGATATTTGTAGATGAAGGATTGCAAGGTGATTAGATTCACCTTATTTCCTATGGATGAACTTGCAACTCTTATTTTGCTGTCCAAAATAACTTCTCAACACACCAATTTGTAGCTTTGTACCTCCTTATTTCTTGTTGCCTGATACTATAGTTTGGTGGCTTCAACCTTCAGGATGTATCCTAGAAATATGAAACTTAGTAGTTATAGATGATGCCTAAGTTATTGCTTTCTTGATATCCTCAAATATAAAATTTTTAGATTGCAAAGCAGTCAATATCTCCTCTGAAATGTTGTCCTTGAATCTCAAAAATTTGGTAGGGAACTCCTCCAAATCATAGCTAAGATTTTCCTTCAAGAACCCTTCAATTTTCTATTGTAGAAACCAATAGATCTCCTTTCTCCGAATGAGCCTTCTAGCCTTCAAAGGTAATCTTCAAACCTCTCAGGTTTGGTAGTAATGTCTAGCTCCTTTCTCCTTCAACCTCCTTGTCAAATTCTGACTTCAATCAAGGCCTTCTTCTCAAGAATATGAAAGTCTTGAGGTCTTCACCAATATCCTCCAAAATTTGGCAAACTTCTTGCCAAATCCTTCTCCCTTGGGCTTGTTGTTAGATGGTGACAATTATCCCAAGTTCTTCCTTTATCAGGAACTTCTCCTTGGTGGTAAATTTCTCCAATGAGTTCTCCTAGGAACTCCTTCAATGGCCTTCTCTAAATCTCCTTCAATGAGGCTCACCAAGCCTTCTCCTTCTTTTCTCCTTGAGACCTCTTCTTTAGGGTCTTCACTCTCATAGCTTCTCTGGTCTTCTCAATGAGACCTTTTCTTCAACCTTCTACTATGGAAGTTTAGCAATGAGATCTCCCTCTTGGATCTCTAAAATTTGTTGCTTCAAAAATAGGACTTTTGCTAGTCCTTCTCTTTCTCTTCCAAAAATTGGAAGTTCTTCAATAGGACCTCTTGTAGGTCTCTTCAGCTTCTCAGGCTGATTTCTTCTACTCCTTCAAGGTGAAGTCTTCAATCTTCAATGGAGATCACCAATCTCCAATCTTCACCGAGACTCTTCTCTGGAGTCTCTTCAATCTACTATTTGCAGTCTTCAATGGAGATCACCAATCTCTAATCTTCTCTTGGACTCTTCTTTGGAGTCTCTTCTTCCTCAAATCTGCAACAAGGCTCCTATGGCCTTTTCTTCTTCTGCACTTTGCAGGTCTGCAATCTCTAGCAATGGGACCTTTTCTTCAGGCCTCCAAATCTTCATTCTTCTATTTGTTGCTTCTGGTGTTGGATTGATTCTAAAGAAGATATTCTTCCTAGATCTTTTGTAGGAAGCTTCCCAAATTTCTTTGAATCTCTTTTTTCTTGCAACAAAGTATTAGGACTATAATGGAAGAAATTCTAAATCTAGAGATGATCAATCTTCACTAGTTGATTTGTCAATCTAGTGGAATCCTTATTGAGTCCTAGTCTTCATGAGTTTTTCTATAACCCTATGGAAAGACTCTAGCCAAATGCAATCTCAAAAATTTTGTAAATGAGATTTTTGGATTTCTCTCAATCTCACTTGTGGCTCTCCCTATTTCCTATCGATCTACCGTGTGCTTTGATACCACTGTTAGCTTTTGATGAGTATATGATATAGGAAATGCAACCACAAGATGTAAGATAAGCAAGTTATGATATCTATATGATAATGGCACTATAATATGCAAGAAAATAAAGAGATAAACTTCTGCAATAACTCAAAAATATGCCATTAATGAAAGCTCATGAAAATAGTACAATGCAATATAATTGAGGACATGAACACTCCATAAACTATTTTTAAAGGAACTACATTGTACCACACTACCAATCTATACTATGCACACTCTATATTCTCTCCTCTCTATTTCACTCACTATAAGGCCTTTATATAGGAAGATAGGTTCCTTGGACCTTACTCTACCTTTGACTCTATCCTATGACTTATGTACATGTGGACTACATGCACATTTACATCATTGCACATTCTGACACTTGTGCATTTATTACATGCTAAAGTAACTACTTAACTTTACTCTAAAGTAAACTCCTACTCTAGTAATGTACCAAAGGTGGTACATTGATATGTACCCAATAATATAAATATATTCTCTAAAAAAATCCACCCCACCTATAGCATAATATAAAAAGGTAGTGGTTGATAATTTTCTACCCAAAAACCATTAGTAAAGCACCCATACGTTTCTATCCTTGAATAATTGTTATAGGGAAGCTCTAGCTATCTTATATATCAATATATATGGAATGCTTACAACTCTATTCCAAATAATTATTATAATTTTAAGCTCAACACTTTAATTCTTAACACTAATCCTTGCCCATCATATGTTATCTTAAGTACCAATCCTAATCCTAATCCACTTAATCATACAAGTTTTAGATTAGGTACAAGACAACATTCTAACATTCCATTCTCTCATCCTCAACCTATTAGTCAAGTGACCTCTCCAATTTATAAATTTTTCAAAAATCAATTATTCAATGTGATTCTAACATAATATTCACAAATATCACAACCACCACCTCAATATTACTATCAACAAATATCTTCTATGCCACAACATATCTTTCAGCAACCACTAGTTTAACCAAATCTTCCCAAAACTTCAATCCTTAATAAATCAGCTAGAGCATTTGAAAAATGAATGGCCATTATCCAAGGGTCATTCTATGGCCAAAATTATTCCTAAAATGGGCTATATAAATAGTCCTTGGATCCTTTTATAGTAATTTTCCATTTCCACTAAACTCTAAAACTCTTAAGTTTTAAATGTACAAAGGGAAAGAAGATCCCATTAACCATCTTAGGTTAATTATTATTTTTTAATAGATTGGAGGAGGGGGTTTTGAAAGGGACCCCAAAACCTTTTACACTAGTGGACGCATAAGGAGATTGTCTCCACAAGACCAATAACAATAAAAAATAAATGATTTGGATAAACCCAAGAGATAGTCTTGGAGTAGCACGAAGGCACCATAAAAAATAGGGGAGGGTCTCTCTCAAAGACACTAACAAGAGGAACAAGAGAACATAGAGGAATGCAAAAATAGGATATGAAATACCAATAAAGGATAACAAAAAATAAACATTTACAAATAAGGTGGCTACTCAGACTCATGGTCTTCATTACTTGCATCATGCTCCTTACCAACCACTTGGGTTCGAAAACCCTTATGACACTTGAGATCTTTGACCATATTTACGATCTCCTGAATAAGATTCCAAGATATTTTGGTTGCATTGGACATAGAGGTTATCACCTTAACTAGATATTAAGGGGTTTGGAAATAGACCTTTGATGTGTGCGAGGTTTTCTCAAGGACTCTACCTTCTTCGATCGAACTGGGGCTTCTTAAACCTTAGCTTTCTTTGGCTTCATAGGAGAATCCTTCAAAGCCTCTTGGCCTTGCTCTATGGTGAAGTAATTCTACCTCTAGAATAACATCGATGAGGCTCAAATTTTACTAATTGGGGAGTTCCATCAGAATTTGAGCAAAATATTGGCTTCCTTCCAATATTTGTGGTATCAATAGAGGCTATCTCCATGGCTCCTCCCTCACTCATGATGTCCTTTTGAGGGCTTTCCTGGATTAGAACCAAAACAAAGGGAGGAGCAATAGGAATGCTAAAGCATAACATAGTGGATTTCATCTTAGGTTAATTATAACTACCTATAATGACATCACATATGATGAAAATTATAGTACTAAAAATATTCCCTAAGAGTATAAGTGGCCCAACCTTGGCATGCTATTACCAAACACCTAAAAATCCCCTAAAGCATTTGTCAAGTAATTCTTAATATATATTAAGGATTTTTTTAGCTTTAGTGACCTATACCAACTCAAACTATTTAAATACTAGACTATATCTAACTTCCTAGTAATATGAAGAGCCCTGGTAGGGAGACAACAATATGTTTCCCTTCCAAGAAACCTACTTGACATCTTTATATCTAATATTCATGAGCAATTAACCTTCTATCTATAAATGATTATCATGTCTTCTTTTAAATATGTTATTGACATGGAAAATAAAGTAGAGACCACTCTCATCAAATGAGGTAAATTTAAAACCAAATACAACAATGAAGAAGAATTATATTCCTCTTCAAACCATAAGGAATAGTCAAAGAAAAATATGTTATTTGGTGATGGGATCACATAATCTCAAATATCCAACACCATAAATACCATTAAATCCCTTCAAAATATTATTTTAGGAAATTCCAACCAATATAAACTAAGAAGAAGGTGCACCAAAATTTATGAACCTCTTTATACTATCATAGATCAACCTCTTAGCACTAGAATGGTAGAAATACCATCAATCAAACATATAGAACCTAAAAGGAAAAAAGCTTTTTGGTTTAAACCAAATAAGCAATGTGCCCCATATAGAGTCAATGAACATTTGAATGATAGGTGTATGAAACTCAAGAATATGGTCTAAGACCTTATATATAATAAACAAATTATTGTCAATAAATCTAAATCCCAATCTTCATCAAATGAAGATCTTAGTATTTTTGGGGATATATTATTATATTTTGTAAGGGTTGGCATGGGCCACACATAACCCAAGGTTTATTGTATTATAATATTATATTATATTATAATATAATATTATATTAGTAGTAGGCTCCCCAAAGTAGAATAAGAATATGGATATATAAAGAAGAGATATTTGTTATTGTAATAATTCATATCATTGAAGAATAATCTTATGTAATCGTCGTGCCCACAAAGTGGTCTCTCACCTTGGGAGATCTTGTGGAGTTATTCATTCCTTAAGGATTATTATTGGTGTTTTCCTACCTTAAGGGTATTATCTATCTTTCTCTCATTTGTGGATTGTTATTGTGGATAATGTATTGTGGATGAATGATTTGATATTTATGCATATTGGTGAATGGTTTATGTTAATGATAATAAAGTTATGCAACAAGTGGTATCAAAGAAACAATTTTGGCAAAGTGAGGATTTTGTGTGAAATTGCAAAATTACGATAAATATTTTTGGAAAAACATCTCATATTTCAGGAGCCATATCTTTGCGCAAGTTTATCCGATTCAGGCGATTCTTGGATCAGATTGTGTAGAATATGAATAGATTTTAAATAAGTGGGCATGTGAAGGAATCTAAGTAGTATTGAGAGAGATATGATATTTTGAAGTTAGTCATCCAGAACAAGGATAGTGACAAATTTCATAGATTTTTTCTAAAAAAATATCTCATATTTTAGAAGCCATATCTATGCGAGAGTTTATCTGATTCAAGTGAATTTTGTATCAATTTGTGCAGAATTTGAAGAGCTTTAAAATGAGTGGTCATATGAAGGAGTCCAAGTAGTATTTAAGGATATACGACCTTCTAAATTCAGCCATCTATAACAAGGGAAGTGACGAATTTTCAAATTGTGAATTTTTTGAAAGACGAAGTTTGTTTAATTCGGGTAAGTAAATCAGTTGAACTTTATTTTGTTTGGAAGAAAAATTGTAGATCTAGTTGTCTCTATGGAATTTTAGCTTCAACTCAGTGGGAAGATGTTTATTTCCATAAAACCCTAGTTTGCATTATGACAAGATATATATTGTCAAAAAACCCTAGTTTGCATTAGGGTATCAACTATGGAGCTACAAAATTTTTTAGGGGAATATGATATTGATGTTAGGGATTTGTGGAAAAATTTTAAATCCTTGAATCATCAGAGTCCTATTTGGAAAATTATTCTTTTTTTTTGTCTTAGTGGAGAAGCTTTTTCATGGTTTTGTAAAATTCCACGCTTCTATGAAGATGAATACACTTGGGATAAAACAAAGCATGCATTTTTGAGTAGATGGGACCCATATAAAAAGATAGCTAGTTTGAAGGTCACCATCAAGGGGTATGAAGAAGAAATAAATAGGTTTCAAAAATAACAAAAGGAAATACAAAGAGAGCGAGCAAATTCCAAAGATGTGGTAGAAGATAAAAAAGATGTTAGTATGGCACCTGGGGATGCAGTGCAACTGTTTGGGCTTTGGATCTTCTTCGGGAGGTCCAAGGTTCAAACCATGGCAAGGGTGAGTGTGTGAAGGGGTGGGTGTGTGTCTCCCTTATGGATTTTTTGTAACAGGTTGGGGGATTCCTAGTCAAAACCCCCATATCTTAATATTACCAAAAAAAAGATGACAATATGCAAACAGAGGAAACCATACCTTTGGTAGATGATAAAATAAAAAATGGACAAAGGGATTTGTTTGAATCTAAAAAGTTTATTTTGCAGGTTAATGAAAGCATTCAAAAAGAATAGGTTATTATTTCTATTTACCCTAGTAGCAAATATAATTTTATTAATATTGCTTTGGCTAAGAAGTTGCAAGTTCAAGTAACAAAAATTAAGGACATACAGCTAGAGGACAAGCATGTTCAGATTTTTAAATATTTGAAGATCACCATAAATAAATAAGTTTTGCATTCAAATTTCTATGCTATTAATATGGATGATGAGGATATTGTTCTTGGTTATCCTTGGTTAGATTCTTTAGGTACTATTAATATTAATGTGCAAAAGAAGTTTATGAAGTGATGGTACAGGAAAAATAAAATAACATTGCAGGATATTTCTTAGCTTAAGGAGCAAGGATCCAAAGAAAATCAATAAGTGGTTGTAGAGAAACAAATTGAAGAACCCAAAACAAAATCCAAGAAGGCAATAGCAGCAATAGAGTCCATGGAAGAAGTAGCAGCAACTGATTCAGTGGAAATAACAGTAATAGAGTCCAAGAAAGCTTTGATAGAAGAGCACAAGGACACACCAAACAAAGAGAACATGAAATAAAAATGTGTATAATAATTTAAAACAATGGAGCCAAATGTTGAGAAGTCAAAGAATGTAGAACATCAAGTTAAAGTTGCACCATATCACCATCCACACCACCATGAGTGGCAACAATATTGGAGGTATGGTTCAAGGCAACAATATTATGGTTCTACATGGAATCAAAAGGGCACCAACTATGGCATAGTTTGGTAGAGAAAGCATAGTGATCCTAGTTTTCAGAGTGGTTCATCAATATCAAGGAACAAGTGGATCCATAATTCAAGTTATCAAAATACAACAGCAAAAGCATGGAGCCAACGAAGCAGATTTGGATACTCAAGTAACAAATTGGCATACCAGCATCAACGTGTTTCACTTGGATTTATGGATGATCGATATCGATACCAGTTGTTAACATTGCTTAGCAAATCATATTATCATATTTCTTCATATGTTTCAAGGATGAAACATTTGTAAGGAGGGTGGCATGGTAGGGTACCTAGGAATATATATTTGGGGATATATTATTATATTGTATAAGGGTTGGCATGGGCCACACATAACCCAAGATTGATTGTATTATAAAATTGTATTATATTATAATATAATATTATATTAGTAGTAGGATCCCCAAAGTAGAATAAGAATATGGATATATAAAGAAGAGATATTTGTTATTGTAATAATTCATATCATTGAAGAAGAATCTTATGTAATCATCGTGCCCATGAAGTGGCCTCTCATCTTGGGAGATATTGTGGAGTTATTCCTTAAGGATTATTATTGGTGTTTCCCTACCTTAAGGGCATTATCTATCTCTCTCTCATTTTTGGATTGTTATTATGGATGAATAATTTTATATTTATGCATATCGGTGAATGGTTTATGTTAATGATAATAAAGTTATGCAACAATTATCAATCATCACTCTCATATATCTTATCTTCCCTCAATTTACCCAATACATAAAAATCAATTTCGTAACCCTAGAATATTCAAAAATGATTGTTGATGAAAAAATTATGATTAAGAGGATGTAGAATACACTCCTCTCCAATATATCCCATCAAACTACCTTGACCAAAACCAATTTTATTTTGGAGGATATTTCTCCCCAATTGGTAACTTCACAATTCCATTAAATTGAGAGAATGATAAACCATCCATAGACCCTATTGACTTAGAATACATAGGAGTTCTTGTATCCCCTCATTAATTAGAAGATGAATCTCATATTTTAATTGAATAAAACATAGATGTTAACATTAGAACATTAGATGATCCTAATATTACCAAGTTAGGAAAAGTCCTAACCATAGTATAATGCAAGGAGTACACCAAGTTTCTAAAATAATTCAAGAATATATTTGCTTTGTCCTACACTGACATGCGGAGTTTAGGCCTTTTTTTAGTTTTCCATCATTTGGTTGTCACCCTTGGTGCAAAAATTATAAAGAAAAATTATGAAAAAGGTCACCCTTTTGGTCAAAGAGGAACTTCAAAAACCCCTCAACATAGGTTTCATTAAATCCATATTATATTCTAACTAGATCTCTAATATTGTCCCCATTACTAAGAAAATAGGAAGTGTTATAGTGTGCATTTACTTTTAGGACATCAATAAGGCATATGCCAAGGATGACTTCCTCGTACCAACATTGACATGACTATTGATTTCATGACAAGATATGGAATGCTATCCCTAAACATGTAGAATCATTAATTATTAATCATAAATATAACAAAATTAAAACAAAATACACATAAAGATACAATGCATTCATCAATTTAAACACAAATTATGGATTATAAATAATTGATATATACATATACATATATAAATAACTATACATCCATCATCCTCATCATAATAGTATAATAAAATTTATCCTCAATATGGACAAGGATCAACCCTATGATACAATATCTAGGGCTCCTCCTCCTCCTACCTATGATGGTCTCATCCTCATCAAATGTTGATATTATCACATAACAAACTATAAATATTTCCATGTCATAATTCACATCCGATGTAGTGATGGAAGACTAACCTAAACAATATTTAATGGAAAGTAGTAACAAATAAACCATAATTAATAATAACCCAAATTCAAAAAAGAACCAATATTTTATGGACCTGACCAAACTTCCTCCCTTTCCACAAACATTAGGATTTCCTTCTATTTCTAATAAATAAAAATGACACAAATAGGGTTTTGCTCCGTCATTTATTCTAGGAAAACCAATGATGAGAATATTAATAGAAATGACTACTACCTAACTGAACAATAATATGCTTCATGCTTCCTATTGAATACAATCCTTTTCTCAAGAAAATGCTAGCTAACATGTGATACCAAGGTAAAGGACTATATTTGCATGAGTAGGATATTAAAAAACTCTTATAAATTGAAGCCTAGATTAGATGATATGGGTAGGATATATCCACTATCATAATTATATTTATCCTACTTCTTTAGATGATGAAGGAGATCTTGATCATAATGATTACTATGACAAAGTTTCTCTAGCTAGTATTGTTTCTTTAAATAGGATAGAATAGAAAGATAATGTTGATTATGGATCATCATATCTTATAGATCCTAGCTTCCATAAATTTACACAATATGTTAGAGTAAATTTCCTAACCCTAGAATATCCAAAACTAATTGTCAATCAAAAAATTGTGATTAGGAGTAAGTAGAATATGATCCTCCTCAAGATACCCACTCAAACTACCTTAACCAAAACCAATTTTATTTTGGATGATATTTCTCCTAAATTACCCACATAGCAATGTAATATAATCTGGATAAATATCAACCATCTATAGATCTCACTAACTTAGAAGACCGAGGAATGCCTCTAGCCAATCCTCAATTAGAAGATAAATATTTTATTTTAATTGAGGAAACCATAGATGTTGATATTGAGATGTCAAATGATTCTAGGATACTTTAGTTAGGTAAATTCATAACCATGATAAACACAAGGAATACACTAATATGCTAAAGGAATTTGGGGATATATCTTCTTGGTCTTATGCCAACATGCCCAATATAAACCCTTTCTTAGTATTCCATCATCTAGGTGTCACTCCTGATGCAAAACCTGTAAAGCAAAAAATATGGAAGATGCATCCTAAAGTTGTACTCCTATCCAAAGAGGAGCTTCAAAATCTCCTTGAGATAGGTTTTAGTAAATATAGACTATTCTAACTAGATATCTAACATTGTTTTAGTTACCAAGAAAATAGGAAGCATTAGATTATGCACCAACTTTCAGGACATCAATAAGTCATGTCCCAAATATGAATTCCTTATTATCAACATTAACATAATTTTGAATTTTATATCAAGGTGTGGAATGCCATCCTTAATGGATTTATTTTTATGATACAATTAGATTAATAACCCCCTAAGGGTCAGTTCAAAATGAATTTCACTACTCTATGGAAAAACTTCTACTATCAAGTAATTCCCTTTGATTTGAAGAATGTAGAGGCCATATACCAACGATCCATGGATTACATATTTCATGATATGATGCATGATATCATTGGAATATTATTTGGATGACCTCCTTGGTCGATCCCTTGATTGATAAAATCTTATTTGAGACCTTAGGCATATTTTTGAGAGACTATGGGAATACAAGGTATGCCTAAAGACTAAAAAATATATCTTTGTGGAAAATTCTAGTATATATTATATGCTAAAGAGAAATAAAAGTTAATCCTAATAAAATATCAAATATTATCAATATTCCGTCCCCTCAAACATTAACCCAAATTTTAGTCTCCAAGGAAATAATCAAAGTGATTAGAAGATTCATCTCATAGCTTGCAAACAAGTGTCAAACCTTTACCAAGGTTTTGATAAAGGACATGGTTTTTGAATGAGACAATGGATTTTAGTCTAGATTTGATGCCCTATAATCCTATAGCATGTCACCTCTAGTCCTTGTCCTTCTTAACTCTCATATATCCATGTTGTTATACATATCTACCATAGACTATGCTTAAGGAGATATGTTGACACAATATTATGACCAACATAAAAAAGGGCTATCTTCTACATTAGTTAAACCATGGTTAACTACAAATTTAGATACACACCTTTAGGAAATATATACCTAGATGTAGTTTTAACATATTAAAATATTAGGCAATATATGTTTAGTCATAGGACCATTATCATCGCAAGGGTATATCCATTACAATAAATTATGTCCAAACCTCACCTCTTGGGAAGATCTTCTAAGTGGGTTATTACACTTAGAAAAATTTATTTAGAATTTATCAATGAAAACTATATGAAATTTTAAGTTATTTCTAATCAATTAGGAACTTCACCCTTAGAAGAAAGCCAACCTTAATGGTATACTTTCTAGTTCAATATTCAACCTCAATTTAGAAGGAGATTAATAATACTATTGGATAGTATACTTCGATGGTGCAATATGTGTCAAAGGAGTGGGTGAATGATTCATTTTGGTTACTCTCCAATAATAACTGATTCCTCAGTCCTTTAAGCTAATATTATCTTATACCAACAACATTATAGAATACAAACCCCTTATCCTAGGACTATGTGTTGCTAGATCTTTCAATGTTAAGATCCTTTCTATATTTTGGGATTTTTATCCAATCATTAACCAAGTAGATTATTTCAACCAAACTAAAAATAAAAAACTAAATCCACATATAAATATTGTCAACAAGTTGATGGATACTTTCAACAAAGTCATAATTGATGCTATCTAGATCTAGTAATCATAATTCCAATGGCATGGGTTTGACTACATCTTTAATTTCCCTATAGTTGGATGACAAACAAACCACTATTTTCATTAGATAAGTTAGGGATCCCATGATTTTAGAATCTATGCCATGTCTCTTAAAGGAACCTCATACCCATAGTCTAGTCCTTGTTATAAGGATACTTATGATTACCTTAAATATGGGACTTTACCTAATGTTTTGAAGTAAAATGAGCATAATAATCTCAAGTAATGAGCTTTTAGACATTAATCCTTTATGATATATTGTATCATTGTACTATTGATGACATATTTATTAGGTGTTTAGACCATGTTGAAACCTATAAATGAGTCTAATAAGTCTATGATGGATCCTATGATGGAAACTTTAGTGGTGTTGTCATCCCCAAAAAACTCCTTAGCATGTGATACTATTTGCCATTAGTATAAAATTATTGATGTTACTATGTGAAGATATGTGATAAGTGTCAATAATATGATAACCTTATCCACATTTCTTACCAGTCCCTTCAATTCATTGCCTTACCTTGTCCTTTCTCCATTAAGGGATTGGATGTAATTGGGAACATAAATCCCAAGTCTTATAATGGAAATAAATTTATCATCATTGCTACAATATACTTCATAAAATGAGTTAAATATATACCTATAGCCTCAACTATTAGAGTGTAAGTTTCTATGTTTATCTTAAATCAAATCATAAGTTGTTATAGAATTCTTTCTATCGTCATCTTAGACAATGGAACACCTTTTAAGAGTAGACATGTCCAAAATATTTGTGCTTAATATAAGATACAACATAGATCCTCAAGAAAAAAACCAATCTAAAGCCTCTAACAAAACACTTATCAAGAATCTTAAGAAGCTAGTCAGTAAAATTGGAAGAGATTAGAACCTTTAGTTATATTCAACCCTTTAGGCATATCACACTAGTGTCAGAATACCTACTAGCAAGATACCTTATGCTTTTTTCTATGGTACTAAAATAGTCTTCTCCTTTGAGCTAGAGGTCCCTTCCCTATATATTTTGCTATAGGAAGCCTCTATAGGAGATGAATATCATCTTGCTCTCCTTAGACAATTGGAACTACTCGATGAAAAGTGAATCCACATCCTTGAACACCTAAGGGTCTACTAACTTTGGCTTAAATATTCCCATTAAAAAGGTATGATATTGATCCCTTAAATGGATGACTTAGTTCTTAAAGATAACTAAAAAATATTAATGCCAACACCCAACTCAAAGGTAAATTTAAACCTCATAGGATAGGTCCATACATCATAACCACCAAGTATGGCTTGGGTGCATACCATATCTCCATGATTTATGGTAAATAATTTAAAGAACCAATGAACATAGTGCATACTAAAAATACTATACTTAAACTTTTGACTACTTGCTTTATGACTACCTATTTACATGCATTGCTTATCTCTTCATGTGCCTACTTGTAGCATAGAGATTTAAAAATCTGCTATGACATGCAAATGATGATCCTAGTTAGGTTAGTTACTTTATTTTTACTAGGTGATTGATGTGAGTGAATTCCCTTGTATTTTTATAAAATATATCCACTAGAACATGCATATATTATGATATGAGGGCAAAAATATATGATAATTTGCAACTTTCATGCTTTATCCTACAAGGATATGTGTCTTCAAGGAATGAGTGGGTATCATCATATATAATCTATATTCTTCCATAAATAACTATTCTCTTTCTTCCTAATAAGATATAATCATTATTTTGTTGACCTGTCATCTTTGTTATTTTGTATCTAAGACTAATACATGGAATATTATCCCTTCACTGACATACAAAACATTAGTATTGATAAGTAGGCATCTTATCTTATCAAGTATTTGACTTGTTTCACTTTATCTAACCCATAAATCCTATTTTATCATACAAGCCCACCATTATTGCTTCTTTGTACACAAGTTAAGAAATTATCCCTAATACTCATTTTATCATTGATGAACAAAGCATCAAGAATAATATGCTAGTACAAATTAATCACAAATCTAATTGTAATAATAACTCTCTTTAGCATTATTACATTTAAACTTTTCTCTTATGGCCCTTAGTACCTTATGACCAAGTTATAGAGGACAATGAATTCTCCTTCACCTTATATACAAAAAAGTGTGGACCATAGGCATAAGCAAGATAAATCCATATGATCTTGGATCTTTCATCTTATTAATAATTCATCTTATTCCTTTATATGGTGATGGTTCTAGTTAGGTTAGATCTTTTATTGTAATATTAGCTAGGTATTTTATGCCAATGGAACCATGTGATCATAAATTTTATGTCCATTTAATCCTATAACTCTGTACTTAAATAAAGATAATAGTTGTATACTTCTTTTGTTAAATCTAAATATTTGAGGTTGATAGGATGTGAAGGCCTTTTGATCTTATTCAACTGTTTTATTACCACTTCATTACAACTTTCATAAAATTTGTAAGCCTACCTCGTGACTTTGTACTTAAAAAAGAAAAAAATTAGAGGTATCTCTTGTTAAGTTCCAATCCCTAAGGGTCACAAGGTTACAAAGGTATTTGAGTCTCTCTAACCTCTTCATCTAGCTTCCATATCAAATCATCCAAATATTTCTATCTCCATCCCACCACATGATTATTGTGAGATTTGTAGGTGTTGATGATAAACTTAAACCTTTTATAATTAGTCAAAAATTTCTATATGATGAAAACTACAAGATTCATAGGTGCTAATGGCAACCCAATATCTTTCTTTAAATTGCTATCAACAAGAGTCATGTTGATTTTTTACCTATATAAATTTTTTGATGGCCTTAATAGACTATTTCAATAATCTATGTAGGATCATCAAAATGACTGCAAAACACATATAGGCAAGGGGGAAATATGCATAATTTAATAATGAATTTCCCATTCACTACTAATTTGGTGGAAATTAATTATCAAATTGTACAAATCAATAAAATCACCATCAATAAAAATATCTCTAAGATTTTTTGTCTAGAGGTAAGTCTATCACCATTTTAGCACATCTAAAAATTACTCTACAAAATCTATCTAAAAGGTAAGTCTATCACCATTTTAGCACATCTAAAAATTACTCTATAAAATCTATCTAAAAGGTAATTCTATCACCATTTGACACAGTAGAATTCATTTATGATATTTTTCTAGAGGTAAATCTATCATTGTTTTGCATAATAGAAGTCCTTTAATACATTTTTCTAGAGAAAAAACTAACACCACTTTGCACAATATAAGTTCTCTATGACATTTGGGCAAATACATTGCCATTTGGCATAGCAAAATTCCTCTATGAAATTTATCTATATTTGAGTCTATTTCCATTTGGCACAGCTAAAAATTCCTTAAGAACATTTTTTTTTGAGGTAAAATTATTTAAACTTTCAAATAAAACAAAAAATCCTCTTTGATATTTGTCTAGGGATACAATAATCTTTATTTTGTATCATAAAAATTTCATATGGCATATCTAAAGTCCCCCTAGGAACATTTATTTTGTATTATATCTTGTACCATATCAATACCTTATGGCATATATAATTCCCCTTGGGCATATATCTTTTGTATATACATGTACATATTTGTATCATAAGCTATAGTCATTGTGATAAATATAAAATCTATTTTAAATAAGTCTTTATACATTTTACAATTAAAAACTATCAAAAATCAATGTTATTTTAAGCATCATCATATAAAACCATCTATTAATCAAATAATTATATCATCATCATAACTAATTAGCATCATTAATATTCAATCACAAACATAATTGGACTAAAACTAAATATACAAAAAGAAACAAGGCATTCATAAATTTAAACACAAATTATGGATCATAAATAATCAATCTATATAAAAAATTGTATATACATCATCATCAAGGTATTGAAAAATTATCCCTCAAGATGTCATGCATTAGCTCAATGATATAGTATCTTAGGCTCCTTCTCCTCCTTGTGGTGGCAACATTCTCACCAAACACTAAGATTTTCACATAATAGATTGTGAATGTATTCATGTCATAGTCCACATCTGACTTGATAAAGGGTGATCAATTGGTATGACCACATGGTAGTTCATCTAGTAGTGGGACGATTTTTCAATCTCTATTGTTAGCTTTTCCAAGTATTATGCCAACTCTTTAGTATGCATGTGCTACATAGTAGCAAATTGATCCAAGAGGGTCTAGATAAGTTGACTATCACTCTCATTAGATACCACTACATCATTTTTCATAGCTACATCCCTCTCCATAGTTAGGATGATAATGGTATACTACATTATGGATGTCTAAATCCCATCAACTATAAGTGCTGCCACTATCACCTATAGTATGGACACCTAGCTGACTAGTGCATTCCTCTCTACCTTTATCAATTATTGAGGAGACCTACTTGATCTTGCTTCAACCATCCTAATAATTAGAACAATATATACTACTACTATGGCCACCCTATTCCACCACTACTAATACTCTTACCATTATTAAACTAGTGGAAAGACTACCCACTATGTTGTCTAAGGCCTACTCCCTAGCTACAACTAATTGTTAGCCCATAACTTGACCACTGTCACCCTCCATAGTTTGAAGGTCTAGTATTAACCCTAGTAGTGATCACTAACTACAAGGTCATATACAGTAGGATCTAGGATTATTAGATTATATACATCTAGATATGTGTATAAATCTATATTAGGTGTAACATCAAACCCCCACTCCCATATAGATCATTTACACCAAACTAGGCTCAATAGGATGTCCTATTATAGTTTGAATTGATGGAAAACCCATATATAATTAAAGAGATCCTACTATCCTAAATGTACCACTATCCATTATCCTTATTTAACATTAGCTAGTTGATACCCATCCTTTGTGTATCTTGAGTGACCTTTGTAGGGCTTCCAAGTAATCAACTTGTGGCCTTAATAATCTACTAAACATTACACTCTCCCTAAGATACCCTAATATGGGAAAAACTATCCCCCCTCAAAATGGTACACCAATTGGTATGTTCATGGTGCCTCATTATCATCAACCTACCCTAGCAATCATAGATGTCATACCATAACTATATGCTCCTAGGACCACACCTAGAGAAATGTGTAGTATGACAAGCCCTTATCACCTCTATAGATAACCTAATGCTAGAAGTGGTACAAATGGGCTAGGATAATCAACCCCTAGGTAAAAGCCATCAACTAATTTAGCATATCAAATACCACCTTACCAAACCCCTAATGCATCACCCTCCTACTCATATCACCCAATAAGACCCCTAACACTAGAACTGCTTGTAGTACAACCTATCAATCTAGTTATTCTCTAACATAAGCAACATTGATATTAATGCATAATCTCACCAGAGGAAATATCAAGTTACTTGCCATCTTCTCTAGGATCCTCCACTATGACTAGCTAAGGTAAATAGGGACACCCTTGATGGGAACCCATAAAATCCTCTAGAGTGATAGTAATATTTCCATATGAAATTGGAAGGTATTCCTCTCTAGATACCACCTCTTTTTTAGTGCCATCAACAAGGCCTAATAAAACTCTACCTTCAACACAGGGTAATGTGATATAGCCCTACCATCGATAGTATCACATAGTCCTAAAAATATAGAAGTTTGAGGATTATATGCCCTTTGCTCCTAATAGTCTAGTGTCTACAACCTCTCCTACATCCATAAACAAAACAATAAACAATTTAGCATTCAAAATTAATCTTAAAAATCTAAAATTATCCTCTTAAACCTTTCAAAATCATCCTAAAACTAAAAAGGCATAATTTCTTGGTAAAAGTTCCATCAGTTGCGAGAACATTGCTAGATGGAGAAAATGTCTATCCAAAAGCTCCACTTGTGCACAATAGCACCACATAATAACAGTAGTGCAAGTCAAAATTTCTATGCAGTAGTTGTACCACTATATGATAACTCTACTTGTGTCTTTTGGCATGTTTTTTTATAAAAAACACAAAAATTTTACTAATTTTGAGGTATGCACCTATCGTTGATATCCTCCTTCAACTACCAATTGACTCACATAATTACTATAATGCATGGGTCTCACCTGCTAAGCCATCGATTTAGGATGTGGTCAATGCACATCTAGATATTTTTTCTACAATTGTTAGGTGTAAAAGTGACTAATTTTTCCCCTACCCATGTTACTCCCATCCCCTTGGGCCAATCTTACTCACCTATGTGTATCTCCTCCAAAACATAAGGAAGCACATAGGGGCACAACATCATATAATGCTACTACAAAGATAAATATTTACATGATCAATAATCAACTTATCACAAACATTATTCATCTTGAATATTGAATGTAAAACAACATAAAAAGTACTTGTCTCAAAATTAGGGCATGCAAGCTAGTTTTTAACATATTCATCATTTGATGAATGCATACAAAGGGGCAAATGTAGAAACTCAATTTTTAACATGTCATCAAACCATATAAATATAACATATACATCATCACACAAATCAAACATATTTATCAACCAAGAAATCTAAAGTCTCACTCAAGGGGTATTTAATACCACAAATAAAAAACACTATACTCAAGACAATAGAATTAGCAACACTTTTGGCTAAGAGGCACTACTTTTGCCAATTTTTAAAATTTTATCTTTTCTTACGTAGTATAACAATAGGAAATTTAGTGCTAATATCTATATCATTATCTCTAATAGCATTTATAACACCTATGCTATTTACTGTCATAATATAAAAAAAACAAATACAAATAGTCAGTTGGTGTCAACTGCCTACCAAATTAGAAGCCTATATTGTCACCCTGGCTAACATTCCCTAGCACCCATCACCTGATATGATTATAACTTAAGCCTCCTAAATAAACTCAATCTTCCCAATCATCTCATCCACCAAATTCTTCAACCCTCCTTTCATGTCTTTCATTATCAATCATCCTTCAATCAAGTTGATCCTTCCCATGCAACTTGCCATCTTTGAATTTTCCAATTCTATTATCCTTTAATGTATCCATTGCTTGTATAATATAACCCTTGGGTAATCCAAACCATCCACTTTTTGGCTAATGAAACTCTTTCTAATTTGAATAAAAATTTTAGCTAATAAAACTCTACCCAATTTTATACCTAAATTTACATAACAATGTGCTGCAAAACATTCTAGTGAATATTAGAGAATTATTACCCATTTGAATTTTGATATTTACAGATGAATATTAATGATATATCTCAAGGACATGATCAAAGGATATTATGTAAATGCTATTGTATTTTATTAAATAAATAGAGATATTATTTTGAAGGTCTCCCATAGCTGCATCCACATGGGCATTAGGGAAAGTTCTTTATTCAAAGTTGCTAGATTTATTTCTTAACCTCTTTCACATTTAATCAAATTTTATTGTTTTTTAGTCATCACATATTATCTTATTCATTAGATATTGGATCTATTATATTATATTATATCATTTTTGTCTTATCAAGATAATAGTGTATCATTGTTTGGGTCCTTGATCCCATAACCTAATTATCTATTACATGTTTCCATGTCTTGAAAACCATTTTACTATATTTGTAGGTGAAAGCATTGCTTGATTATAGTCCTAGAGGAACTATTATGATCTGGTCTTCTATCATAGAGATTGTAAATCATGTAGTCTATCAATTTGTGTCTATAAGTGAAAGTGTTACCCTCCATAGTTAGTGTTGTTAATGCTTTTTCTAGATTGTAAATTTTTTTTGTCTGTTAATCATGTATCATCTTTGACTATTTTATTTTACATTTTTTTGGAACATGGGTTTGACTTAGGTAGACCACTTGACAATCTATATAGTTGACATTTTTTTGTGTGCAAGTACCTTGATAAGTAGGAGAGAGATCAGAAAGACAATCATCCACTATTGTAGTTAAAAGCATCACCATGACAATTGCATTCCTAGAGATTTTGCTTCTACAACACTATTACTTGAACAAAAGTGAAACCAGGTTCTCTATACCTTTTTTAATTCTATAGGCTTTGATTAACTTTTAATATTTTATTTTATTTGTGTATTGATCTATATATCTCTTTTCGTCTTTTAAAACAAAAAACCTACATGATATCTGGGGAAATTATCTTTTATCACTTTACTAGTTAAATCTAACATTTATATTGCTTTATTATTTAAAATTTACATTTATATTAAATTTTTGTATTTGTGAAAAATATCAAATTGCAAGTAGATTAAAACCTTGTTTGTTGTACTAGAACACTCTTGTACCCTTCTCTAAAAAAAAAACAAAAAAGCAAATTATTTCTTTCCATTTGCATCACTAAATTAAAATAGCTTTTAGGATTATAATTTGTTTTTGTACATTTTAACTTCTACATCTATAGCCTAAAATAGTTATTAGTTTAAATGAATCTATTGCTAGATTATTTCTAAGATAAAGTAGGTCAAGTAGAATCTTTAGAAAATTTAGGTGTTTTCAAAATGAAACATTAAACTTAGACCATACAAAATTTTCTTTATCTTTGAAGTAAGACTAAGTGGACCCCATATGAAATGAGAACACAAGATCTAATGTGCCTTTTACCATTTGTAAAGTAGTGATTCTATGTGACCCATATTTGCATCTTCTTATGCAATTTTATTTTGTAATTTTCTGTAATAACCACTTTCATTTGATTTTCCTATAGCTTTATAAAAAATTGAAAAAGTATCAGGGGTAGCAGGACCCTTGTGGGAGACCCATTTTATTGTGATCATCTTATTAAGTTGATAAAAATGAGGTGTATCTTTGATAATATTTTTTTGAAGAGTTTAAAGGTATCTTTAGAGTTTCACTTATGATTTATAGTATATGAGAGAACCCTTAGTATCTTTTGGTTGGGTGGAAATCAATAAGCATTTGCAACACATAGATCAACCTAATAATGTATATAGAATAAAGAAATACCAATCTAGAAATCAAGATAAATTTTCCTCTCACATAAATAATTTTGGCCTATGGTATTTTAGTGCATTAGAAACCATGAGTACCCAACTAACTCATTTTCTAGAAGGTTGTAGCCCTCTTCCTAAGAGCATTTCATCTAGTCTTTATATTTTCTACCTCATAAGCATAATCAACTAGATACAAAGATGTCCATCATTAGTTCTTCATATTATAGGATTTAAGATTATCTATATTCCATCAAGGATAGGTTGGGATAACTTAAGGACTTCTAGGATTTATTGAACTATCTACTTGAGTGACCTACTTGCACCACATGTTTTTTGGATAACGAGTTCCAATAGGTTTTGAAGCAACAACAACAAGATAAGTAGAAGAAGACTAAATAGTAGCCAATTGATCTTACTATCTACTTGAATGACCACCAATATCCTTAGTAACCTTATTATGGTCCTAATATATGGTCCTTCCAAAATCTTACCTCAAATTTATCCAACATCCTCCATTTAGTTATAATTATGATGGTTACAAGGTGGGGTACATTTCTTCCCACACTATCATGGGTAACTATTTAGGTATGGGTGAGCTTAACTTGGACTACACTTCTAATCTTGATTCCTTCATATATTGTGCTACTTCATTACTTGAATTTTCCATGTTGTTCCTATTATCCATATTGACATTCCATATTTTGAGGGTATATATACATGTGACTAGATATACAAAATGAAGAACCTCATGCACTTGCATTATGTTCCTAAGATGATTGTGTTAGTTAAGCATACTCTAAACTTAATACCCAATACTATCTATAGATTATTTAGAAACTTTAGCACTAGAATTGCCATATCTTATTGTTTTAGAGTTAAATAAGATTTTCTTACTCAATTTTGATAAAGGTTCATATTCCTCATATATGTTTCATTTGATGTATATTGAACATATATGATTGATTGAGGACTATTACAATGAGTTTATGGGCCTCCTTATATATACCTATCACCTGAATCCAATAATGGTGGTATTATCTTTTTTCACAGTCTTTGAAATGACATCAAAAGGGAGGTTGATTTGTTTGATCCCTATACCATTCATGAGGCTAAACATGTGACCCTCATAGTTGAACATAATATCCTGTAGACACCAAAACAGCACCAATCCGATTATGTGACTACAAACACTGATCACATTAACACACACAGCCCCCAGGGTAGCCCCTAGAGGTTAAACAGTGGTTCTAACCACTTACACAAGCAGTTTTGCAAGTCAAAAATCATTTTGGCACCTTTTAGACACTTTATTTCTTATTCGTCCCACCCAGGGACGAGTGCGAATTTTTACTCGTCCTACCCAAGGACGAGTATGGATTTGTACTCGTTTCACCCAGGGACGATTACTAGCGCTCGATTCTAGGTGGTACGAGCAAAAAGTCAGACCTCAGCGCATGACAACTCAGAACTACCACTCATCTTTTCATGCATGACATAGGAGTGCGAGTGAGTTCTTTTGACAACTCATATCTGCCAATTGACTTTCCCTTCACTGCATGGGAATGAGAGTAAGCTTTTTAAGACAACTCATATTTGCCACTTAGTTATCCCTTCATTGCATGGGAGTGCAAGTGAGATTTTCTAAAACACACAAAGACATGCATAGAGGCAGTTAAGAAGCCCTTGATCAAGAAGAAGTCTTCTCTTCACAAACAAAAGCATTCATGCAAAGAAACACTTTTGCATGTTAATTCAAAAAGACCCCTTGGGTCTATAAAAACGGTGAGTTTTCTCACCCAAAAAGATATACAGAGAAGGAGCATTTTGAGCGACGAAGTGCTGCTAGTTTACTTACGGGCGATTTGTGCTTTCATAATCGTGGTATTTCTTTTAGTTTCATGTTTATGCTTTTGTCAAGTTTTTCATTTCATTTAGATTTATTTCAACCAACGTTAGATTCATATTTTATTTTTCATAAGGTGCTACTGACTTTCTTGTTTGTTTCTTTGAGTGCAGAGTTGCAGCATTAGAGGAGCGGCGAGGAGTCTACCTTACCAACGCAAGCGACGGCAACATTTGGCCCGCCCATTCCAAACGTGGGCATGCGGAAGGAGGAAGACTAAGTCACAAATTGTAACAAAGACCAATTTAACGCTCCTAGCCCCTAAAAAGGGAGGAGACGTCTATGTAACCGAGGATAAGAAATTTGAATAAAGAGGGCTGTGATTTCCTTACATCTTTTCTTTCGTCTCCAATTTATCTCCTTTCCTTGTTTTTGTGCATAGGATTAAAGCGTTACATTTCGTCTTATATTGCATAATTATAGTTTTCCTTTTGCTTCCGGAATCTCATGCTTTCAATGGCGATCATGGTGGGACCTCTGTCCTCTATTTTTTTTTAGGTTAAATTACTGATCTAAAATTGCTTGCTTGTTTTTTTACAGATAACTATTTTTCAACAATCGGACTGTTATTCGTCTCTGCAAGTGACGATTACAGAATTGTTACTCGTCTCACCCCGGGATGAATAAACTATTCATTCCACCCTGTGATGATTACGGTTCTGTTATTCGCCTCACCCAGGGACGATTATAGATCTGTGAAAATTTTCAGAGCAAATCAGAAATTTTCGATTAGGCAGAGAAGAGGTAGGGGTTGTTTTTTTACAGCTTCTGTTAAATTTCTGTTTTTCTGTTTCTGGTTTTTAGTTTGTATGGCTTAGGGAAAGATTTCTTTTCATTTGCTTGTTTCAATTTCGCAAAATTAAAACGAACCCCACACACCACGTGGTATTTTAAACACAAGGCGTTGGTCGTAAAACCCCAACCCTTGAGCAAGACCAACGATGGGTTCATCACCATCTTGGCTTAGCTTTGCATCCATTCCCTGATTTTCCACTGTTGTTAGGCATAAATCCTGACGAAAGCTGACCAAGTGTCACTGGGGTGATTCCCATGCGCACGAGGATAAGTCTTCTATGGTAGGTGCCATTAACAGGACAATCCCCCTTCCGTACCACCTATGTACCACGTACCATCTGCTCTCACGTACCTATAGTCTCCCTCTTGTAAGGGTGGGTATATAGAGAGGTTGGTATATCGGCCTGGCTGGTATATTGAAGGGGCGACCATTTTGGGAGTTATAAGAGCCTTCATAATTGCATTTAAATGTTTCACAAAATTTTCAAAAAAAAAAACAAAACAAACAACAAAAACACACTAAACCAGATTTAGGGCACACTATTAATCTTTAAAAGAGATAATCATTGCTTGTGTGTGTATGCTATTTTCTATTTAGACAAAAAAAATCAAAAATCAAAAAAATCATAAACAAAGATAAAAATTTACGCATTTTGTCACTTGTTCCAAAAAGCTCCAAGGATTCCCGCAATCGCTTGGTCACTCCAAAATTCCCCAAAGGTGTCCATGAACCCTTTGGTCAACCCAAAATCACCCCAAATGTGCCCATAAGTGATGCAGGAGCATCCAACAAAATATGGGAAATCTTATATTTTTCCCTAAATTTTAGTGCATCTTGCCGGGGCCATAACTTCTCAACCGTAGCTCCGATTGACACGAAATTTTACAGGGAGTTAGTTGGGATAATTTTAAACAAATATAATTCTATTGAATTCTATTTGCCCAAAAAATTCAGTTTTCGGGGCCAAATTCCATCATCTAGTGCCCCAAAATTAGGTTTTAAAATTGGGCACGCATTTTTTTACACTTTTTGAGCTGTTCGGATGTCAATATCTCCTAATATATTTAGATATAGGACTTGAAACTTCATTTTTGTCTTATCTGCTATACGAGGGATGCACACGCCAATTTTGGGCCCCATTTGACTCATTTCAATTTTTAGGGTTTTTAGAGAGACATCGTCATGGTGCTCACCCGTAGTCAAGCCCACTCATGGGTAGATGCTGTGGAGAATGTCCAAGGAGGCACGAGTCACATACATTATAGTCCCCAGGATTTGGTCATACCACCTTGGCTACCTAACACATAAGGCAGTCCCCTACACACCTTAACGAAAAGGGACTATAGGGGTACCTCTTTTAGGGGCACTCCTGTTCAGCATAGCACCCAGCACACACCCTTCCATGAGGGGTACATCTGTAGGAGAGCTCCCTTAGATGCTTGCTATGAGTGGTCACCATGCAATGAAGCACTAGGTCAACATAGGGTTCGACGGGAGGAACCACATGATTACACTATCCCTCCTTCACCCCCTCTAGTTGTCAGGACTACAAGGACAAATACAGAGCACAAGGCTCCTCAGGTGGGGCGAGCCAACTCTTCCCGTTCCTCTTTCACTTACAAAAGAGAGCACGAGGAAAACCCTTACCTTCCTCAAGAAAAATATACATCACAGGAGCAACACGCCTCCGCAATTGCTAGCTTTCAGGATTACCTATTGAGGCCAAAGCCTCAGGGGAATGCCACTACCCCCAACAGAGGGAGGTGACCTATAGAGATCTCGGATCACCATGACCGAGATAGATATCTAGGACCAACTATCTTAGAATCTGCCAAGCATATTGCACGTTGGATGCAACTCACGATACTTGAGCTGGAACAACAATAGTTAGAGCAACAATATCTTTTAAATCAAGAGTGCCTTCAACGCCAGGAGGATGAGTTGTTACAACACACTATGTAGGTGAAGACTCCAACCCCTCGCATGCATAAGACAAAACATTATGATAAACACAACTGGGTGCAAGATAGGTCTCTATGACCTTATCAAACGTTGCCCTCGATGCCTCCTAGACTTGAGCGGGAGGCAAATCCTAAGACCAATGATGGGTGCCTTCTTCAGGCGCCCACCCAGGTTCATGGACCACCCCAAAAAATTCTTCAAGAAGCCTCTGAGGAACCTTAGCTAGAAAAAGAGTGGACTAAAATGAAATACCAAAGCATGGGGGGTGTTATTCAGTCATCCCTCTCAAGGCATCAAGTTTCCCACAACTTGCAACGGGAACAAATCAAACAGGAGGAGCTCAAATCCCTCGATACAAGCAATGCACTGCCCAAGCACTTAGAGTCGGTAGAGACCAAGATTTTGGGGCCACAAAAGCCCAACTCACGTGAAACTCCTATCAAAGAGGATCAACCCCTAGTTGTAGAGCTACCTGATGATGAGGTCTTCCATATCTTAGAATCACCAGATTCTGATAAGCCTGACTCTCTCACCAAAGACGAGTCAGCATATGCAATAGCGCCATGGGACTCGTTCGAGTCTGACAGCATTACTTCACAGGCGGTCTCCATGGGTGATCATCACAAAATTCTCTTAACCTTATTCCCTTTGGAGGCTCCCATCGAGCCCGTGCCATTGCCAAAAAATTAGGTCCCCCCGCAAAGCGTGAAACAACTCCATGAGGACCACATCAATCTGCTCGAACAAGAAGAGCTTAACATGTCGCAGACAACTATCAAGGCCAACGAGGGCCTTTGGATCACTGACAATGATTACAAAGATGAAACTGAGATGGCTTATCTCAATCATGCACGACGGCACAATCACCCTGTCACCCATGACGAACTAATGGCCCAACTAGGCATAAGACTAGGGCATGAGTGGCGCATAGACCCAGCCCCACCGGCATCACATGTTGATCCCACTCCTTTGGGAAGATCGCGAGCACCTTCCACCCAGAGATATCATAGCACCATCAGTGCCGAAGGCAGACCTTGCCCTCCTATCCGTGCATAAGGTCGATCCATTCGTGCCAATTCCTACAGAGCCAGATTCGGTGCACAAAGATCATCACGCTAGGGGTACCTCTATTCCCTGAAGAGCCAGTGGGTTACACCAAATGCTCCAAAGGTGTCCATAAACCCTTTGGTCAAACCAAATGCTCCAAAGGTGTCCATAAACCCTTTGGTCAAACCAAAAGCTCCAAGGATTATCGCAATCTCTTGGTCATCCCAAAATCTCCAAGGATTATCGCAATCACTTGGTCACCCCAAAAGCTCCAAGGATTATCGCAATCACTTGGTCACCCCAAAAGCTCCAAGGATTATCGCAATCACTTGGTCACCCCAAAAGCTCCAAGGATTATCGTAATCACTTGGTCACCCCAAAAGGCTCCAAGGATTATCGCAATCACTTGGTCACCCCAAACGCTCCAAGGATTATCGCAATCACTTGGTCACCCCAAACGCTCCAAGGATTATCACAATCTCTTGGTCATCCCAAAAAGATCCAAGGATTATCACAATTTCTTGGTCATCCCAAAAAGCTCCAAGGATTATCGCAATCGCTTGGTCATCCCAAAAAGCTCCAAGGATTATCACAATCTCTTGGTCAACCCTAAAAGCTCCAAGGATTATCGCAATCTCTTGGTCAACCCTAAAAGCTCCAAGGATTATCGCAATCTCTTGGTCAACCCCAATAGCTCCAAGGATTATCATAATCTCTTGGTCAGCCCTAAATGCCCCAAAGGTATTTATAAACCCTTTGGTCAACACCAAACGCTCCAAGTGTTACCATAACTGCTTGGTCAAAATACATATTCAAAAATCAACAAAAACAATACAAAAAGTCAAAATCACAAAAACAATTGCATTTCAATTCCATGCATTCTAAAAAAAACAAAAATCAATCATCACAAAAACAATTGCATTTCAATTTCATGCATTCTCATAAACATCAAAATCACAAAAACAATTGCATTCCAATTCCATGCATTCTCATAAAAATCAAAATACAAAAATATAGGTTGCATTAAGCATTGCATCCATACATTGCATACTTCAATAGGTCATACAAGTCACAAGCACCATAGACAATCATTATTTGGCAATTCCATCATTTCCACATCAACTCCATTTTCATACACGCATACATCCAGCATATCACCCTTTTATTTTAGCATCGTCAGTTGTCGCCTAATGTATATAGGGTTTTCGTCCTTCAAATGTCTTTAAATTTCTAGCCAAAACTATACAGAGTTAAACAGATTTTACACGGGAAAGTTTTACTTGGATCACACCTTGTTACGTAGCATCCCAACACAAATTAACACACATATAAAAATTCCTAAGTTGTGTGAACGAAAGATGAAACCTGCACCATAATCCCGGTTACCATAAGCGAAACGGCTATCTTGCTTATCCCCCTGTGCGAATGACCCTAGGAATGCTGAGAGTTGGCAAAAGGACAAGCATCCTCCCTACCCAATTCCCCATGAATCCCAAGTTCTCAAAAGTTTCAAAACATCAAAAATTTGCAAAACGTCAAAACATTCAAAATTGACATCCTACAGTGCACACATCAAAAGGCACGTACAATAGTGATTCTCGTCACTCCCTATCCCTTGCTCAAAAAAAAAAAAAAAAACATCAATAAAACAAAATAAACAGTGATCTTATCACTATAAAGAGCAAATATCCCAATACAATTGAAGAAAAGTAGGGATTCGAACTTGAATCCCTGGAATTCTCAGCATTTTGATAGGTCATGAGGCAAGCTTCAGTACCGGTTTGGTTGATAGCCTATCAGTCACTGATAGTAAACCTCCCGCATGACGATATATCCGTCACATTAACTTGTGTATAGATCAATGTTTGCATGTGGATGAGCTAGCTTATGGTATCCTAGATAGCATCGCAGATTAATCTAACCAAACACAATCAAGGAGTTAGTGGAGCTAATTAGGTGATCCTATAGGTTCGGTTGAAAGCCCATCTGTAACTGGTGGTATCCTGATGAATAACACATAAACGAACTCAATTGCACACACAGGGATGTGAAATAACTTGGTTAAATTCACGTCGGATTTATACCTTGTTCAAAAGTCTTGTGAGATAAATGTAAAGTCTTGGCTAGTTAGTTAAAATATCTAAATCTCAGAAAAGCTTAACTACATTTTAAAAAAAACTGTCACATTTTATTTCGTACATCACCATCAAAATATATGCAAAATACAAAAATAAATTTTTCACATGCAAAGTCATTTCACAAAGTCATCCCATTAGTATAGCAAGTCAGTCAAATCTTGTAGAGTCTATGGTGCATCGACACATCATCAACACCTCATTTCATTCATTCCCTATCCATACATCATACAAATTAAAAACATCACATTCATAATCGCCTCTGCATACATCAAACACATACATAAAAACACGCAAAACAACCAAAATATAAAAAAAAACAAACAAACACAACAAAACAACCAAAATATAAAAATGACAAATGCCAACAAAAACACTAAAAATTGCCGGACAAAAGTGCTCTTGCACTTAACCTCTTCGCATTAGAAAATTGATGTCGGGGTCTACCTTGTCGTTATCCTACTCCCCAATAAGGCTACCATAGCCGGACCACTCCACGGTAAGACGGATTTTCGCCCATGTTACCCCCAAATGGCATCCCAAAATGGGTTCACACCCAACAAAAACAGGTCCACAAAAAAAAAATCGAGAAATTGCTCGCGCATTCAACGGACAACATTCTTTGAAATGACATCAAAAGGGAGGTTGATTTGTTTGATCCCTATACCATTCATGAGGCTAAACATGTGACCCTCATAGTTGAACATAATATCCAACTACCTTTTCCTCCATCATGATGTGATTTCAACCATAGATAATACTATTATAATAACAACAATGAGGAGTATCCATAAAAAAACATTTTAGATGTTAAACATGTTATTTACTGGATCATGCATGTGATAAGTAGCATAACCTTCACTTGAAAGTTGAGGATATGGCAATTTTAGAATACAAATATCAAGATTCACCAAATAAAATAGAGTATTTTGAGCAATATGCTAATACCATGTTTATTTTAGCATTTGACCTAGTAGGACTCTATCCTAATCACACCATCAATATCTAAGGCTACATCAAGAACTAACATGCCAATATATTGATTGATTCTGGTAGCATGCATAATTTTAGTTATAGCATAACAACCAAACCTTATGGATTGTATATCAATAATAAAATCCAAGATAAGGTCTAGGTGTTTATTGCCAAAGTAGTCATGACTTAGCATGTGGGTCATTTTGCTAATGTTTACATCTAGATCAAATATTATAATAATGTATTGCCATAGACTTTGATAGTGTTGATGTCATATTGGGAGTCCAATGTATCACTTTGATTAGAGATGTTACTATTAATCTACAATAACTATATATTAAATGAGTGAAATTCAATAAGGTCATTAATCTTCAAGGTATCAAACCTCCTCCTTCTAGGGTTAGCTCACATAAAATGAACAAAATTTAAGGAAAGGTAGACAAGACTTGTTTAACCAAGTTAATTGCATGGAAATCTAGTATTTTGAGCAACTCCCTCCAATGCTCCCTTCTAAAATGCAATATATTATTGATCACTATGCAATATTATTTAGTGAACCTACAATAACCCACCAAAACCAACTCAAGAGACATATTTTTTTTTAAGTAGGTTCACAAAAAGGATTCCCAATATTATTTTGCAGCATTCACAAGACTTAACCGCATTTTGAGTCTATTGTGAATATAGATGACACTCAAGTGGATAGGAGTGGTCAACATCCCATATTTTTGGGGTTCACCTTACTAAATCTCATCATTTATAAGGATGCCAAAGTGGTACCCCCACCTTTCCTATAGCCTCATCGGTATAGAAAAATTTGACCACAACATAGGGGTTATCCTTTAAGGCCCCTAACACTTGAAGGGAAATATATTTTCACTAACCTATCTATAAGTCCTAGCTATGTTATTTTAGCATATAGCTTTGGTGCTTAGTTACCACACCTTCATGGGCTAACTAAGGTCATTGCCACTCACTTGAAAATGAACATGGTTACCCAAGCCTCACCATTCAAGGTACCACTATAGTTGTCCCATAATTAATTTCATTAACTTCATAATTATAGAACACCCGATCCTCTTTTTTCAAGGTGTATCAATCATAGAAATTTGGCTATTGCATCACTGCAACTCCTAGATTTGTAAAAACCTAGCTATTGCATCATCACAACTCATTCTAGGATTCACATCTACCTAGTTATTGCATCCCCACAATGCCTCCTAGGATTCAATTAATTCTTTGACTCAAGGATCCTAAAAAGGTTCTAGATCCATACCCAAGAATCCCTCCCCAAGATTCATGCATATTTACAAATATATAACATTTATCTTAAATAAGAAATTAAAATGCTATAATAGAAATAACCTGCTTAGTTATAACACAATAATAGATTTATGATCTACGTAAAGCATTATTCTACAGAATCCATCATAATGCTAGTATAAGTAAATCTCTCTGTAAATTGAATTATGCATGAAGAAATCATTTAGGCATAATTCCAACTAAACTCATCTCTTCAAAAATAGATATACAAGCTCAAATAGGTTCTAAATGTTAACACATAATTCTTTCATTTCCTTCCACAATATAAAATACATATTCAAAAGATCTCATAACTCAACTTTTGCTCAAAGGACTAAATATTTCATGCATTTACACAAGGAATTTCAAGCTTTAGAGAAAACCAAGTGCTACATCACAAAGTTTCCATTTACAAAATAACTTTTCGTTCCCAAATACATTAGAGCATGTCCACCCAAATGGCCACTACACCATCCTCTTTCCACAATACTTTTCATGAGACAAATCCCTCTAGTTTTTTAAAGAACTTAGGAATCTTGGCAACTCTTAATGCAATGCAAAATAACATGCTCTATTTATAAATGCAAGTAACCATGCAAAATACATTTCAACAATCTAGGACATAATCCCATACTTCTCTCCATAATGGTTCCCATACCTACTTAAGTCTTAGGAAACCATTATATTGAATTAAAAAATAAAAACCAAGTTCTTTTCTATTCCTTTATAATAAAACCCATCCCATATAACACATCAACACAAATAGATGATCACTAATATTCTCTTCAAAAGAACAACATAGCATGAAAAGTAATAAAAGCATTGTCATCTAACTAAAATGGTTTCCTTCGGACATCCCTACTCATTAAAATAAGTTCATTTACAAAAATAGATTGATTCCAAACCACTTAACCTGCTTCAATAACTTCTGGTTAACAAAAATCTAAAAAGATCTTCCCAAAACACTTTATAAACTTTTCAACGAAGGAACAACCAGAAGATATACTAAAATAAATATTAGCCTTTTAAAAGAATATTTATAAGCTTTCATTTAATCTCACATTCCAAAGTAAAGGGTTCTACTACTTTAAAATTTTAAACCCAAGCACTAAGAATGTAAAAGAAATAACAACAACCATAATATTCTAGTAAAATGTAAGCGACTCAACAACTCAACAATGCAAGCAACTCAATAAAGCAACAACACAAGTGACTCAACAATGCAACAATGCAAGCGACTTAGCAAAGCAACCATGCAAGTGACTCAGCAAAGCATCAACTCACACTCAAGTAAACATAACTTCTAACCAAAAATCACAAGGGTTTAGCACAAACAATTCTAACAATGCCTACTTTGAGGTAGAGCAACAACACAACAAACTAGCTGAGGGCAACTACAACACTAACCAACTTGAAACATGCTCAACACAAATGGAAAAATGGGGAAAATTACTCATAAAAAAACCCCTTAGCTCAACCAAAGTAATGAAAAACCGAAAAGAGTTCAACTCATAGTGATTAGACAACTACTACTAACAAAAATAATACTAGGGAGCCTAGCTATATAGATAAAATAACTGATCACCCTAAAATATTCTAACTTAGCTTGATAGTGATTAGGTGATGAAAAGATAAAGAAAACAACAAAAATAAGTAGTGAAAGAGAAATATAAAGCAACAAACAGTGGTGCCAATAGACCACCCATCTATGCACTTCTTGGTTAGATCTTGATACTCTTTGAGGTGTGATCCTAGCTTCCCTTGAGTTTCTTAACTTTCCTTCTACTATCTATTTGACCAATCTCTCATCCTTGTATTACCAGGCTATAAAGGTGTGCCTTACCTTTGGTGGTGTGCTTTACCTTGGAAAGCACCAATGTAACATACTCAAGGTTCATTACATTATCTTCTTATTTTCCAATGTTGCCCACTCATGCAACATTAACAAAGTCACCCTTCATGCTCCAAAATTATGAAAACAAAAAACTAAAAATGGTTCCTTCCACCAAGAAAAGATAGAGAAGAAAAAATTTATGTATCTTAAACATTCACATTAATAAAATTCAATACAAGGTAAGTACTCAATGCTCCATATCAAACATTAACCTTTTACTATTGAATTAATTATTTTATAAATTAATATCAATTGTTAATATTAATTATTAACATTGATATTAATTCTTCAAGTATTATTATTAGCCATATTAATACTTCAATTTGGAGAAATCAATTAATCCTATGCTTCCAACTTAAGCAATACAAGGACCTTATCAAAACCATAATACATCACATTGCTTTATCCTTAAATAGGTAGATTTTAAAGATAACTAACATGTTATCCCCCCTAAGGATGACTCCTTTGCCAATGGTAATCTCATGGTCCAATGTATTATTCTAACAACAAACAAATGCAATGCATCTATATGGAGGGTATAATTTATCCTTGATTTGTTGATGAATAAGTCATCAACCATCATTTCCTAATTTCTCTTTCAATCGAAGTGGTTGTCCCATACCAATCCACTGATGAGAGTACCTAGTCCTACAATCATAAATACATTAGTAGTACCATACTCCAAGAATATAGATTAAAGCATAAAGTGTGACTATCCACTCTTATTGACAATAAAAATAAGACTATGCATTAGATGTCCACACATCATTACATAAATCAATTTCAAGAATAATTCCTACCAAGGAGGACCATTACGTACTCTCCCCTTGGACTAAACATAGTCCTTTGTGTTTCCTTCAAGCGAGTATTACATATATTCCATTCAAATAAATATGAAAATTGCTTTCTCATCTCTTTGATTGTTAGAAATAGAGTCTATTCCATCATTTGGGTTATGTAAATGTATCTTCCAAGGTACATACTTAGATTACTTTAGGGGCAAGTTATCTAGTTACTTCATGCAATGTAATAAATGCACAAGTGTCAATGTGCAAGTTGTACATGTGCAAGTTATCCCTTGCACATCTAGATAGAGTGTTGGCCAAGTATCCTATTTTTCCTATATAAGGATGGCCTCATAGATAGATATAGATATAGTGTGTTAGATACAGATAGAGTCAGGGGACATAGTGTAGCTTAGTTCTATGTGTATCACCATCCATTGGTGATGGGTGCAATGTAGTTCAGTAGATTTATAATGGAGTGTTCATTTCCTCCATAGCTACATTGTAACCTTTTATATCATTTCTATTTATTGCATATTTCAGTCATCTAGCAGATTTACTTTCTTTCATATTATTATGCATCTTGTGATTGTTATCTCCCAATGCTCATTACATCAAAAGCTAATAGTGGTATCAGAGCTATGGTAGATCTAGTCTATGTAGGTCAATAGGGAAGCCACCATTATCATTGAGCCTAAGTGTTTTGACAAACTGACGCACCACTGGACCAACCACTATCAAAAGATCTCAGAAGAATCTAGGTGGTAGAATTAGGGAGAGCCCAAGTGAGGACTGAAAGAAATCTCAGTTCTAGAAATACTGAGATTGCATTTGACTAGAGTCTTTCCACAGAGTTTTAGAAAAACTCGTGAAGACCAGGACTCAGCATTCAATCCACTGGATTGACAAATCATCTAGTGAGGATCATCCAGGATATCTAGAATTTGCTAACTAGTGCCTAAAGTTTCTTTTGTTGTAGAAAATTAATTCTCAGAGGATTGGGACTCCTCCTACAACAGAAATCTAGGAGACTCCAACTTCATTTCCCGAAGGTCGGCGTGCCCTCATAGTGCAGATATTGGTTCCTTGTGCAAGAGAAGAATACTGCGAAAGAAGACTTCTAGTGAAGAGTTGTGGTGAAGTCAAGAGACTAAAGATCTCCATTGTTGAATCAAAGAACTTCACAAGTTGAAGAACATGCCATAGAAGCCTTGACATAAAAATGCCATAGAAGCCTTGGAGAAAATGCCATAGGAGCCTTGAAGGAGAAGCCATAGAAGTCTTGATACCAAAAATGCCATAGAAGCCTTGGTACTGAAAAAGGCCACAGAAGCCTTGATACTGAAAAAGGCCATAAAAGCCTTGGTACTAAAAAAGGCCATAGAAGCCTTGATACTGAAAAAGGCCATAGAAGCCTTGATACTAAAAAAGGCCATAGAAGCCTTGATCCTAAAGAAGAATTCAAAGAGAATATCTGATTCATAAGTAGACTAAATATTTTAGTACTAATACTTTTTTGTAGGGAAAGAATATTCAATGAGTTGGGAAACTTCCTACAAGAAAGTTAGGAAGGGTATCTTCTTCAGAATCAATTCAACACCTGAAGCAAAATCAAAGAGATCAGGAGAAGATCTCATTGAAGAACTTCCAGTCAAGGAAGGAGAAGGAGAATAAGGACTAGGTGAGTCCTGCTCGAATCCAGAAGTAGTAGAATCAGAGATCCAAAAGTAGATCTCACCACCAACACTTCCAGGAGTAGAAGGTTGAAGAAAAGATCTCAAGGAAGACCATCAGAAGTTGTAAGATCAGAGACCTTGGGAAGGTCTTATTGAGCATCCAAAAAAAGGCTAGGAGAGCCTTACTAAAGATATTCTCAAAGGAGAACTCATTGGAGAAATCCACTACCAAGGAGAAGCCCCTGATAGTGAAGGACTTGGGACAATTATCGCCATCCAACAACAAGCCCAAGAGAAGAAGAATTTGGCAAGGAGTGCCAAATCCATGAAGAAGAATTTGGCAAGGAGTGCCAAATCCATGAAGAAGAATTTGGCAAGGAGTGCCAAATCTCAGAAGAAGATCCTGCTTGAAGTCAGAATTCGACAAGAAGACTTGAAGATAGAAGAAGCTCACCAAATCTTGAAGATTTGAAGATTACCTCTCACAACAAGAAGGCATCACTTCAGAGATAAAGACTTCTCCAAATCTATAGTAGAAGGAGGAGAACATAAGAGGAGAACAAGCCACCAAATCCTAGGCTCGTGAAAGAAAGGTTGAGACCATCATTTGGTGAAGAAGGAGTTGTTCAAGATAGTCTACAAAGAGCTACAAGGACATACTCGTAGCAACAACTTGGTGATCCTAGACACCAAGATCTACATCCTCTACAAAAGTGATAAAAGAGCTACTACAAAAAGGTATGCAACTTTTTGGTGCAAGTAGGTTCATTAATTCATTTACCTATCATATTTGTTAGAAGCACCTGAATTTGGATTAAAGTTGCAAATAGAAAATTGGATTACAGTCTTCGAAAGTGCAAAAAGAAAAGTTCTTTTTAAGGTTCATTTGCACATTAATTAGGAGTTGATTAGATTTCAAAATTGCTTCTATCAACTACCTATTATCTATTTTGGAAAAATAAAAAGAAGACTAAGTCCTACAATATTAGTTGTAGTGAAATTGTAGAATAACTCTTAAAGATTCATTTTAGGTTATTCTTGATTAGTTGCAGTAAATTATTAGTGCATTAATTTGAGAGTTGATTGGAGTGATAAGGTGTAATCTTAGTGCATTAAAAGTGAAAGACTTGCACTATTATACTACTCTCAAAAGAAATTAGTTTTGTGTTCTTGAAGGGCACAAAATCTGATTTGTATCAAGTGTCTAAAGACACTATTGAAGCACATAAATATGCAACTCATAGTGGCCAAAAGAAGCCACCCAAAAAAGGTTAGAATCCTCCAAAACTTGGAGAAGAACACAACTAACCAAAAATAGAAATAGAAGCTTCAAATATTGAGACTTGGTGAGTCTCAAATCCAAAGCATTACAAGATTGGATGCAAGAAAAGAAAGTGCAGAAAAATTGCATAAATTAAAAAGCTTCTATCTACTGTTATCTAAGCTTGGATTTGTTATCAAAGTATCCAAGAAAAAAGGGGAAGGTGTCTACTCATAAAAGACAACCTCAAAACCCTTGTATTGCAGGAGAAAAATCTGCCATAAAACCAGAATTTCAGATCTGAAATAAGAGTGCAAAAGAAGGTGCATCAAAGGAGGTTTATGTACAATATATAGTACATTTTATTGCACTACTTTAATCTGGTTTTTTACAGCCCAAGAGAATATTTGAATGTGCCCCAAAAAGGCACAATATCTACAGGAAAAAGCAGCCAAGAAAGGCTGAACATAAGCACTCTTCTTCCCAAGCAATAGGAGCCACTCAAAGGGCTCATATTGGATGGTCGAACCTATAGAAGACAAGGCATAGGGGAAGATCAAGCAGTGTATAAAGAAAAATAAGGAGCATATTTATCAAAGCAAGTATACATCAAAGCAAAGGAGCATTCCTATCAAAGCAAGCTACAAAGCATTTCTACCATAAGTGAAAGCTAAATAGAGGAGTGAAGCATCAAGGAGTCTTCATCCAAGTGCTGCCATTCAGACTCCATTCAAGGGCCACCAAAGCTTCACCAAAGCTCCTCCATATCTCCACCAAAGCTCCACCATATCTCCACCACAACTCAACCTTTAGCATTGCTTGGCTGGAGATATTTCAACATCTACGTAAAACAACAAAGAACAAGGTGGAAAACACGTTGGAGAGTCTTCAAGTAAGCGTTGATAAAGAGAAGGGCATGCAACTGCCACTTGTCATTCTATGAGAGATCCTCTATAACGCTCACAAATAAGATATTACATTTCTTGGCACCCATACTCCATGCAGAAGAGGAGTTACATACAACTAATAGCTTGATATACGTTACAACAAGGAGGTCTCGTAGATGTTGAAGAAGGAGCATTTCTTGGATAACACTCAAAGGAGAATAAAAACATCTCAATCCAAAGGTGACATTTATCACAAACAGTGGAGTGAGTTTGGCACCTCCACCAAATAGTCAAAGCTTCCATGAGCATTTAAAACTTCTACCATGACACTTGTCACTCATCCTATCACATATTAAAGGTGCCTTGGACCTTGGAAAGGAAGCATAGCAATTTGAAAGTGATACGAGTAGCAGTTTGGAAGCTACTCGATAGTGGATTGATGACACTTCGATAGATCGATGGCAGATGCTCGATGGCAGTTCGAGTGTGATTCGACAGCGATCCAGAGCAAGTCGAGAGCAGTAGAAAACACTCTCGATCAACCAACATTTAAGGAGAGCATTAAAGCCACAGCTTACCTTGGGGAATTCATGCTCAAGAAGGAGAGATTACTACCATATTCATCCGACTTCATAAAGGTACAAAGCCTTAATCAAATTTCCTCATCTAATTTGCTTTCATTTTTAAAAGGGAGTTATAAGGTTATAAGATAAGGTTGAGATATTAATTGAAATCAATATTTGTTTGAAAGCAAAACTTAGGGAAATTAATATAATATTTGCAAAATATAACTTAGGAGAAATAAGGGATACTACTTGGAATTAATCCATTTAATGTTTGCAAATATTAATGTGTTCTAGTTTTCCAAATTTGGGAGTGATAAGGGTTACAACATCAAACTAGTTTTTTTGGAAATTAGAAACACTTGAATAAAATCCTAAGGGTTACAAAAAGGGGTTATTAAAATATTTTATCAAAGTTGGAAATTTATATTCTTGTCTCAAAAATTTCTCAAAAGGGACAAAAGAAATCCAACATTAAAACCTCTTCAAAAATTGAAAAGTGCTTAGTTCAATAGGAGTATTAAGGTGTTAAGAAGTTGATTTTTGATCTTTACAAAACTTATACAAAATCAACCAAAATTGAACTATATTTTACAAAAGCACTATATCATACTCCAAAAATATTAGGGAGTCATAAGGGATTCTACAAAACTTGATAATAATATCCATCAAATATTGTCAAGTTGAGAAGATATAAGCTTTCTTCAAAAACCTAAAATTAGGTATTCATACTCTCATTACTAGGGAGACATAAGGAAGCCTACAATCTAAGGATTAATAAAGGTTTCATCAAATCAAGCTTATATACTTCAATTAAGGAGCACATATCCTAAGACTAGGGAGCTATATAAGGATGTCTACTTCTACCAATAAGTGCTTCAGAAAGGAAAAAACCAATGCCATAAAACTTGGGATCATGAATCTACTCAAGAAATCAGAAGGAAGATTAGATCTAGCTTCAAAAGTAATCCATAGTGAAGCTTTAGAAGATAATTTTGATACTATGGAATGTTATCTTCAAACTCATCTCAATGAAGCAATTGATAATGGAAAAAGTGATATTTTACTTTCCTTAGACTTTGCAAGCATATTATACATGGCACTGCTCACATATAAACACTACAAGGCAGAAAATGAAGAACAAAAAGGATTGATAGAATTACTCAAAAAGAATTTAGAACTTGATGAATCATATCTAGAAAAGTTTTTCAATCCTCATGCATCATCAACACTTCCTATTCTACTAACTCAAAATCTTATCATGATGCCTTAAGTGGTTGTTCAGAAACTTCTATATAGATTAAATATAGGAAAGGAGAATCTTCCTCACAAGAACCAAGTAGCAACTCAACCTCCTGTGAGAACACAAAAACCAGAATCAAAGGCAAAGCCAGAGATGAAGAAGAAGACAAAGCAGATAAAGGAGGAATACAATGCAAATTCAATTGAAAGAAGAAGCCTCAGCTCCAACTTACTCTGCATCATATGAAGACACAGATTACCTATTGAACCTGAACACAAAGAATGCAGAGGAAGAATACAAAGTTTAGGAAGAAGAAGAAGATCCATATTGAAGACTAAAGTCTTCAATACCCAAATAATGTAATACAGGGGGTGTTAGAAATAGAGTCTATTCCATCATTTGGGTTATGTAAATGTATCTTCCAAGGTACATACTTAGATTACTTTAGGGGCAAGTTATCTAGTTACTTCATGCAATGTAATAAATGCACAAGTGTCAATGTGCAAGTTGTACATGTGCAAGTTTTCCCTTGCACAACTAGATAGAGTGTTGGCCAAGTATCCTATTTTACCTATATAAGGATGGCCTCATAGATAGATAGATATATAGTGTTAGATATAGATAGAGTCGGGGGACATAGTGTAGCTTAGTTATGTGTGTATCACCATCCATTGGTGATGGGTGCAATGTAGTTCAGTAGCTTTATAATGGAGTGTTCATTTCCTCCATAGCTACATTGTAACCTTTTATATCATTTCTATTTATTGCATATTTCAGTCATCTAGCATATTTACTTTCTTTCATATTATTCTGCATCTTGTGATTGCTATCTCCCAGTGCTCGCTACATCAAAAGCTAACATTGACATATTCCCAAGTTACACTATTTTTAGAATATTGGTCCTAGTGGACCTTACATTGATCTGGGGTTTGTTTCTATAGCATCTTGGACTGAAACCCTAGAATATTTACCACTCTCATCTCAATGATCGAGGGATATTCCATCTACAATTTAGAAACATTCCAAATATGAGAAGGATCGACAATATATTTCCTAAGTAAGGATATGTGTAAAGTATCATAGATCTTTACTAGGTTGGGTGGCAAGGCAAACCTATAGGCTACTGGAAAAATCTTATCAATGATCTCAAAAGGCCCAACATAGCAAGGATCCAACTTAATTGACTTGATGGAATTGTTCATGGGTTTAATCCTTAAGAAGACTTTATCCCCCATAGAGAATTCTCTTGGTGATCTTTTTAGATTAGCATAGCTCTTCTGGTGATCAACATCTTCCTTGAGCCTTTGCCAAATCCCTTTGAGTTGTTCCTCCATATCCTTGATAGTGTTTGGTCTGATAACCACCTGACCCTTTGGATTGTCCTATGATAGAGGTGTTATACATCTTCTACCATATAAGGCTTCAAATGGAGCCATTCCTAGGGATGCATGGTATCCATTGTTATATGCAAATTTAACTAGATGCAAAAACTCTTCCCACTTAAACTTTTTATCCATCTAGTATATGCAAAGCATGTCCTCTAAAAATTGGTTTACTCTCTTTGTTTGACCATATGTTTTTGGATGATATGTAGAACTAATGTTCAACTTAGTGCCCACTGCATAATAAAGAGCCTATAAAATTTTTTAAGTAAACCTCAATTCCTATCCAATATGATCACCTCAAGAAAATAATGTAACCTAAAAAGTTATTTGGTAAAGTTATTTGCCACCACTGGTGCATCATCCTTGATATTTCTTAGTATAAAATGTACAACCTTGGTCAACTTGTCAACCACCATAAGAATTTCATTATGCTAGTACTTAGTCTTAGGTAAAACCACAATAAAGTCCATGGATATAACCTTTCACTTCTATGTAGGTATATCATGTGGGTACAATTTCCCTACTGGGTGTCGATGTTTTGCCTTAACCTTTTGGCACTCTAAATATATTGCAATAAAAATAGTGACATCCTATTTCATTCCTATCCAATAGGAGTTATTTTTTATGTTCTCTCTCATTTTTGACAACCCTATCCTTGAAGTATAAAAGTTCATATTTTATGTTGAAATCCTTATTTTCATAAGGATTTCTCTCAATTTTATCTTGGATTTTGATGCAACACTGACCCTAGAACTACATTTCCTTGACTTTATCCATCAAGTCTATATAAATCTAGGTTAGTGTTGTTATTTTCCTTCTACTAAAGGTATATACAACCTTATTTTATTTACCTTTGATATCTTAGACACCTAAAATGCATCATGTCGAAGGCAACTACTCATATGGGACATGCTACAAGACCATATGGATTATCTTGGACAGATTCCAAGATAGAGCAGTGGTTCTAACCACTCAATTTGGGCTCCTTGGCCTAATCAATTTGAACCGCATCTGAGACCTATGGTATACTTTCTAAACCACTACTGACACCTACGGTTCACAATCTAGGCCGTAGCTGTGACTTATGGTCTAAACTAAAGTTCAGTTGGCCTTCATCCAAGCCAAATCGGTTGGAACGACCATTTGTTCTAGAAGAAGGTAGTTGAAGGACGAAAGATTCTAGAGGCTTCCAATCCAATTGTCCCAACTACCTCTTCTTGTTATTGGCTTCTCCATGAATCCACCCCTAGCCCTTGGATAGTCCTATAAGTACCCCTCAAAATTAGGGCAAACTATGAAGCAAGCATTGGAGATCAAAGTAGTGAAGCCCTATCGAATTGTGGACTCACTTGAGTGCATTGAGAGGGAGTGTTGTTGTTATTCAATTGCTAACTAATTGAGCATCATTTCAATTCATGCCATGGATGCCCTAAGGAGCTAAAACACCAAGAAATATTAATTCGAGAAAACGGAGGCCCTATCAAGCAATTCAATCGCCAAACCTATTAGAGGACATTGAGGCAACCCTTGATCATCAATTTGATAAGGAGTATCAAGCCCACAACCCTAGAATTGGAGGGCAAAATAATTTGATTGCTCGCTGTAGCTGAAAGTCGTGGTGTACAGTGCAGACCGCTCATCAGAACTATTGCAACAGGTGATAGATATCCTTACTATTTCTATTTCAGTATGCTTAATTAGGTTAGATTAGTCATTTTAATGGTTTCCTTGGAAGTTTAGAGACTCTGACTGACCTAATTAGGGATTATAATAAGTTTACTTCATCATAGAAAGTAGGACATTATTGGTTTATTTTCATGCTATCTTGCTTCATTCCACGTAATTGATTCAATAGATAGATAGCTACACTTTTTACTTTCATGTTTCTAACAATATTTATGAATCTTGCACAATTTTAATATGTTTTATCCATCTTCTTGATTTCATAGTTGTTATGGCATATTTATGCATATTTTCCTCAAAGGGCCTCATCATGAGAGGTTGCCTATTCGTTTAATATTTTTGTGTTGTTTCTTGATCGCAGGAAACAGATTCGAAGGAGATTCAATCATCTAATTCCTTCCTCAACGCGAAGAAGAGGGTCAACTCCACCCTAGAGTAGTTTGTGACTATTTAGAGAGCCTTAGTATTGTGCCTACCTCATTGGGGGCTTTGGAATTGTATCAATTGTATCAACATTTGGGTGACCCTAAGAGGGGCATGATTGTAACCGAGATTCACTTCCAATATTAATAAAAGAAACATCCATTTTATTGTTATGTGCAATCTTGTTTATTATTATATGCTTTTATGTTGATTATGATTGATGCAGTAGATAGGTGCATGCTTTTTGGATAGGTCAGATGGTGATCACAGTGGAACTCTGCAATTTAGGCAACTAATCTCTTACCCATATTTTTTTTTATATTAGGTGCAAACCACAAGTTACAGCTACGGTCTCATTGTTGGCCTGTGGCTTCAAGACATGGTCTATAGTCTAAATCACACATCATATCTATGGTTTACAATAGATACAACAGACAATAGGGATCCAAAGCTTGATCGAATGAGAACCTGAGGTAGGCCCAATTTTTTTACTCTGTACTTTTTTATTTTGTCTGTGTTTTCCAGAAAGCAAAAAAGGGATACAAATTAGGTCTTGGGGTTTCTTTTTTTGAGTTTTGGCTAGGCACTGCTAGGAACAACAGACCTCTGAGTGCATTCCACCCTAGAATCCAACGTGCTAGGTTTAAATTGTGTGTTGGTTTGCATGCTTGAGGCCCAATTAGAGGCTATGTCATTGTAATTTGCATTGTCAAAAAGACATATAGGATATAGCATGCATTCTCTGAAATGAAACGTTCTTTTTTGCATATCATGTAGGAAACAATCATTAATTTTGTATTATGCATTTTCCTTTATATGCAAAGATTAAAACGAACCACATACACCACATTTCAATTAAACACTAGTGATTTGGGAGTGACATCCAACCACTAGTAGGGTTTCAATGATGGTGGAGGTGATTTCCATCCGTTGGCCCAAATACCATGTACCCTATGTTCTAGACCAAGGTCGAGCCCAAGAACCTTTTGTACCCTAGAAAATTTGCATGTATTCTCTTCGGAGGGTATAACATTGACTGGGGAAAATGGGTGAGGGACTGGTAGGACCGGTGCTCCTTGTTCGGGTGTGGAGTTTCATTGCCACACATGGGGGATTTACATGGCCTAGATTCACACCCAAGTTGTCGAGCTGTGAGCGTACTGGTGAAAGCCAATTAAACTAATATTATCATTCAACAAGCTTTCAAACATGATAAGAGTTTCTAATACTGATACAACAAAGTGAAAACACATCAAAAATTTTAGGGCTCATTTTAAATTGTAAAAGAGATAATTACCATTGTATACCTTGTTTGCATAATAAAATAATAAATCTAGAAACTAGGTGCACCATGGTGGAGACACAAGGAGGTCGGTAGAGGCTCAATTTTGATGCTAATGACCAAGCCCCACCAAATTCACAATAAAATATGTCGAACCCTCACCTATATGCACTTCCTGAATGTCATTCGATGAGAATCAGAGGAGACAATTCGACATGAGGGGACCCCATTAAGTGTACCCATGATAGAGGAGTTTCTATACACTCTTCTATATGTAGGATAGAGCATGGAGCCTCTCAACATGAGGGTGCTCCACTCGAAAGCCATTACCGATATTGTAGTGCACGTGCATCCATAGGATCGATCGATGAGTATGTCATACAAGGGCCAAGTTGGTACCCTTACATACTAAGCCTACAAGAGGTTCCATACCTCCAAATTTATAGTATAGAAGAGATCGATATCCGAGTGAACCTCGCAATATCACTATCGACATATTGAAGGTGGGAGCCAATGGTACACCACCGCATGAACCGTGGAGATCCAAAAAGTTGGATGGTTTAGGTGGCATCCTCGAGCAGTTAGGCTATAAGACTTTAGCTCCACCCACTCATGCTCCAAGTGAGCATAGCAGGAGCATTATTAGGTTTACCAAAGAACAGGGAGAGGATTCCAAGCACTCTCATGGTTCGCATCCACCATCCGTGCATGGTGGCACACAACACAGGGCTTAGCATGATGCCAATGTCATCTTCATGGATAAAGGTAAAGGCATAGGAAATCCACCAGATGGGTACAAAACCCATAAGATCGCTCACACGGAGCACACATACCAGAAGCCTCTTACAATCGATCATATTGATAGATCGCATAGACTAGTATCTGAGCAGAGATGACAAATCCTTCAAGAATAATTTGAGGATACCCGTGTAGAGAGGTAATACATTGAAGATGAGAATCTTCAGTCACAAATGCTCATTAGACAAAGATTATATGAGTAGTATATGCGTGAGGAACACATCCTTACCCAAAATGAGCATGTAGAACAAGAGGATAGACTAGCCAAGGCTGGTTTATACACTAACACTGAGCATGGAGAGGGTATTCATAGGAGGGTTTTTTCTTAAGCCGACGTGCATCAGGAGCGTGGAGATGCTTACACACTTACACTCATGTCAGTTCCCAACAAAGAGAACAACCACCACCATTTGAAGATCAGAGGCAATGACAATATGAGGAAGAAGAGGGAGACGAAGTCGATCATGGATATCCTGAAAGCTCCCATATTGAGGATTAGGAAGAGCAACGTCCTCCACCTCAATAGAGGAAGAATGTACCTCCAAGACCACCCTCATGTTAGCTTAGGGAGGAGGACTTTATTTCCTCGTAGGCCTATAAGATTCTAGTAGAAAAGGTGAAAGCAATCGAGAGGCAAGGCACATCTTTTCAAAAGTTAAAATTGAGCAAGATTCATAACGAGCCTTTGGACCCCTCGGTACCTACTCCAACATATCGTGAGCATTTTATCATGCCCAGGTTAGATAAATTCAAAGGTGACAAAGATGCGCAAGAGCATGTCGCAAGATTTTTGGATGTATGCTTCCATATTACAAGCAAAAATGCCTTGCTTTTGCATACATTCATCACAACCCTCTCAAGCCCAACCCATGAGTGGTTTAATAAGCTGAAGAAGCACAGTATCACTAGTTTTGAGCAAATTGCTGACACCTTTCTAGAATGCTTTTCTTTTGGCACCAAGAAGCAAGCTAACCTTTATGATCTAGCTATGCTAGCTTAGCACGATGATGGGCCAGTCCTAGAATATGGAAAGAGGTGGAGGAGATTAATCGTAAAGTTGCCATTCCCTATTCCTTCCACAAAACTAACCTAGATGTTTACGAAGAGTTGTGCCAAGCACATCTCATTATTGGTGCAACTGCAGCAGTACCAGACATTCAAGGAAGCTTTGGTGCAAGCCAAATTAATTGAGGATATCAAGTTGCAAGAGGGCAACTTGAAGCTCAAGAACAGGAAGGAGAGACACAAGAAAAGCTCCACGAAACATCAGGCTAAGCAAGCCCATGTCAATCAAGTGAGGTTAAACCTCTAAGGAGAGGATAAGGGGCAACAAAAGCAGAATTACCAGGCCCAACCTCCTCTTGTGCAATACGAGTAGTGCAAGAATAATTACAAGGAAAAAATAAGTAACAACGCCCGCCTCACCAATTCATGCCTTTGATGGAATCATTGACATCAATACTCCATCAATTATGCAAGGCTAAGGCAATCAGGTTGCCCGAGATTAAGCTGGTCGATCCTAATCAACCTAAGTCAAAGGGGTATCAGGATGATTTATTTTGCATCTACCATCGCGTGAAGGGTCACAACATCGAAGTGTATTGGTCCTTCAAACATATTGTGCAGAATATGATCGATAAAGGTGATCTTATAGTGTCGAATAACCTGTTGGTGCTTGAAAAACAAAACGTGGGGATTTATAAAAATTCATTGCCAAACCATGAGGCATCGTGCAACAACATTGACCAAGTCAACCAAGTGCACGTCGAACCACCTACCCAGGGGTTCGTAGGCATGGTTAATGTTGTTACCAGACATGGGAGATATGATCAACCAAATCAACCTCATGCTCCCATCAGGATACAAGCTATGCCAAATTAGCGGCCAGTTCAAAATATTCCAGGCCCACCAACAAGATCGGTGGTGACCATACGAAGCAGGTTGGTTCAAAACCTGCAGACAATGCCTACAAAGTTATCTATTTATGAGATGATACAATAGTCCCCTAGGTATAGGGAGACTCTCATGGACATTCTAACATCCATTAAGGTATAGTCCCAGGATGCTCAAGCATTTACCAATTTTGTGGGACATGTTCAACAATGCTAGAAGCCTATAATCCAATTTTATGATTATGAAATTAGGATGGTTCCTACAGATACGGTTGACCTATCGTTACATATCATCGCATATTTTAATCACATGCCATTCAAGAGGGTCTTGATCGACACTGGTTCATCGATCAATATAATAATGACCAAGGCATTGAGTCATCTAAAGTTGCCCAAGTCACATATTGTGCCCACCACCTTCACATTGAGAGAATTTAACGATGCCCTATGCTCGACGGTTGGCACAATTGTCCTACCTATTCAGGTGGGCCTAAAGACCATCTCCGTGATGTGTCATGTGATCCAAGGTGCCATGCAATATAACATCCTACTTGGGAGACCTTGTATTCAATAAATGTGTTGTGTTCCCTCCATATTACATCAATGTGTAAAATATATTCATGAGGGATGGGTTCACGTAGTGTCGTCAGACGAAGAACCTTTCAAATTTGTGAACCTAGCTGATTTTCCAAGGGGTTTCATACTCCCATAAATGCACCTGGATGTTCAACCAACATCACCAATTAAAGATGTAGGAGGTAAAAAAATAGAGTATGCTCAACCATCGACATCTATATCACATAGATCTGAGCACACTACTGCAACTTCCTTGAAATTGATTGCATCAGCGATGCTTCGGGACGACAGGAAGTTAAAGGTAAAATGGACGAAATGGAAAAGAAGCATGTGCTCGAACTAGTCGCCAATGAGGCTCCCATTCCTATGGAAGTGGAGGAAGCCTAGGACAAAGCCAAGGAGGTACCTCATCCTACCTCACCTACATCATCAACAAGGTCATCCGCATCGTGGGTGACTGTTCATCTGGTCAACATAGGGTTAGGTGAGTATATTGTGCAGAATTTCACCTTTGGACCAATTATAGAGACTGCACAAAATATGGGTTGACCGCATGCTCATAATTTTTTGATTAGATTAGTAGTGCCATTGGGAGAGCCACCCAACCAGACTAACTTTATTTACACTAGGTTGGATCAACTTCCAACGCAAACACCCATGGATGAAGATGACGACGAACCATTCACAGTGAATGTTTTTTACTTATCCAATTGAATATTCCATGCATATTTTTGAGTTATATCATTGGCATGGACATGGCCTTGGTATTTTTGAACAAGGATGTAGGACTCCGCTTGAGCGGCATTATCAATTGGCAACTAATAGGTTCGGGCTAGGGTTGCAAATACAAGGACATAATAATTTTCTTGTTGCATATTTAGATCGCATGTACCTTAGTCTAGGGGACAACATGGATTTTAACCCATATCACCCTAATCCTTCTATGTTCCAAAGGGATAACCGGATGGTGTCTTACATCACCATAGCACCACCTGATACGTATCATGAGAATATCTCGGTAGACATTGAGTCTTCAACCAAAAATTAATTGGAGGATAAGGTTGAGCTAGTTTATGAGGTAGTATTGTATTTACGACACTTATACCCAATTTTACCAGACATCAACGATAGTGATAAGGATATAACCTATATGGGGCCACATTTTCTAGAACATCCCATTCTAGTGGGGGCAAATGAAGGATTATATTACGATAGTGATGAAGAAGACGAAATAGAGAGAGCCTAACTAAGACCTCCCTACTTACGCTATCGCAATACACCGTATATGGCTGAGGACATGCATAGAGAGATCAATCTAAATTCTCATCTTAGGGGAAGACCACCAAACTTCAATGTGATTTATCACTTGTTGTTTCCTAACCTGCCTATGTACATGGAGCTCATTGATCCGAATGATCCCAGCAGATCCATATAGACCATTCTATCTCAATGTAGATGCTATTGATTGGGATCATGTTGACTCACCTATGGAGCCTAAAGATTTCTTCCTTAATGAAGAAATGTTGCAACCGTTTCATTTTGTGCCAGGCTATGCATTTGATGTCTATCATGCTAAAAATGCTTCTGACGTAGAACCTATCAACCTAGCTGATGACATCCATTTGATCCCTATTACTCATCGGCTTGAGGAGGGATCACACATGTCAGTAGAGGAAACCTTCGATGTGGATATCAGTAATGATCCCACCAATCCAAGGAAGGTTAAATTCAGAGAGAGTCTCACTCCAGATGAGCGTGCCACCCTCATCCCTCTACTAAAAGAGAGACCTAATATTTTTTCTTGGAATTATAAAGATATGCCAGGTCTAGACCCAAAATTGGTTACCCATAATCTTTTGCTAGACCTGTCAAAGAAGCCGATCAAGAAGAAGCTTAGAAAGATGCATCCAATAGTAGCCTTAATGGTGAAATATGAACTACAAAAGCTTTTGGACATAGATTTTATAATCTCCATTAACTATCCAGAATGGGTATCCAATATGGTGCCCATAGGAAAACCTAATGGAAGAATCCATATTTGCACGAATTTCAAAGACCTGAACAAGGCAACATCCAAGGATTCATTTCCATTTTTGAATATTGATGCTCTTGTAGATGCAACTGCAGGTCATGAGATGCTCTCCCTGATGGACAATTTTTTTGGATACAATAAAATTTGGATTAAACTCAAAGACTAGCATAAAACCATGTTTACAACGCCATGGGGGATATTTTTCTATAAAGTTATGCCATTTGGCCTCAAAAACGTTGGTGCTACATACCAGCAGGCCATGACATATATATTTTATGACTACATGCATAAGATTCTAGAATATTATATTGATGACTTGTTGGCCAAGTCATTGCTACGTGAAGAGCATGCAAATGTACTAAGGAAGGTCTTCAATCGCCTGATAGAGCATAATGTTAGGTCAAATCCTAAGAAGTGCGTATTTGGCGTAACTTCTAGTAAACTCTTGGGATTCATTGTTTCTAAATGAGGCATCAAAGTTGACCCAATGAATGTCAAGGCTATCTTAGAGATGCGTCCTCCCTCCAATATTAAGGAATTAAGAAGCCTTTAGGGCAAAGTAGCATCGATAAAGCGATTTATCACTCAACTATCAGATAAATGTTGATCAATGAATCGACTACTACACAAGAGGGTCCCCTTCAACTAGGACGAGGACTATCGAGCAACCTTTGCTGAAATAAAGTAATACCTGGTGTAAGAAAAATAAAACAACACCTTGCAAGCAAAATAATGAAAAACAAGCAATTGCAGAATTAAAGGATTTTGTATTGAATTTTATTGGAGCTTTAGTCTCCTTTTTACAAGTGATTTTCCCCAAGTGCATAAGGGTATGATTACAATAAGTGAATGTTTGCTTTCACATGATAGAATGGGCACAAAGAGGGGGAAAACCCCTTTAGCTAATCAAATTATTGGTGGTGTCTCTGGTCTTCTTTCGCTCCAATCCAATTGGTGAGTGGTCTTGAGTATCTAATGATGGGCCACTCCTAGCTTCAATAGTTCTTCAAATACCTGTTACCTACACATGCAAACCAGCAAAGTGGATTAGTAGCACCCGTATATTCAAGTGATAAACCTAATGCTACACATAAACCTATTACTGATATGGATGAAAAGCAGATAGCATAAAACAATTAACAAACAAAGCCTTACTTAATACTCAAATTGCTAATCTTTGTTGATGAAATCCATTTTTTTTGTTCTCGAGACTGTGGAACCGTGGAAGCACAGTTGTGGGCTGGAAATCGTGGACCTACAGTTGTGAAATCGTGGATGCACATTTTTGACTGTGGAACCGTGGATGGACGGTTTCGACTGAATAACAGATTGCCTCAAAATTTGAGCCAATGGTCAGATTCAAGCTTACGCTCTCAATTTCTCATTGGGCCTAGATCTATTTCGGTAGCTTGTCGGTATGCAAATTCAGCTCCCTTTGTTTTGTGGATTGATGGTGTGTTTATAGGCTGCCTGGGGCTTTGGAGGAAAATGTGAGGTGGTAAGCCTAACTTGCCAAGTGGCAAATCTGGACTGCCAGGTAGAAGTGGCAGTTACAGTGAGTCACTCAATGTGGCTCACTTAACTGGGGTGACAAGGGGACAACAACAAAGGAGTTGTGGTATGGGTGTTGGGAATCTGTATCATGTGCAAGGACAAAGGGGACATGAGTGGGTAAGATGTGGCATGGATGTTGGATGAAGTGTCTAGGACACATGTCCAATGGGTAGACAGGGTATCCTAGGGTGATTTTCTTGATTAAATAAATTAGGAAAGTATAATGATGTGCAGGATTTTATATCCCTAAGTTAGAACTTAGGCATATATCTTTATTATGTAGGATTTGATGGTGAGGTGGTGAATGTGAACTAAAGGGTGCTAAATTTTGGTGTCTACAGTTTCCCCTTTTTGTACTATGTTGTGTACAACACAATGCGGTGCAAAAACTAATGACATCTAACTTTATTGGATGAATGGGTTCATTTCTCTTTGACACACAAAATGAATGAATTTAAAATTTTTGATTTGTTTTCTTACCCCCTCAATTGACGATTGGGTAAAGGTTGACACCCATAAGTCAATTGATGAAATACGGATGTTGAAAGTGGGTTGTAATTGAATGATGTTGATATTGTTAATGAATTTTGTCTTGATTTCTTTGTGCCCCAAGCTTGGGATTATTTGTGTTCTTGCAATTTTGCTTTTGGTTTCATTAATGTGTAGAATACATGGTAAAAATTTGACCACTCTTTGAGTTTTGGTCCACTATGACTTTAGCAATTCCTTCCAAATGATGGGCTTAAGGAACCAGTCATTGAGGATTTGATGCTCTAGCGGTTTTTGATTTTACCAAATTGTTGTTTGTTGTCCCGCTTTTGACCCAATGGAAGGTGTTGTAGGATTACCTTGCAAATCTATTTTTGAACACATTTAAGCTCATAGATTTAGGGTATATCGTCTTGATTCATTGTTGATTGTTGTAATTTTTAAATGAGCTTCCTTATGGTGATTTACCCATCCAATTGGATTGCATTGATTGCTAGTCGCTGCAACCACTTGCAAGTAAAATAATGAAAACAAGCAATTGCAGAATTAAAGGATTTTGTATTGAATCTTATTGGAGCCTTAGTCTCCTTTTTACAAGTGATTTGCCCCAAGTGCATAGGGGTATGATTACAATAAGTGAATGCTTGCTTTCACATGATAGAATGGGCACAAAGAGGGGAAAAACCCCTTTGGCTAATCAAATTATTGGTGGTGTCTTTGGTCTTCTTTCGCTCCAATCCAATTGGTGAGTGGGCTTGAGTATCCAATGATGGGCCACTCCTAGCTTCAATAGCTCTTCAAATACCTGTTACCTGCACACATGCAAACCAGCAAAGGGGGATTAGTAGCACCCGTATATTCAAGCGATAAACCTAATGCTACACATAAACCTATTACTGATATGGATGAAAAGCAGATAGCACAAAACAATTAACAAACCAAGCCTTGCTTAATACTCAAATCGCTAATCTCTGTCGATGAAATCCGTTTTTGTTCTCGGGACTGTGGAACCGTGAAAGCGCGGTTGTGGGCTGGAAACCATGGACCTGCGGTTGTGAAACCGTGGATGCGCGTTTTTGACTGTGGAACCACGGACGGGCGGTTTCGGTTGAATAATAGATTGCCTCGAAATTCGAGCCAACGGTCAGAGTCAAGCTTGCGCTCTCAATTTCTCGTTGGGTCTAGATCTATTTTGGTAGCCTGTCGGTATGCAGATTCAGCTCCCTTTGTTTGGTGGATTGATGGTGTCTTTATAGGCTGCCTAGGGCTTTGGAGGGAAATGTGAGGTGGCAAGCCTGACTTGCCAAGTGGCAAATCTGGACTGCCAGGTGGAAGGGGCAGTTATAGTGAGTCACTCAGTGTGGCTCACTTAACTAGGGTGATGTGGCTCCAAGTGGAGTGGGATGTGGGATGTTGTTTTATGTGAAGGGACAAGGGGACAACAACAAAGGAGTTGTGGCATGGGTGTTGGGAATCTGTCTCATGTGCAAGGACAAAGGGGACAGGAGTGGGTAAGATGTGGCATGGATGTTGGATGAAGTGTCCAGGACACATGTCCAATGGGTAGACGTGGTATCCTAGGGTGATTTTCCTAATTAAATAAATTAGGAAAGTATAATGATGTGCAGGATTTTATATCCCTAAGTTAGAACTTAGGCATATATCTTTATTATGCAGGATTTGATGGTGAGGTGGTGAATGTGAACTAAAGGGTGCTAGATTTTGGTGTCTATAGTTGCCCCTTTTTGTATTGCGTTGTGTACAACACAATGCGGTGCAAAAACTAATGACATCTAACTTTATTGGATGAATGGGTTCATTTCTCTTTGACATATAGAATGAATGAATTTAAAATTTTTGATTTGTTTGCTTACCCCCTCAATTGACGATTGGGTAAAGGTTGACACCCATAAGTCAATTGACGAAATACGGATGTTGAAAGTGGGTTGTTTATTGAATGATGTTGATATTGTTAATGAATTTTGTCTTGATTTCTTTGTGCCCCAAGCTTGGGATTATTTGTGTTCTTGCAATTTTGCTTTTGGTTTCATTAATGTGTAGAATACATGGTAAAAATCTGACCACTCTTTGAGTTTTCATCCACTATGACTTTAGCAATTCCTTCCAAATGATGGGTTTAAGGAACCAGTCGTCGAGGATTTGATGCTCTAGCATTTTTTGATTTTACCAAATTGTTGTTTGTTGTCCCGCTTTTGAACCAACGGAAGGTTTTGTAGGATTACCTTGCAAATCTGTTTTTGAACACATTTAAGCTCATAGATTTAGGGGCCTATCATCTTGATTCATTGTTGCTTGTTGCGATTTTTGAATGAGCTTCCTTATGGTGATTTACCCATCCAACCGGATTGCATGGATTGCTAGTCGCTGCAACCGCTAGGTGTATAGGATAATCCACTAGATACGAGTTTCACTCCAGATGATTAGGTGGATTGCATTTTTTTTGAAACCGCTGACTTGCGGTTATTTTTGCAAAAAACGCGGATTTGCGTTTTCCTTTATGAAACTACGTTTTTGCGTTTTTGCGCCTCAAAACGCGGGTTTGCATTTTCGTGCGCTGTAGAAAACGCGGGCGCGCATTTTTCATCGCTAAAAGCGGCTATTTATAGGTTGTTATCATTTTCAAAATCATTCTGCCAGTTGTCATTGGTTTATTGGTTGAAGTGATGAGTGAGATGGAGGTTGGCGAGGGGAGCGGTGGTGGTGGCTCGGCTGGAGCGGAAGTTGGCGGCCGGTTTGCAGAGGTAGGCGATTTGGCCTTTATATTTTTTTTGTTTTGCGTTTGTTTTGCTTGTTTGAAAATTAAGCGGGGCTGGTAAATTATTATTGTTTGCTCATTAAGCGGGGCTGGCAATGAACTTGTTTTTTTTATTAAGGTAGGTAAGAAATTTTCATTTTTGTTTATATACCTAGGGTAGGTAAAAAATAGTTTTTATTACCTAGGGTAGGTAAAATTTATTTTTTATTATCATGCATAGGTAAAAAAATTTTGTTTTTGCTTTTATTACCTAGGGTAGGTAAAATTTTTTTTTTTTTATTTTTTTTTTTTATTACCATGCATAGGTAAAAAAATTTTCGTTTTTTGCTTTTATTACCTAGGGTAGGTAAAAATTTTTTATTAATTGTTGTTTTTTTTTTTTTTACGGTAGGTAAATTTTTTTTGTTTATTACCATGCATAGGTAAATTTTTTTTTTCTTTATTTCTAGCATGTTGTGCTAAATTTCATTTTTTATATGTTTTCTTTTCAGGTTAAGCTTCTTGATGCTCGACATAGGTGGTCGAGGACCATTCGAAAAGTGCGGAAAGCACTTTCTGATGATGATTGGACTCTACTTTAGACCATTGGTTTAGATGGTTGCGGCGGTTAGGCACCGTCCGAGCTGATGAGGATCTCCTTTCGGCACTTGTTGAGCATTGGGATCCAGATAGAGGCACATTTCAGCTCCCAACAAGGGAGCTGACTATCACTCTTGAGGATATCTATCGTATCTTTCGCGTCCCTATCGAGGGTCCTACCGTTCGTGTTGGCCTTGACAAGAAGGAGGCCCTTTTCCCTCTGTTTGGTGAGATGTGGGACATCGATTGCAGCAGGGGCGACATTGCGTATCTGGATCTCTTTATGGCTGGCAGCTTGGGTGCATTGCCTACCTTTATGATGTACATTTTGAGCAACATGTTGTTGCCCAATTCCATGGGATCGAGGATCCCGTGGAACTAAGTGTCTATTGTTCTTGACTTGATAGTTGATCCTCGTCGGTTAGCTTGGGCTCCTGCTCTTCTCTACGAGGTTTATAGCGAGCTCTATGAGGTGAAGAGGCACGGGCGCAAGGGCCTGGGCTATAGTTTGTTGCTCCAGATTTGGTGTTGGGAGCATGTTATCATTGGTCGCCCTTGGTTTACCTTGTGGCATGGATGCCACCTCTCCCCGGGCATACAGGTGGTTACTCAGTGAGGAGGTCAGTCGATCTGCTATGAGTGCATCGGAGTTCAGAGATATCTTGAGTTCTCTGACTAGGGACCTGATGTGTTGGCGGCCTTGGAGGGGTTTGGATTGGGCGATGGATGCAGCGGAGCTTCGTCGCATTAGGCGGGGATGATGGGTTGTTGGCGCCCATTTGAGGGATATGGAGTTTATCTAGTTCTCTCACGTACTACGGTAATTTGGTCTTGTTCAGGATGTTTCGGATGCGCTTGTTATGTACAGGCGATGGGGTGATGAGTTGGGGTTGCCTGTTGCTCCTGATTTCTGGTGAGTCGATGATCCTACTGATGACTCAGACTTGGAGGTGCTTGACTTGGATGATGTTGGCATGACTGCTGAGTATGATGCTTGGTTTGTGAGTCAGCCTCTATGGACTCCTAGCATCATTGTAGATGATGATGGGAGCGGTGATGATGTTGATGTGGGTGGATGGGTTCCTTGGTCGATGAAGCACCGTGTGGTAGCTCTTCGAGAGCTGACATGGGCATGGACGTTCAACAGCCTGAGGAGGGTGGTGGTGATGATGATGAGGGTTTACCTCCTCGACAGTAAGAGGAGTGGGGGATTCTCCAGGCTGAGCGAGATAGCCTAGATTTGGAGCTGGGTCGAGTGAAGGCCGAGTTAGCATGGTATCAGGGTGAGGTGACTCATCTTCAGGCTGAGGTGGATGGGCTACGGGTTGGACCTAGCAGCACTGTTGTGGCTGCTAAGGATGCAGAGATCACCAGACTCGATGGTGAGATTACCCATTTATAGGGTGAGCTTTCTCGGTTGCAGTCAGGTGTTGGAGGTGATGATTCGACTCTGACTATTGCTTCTCTACGAGCAGATATTTCTCAGAGGGTCACTCGCCAGGGTGCTGATTTGAGGAGCCTACGTAAGTAGGCTGTCTACATCGAGATGTTGGAGAACATTCTTCATGAGCATCCGATTCCTTTACCTGTTCCTCCTTCATCATCTGCTGCCACTGCTACCTAAGGGACTGAGACGAGTCGTAGGACTCATCGTACTTCTAGCTCTCACGGGGCTTCTACAGTGCAGGGTCCATGGAGGGATCCTGCTGGCACTAGCTAGATGTTGTATTTGCCTTATTTTTGTTTTTTTGTATATTTTATCTTAGTATGAGCCTCAGTGCTTCGATGTATACTACCTTCGGGCATTTTGTACTTTGTAGACTTTCGTATTTATATATATATATATAAACATGGCATTTTATTTCGGTATTCACATGCATTATTTGTATATGTATTCTTCTTGTTTATGCTTTTGCAATGTTTATATTATGCAATCTTATATTTCTATGTTAATGCTATGATAATGAATGCAAGTGAACATGTAAAATGCATTTTGATTTATAGTTATGTAACTGAATGAAGGTATGCATGGTGCTCATGTAATCTTATTTAGCTCAGAGTAGTTGACCTTTACTCATTCATATTTGCAATTGGGGGTTCCCACTTGATTATTCTTTGTGGTGATGTATGTGGTATGTATAAATGGTATGTGGATGGTGATATGGATAATGATTTTGCTTTTGGTATGTAACTGAAAATATTCTCAAATACTCAAAGAAGCTAGTAATGTTAACCATTTTTCTTGAATGTTATCTTACTTTCTTTAGGACCATATTGTGTGCAAGTGAAGTTCATTTTCTAAATCTTGCGTGTCGATGACCCTAAGCAATCCAGAACCAGTGCATGTGATTGTGATGTTTATTGCCCCATCTTGAGTAATTTTTGGATGGTACCTTTCTGGGTTTTCCTTTTTGGCTAGCTTACCCGTATGTGCGTTCAGAGGTCTCCCTCTTAAGAGAGAGACATGTCGCCCTGCATGAGTTTACTCCACTTCCATTCAAGCGTCTATAGCCCCGATGGAGGCTCACTCCATAGTCCAATGATTTTGATCTTTAAGCCTTTGTGATGACTACATAACTTTCTAAGGGGAACATAGTACGATCTTTTCAGCTTTAGAGATCTGTGGTGTGTGTTGTTAATTGTTTTTTGTGTAGAGTTTTGGGGAATCGGATTCTCAACCGAAGTATGATGAGAATGTTACCCTATCCTTACTACTCTACATTTATTTATATTTGTTGTTTCACTGTGGTAGTGGTGATAACCACTATTTTTGTTTTTGGACTATGTTGCGTGATAGGGTAAGCGAAGAATTTGACTTTTTTTGCTTTGAGGTTTACCCAAATTGGCGTTATCTTTCTATTATTCAAGATGTTTTAAGATTTGTAAAAGTGTATTTGGTTCCAGATTGCTTTTGGGTCAATCTACCATACTCAAGATTTTCTTAATGTGATGAAAGTGCTTTGGTCCTAAAGAAAATTGGACACTTCATGAAGTTTGGTTTTTCACTAGACATGTTTGAGTGACTGAAAATTGTATGATATATCATATATGATGTGTATGATTTGTGAGTTGTAAAGAATCTTAGTTGAATACCCCCAATTCTTGGAATTTGTTTTCTTGGTCTTATCATCACCACTATTAAAGATTACTGAGCAAGGGATGGGATGGATGCAACTATATATATATATATATATATATATATATATATATTATATATATATATTGTATGAATATATAATTGAAATGCAAATGCCATATGAAAAATGCAATTTAAAATATGTCTATTTACAATGTGAAATGCATGCAAAATTAAAATGAAATTTTTTTTTTTGTGTATGAACATATAATTGAAATGCAAATGCAATATGAAAAATGCAATTTAAAATATGTCTATTTACAATGTGAAATGCATGCAATGTTGTAAAATGGAATCTTTTGTTTATTTTATTTTTTTATTTTTGTTTTAGCCATGTACATATATATACATATATTGCAAGTCGTTTTATGCATAAAATGCCTTTAGGTGCATAATGTTCAGTGGTTCTGGCTCCAATTTCCCTTCTAAATTGGAGAGTCTGTACGTTCCTTGTCCCAATTTTTGCTTTACTATATATGGGCCCAACCAATTTGCTGCAAATTTATCCCTTAAGTGCGGTAAAGCATTAGTATTTTGTTGATTTTCTTTGAGCACTAGGTCCCCCACTTGAAATTCATGAGGATGGACTTTTGCGTTGTAAGCGCGCTTGACTCTATCTTGATATACTCGTAAATGTTCTAGAGCATTAATACGTTTCTCATCAATAATTGTCAATTGGTCAAGACGCTCCTGTCTAGTTGTATCATCGTTCATGAATTCTTGTATCTCGATTCGCAAGGATGGTATCTCGAGCTCCAATGGTAATATTGCTTCTGCACCGTAAACTAGTGAAAATGGTGTTGCTCCCATTGGCGTTCTTATGCTTGTTCTGTAAGCCCATAGTGCTAAAGGGAGGTGAGTATGCCAATCTCGATGATTATCTTTTACCACTTTCTTGAGAATGGATATGACTATTTTATTTTTTGCTTCAACTTGCCCGTTTGCTTGTGGGTAATAAGGTGTTGAGAAGTTGTGTAGTATTTTGAATTTATTGCACAATGCTCTAACATCCTTATTCTTAAATGACTTTCCATTATCAAAAATTATTTTTGAGGGTATTCCAAAATGATAGATAATATGTTGAAGTATAAACTCCGCTATTCGAGGTCCAGATCGTAGTTGTCAGTGGAATTGCTTCCACCCATTTTGTGAAGTATTCTGTAGCAGTTATGATGAATTTATGTTGTCCTGATGAAGCAGGTGTTATTTTACCGATCAAGTCAAGGCCCCATTGTGAAAAGGGCCACAAAATTTGAATGGGTTGCAAATTTTGTGATGGCACATGGGTCAAGTTTGCATGATGTTGGTATTTTTGGCATCTTTTGACATATTTGCAATAGTCATTTTCCATTGTCGGCCAATAGTATCCCATGCGCAATATTCTTTTTGCAATTGCCATTCCGCTAAAGTGACCACCGCAAGTACCATCGTGGGCTTCTGATATTGCTCTTTCTACTTCAATTGGATTTAAACATCGTAGTAGTATTCCATCATAACTACGTTTATATAACACATCTCCAAGTAAAGTGAAATGAATGGCTCTTTGTTTGAATGTTCTTTTTGCAGTTCATGTCATTTCTATTGGTAGTGTGCCTGATTTGAGAAAATATTTTATCTCATCAAGGTAAGAATTGTAAGGTTCGATATGTATCAAACAAACATTCTTCTCACCTATAGATTCTGCTTTTTGAATTGATGGTTTAGACACTGTTGTTATGATTAGCGGTTGCATTTCTCCATGTTCATTTTTAGGGATGAGAGATCCCAAGGAAGCCATTGCATCCACAAATCTATTTGTCGATCATGGCAAGTTACTAATTTCATACCAATCAAATTTTCCTAGCAACTGTATCGCTACTTCATGATATCTCTTTAAGACTGGCTCTTTACATTGGTATTCTCCTTTTATTTGGTAGACAACCAATTGAGAATCACCAAAAATGCTTATTCTTTTTATTCCCATTGCTATAGTTGATTTAAGACCTAGTATTAAGGCTTCATATTCTGCATTATTGTTAGTGCATGTGAAGTCGAGTTTGAATGATAAAGGAATGGGTATTCCTTCAGGTGTGTAAAACACAACTCCTGCACCTTGCCCTTTTTTGCACTTTGATCCATCAAAGAACATTGTCATATCTCGCTTCATCCTCAGGTGAAACTATTTCTTCTTGTTCTGTGATAGAAAACACAATTGAATCTTGAGAAGTTCAATTATTAATGGTGTATCATTGTGCAGTGGAGCTTTCGCTAATTGATCAACTATTACTTGCCCTTTTATGGATTTTTGACTTGTGAATTCGAGGTCGAATTCCGTTAAAAGCATTATCCATTTAGCAAGTGCGGGTGTTGTTGTAAGTGCGAGTCATCATGTATCGCAAAGGGTTTTCTCTAGCTATAACATAGGTGGTATTGCTTAGCATGTAATGTCTAAGTTTCTTGGTGGCGAAAACCATTGCTAAGCATAACTTTTTGACATAAGCATATCTTGTTTCGTAACTTACCAATGTTCGACTGATGTAATAAACCGCTTGCTCTTTATTTTTCTCATTCTTTTGTGCAAGCATTGTTCCTAAAGCAAAATCTATTGCAGAAATGTATAGGTGAAATGGGACTCCTATTTTTGGTGGCGTAAGAACCGACGGTGAGGCTAGATATTTCTTTATATCATCAAATGCCTCCTGACATTCAGTTGTCCAAGAAAATATCACTCCTTTTTGTAATAGGCGATTAAAAGGCCTGCATTTATCTGAGAGTTGCGCAATGAATCGACGAATAGATTGGACTTTTCCTTGCAAACTTCGCAACTCTTTCAAGTTTTTGGGAGGTGACATTTCTAATATTGCTTTTACTTTGCCTGGGTCTACTTCAATGCCTCGCTTTGAGACAATGAATCCTAGAAGTTTTCTTGATGTTACACCAAATACACACTTCTTAGGATTTAACCTTACCTTATGTTCTATTAATCGATCGAATGCCTTTTCTAGCACATCTATGTGTTCAAGACACATTTTTGATTTAGCAATAAGATCATCTACATAATCTTCGATTATCTTATGCATATAATCATGAAATATGTACGTCATGGCATGCTGATATGTAGCTCCTACGTTCTTTAATCCAAAAGGCATCACTCTATAGCAGAATGTCCCCCAAGGCATTGTAAATGCTGTTTTATGTTGATCTTCGGGATTAATCCGAATTTGGTTGTATCTGGAGAAACCGTCCATTAAGGAGAGCATTTCATGACCAGCATAGGAGTCTACTAATTGATCTATATTTGGCAAAGGAAAATCATCCTTGGGACACGCTTTGTTTAAATCTCAAAAATCAGTGCATACTCGTATCCCCCCATTCGGTTTGCGAATGGGTACCATGTTTGAAAGCCATTCAGGATAATCGATTGGTACTATGAAGTGTACATCCAATAACTTTTGCAACTCTTCTTTCACAATTAATGCGACTGTTGGATGAACTTTCCTAAGCTTCTGCTTGAACGGCTTGGCATCATGTGCTAGCGTAAGGTTGTGGACTACCAAGTCCGGATCTAAGCCAGGCATGTCTTTGTAGGACCATGCGAACACTTCCTTCTTTTTAATAAGCATGTTTATGATGCTTTCTTTTTCTTCTATGGATAATTCTTTTGCTATTTTGACAATCTGGGGATTATCCACGTCTTCACTAAGGTTCACATCTATAGACTCTTCTATTAGCATGTGAGAACCTTCTTCTAGCTGATGCGGAGTTGGGATGAGGTGGATATCATCTGCCACATTTTCAAATGTGTCCGGGGTGTCCCCCTCTATCTCAGTTTGAAAAACTGAATTGTTTGATGATGAAGGTTGTTGCGGAATATAAGCGTTTGAAGCGCGCAACAACTCTTCGGATAGGATGAAGTCAGCAGTGGATGGCGGGGATGAAATCCTGTCCATGGCTATGAGACTGGTGTCGATATAGATCGGTTTTGTCTCATTATATGGATTGCGGAGTGGGGTGAGCAAATCAACAGAAATCATGTTGACTTGATGGAAATGAGGTGGTTGCGATTCAAGAATTGATGACTCGTATTCTCTAGGTTGCAACTGACCTAATGTGTGTGATTGGTTTTGTTGTATGCTTTGCCAATGTGATGGAGGAGGTTCTGGTTCAGGACCCTCACACTCTTTGTTTAGCCAAAAAAGTGTGCGGTCTATTGGAAACTTCTGTTGATACCAGTTATCCTTCTGCATGGTTTCTCCATATATTATCTCTTCCTGAGGTTCTTCTTCTTCTTGATTAAACCATTCAGGATGTGCTTCATCTTGGAGCATTCTCCTGGCTTGTATCTCAAGAGCATGGTTGATAAAAATCATTTCAGTTTCATCATCATCACTGTCACTCATCCAGAATCCATTAGCATTTGTATGAGGTCCTAGCATTAGTGGCTCAAGGTCTTGCCTAAGGTATGCTATCGTAGTAGGATCTTCATAATCTGCCTCTCATTGTAAAGCTTGCTCTCGAGGGTAAAAATTGTAGATTTGGTATCTACTTTCTAGTTGTTCATCCTCATCATTAGGTTCATCCTCATCATCGCTCTTTTCCTCCTCTTGTTCGCATTCTATGTCAAGTTCTTGGAAAGCTTGATTAAGCGAAGAGCTTGCGATGGAAGGTTTATAGCCTAGACCGGAGCGGTCACTTGGCTCTCTATATTCTGGTTCAATAATGTGGTGAGGACCTTGTTCATGTCTTCCAAGTCCATATCCTTGCCAACTAACCCTTCAAAAATATCTGACTGGGAAACTTGGGTTCGATAGATAATCAATGTTTTCATTAAACTCTTGTAAAGAGTTGTCATTTTGAGGAGGTGGGTCCGATGAAGAATCCATCCCTCCATATATGAAATTGATTGCATTTGTTTGAGAACCCATTCTATATATATCACCAATAGCTAAAGGTGGGTCACGAGGGTGACCGTAATCTCTGATTGACTCGATAGGTGGTGTAACTGTGACACTTTCAATAATGTACTCACCAATACTTGGATTGGCGAGATGTACTGCAACTCTAGATGGTTGTGTGGCTAATGGCTCGATGGATGAAGAGGGTTCTTGAGCCTTAGCTCTAGGCTCTGCTAGTGACGTTGGATTATCTCTAATAGGTGGCCCTATTTGTGAGACTACGGGTTCTAATGACTGTGAAGTAGTGGTTGATGATGTGGGTTGTGCTTTGAATGTGAATGGTGGCTTTGAATCTGGAAGTGTACTAGATGGAGCTGGCAATTGATTAGCAGGATGAGTGGGTGTAATTTGAAAATGAAATGCGGTGTTTGAAGGATGCGCTGAGCTAACGCTTTTAGATGCGAAAGTTGGATCAACTATAGGCAACTCTTCTGGAATGGGTGCTTTTGATGATGTGGTGTTTGATGGAATGGTTCTAATGACTAGTGGTTGGATGGTTAGATGTGTTGATGGGAGTAAAGGCTCATAAGGATTTGAAATAAAGTTGCAGTATTTGAAAGGTTCAGATGTCACCTGGTATGCAATGTACCTTGCCTTCATGCACATATTTTAAGCATTGATGCAATGTTGAAGGCACACATTTCATTTCCCTAATCCAAGGGCATCCAAGAAGTATGTTATATTGCATTTCCCCTTCCAAGATGTGAAAGAGAACATGTATTGTTTTCACCCCCATGGTGACGGGAAGAACAACATTCCCTACAGTTGAGCATAAAGCGTCATTAAAGGCCCTAAGAGTGAATGTGGATGTTGTGATGTGAGATGATGGGACGTTGAGCTTCATCATGGCAGGTGTGGTAATGAGGTTGATTGAAGAACCTGTATCAATAAGCACTCTCTTGAAGGGTTTCCTGTCAATGTGAGCTACTATGTGCAATGGCGGATCAGGTGAATCTACTGATATTTGTTTTTCCTCGAAGTCATAGAATACTATCGAGGGTTCCATGCACTTTTGCACACTACCCACAAAGGAATTGAATGCATTGGGGTCTTCTGATTGTACTTGAATAGACTTTAAAATTTCCATCAATGCTTCCCTGTGAGGTGTTGATTGTTGTATTAGTTCATAAATTGACAATTTTGTTGAAGCCATCTTCAAACTCTGTGTTAACCGGTTGTTCAATGTAACAACAGGGCGGTTGTGGAATGGTGGTGGTGGCCCACTCGATCCAAGTTGTATGGGCACATTAGTTGGTGATGCTGTCGGAGCTTGGGTTGTGCGATTAGCTTACCTTTGTCCATGGGTAACTATATTGATAGCCCCTACAAAACCTTGTGGCAGTTGAGACACATAATTAACCTGATTGGGAGGAACTGTAGAAGTTGATGCTCCCATCGATTGTTGATTCACCTCTCGATGTGGCAAAGGTGTCTGATATATGCCTAGGTTTTGGTTATTTTGGGCTAGTGGGTTGTCAATTTTGATTGTACCCACTTCCAATAAATCTTGCACAATTCCTTTAAATCCATGACAACCTTCAATATCATGTCCTCTTTGTCTATGATAGATGCAAAAGAGGTGTTCTTTGTAACCTTTTGTCTTTGGTTTGTTAGGATCATCAAGTTTCATTTTTGGTAAATTAAAAAGTTTTGCCGCATACAACTTCTAAAATACTAATGAATATGGCTCTTGTACTGGCGTGTAATTTCTTTTTGGCTTAAAATGACGTTGTTGCCTTTCTGCAGGTTGTGTCTGATTTTGTGCCTATTGTGGGGGTGGAACCGCTTGATAATTTGGTTGGTGTGGTTGTTGTTGTTGTTGTTGGGGTTGTTGGATTTGTGTTTGAGCCGATTGATTTGACTGTGGTTGGCTCAAAACTATCTGATTAACCTGTGCGGTCTTGGACTGACCATGGTTATTCCCCTTTTGATTCTTATTGTGCCACTCTTTCTTCTTAGGCTTAATCTCACCTTCTTGAATTTTGATTTCTTCAATCAGTTTTGCTTGGGCGAGTGCCTCATCGAATGTTCTATACTGTTGTAGTTGTAGCAATGAAGAGATGGGTCTACCAAAACTCTTCATGAACATTCGTATTATCTCTGGCATAGGGAGTGAAAATGGTAACTTGATCATGACTGATCTCCATCTGTTGCCAAAGTCATAGACTGATTCATCGTCATATTGTTTTAGGTAAATCAAATCAGTCAATGTTGTTTGTTTTCTAACATTTAGGGTGAATCTTTCTAGGAACTGGTCCGCTAGTTGTTCAAAGGTAAAAATACTTTGATGCGGGAGATGGTTGTACCAGTCTTGGGCTTCCCCCTAATGTTTGAGGAAATGTATGTAATAGCAATGCATCACTGCTTTTGATTCTGAAGCATGCATTCACAAATCTTGTTACATGCTCATGGGGATCCTCTTCTCCTTTAAATTCAAGCTTCGGTATTTGGAAATCATGTGGATATGGCGGCTCTGGTACCGAAGCGTGAATAGGGTGATTGAGTAGTTGCCTTAAAGTTGGCTTTTGGTATTGCAAGCTTGGGGTTTGCATGGCAAGACTATCAATCTGACTCTATAAAAATTGGTATCTAGGATCATCTACAGGACTAACACTCGAATGTACTTGATGTTGCTGGTAATGGGGTGGATTGTATGTAGGTTGGGGATGATAAGACATGTTTGGTGGAAATGTGTTATGGTATGGATGTTGAGGGATGTTATGATATGGATGGGGTGATGAAGGTATGATATTATGCTGACCTACTGCATTAGCATATGGGTGCGGTGGTTGATTGTGAACCATAGTGGTAGAGGGAGGACGCATTACCCAAGATGGATCTTGGATAAAGGCATTAGGTTGATGAGATGTAGGTGGAAGATTTTTCTCAATCCCTTGCAAATGTTGGTTAGGGTCAGGGTTCATGCTACGGTTAGCATTATCTAAAATCATTTGCTGCAACTGTAAGAAAGCCTGTTGCATAGCAATTGCATTTGACATAGGGACTACTACCTATGATGTGGTGGACTGAATTGGTTGTGGAACAACCATGGTAGTGGAGGTAGATGGGGGGTAAGTAGCAAAGGGTATCGCCACTGACTATGGAATGGTATGAGATGTATGTCCTACAAGTGTGGATGGAGGAATGGATGTTGGGGCTTGCGAAACAATAGGAATTGTTTCATACAAGGGATTAGTGGTAATGGTCATTTGTTGTGATAATGTGGGGGGAATTTGGTTGGATGACAATGGTTGATTGGCTAATGCTACAACAACCAACTCAAAGAGAGGATTGGTGAAAATCTGTTGTGACTATTGTGGATAGGCGAATATGGATTCTTGTTGTGATGAGGGTACGACACGTGATGGGATGGAGAGTGGTGGTAATGATGGGAAGACCATTCCAGCTGCATTCAAGTACATTCTAATAGTGTCCATATCTATCATGGTGACCTGACTATCTACTATTGCAGGAGGTTCACTCCTAGGTGTCTCAGGTATAGCTGTGTGAGTAGCTCTATGCATAATGTCTATGTCCATGTTGGGGGCATTACTAGAAGGCCCTATATCAAGACTCAGGGACATAGAAAGGGGCACATCTACTTGTCCCACCACCGAAGTGTGAGGGACATTGCTAGACTGAGAGGCCATAGGGGATGACCACTGACTTCGGCTTGACACTAATTTCTTAGCTTGATTACGAGTCACTACCATACGCTAATATGCTATCTATGTGAATGAAAAAGAAAGTACAATGCAATACAACACGCCAAGCAAATAAACATACAAAGTGTTTGACCCTAGTTTACACTAAGTTTTTTAATTTTTTTTTTCGGTGTGTTTTTGTGTGTGTTTTTTTTGAAGTTTTTGAAGAGATTTTGTTCTTTTTGGAATAGAATAATAGAACTCAATGAAGATGGTGATTAAGAACACTAGCACCAAGCATGATTTCTCAAAAGAGGCTAGGGTACACCGCTTAAATCCCAGTGGGGGGTTCGCCTAGCTCTTCCACTTTGATTCAACAATCATTCCAATAGTGGGAGACAACTTGAATACCAATGACTTATACCAGCTTAAAGAGCGCTTTTATCCTATCTACGGATGATCTAGGGGGCAAGCCGGTGGAAGGAGATGAATTCCAACGTCATCGGTCTGAATTGGGGGTTGGTGATGAAATCCAATCGGACCAATGTTTTAATTATACGTGTGTGTGTGTGTGAAGGTTTTGTTTTCTATTGTGCGATGCAAATCTAACATGCAATTCTATTTTTATGCCTAATGCAGAAAGTAGGAAAGACATAGAATAGCAGACAAAATCATATCAGGGGTAAAATTGCAAATCCAGGTAAGACTCGGCCAAATTCTGTTTAACAGGGCTAACCACGGGTGGGCGGTTAGTTCTAGTAAACCGTGGGTACGCGGTTTGCCAACCGCACATGCACATTTGGGAGATCCCAACCGTGGGTGCGCGGGTCCTTTTTGTCAATAGAACAAAAGTCGAATACAAGCCCAAACCCTAAAAAAGAAATACCTAGGTTATTTCTAACCTGGTACATGCAATATGATTATTCCCTACTATGCATATGCAGATTCTCATTTATTTTGCTTTGTTATTGTGTTTATGAATGCAAGATTTAAGTAGATTTTTCTATCCTAAGACCTAAATGCAAGCATTGGCATACAAAACTGAAACCCTTAATCTACTTAAATGCAACCTAAATCCAGAACTAAAGGAGAAATTAAAAATATGGCACAGGGTACATACGTGTGTTCCTTTTGCTGCTCCTTCTAGATTTTAACCATTGGTCCATGTTTCAACAGTGCAGCAACCGTGAATGCGCATTTCCTCAAATTAGAAATCATGGATGCACGGTTTCATAGTGACAGGTTAAGCACAATCTAGATTTGCCAACCCGAGATTGAATTCTCACGCGTTTCAAATCATTAGCACCTGTACATGCAAATAGAGATTAGTAAGATTAAAATAAAGCAAGGCAAAATAAAATGAAACCCTTGGGAGGTCCCACCGTGATCGCCATTTTGTAAGCAAAAGAAGACAACACCTTGCAAGTAAAATAATGAAAACAAGCAATTGCAGAATTAAAGGATTTTGTATTGAATTTTATTGGAGCCTTAGTCTCCTTTTTACAAGTGATTTGCCCCAAGTGCATAGGGGTATGATTACAATAAGTGAATGCTTGCTTTCACATGATAGAATGGGCACAAAGAGGGGAAAAACCCCTTTGGCTAATCAAATTATTGGTGGTGTCTTTGGTCTTCTTTCGCTCCAATCCAATTGGTGAGTGGGCTTGAGTATCCAATGATGGGCCACTCCTAGCTTCAATAGCTCTTCAAATACCTGTTACCTGCACACATGCAAACCAACAAAGGGGGATTAGTAGCACCCATATATTCAAGTGATAAACCTAATGCTACACATAAACCTATTACTGATATGGATGAAAAGTAGATAGCACAAAATAATTAACAAACCAAGCCTTGCTTAATACTCAAATCACTAATCTCTGTCGATGAAATCCATTTTTGTTCTCGGGACTGTGGAACCGCGAAAGCACGGTTGTGGGCTGGAAATCATGGACCTACGGTTGTGAAACTATGGATGCACATTTTCTACTATGGAACCATGGACGGGCGGTTTCGATTGAATAACAGATTGCCTCAAAATTCGAGCCAACGGTCAGAGTCAAGCTTGCGCTCTCAATTTCTCGTTGGGTCTAGATCTATTTCGGTAGCCTGTCGGTATGCAAATTCAGCTCCCTTTGTTTGGTGGATTGATGGTGTCTTTATAGGCTGCCTGGGGCTTTGGAGGGAAATGTGAGGTGGCAAGCCCGACTTGCCAAGTGGCAAATCTGGACTGCCAAGTGGAAGGGGCAATTACGGTGAGTCACTCGAGTGTGGCTCACTTAACTAGGGTGATGTGGCTCCAAGTGGAGTGGGATGTGGGATGTTGTTTTATGTGAAGGGACAAGGGGACAACAACAAAGGAGTTGTGGCATGGGTGTTGGGAATCTGTCTCATGTGCAAGGACAAAGGGGACAGGAGTGGGTAAGATGTGGCATGGATGTTGGATGAAGTGTCCAGGACACATGTCCAATGGGTAGACAGGGTATCCTAGGGTGATTTTCCTAATTAAATAAATTAGGAAAGTATAATGATGTGCAGGATTTTATATCCCTAAGTTAGAACTTAGGCATATATCTTTATTATGCAGGATTTGATGGTGAGGTGGTGAATGTGAACTAAAGGGTGCTAGATTTTGGTGTCTACACTTGGCGACGTCACTAGTGTTAGCTCCACCAAGGCCATATGTGCCATTTCTACTATATATCAGCAATCGACTTTGCATTGGGAACCATGTTAGCCCAAAAGAACGTGCAAGGCAAAGAACATGCCATATATTATATTAGTCAAACCTTGGTGAGCTATGAGCTTGAATACGCATATATGAAAAAGTTATGTTTAGTAGTAGTGTTCACTACAAATAAATTGTGGTACTTATGCTGAGTTATACAACATATGTTATATTCAAACAAAATCCTTTGTAATACATGATGAGCAAGACATATCAAAACACACGTACTACAAAATGGATCATGCTACTGATGAAATTCAATCTGGAATTCATAAGCCAAAAGTCCATTAAGTGATAAGTTATAGTTGATCAGCTGGCTAAGGCACCATTGTCAAACAGTAGACCTCTGACCATTGATCTTTCGGATGATGCGGTCTTCATCGTATCCGAAGCTCTCGAACCTGAAGAACTAGAAAATAATATTGATATGATCTTGTTCTTTGATGGTTCGAAGTGCAAGTAAGGGGGTGGTGCAAGAATAGTGTTTGTCATGCTACAAGGAGCTCCAATACTCTTGTCATTCAAATTAGACTTTCCATGCACCAACAACAATGTTGAATACGAAGCCTTACCGCTGGGCCTCCATACATCCATCACCATGAATATTAAAATATTAAACATCTTTGGTGACTCCTTACTTATAGTCAATCAAGTTAAGGGGCTCTTTCAATGCCGATGTCCCATGTTAAAAGCTTATAAATATCTTGTTGTTACATATTTGGCTAAATTAAAATGGTATGACATCGAGGCAATCCCTTGTTTGTCAAATAGGGTCGCAGACACCATGGCATCTTTGGGGTCCTTAATCCCTCAGAATCCATCTGTTGATTTCACTACCATCCATATTAAAATGCTCTCGCATCCTGCAGCGAAGCGCAAAGCCTTTGATAATAAAATGTTAATCAACATGATTAGCGTAGAACCAAATTTTGAATGGTTCTATAGAGTTGAAGACTTTTTAAAGAAGGCACCCTGGGGGTCATTAACCCCTCAAAGTTAAACGAGGAGTGGTACCACCATTATACACAAGGTTATTTTCCAGTATGCATTTGCACATGTAGATACGCAAGGGGAGAAAGTCATCTTGGCAGTCGAAGCTGAGGCTTACCAGAGTTGGATGTCACAAATCCAAGACTTCTTAAAACTTGGTGTGATCCCATATGGATTATCGCATGCTGCAAAACACACATTCAAGTAGAAAGCAACTAAATATGTCTTGCTAGGAGATATTTTGTACTAACGAGGCTATAATGGAGTTATCCTTCATTGTCTAGTCCCCCAAGAGGCATCTTGGACGATTTCACAAGCTCATGATGGTACGTGTGGTGGTCATTTCAGCGGTATGGCCATCATAAAGCGCATCCTTTGAATGGGTTGCTATTGACCCACTATGGAGAAGGAGTGCAATGTGTATGTCAAGAAATGCATCAAATGTCAGCATCATGCTAATCTTACGCACTTGCCATCGTAGGCCTTATATCCAATTAAAGCGGCTTGTCCATTTGCTCAGTGGGGATTAGATCTTATCAATAAGATCTTGCCTCCATCATCGGGCTGACATACTTTTATTATTACGGCTACTGAGTACTTTACCAAATGGGTAGAAGCAATACCCTTAACAATGATGACTAGAACTTGCATAGCAAAGTTTATACTAGAGCATATCATATTTCATTTTAGGATTCCATCCAAGATAATTTCGGATAATGGAACATCATTTAAGAACAAAACTATGAGAACTTTGACGTCTAAGTATAGAATCAAACACAGTTTTGTAACTGCTTATTATCCATAGGCAAATGGGCAAGTTGAGGCCTCAAAACAATATAGTGATGGCTATCTTGAAAAATATGGTCTAAGAAAACCACAAATATTGGCATATCCAGCTGCCCCTTGCATTATGGGCTTACAGGACTAGCATTCGGATGCCCACTGGGGCAACTCCATTTTCACTAGTATATGGCACTGAGGCCATTATGCCCTTAGAGTTGGAAATTCCAACGCTGCGCATCGCATTGAAAGAGTTCATTGATGATGACACCACACGACAAGCTCAACTCGATCAATTGATACTGCTTGATGAACATCAAGTGAATGCCCTTGAGCATCTCCATGTTTATCAAGAGTGATTAAAATGAGCTTATAATAATAAGGTCCATCAGAGAGACTTTGAGGTTGGGGATCTTATGTTGAAATAGAACCAACATAACTCTAATTTGTCGTCTGATATACGAGACAAATTCATGGTTAATTGGCTAGGACCTTATATCATATCTAAAAATATTGGTCTAGGTACCTATCGCCTAATTTCGCTAGGGGTGTTGAAGAGCCTGAACCTCTCAACATAATCCATCTTAAGGCATTATATGCTTGAGAGCATAGAAAAAGGCTCCAAGGGTTCCAAAAACCGCTTGGTCATGTTAGAAAAAGGTTCCTAAAATCGCTTGGTCATGTTAGTCAAAGGCCCAACTTATATGAGCAAGTATCCTAAAAAATTGAAGAAAAGAAGGGAGTGAACTTGAATCCATGGAATTTCCAACACTAATATACCTTACGCATGATGATATGTCTGATGCATTAGCACCTCGCTTATGTACAGACCAATGTTTGAATTTGGAAGAGCTAGCTTCAAGTTTCTTGTATCACCTAGTGGTCTAGTCCAACTGAAATCTAAACCTAGGATTTGATAAACATTCGCGGACCCCCAATATTAGCAATGGGGTGAAAGAATCCCACCTGAAATTGGGGTATTCTTATGCTTTATAATAATATATTCATTTGCACACACAAGGATAATGAATAGTTAGGGTTTATCCTAGCAAAAGCCTTATATTTCAGATGTCTAGTTGGTCAGTATACAACTTTTGATCAGTCAACTAGGGTGTTTGAGTCTCATGGTAAACCTCAAAAATTCCCAAATAGCAACAAACAAATTTTTCAAATATATTCATCAAACATCAATTTCTTTTTATAAGAGTTTATCTATTAGAATTATTTGTATTATATGAGTAGATACCGGATGGATGTCAAAAATGATATTTAGATGGCCACTGATTGTATCATACATATTCTTTTACTTTACAAAAGCTTATTAATAGAAAATCACCATAATTACATCTCACATATGGGTGTATTATGTTTCACAAAGAGACAAAGCGATTACAATCCATGATTGTTATACATTATGTGGTGTCGTCCATTAGATTTTTAAACACATATCACATCCATTCCTTGTGGTTTAAGTGATTAAAGCATACAGGTTCATTTACATTATATTACCATCGTGTAAATAATGCATCACATTCATTACACCAGCATATAGTGACATCGTCATAAATTAAATGCATACAATAAAGCAAAATTAAATATGCGTTTGAAAGTAAACATCGCATCTATATGCATCCATCATAAATAGCATATCTAAGTATCTAGATCAATGCATACCATCATCATCATAAATTAAATAGCTGTCAAGTGCATGTCATCCATACATCACATCATATAAGAATAGCATCAATATAAACATTTGCATCCACGTGCATAACATAAACATAAAATTAAAAATACTCAAGTACACATAATGAGCCAAAATGATCAATATAATATATATATGTCCATCATGAGTACATCAGGGGTATATCAAAAATACACGTAGGCTACAACTATGTAGGTCCTCGACCTTACACTCAAAAATAGTACAATAAAATATCCTTGTAATATGTACTAAGGGCCTACACCCCTAGTCTGTGGGGCACCTCCATCGTCTTTGCCACCCCTAGGGCCCCTCTACGAGCTGGCTTCATGAGTACTAGAAGACCGATGTGTCCTCTTAGTCCTGTGGGTCCTATGACTAGACCTGGCAGAAGACTGCCCTGTCTCCCTGGTCCTGGTCTTGGAGCTACTCCTATGGGTACTGGTAGAGTACATATCCTCTGGAACCTCCCCACATATCAGCATGATGTGGCCCTCTAACTGAGAGATGTGATCTACCCTCACATTATGTATAGTGTTATCCTCCTCAACGAGGGAAATGAGCCTCCTGATCTCCACCACGGGGTTGGGACCTCTTGGTAATAAATATTATGGTGCTACAGGAGGTGCCATGACAACCTGTGTAGATGAGGGATCTCCCCTCGATGCCCTTAATAGCTCCAATTGTGTCCATGTGAGATCACACTCAGTAGTAAGCCTTTGGATCTTTGTGTTGGTTGTAGCAATCTATGCCTTGAGGAGGGGCCTCTCCTCCTCATAGTTGTGCCACTGGCTTTGTCCATGCGCAAGCTTCACCTCTTTCATGGCAAGTGAAGTATCCCTCTATCGCAACTGGATTTATAGCCTACCAACATAACTTTGAAGGTTATAAACCTAAGCCAGTAACTGCCCCACCTCACTATCAGGAGGCAACTCACCCTCCTCTGCATCCCCTATTGTGGCCTATGCACCCCATCCACCCTTGATCCACTGGCACACATTGCACCCATTTGGATCAATCTCAGCGTCATCATCCATTCGATCGAGGGGCCCATCTCCCTGTAATTGTAGTAGATACCACCAAGTATCATATGCTAGAGTGGTTCCAGCTCTAGCAACGCTTGACTCCTAGAATTCATCAACCTCATCCCCCAGTGGTTTCAACTGAATCCAAGGCAAATGTGTCTCCAGTACCAGATGCCTATAGATGGTGGGCAACTCTGGAATATCCTAAACCATCCCAACTACCACAAGATATGAGATTAGTACTGATACTCATGGATATTATCCTTACAACCGAGTAGCCACCTATCTATCCTAGCCTAGTGCAACTGCTCACCAGCCTCATCCCATGTAGGGCAATCCATGTACGAATGCCACTCTATGTCGTATGCCCAAAGATGTGCAAATATGTTGATATAGTAGTCCAGGTCCCCCATGTGAGACCTGCTCCAAAATCCCTCCTCCTCATGAGGCCAACATGTCGCATAGCACTGGTGTGCAACATGAATAGAAGTAATGGTGAGTAGTAGGTCCTTAGGCTGCTCGATCCTGATATGCTGCCAACCCCAAAGCTAAATTAGTAGGCTGTAGCTAATACCAATCCGACTCTTACGAGTAACCTGGTATAACTCCTAGTACAACTGGCATAGTATATTACTCCCATAGACTAGGAGTAGCAAATTTTGTGTAGAAATCTGAGTAACTCTCCTAACAATGGCCAGGAGGTTCTAGGGGATCCTCGCACCTGAGGAGTTTGGAAGAACAATTTGTACTATGAGGTGCATGAAGATGGCCTTGTGAACTAAGAATATGCCCTTCCCTTGCCATTATCCAATGTGGACACCTCCGTGATCAATCTAGCCTTGCACATCCTCATTGCAGTCATCGAAGATGGTATCAAAGACATCCTCCTTGCTCTAGAAGGGAGAGGAGGTGATGGCTCACCATCAATAGGGATCCTAAAGATTCGGTAGACATCCTCCAGAGTAATAGTCATTTCACCTGTAGGCAAGTGAAATGTGTTGGTCCATGCATCCCAGCGCTAGGCCAACGTAGTCATATAGGCTTGGTCTACCCTAATAATGGGAAAATCCAGCACATAGCTAAAGCCAACCACATCGAACCATGCCCGCTCTAGGTTAGTAAGCTGATCACGGAGGGTGCGCAGGATATCCGGCTCCCTGGATCTAGAGGTCAATTTTTGTAGAGCAGAAAGGTATAAGGACAATGATGACTAAGAAAAACTAAAAATAGATAAAAACAAGCTTAAAATATCAACAACAAAAAAATCTAAAAAAAGTTGCTAAAAATTTCAAAAAATAAAAAAATAAAAAGTAAAAAAAAAAAAAATTTGAAATTTTTTTGCATAGGAGTGGAACCGCGGGTCAAACCTATGGTCCGCATGCGGTCAAAATTTAACCGTTGGGATTTGAATCTCGTTGCGGATGACAGCTATAGTTCCCAATTTTCCAATTGGGAACCGCATCTGCTAATTGTGGTCTAGGAACGTGACCTTTTCTGGGTCACTTCCTAACCTGGCAAACTAAAAATTAAATGCCTAAACTAGCCTAGACTACTGTGAGGTTTATTACCAACAGTTTAATGAGGTTAATTCAGCCCATTTCTTAATGTGGTTTATTTTTATCCAGTAAAGAGTGCAAGGATTTGGTTTCGAGTTACCTTACCTGCACCGAGGCCTCTACTAGTAGAAGGGTACCCAGGGTTTTCCATCAAGATGTGTGGAGGTATCAGGTTGTGGTTTCAGTAGCGCTTCACGTCAAATTTGCTTCCTAACCTCTCAGAGCTCTCTAAGTTTCAGTTGCTTGCAAGAATAATAATGAAATTTTCAAATGGGAAAAATATATATACTTTTTCTAATTTTTTTGGACCGCTTCTGACAAATGCGGTCCCAAAATTAGGGTTTTTTGACCGTAGGTCTGAGTTGTAGTTCCCAAATTTGAAATTTCTAACTACAACCCATGAGCGCGGTTCGCAACCGACATTAAATGCACTAATATCCCACCGTGGGAAGGTTTTAAATAAATAAATTAATCCTAACAAACTAGAAACTCAATAAGAGCAATCAATTTAACAAATTTGGTGATTTTCAAGCACCACGATCGATTAAAAATTCAAATTAACAAAAACATCAAATAATAAAAGCCAAATGCACCTTGTATTTAGTTATTTACCCTAGACACTTGGCGGTTGCAATGACTAACGCTCCATGCAATCCAAAGAGATGAGTAAATAACCATAAGGACATTTGGGGCAAAATTGTCATCGTTGATTTGATATGCTTCTTTTCAATCCCGAAAAAGGCCTTCGAGGTTGGACTACTCCATGGGAATGAGGCATTTCATGTTATTTCTCCTATGACATCTTTTCAACAGATCATCGAGAACTTGATTCAACACAAATATATTAGGCATTGTATCATTTTGATTTCCTAAGAAGGCTATTGTAGCCCGACTGCTCCATGGGATAGAAATGTGTAATTACTATTAACAGTTGCAATCATAAGCTGAACTAAGGCCTAGCCACGTAATTAAATGCTCAAATATAAGTTTGTGCAGATCATTCATTGTGGTCAAGTGACCTCATCACTTTATTCATTTTCATTACCCTCATCAACTCATCGCTTGAGGGGGTAGTCATAATAATCATAATCATAATCAAAATCAACAGAAGATCCTTGAAATCGTAGATCCCTTGATCTTATCAAATTGCATTCGTCTTACGAATCATTGTCAATAACTATCATAATCTTACCCCTTTTCTTGGGGTAAATAGCAACTATGATAGTTTTACTTGTTATCTGCCTTTCAAATCTATGGGTCAAAATATACCTATGGAATGCACAGCTGCACTGAATGAGATGAGTAGGGTACAAGATTTTCAAAGTTAAGTCTTTCACCTAGTTGAAAGCAATGAATCTAGGATGTGCATCCTTTTGCAGGACCTAGGGCATCTAATGTTGATCGAGACTAATGATCATCATGCAACCTTCGACATCATTTTAGGAGGTCTATTTTTGCTCAATGTTGTTCAATCTCATAATGCATCTCAAAAGAGGCATCTATAGACACCTAAAACATGTCATGTCGAAGGTGACTACTCATATGGGACATGCTACAAGACCATATGGAAGATCTTGGATAGATTCCAAGATAGAGCAATGGTTCTAACCACTCAATTTGTGCTCCTTGGCCTAATCAGTTTGAATCGCATCTGAGACTCATGTTCTATTATTTGAACCATTGCTAACACCTGTGGTTCATAGTCTAGGCCGTAGCTATGACCTGTAGTCTAAAATGAAGTTTAGTTGGCCTTCATCTGAGCCAAATCGTTTGGAACGACCATTTGTTCTAGAATAAGGTAGTTGAAGGAAGATATATTCTAGAGGCTTACAATCCAACTATCCTAACTACCTCTTATTTTTCTTGGCTTCTCCATGAAGCCACCCCTAGCCCTTGGGTAGTCCTATAAGTACCCCTCAAAATTAGGGCAAACTATGAAGCAAGCATTGGAGATCAAAGCAATGAAGCCCTATCGAATTATGGACTCACTTGAGTGCATTGAGAGGGAGTGTTGTTATTCAATTGCTAACTAATTGAGCATCATGTCAATTCATGCCATGGATGCCCTAAGGAGCTAGAATGCCAAGAAACACTAATTTGGGAAAAAGAGGCCCTATCGAGCAATTCAACCGCCAAACCTATCAGAGGACATTGAGGTGACCCTTGATCATCAATTTGATGAGGATCAAGCCCACAACCCTAGAATTGGAGGGAAAAACCATTTGATTGCTCATTGTGGCTGAAATCCGTGGTGTACAGTGCAAACCGCTCATCAGAGTTGTGGTTTGTAATAGGTGACAAATCTCCTTACTGTTTATATTTCAATATGCTTGATTAGGTTATATTAGTCATTTTAATGGTTTCCTTGGAATTTTAGAGACTCTGACCGACCTAATTAGGTATTATAATAAGTTTACTTCATCATTGCAATTAGGACATTATTGGTTTATTTTCATGTTATCTTCTTTCATTCCACGTAATTGATTCAATAGATAGATAGCTACAACTTCATGTTTCTAACAATATTTATGAATCTTGCACAAGTTTAATATGTTTTATCCATCTTCTTGATTTCATAGTTTTTATGGCATCTTTATGCATATTTTCCTCAAAGGGCCTCATCATGAGAGGTTGCCTATTTGTTTAATGTTTTTGTGTTGTTTCTTGATCGCAGGAAATAGATTTTAAGGAGATTCAATCATCTAATTCCTTCCTTAATGCAAAGAAGAGGGTCAACTCCACCCTAGAGCAATTTGTGACTATTTAGAGAGCCTTAGTATTGTGCCTACCCCGTTGGGGGCTTTGGAATTGTATCAACATTTGGGTGACCCTAAGAGGGGCATGATTGTAACCGAGATTCGCTTCCAATATTAATAAAAGAAACATCCATTTTATTGTTATGTGCAATCTTGTTTATTATTATATGCTTTTATGTTGATTTCGATTGATGCATTAGATAGGTGCATGCTTTTTGGATAGGTCAAATATACTCAATACCAAAGCCATATTCTACAAATAACTCTATCCATTTTATTTGTCTTGTGTTCAAAAAATATTGGGTAAAAATATATTGTAGACTTTGATGGTCTGTCCTTACCTCAAATGGTTTACCCAACAAATAGTGCCTCCAAATCTTTAGTGCATGCACAACTGCTACCAATTATAGGTCATGAGTAGCATAATTTAACTCATATTTCTTGAGTTTTCTAGACTCATATGCTACTATAGCCTCTTCTTGGGACAATAACCCACCCAAACCTTCTAAGGAAGCATCTGTACACACTATAAAATTCCCAAGAGAATCTGATATCTTGATAATCAATGTTGTAGTTAGCTTATTATTTAAAGTTTTAAAGGTGGTCTCACATTTATTCGACCATTTGAACTCCTTTTACTTTTTTTGAAGGTTGGTGATAGAGAGGCAACCTTGGAATATTCCTTCATAAAACATCTATAATAACTAGTGAGCCCCATGAAGCTTCTCACTTTGTAAACATTTGTTGGTATACGCCAACTTAATATGGCCTCAATATTATTAGGATCTATAGGAATTCCTTCTATTGAGATGATATGCCCTAAGTATTTAACTTATGAGGTATAAAACTCACATTTATACAACTTCCCATATAATTAATTTTTCTGTAGCACCTTTAACACTAACCTTAAATTTTGGACATGTTCCTCTTTGGTGTGAGAATATATCAAGATATCATCTAGAAATACCAAAATAAACTGATCTAGATATTTCTTAAACACGTTATTCATCAGATTCATAGATGTTTTTGGTACATTTATCAACCCAAATGGTAAAACTGTGAACTCATAGTGTCAATATCTAGTCTTAAATGTTGTTTTACGAGTGTCCTACTCTCGAATCCTCAATTTATGATATCCAAATCTCAAATCAATCTTTGAAAATATGGTGGCATCCTTTAGCTAATTAAAGAGGTAATCAATCCTTGGCAAAGGATACCTATTTTTTATGGTCATGTTATTCAACATCCTATAATCCATGCATAATCTCAAGGAACCATCATTATTTTTTATAAATAATATTAGAGCACCCCAAGGTGACACATTACATTTGATCAAACCCTTTTCTAAAAAATCTTGAAGTTGCACCTTTAACTCTTGCAACTCAATCAGGGTCATTCTATAAGGTGTCCTTGCAATGGGTTCCACCCCAGGCATTAGTTCAATGGTGAAATAAAATATACATTGAGGTGGTAGAACGAGGAGATATTCTAGAAATACATCCCTAGATTCATGCAAAATGGGATGTTTCTTAAATATTTCCTCATCCCATTTTTTCCTATCTTGCCATTAATCTTGACTACATACAACATACCACCTCTTTTAATGGCCTTCTTTAGCTACATAGTTGATAAGAGATGTGGTCAAAAAGACCCTTGCCTACTTTGGAATCTTACTCTCCTTTTATCCTTATCGGTGTAATCCATCTACCTCTCTTGGAAGTTGATTAAGGCTCCATGAGCCTTCAACCAATCCATCCCTAGGATAATATCAAAAGCATGGAGTAGTGCTACATATAAGTGCCATATAGTGGATCCAATGGGTAAGGTAATCTCAATTGTAGGAAAACATTGATTCATTGAGTAGGTTTGTTCAAAACCATCCTTGATTTTCCATCCTTGTGCCAAAAATCTAGGTATTTCTAGCATCTCCTCGATAAATTTAGTGGAAATAAAACTATCTGTAGCCCAACTACCAATCAAAAATTTAATATCTCTATCAAACAACTTATAATTCAATAATATATGTGTTGATTGTCCATCTAGGTTATGATTTCTTATAGTGACATAGATATAATATTTTTGCTTCTCAGTTCTATTGCTTGAATATGGTCATTGGAGACACTTATTGGCATAATAGGGACCCCCACAGATATAGCAACCTATCTTGGGTGTCTAAGACCTTTCTTGTATTTTCTTCCCAATTCCCTCTTTCTGTACTGAATCATTCTATTCTACAATTAAGGGTTGGAACTATCCTTTTTCTAAAATTTCTTCTTATATTGCCCTTGGTTCCCATTGTTTTTATTACTGAACTTTGGGTTCCCTTTGCTCTTCTTGTTTTGCTCATTATCACTTTTTATAAATGCTACATTTTTTAATTTCTTAAGTCTTTACCTCTGTCAACCCTGAATAGTTGGAGGACTTTTAAGTTTAAATATTGGTCTCTTCTTATCTAGCCCAATCATAAGATTTTTGTAGATTTTTGGGATTGAGTAAGTTGATTGTCCTAATCTTGGGGTCCACCTCTAAGATGAACTTATACACCTTAAGTTACTCATTGTTTTCGTACTCTAAAATATACTTCAAAAGTATAATATACCTTTGAAAGTATACCTCTACCGATAGAGAACCTTATTGAAGTGTAGAGAATTCCTCAAACTTCTCTACATAAAATTGATCAAAAAGAAATATTTTCTTAAATGCCCTAACAAAACTATCCCATTTAAGATATTTAGCTTGGATATTTTTTCCTATCTTGAATGTGTTCCACCATTCTAAGGATGTATCCTAAAGATGAAGGGTAGCCCAAATAGTCTAGGTTTTAGAAGAGTAATTTTTCATGGAAAAGAAGGTTTCCAACTCATTCAACCATGAATCTGTCACATTACCCCCTTCCTTTCCATTAAATTTGGTAAATTTAATCTTCTTAAGGTCTTTAGCTAGCTCAACCTCTATCCGAGCTTTACCCTCATAACTCCTTCTAACAAGATTCTCTTCTTGTCTACCCTCTAAATCCTTGGTACTAGTTTCTTTATTGATCAGGGTGTCTAACAATTTTCGTTGTTGTTCCATTTGTACTTGAAGCAACTTAACTATGGAAGAGAAATCTTCCTCCCTCTCATTGGAAATTGTAGTTCCTATGGTTTTATTATTGGGGCATTTTGCCCTTTCAGAATTCCTACTAGGGTCCATTATTCTCCCAGTTCTTTGCTAGAGTCCATTGTTTGTCCAAACTTCTTTTAGGTATGCACTATAGTATCCTCTTATGCAATTGATATTGCTTTCTTGGATGATCCTCCTCTTAAAATATGTTCCATCTCCCTCGATTGTACTTACAAATAATTAGTTTTATTTCACCCATTAACTAACTTAGACCATTCTAACTCCACTGATAATAATCATGGACACTCTTGCCTACCCACAAGGTTCCATCCCCAATAAGATACTAAACTCTTTAGGATTTTTATTCATTGGTCTTATTGGTCCGAATGGTGTGCAATACCCTTTGTATCTCAAATCAAGTTAAGATCCCTAGAATATTAATTCCCCCCAAAGTAGCACATCAATTCAAGGCTTATCCTATGTGCACTTCATGGAAGATTCTAGTCTTATGACCTAGATCTCTAAACCAATTGTAACAACCCATAAAAACCAACCCAAGATAGATATACATATTTTTAAAAGTAGGTTCACAAAAAGGTTACCCAATATTATTTTTTAGCATTCACAAGGCTTAACCACATTTTGAATCTATTATTGCTATAGAAGACACTCAAGTAGATAGGAGTGACCAACATCCTATATTTTTTAGGTTTATCTTACTAAACCTCATAGTTTAGAAGGATGCCAAAATGGTCCCCACACCTTTCCTATACCTTCATCAATATAGGATAATTTAACCACAGCATAGGGATTATCCTTTAATGCCCATAACACTTGAATGGGAATGCCTTTTCACTAACCTATCCATAAGTTAATATATGTAGGTTATTTTGGTGTAAAGCCTTGGTGCTTACTTACCACACCTCCATAGTTTAACTAAGATCATTACCACTCACTTGACAATGAACATGATCACCTAAGCCTCATTGTTCAAGGTACCACCATAGCTATCTCGTAATTGATTCCATTAACTTTATAATTATGGAACATCCAATATTATCCATTCAAGGTATATCAATCATGGAAATCTAGTTATTGCATCATCGCAACTCCTTCCATATTCATGAAAACCTAGCTATAGCATCACCACAACTCCTTCTAGGACTCACATATACCTAGTTATTACTTCCCCACAACTCCTCCTAGGATTGGTTTAATTAATTGACTCAAGGATCCTAAAAAGTTTCTATATCCATACCCAAGAACCCCTCCCCAAGATTCATGCATCTTTACAAAAATATAACATTTCTCTTAAATAAGAAATTAAAATGCTATGACAAAAATAACTTGCTTAGTTATAACACAATACTAGGTTTATGATCTACATAAAACATTATTCCACATAAAATCGAAAATAATGCTAGTATAAGGAAATATCTCTTTAAATTGAATTAAGCATGCATAAATCATTTAGGCATAATGCCAACTAAATTCATATCTTCAAAACTAGAAATACAAGCTCAAATAGGATCTAAATGTTAACACATAATTCTTTTATTTCCTTCCACAATATATAATACATCTTCAAAAGATCTTATAACTTAACTTTTGCTCAAAGGAATAAACATTTCATGCATTTACATAAGAACTTTCAAGATTTAGAAAAAACCAAGTGCTACATCATAAAGTTTCCATTTACAAAACAAATTTTCTTTCCCAAATACATGAGAGCATGTCCACCCAAATGGCCTTTGCACCATCCTCTTTACATGATCCTCCTCATGAGACAAATCCCTTTGATTTTTTAAAAAACTTAGGGATCAGGATGACTCTTAATGCAATGTAAAATAACATGCTCTATGTATAAATGCAAACAACCATGCAAAAAACATTTCAACAATCTAGGAGAGAATCCCATACTTCTCTCTATAATGGTTCCCATACCTGCTTAAGTCTCTGGAAACCATTGTATTGAATTAAAAATAAAAACCAAGTTCTTTTCTCTTCCTTTATAAGAAAATCCATCCCACATAATACATCAACACAAATAGACGGTCACTAATATTCTCTTCAAAAGTATAACATAGCATGAAAAGAAATATAAGTATTGTCATCTAACTAAAATGGTTTCCTTAAGACATCCCTATTCATTAAAATTTCATTTAAAATTTTAGATCGATTCCAAACCACTTAACCTACTTCAATAAATTCTAGTTCCAATGAAGGAACAACTAGAAGATATACAATAGTAAATATTATAATATTTTAAAATATTTCTAAGCTTTCATTTAATCTTATGTTCTAAAGTAAAAGGTTCTAATGTTTTGAAACTTAAAACCCAAGCACTATGAATGTAAAAAAAAAAAAATTAACTATAGCATGCTAGCAAAACATAAGCGACTCAACAACTCAAAAAATGACATGACAATGCAACAACACAAGCAACTCAATAATGCAACAATGCAAGTGAATCATTAATGCAACAATGCAAGTGAATCAGTAAAGTGATAACTCACACTTAGGTAAACATAACTACCAACCAACAACCACAAGGGTTTGGCTCAAATTATTCTAACAATACCTACTCAGATGTAGAGCAACAATACCATAAAATAGTTGAGGGTGGCTACAACACTAACCAACTCCAAAGAATCTCAACATAGGTGGCAAACTAGGAAAAAATTCATAATAAAAACCCAAGCAAAAGCACTACAACTTAGCTGAACCAGAGTAATGGTAAACCTAAAAGAGTTCAACTCATAGCGAGTAGACAACTATTGTTAAAACAACGAATACCAAAGAGCCTAGCTAAATAGATAAAAGCACTGATCACCCTAAAATATTCTAACTTAGCTTGACAATGATCGAGTGGTGAAAAGTTTAAAAAACCAACAAAAAATAGTGAATGAGCAATATAAAGCAACAACCTGTGGTGCTAATAGACCACCCATATTTGCACTTCCTAGTTAGATCTCGATCCTCTTTGAGGTGTTCTCCTATATTCCCTTGAGTTTCTTGACTTTCCTTCTACTATCAATCCGATCAATCTCCCATCCTTGCATTACTAGGCTATAAATGTGTGCCTTACCTTAGCATGCACCAATGTAACATACTCAAGGTGTACATTATATTCTTCTTTTCTAACATTTCCCACTAATGCAATATTAACAAAGGTTACCCTTCATGGTCCAAAATGATGGAAACACAAAACTAAAAACAATTTCTTCCAGCTGGACAAGATAGAGAAGAAACAATTTATCTATATTAAATATTAACATTACTAAATTTTAATACAAGGTGAGTAAGTACTCAATGCTCTATATCAAACATTAACCTTTAATTATTGAATTAATTGTTTTTATCAATTAATATCAATCATTAATATTAATTATTAAAATTGATATTAATTTTTCAAGTATTATTATTAGCCATATTAATACTTCAATTTGGAGAAATCAATTAATCCTATGCTTCCAACTTAAGCAATAAAAGGACCTTATCCACTTTACTAAGAAGCGGAGGAGCAGTGGTAGCAGAGGAGGAAGGGAGATGGTGGAGGGTGGGAACCTCAAAAAATATAACCAGTAAGTGATAGGTGAGGATCCAGAGGCAGGTAAGAGGGTTGAGGAGGCAGAGGACGGTCAGGGTTCCATTCCAAAGCAAGTTGGCAAGGTACGAGGAACTAACCCTCCCAAAAAATATCCTGACAAAGGGATCCAGCCTAGAGCAACGGGTCCCAAAAGATGTTTGTCATTCACAGAGACCCTTAAAGGCAAAAAGAGCGATTCCTTCGAATCACTCCCACCCATTGTCCAAGATAACAACAGAATAATGGTTCCAACAAACATCATGGACAGTTTCTTATCTCTAGAAATGCATTCATTGATAGGGAAATTCCTAGGTGGTAGGCCTGACATAGAAACCATAAGATCTTAGGCCTTTTCCAAGTGGATAATAGTAGGAAACATGGAGATTGTTGTCCTTTCTAGGGGGTTTTTCATCATTTGGCTCAATAATAAGTAATATGCGAACAAAATTTTAATGGAAGGGCCATGGTTTCTAGGAAGGTGTTGCCTCTTCCTTAGACCATGGGGAGATAATTTCGATCCTGACATGCAAAGTATTAACACAGATCCTATTTGGATTTTCCTTTTAAATCTTCCTACCTAGTTTTTCCATAGGGGAGTTGGTTGCCATCAACCATCCTACCCTAGCTAGGTCAAGGATGACACATGCAAGGATATGTGTGAATGCAAACCTAGATTTTGAGCTCCCAACCTTTGTGGAACTTGGCTATGGAGAATACCTGAGAAGGAAACCTGTTGAATATGAGAACAAGTCGACCTTCTGTATGGAATGCATAACTCAGGGTCACCTTAGGAACCAATGCCTAAATCTGGAAGTTAACAATGAAGCACAAAAAAACCTGATGCGAGAGGGCTGAAAGAAAGAGGGCCTTTAAGAAACCAAGGACCTAGGCCACAAACAAGAAAAGTAGCCTACAAGCCAGTAAAAAATTACCAACACCACCGAGATCAAGAAGCTCAACCTTAGTAAAAGGAGAGAGGAAATCAACAAGTCAAAAATTATTAGGAGATTCAAGTAAGCCCTTCAATACATAGTTTTAATAAGTTTGACATCTTAACCGAAGTTGAGGCTGAGGTTGAAAATACCAAGGAAGAGGGAGAGGGAAGAAATTAGAGAGGGGAGGGCTCTGTCCCTCCCCTGCTCCCCCTCCCATGGCTCCTGGTTCCTGCCTAGTCCCTGGCTCAACCCAGGTCATCCCTCCCGGGGAGTGGTTGTTTGCAGATGATATCATGGGGGGAGATCCTTCTCCACTATCTGCGCCCCTCCCGGTCGGCTAGGGTTTCCTTGGTTGTTTTTTCAGACTGGTGCTTCCCAGGGATCCTTTTTTGGTTGGGGATCCCTTCCCTTTTTCCCTCAGGTTTCCCCCTGGGGTTTTTTGCAGGTTATTCGCGTGGATCTGGTCCCCTGCGTTTCTCGATGCGATGGAGGTGATGGTTTAGGGTTTGGACAACTTCCCCATTTTTTTTGTGAATCCTCGATGGGCTCTGTGCTTGGACGGGATTATTGGTCCCTGCTGCTGGGATCCTCTTCTGTTTTCTCGAGGCGGGTTCCTTGTGGTGCAACTCTCTGGTCACTTCCTGATGGGCTGGATCCTCTCTATGCTGGCTGTCGGCTTCCTGCAGGATGGCTCTCGCTGAATGGAATGTTTTCCCGGTGGGCGGGATGGTTTCTCCACAGGGCGGGATCCGCCAAATCCGACGGTTTTCCCGCGAGGCGGGATCCTTTCTTTTCTACGAGTTTCCTAGATTGCGGGATTTCCCTGTTGCTTCCTTCTAGGCAGTACTGTTTGTGGTGGTTTTGACTGCTTCCCGCGAGGCAGGATTTTATTGTAGTGATTTTCTTTGCTTCCCACTCGGCGGGATCTTCTCGATGGTGGTTTTTGGCTACTCCTCTTGGGCGAGATCTCCAAAACTACTTTCTTTCTTATTTGTTTGTTTCTCTCCGAGAGGGATTGTTTCATGCTTACTCATTCCTGCTAGGCGGGATTTCTGTTTTGGTGTTCAGTTTCAAGGGATTGATGCCCTAGGCCCATTGCTTATGTAATCAGGTTTTGGGATCCTTGTTAAAACCCGCTGTAAATACAAACACTACTTACCAAAAAAAAAATACCAAGGAAGAGGACCTCAAAATAATTTTACTAGAAAACCTAGTATCCCCATCACGATCAGGACCCTCAAATGGTGCCCTAATATACCCCCCACCAAACTGCCCCTATGGGATGCCCCAAATATTAGGAGAATACAAATAGAGCATGGAGGGAGAAAACTCAAGGACCAAAATAATAGGGGTAAAATTGAATGAAGGTTGCTCCAACCCCATCTTGTAGCAAATAATTCCCCCAAAATTTAGTCCAAAACAAACTAGAAGTTCAATGAAATCCCCCATATATTTTGGTAGTGAAAAAAAGAGAGGGCGGATTTAAGAGGCTAAACATTACAGAATTAGGCTTGAGAATGAAATTGCAAATGGGAAACAAAGGATGCTTTTACCTCAAGTTATCACAAACATGGATGATAACAAATCCAAAAAACCTCCTCCACCTCAGGGCAGGGGGAGAGGGAAGGCCTCAAAGCAACCCAAATGAAGGTTCTCTCATGGAATGTGAGAGACCTTAATGGCCCACCAAAGCAGAGGGTGGTTAACTCGTTAAGGAGAGAAATTAATCCTACAATACTCTTACTACAAGAAACAAAAACAGACGAAGCACTGTCAAGAGCACTAGCAGGAAAAATATGGAAGCAAGGAGAAGTGGCTTTCAAGCAGGCAAGAGGAGCATCTAGAGGACTAATGGTTTTGTGGGACCCAAAGAAAGTTGAGGGTAGTGTCATTCAGGCAGATGATAGGGTCCTTAGTGTGCTATTTCATGACATGGACAACAACCTATCATGGATCCTATCAAATGTGTATGTGCCCAACATAGTGCAAGGAAGAACAACCCTATGGGAGTATTTGAGTCACATGAAAGAGGCTTTTCATAATATCCCATGGGTGATAGCGGGAGATTTCAATACATCTCTATATCCTTTTGAGAAAAGAGGAGGGTCAGGTCTTCCTTCTAGGATTATAGAAGAGTTAAACGATTTTGTGAACTCAAACAAACTGATGGACGTCAAACTAAAGGATGCTAAGTACACTTGGAGAAACTGGCATATGGGGAGTCACCTCATCCAGGAAATATTGGATAGGTTCCTCTTGTCATAGGAGGCAATTACAATCTTTGGGGATTCAACACTTCAATCATTTCCTAAGATTGCATTAGACCATAGTCCTATTCTTTTGGAGGTGCCACAAGCTACTTCCTTTAGGAGACCTTTTCATTTTGAGGCAATGTGGACAAAGCACCATGACCTTAAGGATCACATCAACCAATGGTGGCAGCAACCCTTCAAGGGAAGTCCTTCCTACAAACTTTCCCAAAAGTTAAGAGTGGTGAAAGACAACCTTAGAATATGGAACAAGGAGGTGTTTGGAAACCTCTTTGAGAATAAGAAAGTTGTGGGTGAAAACTGAGAGCCATAGAAAGTATAATCCAAAATGGAGTGGTTGATGAGGCAACCCAAACTAAGGAGAGAATCTTGCTATCAGAATACCACAACATCTTGGCCTACAAGTATATTTATTGGAGGCAGAAATCCAAAGTGTTATCGCTAAAATATGGGGATTCTAATTCAAAATTTTTTCACGTCATTACCCTGAGGAACAAAAGCAACAACAAGATCAAGGAGTTAACCAAAGAGGACAGGTCTACCACCCAAGATATCCATGAAATAAGAGATGAAGTTGTGTCCTACTTTAGCTCCCTTCTTGGAGATGAAACCCATTGTCGGGCTCCAGCCAAAGACTCCTTACTGCAATCCATTCCCCAAGTCATCAATGATATTATCAACTAAAAACTCATCACACATTTTTATAATGAGGAAATTAGGCTAGCTTTGTTTTCTATGGATCCGAATAAGGCTCTAGGCCTAGATGTTTTTCCACCTCGATTCTTCCAATCCTTTTGGTATATTGTAGGACCTGATGTCCGTTCCTTTTTAAGGGAATTCCAGTACTCCAAACATATTCCTCAAGGTTACAACTCAACGTTCATAGCCCTTATCCCAAAAGGACCAGCCCCTAAGGCCATGGCAGATTTTTGACCATTCATCCTATGCAATGTTTCTTAAAAGATCTTGGCCAAAGCTATAGCAAATCCCATGAAAGGAATTATGCCCCTTATCATTGATCAATGCTAGGGTAGCTCTATTTATGGGAGGTCAATTATAGATGGAGTCATTATAGTCCATGAAGCCCTCCACTCAGCATCTCAGACCAAGAATGCTACTTTCACTCTAAAGCTAGATACGAACAAGGTCTACGACCACATCAATTAGGAATTTGTAAACACGATACTGCTAAAATTTGGCTTCCATCTTGAGTGGGTTAGGATAATCAGAGGTTGTATTTATAAGCCCTGGTTCTTGGTACTCATCAATGGTATAATGACAAGGTACTTCCAAATTTGTAGAGGCCTCAGACAAGGGGATCCCATTAGCCCCATGTTGTTCATCATCATGGTAGAAGCTCTCAGAAGGACAATCAAAGCTACCTATTATACAGGGCTCATATCTAGCATCAAAACCACATCCCTCACCAATTCAATCACTCATCAAAAATTCTTTGATGACACATTGATGTTGACCAAGGCATCTATTGAAGAGACTAAAAATATAAAACACGTCCTAAAGCTTTATGAGGATGCGGAAGGCTAGAAGGTGAATTTCAACAAAAGCAAGATATACTTCCTTAACACCCCACCCCTCAGGTAGATCAAGATAGCTAGGATATTGGAGTGCTCTATATCCACTCTACCAACATCATACCTGGGCATCCCACTATTCATAGGAGCTACAGTTGAGTCAATGTGAAATAATGTGCTTGAAAGGATCCAAAAAAAATTATCATGGTGGAAAGGACACCTGCTGTCCCAAGCGAGAAAAGCTACCCTAACCATGGCATCGCTCCAGAGTATCCCAATATATTTCCTATCTATGTTCAAGGCACCAACTAGGGTGTACCAAAAAATTGAACAGTATCAAAACAAATTTATCTGGTTAGGGTCAGAAGCAAAACAAAAAATTCACCTGGTAGGATGGGATAAGGTGTGCCGACCCAAGCAGAATGGAGGCCTTGACCTAAGAAAAGTATCTCATATCAACATAGTGTTATTAGCCAAATAAGCTTGGTGACTAATAACCAACATGGACAATGAATGGATAGTGATTATCAAAAGAAAATATCTCCAATGAACAGATTTCCTGAGCAACACCATCCAAAGTAGAGGATCAGCCTTTTGGAAAGCTATCTTGATAAGCAGAGACTTAGTCAAAAAAGGTATGAGATGGATATTAGGAAATGGACATAAAATCAATTTTTGGGAAGACAAATGGGTAAGGGAAAAATCTCTTAGTCAGGACCCCAACTTATCCAGGCTAAAAGACCATACTATCGAGAACCTTTGGCCAAATGTGACATATTTTCTAATGCAGGATAGGAATAGACGCCGATGGAGACCAATTAGGATCAATGGCTTAGAAGCAGAGTACAAGGAACTTGAAAACATTCTAAGATAGTAATTCATACCCATAGGAGCGAAAGAAGACCACTTGAGGTGGTCAGTAATAGAGAGTTGTGAATTCACTTTTAAATCTACTTACAAGCTACTGCTCCATCCTGAATATCCTTGGTTCCAGACTAAAATCATGTGGATAAAGAAGTTAATCCCCAAAATATCCTTTTTTTTGTGGCTAGTGATTCAAGGAAAAATCCTCACCATTGATAATATGCTAAAGAAAGGAATTATTGTACCTAATAGATGTTAGTGTAGGGTCAGCTGGAAATCAATCCATCACATCTTCCTTGAGTGCCCTATATCTGCTACTATCCTAAACGGGATATTCCAAGCCTTCAATATTTCTTGGGTAATACTAGCTTCCATTCATGAGCTATTCCTGTAATGGACCAATCCTCTTATTATCCAGAGGCTTAGTTTCTTGTGGAAGGTTTGTCTTCATCACTTCCTACTGCAAATATGGTTAGAAAGGAACCATAGAGCATTCACAGAGTCAAAAAGGGATACCGTGTCAATAACTAACAAACTCCTAGCTTTTGTGAAAGAAAATGTCTTAACTCACCATTTTGGGGCACAATCGATCCCCTCATGGGAGAAGCATCTAGCCCAATCCTTAAGGATTCCCCTTGAATATGGTCCTAGTAAGCCTAATCCTAGACTTGGATCCAAGTGGATCACTCCCCCTATTGATTGGATTAAACTTAACTTTGATGGCATAGCCAAGGATAACCCTGGTCGAACAGGAGCTGGAGGAGTGATTAGAAATCATCAAGGTCATATGGTGTTGGCCTTCTTTGAACAACTCGAAACTAGGACCAAAAATGGAGTAGAAGCCAACGCCCTTTGGTGAGGATTGGTATTGATGTAGGGGACTCAAGGCAAACTCATCGTGGAAGGAGATTCACAAAACATCATCAACTTAATGAAGAATGACAAGGAACTTCCTTGGAGGATGGAGACCTACATTAAGGAAGCTAGGATCCTCTTTGGAGGCAGAAGAGATAGGATAGCTCAACATGCTTTTTGAGAAGCCAACAAAGCAATAGATAAGTTGGCAAACATAGGGGTTGACGCTAACGGTTTGATCATGTGGACACATAATTTCCTTTTGTGACATAGAGGACATTATCCAAATTGAGCACCAATGACAGGTGCAACATGGACCTTGGGAAACTTTCATCCACGTTTACATGGGGTCCTAGAACAAAGAAGAAAGGGCATTACGTGGCTAACTTGGCTGAGTCTTCTCGCTAGGTTCACAAGAATAGTCAGTATGGAAGATTGCAAAAGTAGGTTTGGGTGCCAAAGACATGTTGGGAAATCAGTTTTTAGGGTTCCAAGAAATGACATTCATGGTTGGAGGCGGTCTTGAGACGAGCGGCAAAATATTCTAGATTGTGATCCCGATGGATTTGTTTTATTTGAAGGACCTTGTGTTTCTACCAAATACACTAGCCCAAAACATTCCATGATTACCAAGCCAACGGATCCTTATCATATAGAAGCTTGGCACGTTGGCACATTCATCTTGCTAAAAATAAATGCCAAGTGGCCAATCATCCAAGTGGAAGGTGGGTCATGACACATAACCAGACAAGGCACTCTTCACAATGAAGATTTAACCATGAGTCACGAGGGTACCCAAAGACATCACCAACTTTATATTAATTGCAAATGCGAGAGGACGTCGAGTGGTAGCAATACTGAGTTGATGGGTTGGCAAGTTGCCAAGGTTACTGAGCTTAAGGAAATCATGACATATGTGGAGCCGAGCATGGTGGTCATGGAGCCTGTGGCCTAAGCTATTCTAACTGAGAGACACTTCACTCAGTTCTTTGACATGTTTTTAGGAGTGGAGGAAGACATAACACTTGTTATGATGGAGTCATGGGAGGATGACAGGGTAGAAATTCAAGGGTACAAAATTGTCATTGATGTTAATCTATTGGCCACTCTCATGGGGCAGACAGTCAAAGGAATATTGATCCATAGGCAAAAACACAACTAGGAGGTGGAATTGCGTGAGTTCAAGTACAATACCAAAATCTTCAAGGAGGCGAAGAATGGAAAATACTATGGACCTCCCTACCCCATGGAACACTTTTATGAAAGATGTGATGGATTTCATCATAGATGAGGACCTTGGCAAGGTTCTCCTCAGCTTTCACTATGCTTTTGTGAACTTTTTTGGGGACGTTAATCCCATAAGTATCCCCCAATTCCTGCTAAACTCCATGAATTACACCATTAACTCATGTCATAGCAAGAAAGGTTCTGCCATGCCACTGCACCAAGGCCTGTATAAGGTCATTTACAAATTTATCTTGCTCACCTCTCCCCAAGCTGAACCCCCTGCCTTACCCCAAACTAAGACTCACCATGCAAAGAGCTCCAGGGATAGGGATAGCCCCAGTCTGCCCAAACCACACTCTGTGTCCCTGGATAAGAAAAAAGGGTGTATTTGGCTATCATAGGAAGACCTACAAGGAAGAAGTTGAATATTGAGGAACCGAAGGGACCCATGAGATCCACATTGAGGATGAAGAACAAGCAAGTGTAGGGGAGTTCCAAACCCCTCGAGATTGATTTTGAGGATGAGGGTCCTAACCCAAAAAACATGGTCCTTAAGCATTTTGTCCTGAATTCATCAGCTAACATCATTTATCAGATGCAGGAGATCTTCGAGGCACTAGCAAAGGTATTTTTCAATGAAGGATACCAAGGCAAAAAGCCAGTGGAGGCTAATCTAGAGACGAAAAAGGAAGACGAAGGTGATGAGCGAAACGAGGATGAGGACGAGGAGGAATAGTACCATCTAAGAGGAGACTCTGTGTAGGAATCATGTCTTGGCAAGGCCAAATTCATTTATTTTGAGCCAAATTTTGTTAATGCCCTATGCAGAGGGATTTATGTCTTTTTGGATTTTTGCTATAATGGGTATCCCGGTTGCTGTTGACGGGTTTTTTGTGGGTTGGGACTTTCTTGGCTATCCACAATTTCTAGTGACTGTTTGCAAGCGTCTGTCTATCTAGAATATTACAGGCTATAAGGTTTTAGTTTAGGCTATGGCCTAAGATGGCTAGTTAGGCTTAAGGACCGAGGGTCCTCAGGAAGTTAATAATCTGGCTCCTTAGCGTTTAGCTATTTTTTATACAAAGGTTTTGGATGAACCTATAAAACCCAATAGTAATGGAATATCTAATTTATCAAATTAAAATAAAAGGACCTTATCAAAACCGCAAGACATCATCTTGCTTTATCCTTAAATAGGTGGATTTTTAAGATAACTATAATGTTATCCCCTGCCTACTAAGGATGAATCCTTTTCCAATGGCAATCTCATGGCCCATCTAAGCATTCAAACAAAAAGCAAATGAAATGCTTCTATATTAAGGGTATAATTTACCCTTGAGCTATCGATGAACAAGTAATCATCCATCATTTCCTAAATTTTCTCTCAACTTGAGTGGTTGTCCCATACTAATCCATCAGTGAGAGTACACAGTCCTACAACCACAAATATATCAATAGTACCATATTCTAGAAATAGTTATGAAATCATAAAGTGCGACTACCCACTCTTATTGACAATAAAAAATAATATTGTGCATTAGATATCCACACATCAATACATAAAGCGATGTCAAGAATAAGTCCTGCCAAGGAGGGCCACTACATACTCTCCCATTGGACTAAACATAGTCCTTTGTGTTTCCTGCAAGTGAGTATTACATATATTTCATTCAAATAAATATAGAAATTGCTTTCTCATCTCTTTTAAATCTTCCCAAGTTGCACTATTTTTAGAATATAGGTCCCACTAGACCTTACATTAATCTAGGAATCATTTGCTTAGAATATTGGAAGGAAACCCTAGAATATTTGTTGGTCTCACCTTAATGACTAAGGGATCTACCATCTATAATTTAGAAATATTCCAAACATGAGAAGGATCAGCAACATATTTTTTAAGTAGAGATATGTGGAAAGTATCATGGATCTTTGATAGGTTGGGTGGTAAGGCAAGCCTATAGGCTACTAGAATAATCTTATCAATGGTCTCAAATGGCCCAACATAGCGAGGATCCAACTTAATTGACTTGATGGAACTTTTCATAGGTCTAACACTCGAGAATACTCTATACACCATAGAGAAATATCTTGATGATATTTTTAGATCAACATAGTTCTTCTGGCGATCGATAGCTTCCTTGACCCCTTGTCAAATCCCTTTGAGTTGTTTTTCCATCTTCTTAAAAGTGTTTGATTCGATCACCAAATTATCCCATGATAGAGGTGTTCTACATCTTCTACCATATAAGGATTCAAATAGATAAATGTACAATTATGCATGGTATCCATTGTTATATGTTGATTTAATTAAATACAAAAAGTATACAGATTCAATTAAATACAAAAAGTCTTCCCACTTAGACTTTTAATCCATGCAGTACATGTAGAGCATGTCCTCTAAAACTTGGTTTACCCTATCCATTTGACCATATATTTTTGGATGATATGCAAAATTGATGTTCAAATTAGTACCCACTACATGGTGAAGATCCTACCAAAATTTTGAAGCAAACCTCGAATCCCTATATGATATGATCATCTCAAGAAAACCATGTAACCTAAAAAATTCTTTGACAAAATTATTTGCCACCACTGCTGCAACATCCTTGATATTTCTTGATATAAAATGTGCAACCTTGGTTAAATTTTCAACCACCACAAGAATTTCATCATGCTGGTAACTAGTCTTAGGTAAAACCACAATAAAGTCCATGGATATAACCTGCCACTTCTATGTAGGTATATCATGTGGGTACAATTTCCCTGTTGGGTGTCAATGTTTTACCTTAACATTTTGGCACTCTAAATATTTTGCAATAAAACTAGTGATATCATATTTCATTCCTATACAATAGGTATTTTCCATGTTCTATCTCATTTATGACCCTCTTAGGAGAGCAAAATATGGAGAACTATGCACCCCTTGCATAATCATTCTCCTTAATTCACTAGTTTTGGATATGACAACCCTATCATTGAAGCATAAAAGTCCATTTTTTATGTTTAAATCCTTATTTTCATAAGGATTTCTCTCAATATTATCTTGTATTTTGATGCAATACTAATCCTAGAATTGCATTTCCTTGATTTTATCCACAAAGTCTATATGACTCTAGGTTAGTGTTGTTATGTACCTTCTCCTAATAAATGCACCTACAACCTTATTTTATTTACCTTTGATATGCTCAATACCAAAGTCATATTATGCTAAGAACTCTATCCATCTTCTTTGTATTGTGTTAAAAAAATGTTAGGTAAAAATATACCTTAGACTTTAATGGTTTATCCTTACCTCAAATGGTTTACCCAATAAATAGTGCCTCCAAACCTTTAGTGCATGCACAACTACTACCAATTATAGGTCATGAGTAGCATAATTTAACTCATGTTTCTTGAGTTTTCTAGACTCATATGCTATTGTAGCCTCTTTCTAGGAAAATACCCCACCCATACCTTCTAAGGAAGCATTTGTACACACTATAAAATTTCCAAGAGAATCCGATATCTTGAGAATCAGTGTTGTAGCTAGATATTATTTAAATTTTTAAAGGTGGTCTCATATTTATCCAACCATTTGAACTCCTTTTACTTTTTCTAAAGGTTGGTGATAGAGTAGGTAAACTTGGAATATTCCTTCACAAAACATCTATAATAACTAGTGATCCCCATAAAACTTCTCACTTTAGACACATTTGTCAACACAAGCCAACTTAATATGGCCTCAATATTCTTAGGATATTCATGAATTATTTCTCCTGAGATGATGTCCTAAGTACTGAAATTATGAGGTATAGAACTCTTATTTAGAAAACTTTTCATAACACTAATTTTTCTTTAGCACCTTTAACACTAACCTTAAATTTTGGTCATGCTCCCTTTTTGTGTGAGAATATATTAAGATATCATCTAGAAATACCAAAATAAACTAATCTAGATATTTCTTGAACACGTTGTTCATCAGAGTCATAAAAGTTTTTGGTGCATTTATCAACCCAAATGGCAACACTAAAGGTTGTTTTATGAGTATCCTCCTCTTGAGATATCCATATCTCATATCAATATTTGAAAATATGGTGTCATCCTTTAGCTAATCAAAGAGGTTGTCAGTCCTTGGCAAAGGATACATATTTTTTATGGTCACCTTATTTATCATCCTATAATCAATGCACAATCTCAAGTAACCATCCTTATTTTTAACAAATAATACTCGAGAACCCCAAGCTAACACACTACGTTTGATCAAACTCTTTTCTAACAAATCTTGAAGTTGCACCTTTATCTCTTGGAACTCAATCAGTGTTATTCTGTAAGGTTTACTTGTAATGGTTTTTGGCCCAAATATTAGTTCAATGGTGAAATCAAATTCACATCGAGGTGGTAGACTAGGGAGATCTTCTAGAAATACATCCCTAAATTTATACAAAATGGGATGTTTCTTAAATATTTCCTCATCCCATTTTTTACATATCTTTCCATTAATATTGTTGCATACAATATACCACCTCTTTTAATGGCCTTCTTCAACTGCATAGCTAATAAGAGATGTGGTAAAAAAGGCCCTTTCCTACTTTGGACACTTACTCTCCTTTTATGCTTATTGATGTAATCCATCCACATCTCTTGGAAGTTGATTAAGCATCCACAAGCCTTCAACCAATAAATCCCTAGGATAATTTCAAAAGCATAGAGTGGTGCTATATATAAGTGCCATATAGTGGATCAAATGGGTAAGGTAATCTCGATTTTAGGTAAACATTGATCCATTGAGTAGGTTTATCTAGAACCATACTTGACTTTCCATCCTTGTGCCAAAAATCTAGGTCTCTTTAGCATATCCTCAATAATATTAGTGGAAATAAAACTATCTGTAGCCCCACTATCTATCAAAATTTTAACATCCCTATAAAATGACTTACCATTTAGTAATATATGTATTGTTGTCCATCCAGGTTCTAATTTCTTGTAGTAGCAAAGATTCGGTGATACTGCTCCTCTATTTTGTTGCTTGAATCTGGTCATTGGGGACACTTATTGGCATAATGGGGACCCCCACAGATATAGCAACCTATCCTAGGTGCTTGAGACATTTCTTATATTTTCTTCCCTATTCCCTCTTTTTGTACCAAATCATTCTATTTCTATGGTTGAGGGTTGGAACTGCATTTTTTTAAAATATTTTCTTATATGGCCTTTGGTTCCTATTTTTCTTATTACCAAACCTTGGGTTCCCTTTGATCTTCTTGTTTTGCTCCTTATCTCATTTTTTAAACCCTACAATTTTTCTTTTCTTAAGTTCCTATCTCTTTACCTCTATCAACCTTGAATAGTTGAAGGACTTTATAGTTTGAAGATTTTTCTCTTCCTATCTAGACAAATCATAGGATTTTTGCATAGTTTTTGGTTTGAGTAAGTTGATTACTATCCTAGTCTTGGGGTATACCCCTAAGATGAAATTAGGCAACTTAATATACTCATTTTTCTCATACACTAAAACATACGTCAAAAGTTTAACATACCTTTGAAATTATATCTCTACTAACATAGAACCTTGCTAAAGTGTAGAGAAATCCTCAAACTTTTCTACATAAAATTGATCGAAAAGAGATATTTTTTTAAATACCTTGAGGAAACTATCATAATTAAGATCCATAGCTTGGATATTTTTACCTATCTTGAATGTGCTCCACCATTCTAAGGTTGTATATTAAATATGAAGGGTATCCCACATAGTTTGGGTTTCAAAGGAGTAACTTTTCCAGGAAAAGAAGATTTCTAACTCATTCAACCATGAATCTACCATATCATCCCATTTCCATTAAATTTGGCTACTTTTAAATTCTTAAGGTCTTTAATCAGGTCAACCTCTATCTCGCTTTTTCCCTCATGGTTCCTTCTAACAAGATTTTCTTCTTATCTACCCTCTAAATCCTTGGCACTAGTTTTCGTATTGATCAATATTTCTAACAATTTGTATTGCTATTCCATTTATTCCTAAAGCAACTTAAATATAGAAGAGAGATATTCCTCCCTCTCATTGGAACCTTATGTTCCTCTAGTTTTCTTTCTAGGGTCTATTTCCCTTATAAACTTCCTATTGGGGTTCATTATTCTCATAGTTCTCTTGTTGGATTCAATTGTTTATCCAAACTTATTTTGGGTATGCACTATAGTATCCTCTTATGAAACTGATCCTACTTTATTGGATTATCCTCCTCTTAAAATAGGTACAATCTCCTATCCACACAAAGGAGATAGGTAAGTTACAATTCCCTTGATTGTACTTACAATTAGTTAGTTTTATTTCACCCATGAACTAAATTATGCTATTATCACTCAATTGACAATGATCATGACCGCTCTTACCTAACTACAATGTGTCATCCCAAATAATATGCTATGCTCTCTAGGATTTTTATTCCTTGATCTGATTGGTCCCAACAATGTGCAATACTCGTATCTCAAATCATGTTAAGGTCCCTATAAGAGTATGTCCCCCTAAAGTAGCACATCAAGTCAAGGTTTATCCTAGGCACACTCCATGGAAGCTTCTAGTCATATAACCTAGAGATCTAATACAAATTATAATAACCCACCAAAACCAACCTAAGAGATATATTTTTTTTTCGAGTAGGTTCACAAAAATTATTCAACTATAATTTTTTAGCAATCATAAGGCTTAACAACATTTTGGGTCTATTGTCACTACAAACGACACTCAGGTGGATAGGAGTGACCAGTATGCCATAGTTTTGGGGTTCACATTTCTAAACCTCACCATTTAGAAGGATTTCAAAATGTTCCCTTCACATTTCCTATACCCTCATCGGTATAGGACAATTTGACCATGGCATACAAATTATATTTTAAGGATCATAAAACTTAAAGGGGAATGAATTTTCCCTAACCTATCCATAATTCATTCTATGTATGTTATTTTAGCATAAATTTTTGGTGCTTAGTTATCACACCTCCATGGAATAACTAAGGTCATTGCCACTCACTTGACAATGAACATGGTCACCTGAACCTCACCATTCAAGGTACCACCATAGTTGTCCTATAATTGATTCCATTAACTTCATAATTATGGAACACTCAATCCACTCCGTTCAAGGTGTATCAATCATAGAAATTTGGATATTGCATCACCGCAACTCCTTCTAGATTCACGAAAACCTATATATTGCATCATTGCAACTCCTAGGACTCATATCTACCTAGTTATTGCATCCCCACATCCTCCTAGGATTGGGTTAATTATTTGAATCAAGGGTCCTAAAAATGTTCTAGATCCATACACAATAATACATCTTTACAAATATAGAACATTTCTCTTAAATAAGAAATTAAAATGCTATGACAAAAATAACTCTCTTAGTTATAACACAATACTAGATTTATGGTCTATATAAAAAATTATTCCACATATAATCCATCATAATGCTAGCATAAGGAAATATTTCTCTAAATTGAATTAAGCATGAAGAAATTATTTAGGTATAATGCCAACTAAACTCATCTCTTCAAAACTAGCACTACAAGCTCAAATAGGGTCTAGATGTTAATACACAATTCTATCATTTCCTTCCACAATATAGAATACATCTTTAAAAGATCTCATAACTTAACTTCTTATCAAAGGACTAAACATTCATGCATTTACACAAGGACTCTCAAGCTTTAGAAAAAACCAAGTGCTACATCACAAAGTTTCCATTTACAAAATAGCTTTTATTTCCCAAATACATTAGAGCATGTCCACCCAAATGGCCTCTACACCATCCTCTTTCTACAATCCTCTTCATGAGATAAATACTTCTAGTTTTTTAAAGAACTTAGGGATCAGGATAACTCTTAATGCAATGTAAAATATTATGTTCTATGTATAAATGAAAGCAACCATGCAAAATACATTTCAAAAATCTGGGAGAGAATCCCATACTTCTCCCTATAATGGTTCCCATACCTACTTAGGTCTTAGGAAACCATTATATTGAATTAAAAAATAAAAGTCAACTTCTTTTCTCTTCCTTTATAAGAAATCCCATCCCACATAATACATCAACACAAATAGATGGTCACTAATATTCTCTTCAAATGTATAACATAACATGAAAAGAAATAAAAGCATTTTCATCTAACTAAAATAGTTTCCTTATGACATCCCTGCTTATTAAAAGTTTATTTACATAAATAGATCGATTCCAAACCACTTAACCTACTTTAGTAACTTATAGTTAACAAAAGTCTAAAAAGGATATCTTCCCAAAACCCTTTATAAACTTTCCAATGAAGGAACAACTATAAGATATATGATAATAATATTTTAAAATAAGATTTCTAAGCTTTCATTTAATCTCATGTTCTAAAGTAAAGGGTTCTATCATTTTAAAACTTAAAATCCAAGCACTACAAATGTAAAAGAAACAAGAGCAACCATAGCATACTAGAAAAATATAAGCGACTCATCAACTCAACAATGCAAGTGACTTGACAATGCAACAATGCAAGTGACTTAGCAACACAAGAGACAGCAATGCAACAATGTAAGTGACTCAACAATGCAACAATGCAAGTGACTCAACAATGCAACAATGAAAGTAACTCAACAAAGCAACAAATCACACTTGGGTAAATATGACTACCAACCAACAACCACAAGGGTTTGGCTCAAATGATTCTAACATCTCCTACTTATATGTAGATAAGTAATACCACAAACTAGCTGAGGGTAGCTACAACACTATCCAACTCCAAACAAGCTCAACACAGGTGATAAAATAGAGAAAATTCCTCACAATTAAAATCCAAGTGAAAGCACTATAAATCAGCTCAACTAAAGTAATGACAAACCTAAAAGAGTTCAACTCATAGCAAGTAGAAAAATGCTACTAAAACAATGAATATTAAGGATCCTAACTAACTAGATATACGCACTGATCATGCTTAAATATTCTAATTTAGCTTGATAGTGATTAGGCAATGAAAATATGAAGAAACTAACAATAAGAAGTAATGAAAGAGAAATATAAAGTAACAAACAATGGTTCTAATAGACCACCCACCTTTGTAGTGTCTGGTTAGATCTTAATCCTCTCCAAGGTGTGCTCCTAGCCACCCTTGAGTTTTCCAACTTTCCTTTTGCTATTGATCTGACCAATCTCCCATCCTTGCATTACTAGTGTAACAACCCAAAACTACCAACCTATTTTTTTAAAGGAGCACTAAAATTCAATGGCTCACAAGGTACACACCTTGATTTCAACTATCTTAGTATACAAGACTTCACCACATTTGAGTTCTAAGTCACTACAGATGACACTCAATGGATAAAAGTGACCAACTCCAATGGTATTTTCTTACTAAACCTACTCATTTAGGAAGGATGTACAAAGTGATTCCCCCATGTTTACCATACCCTTATTGGCATAGGACCATGCAACCATGATGTAGGGATTTTCCTTTAGAACCCACATGCCTAAAGAGGGATGCTTATTCCCTAACCTGACTCTAAGTCCATCTAGGCAAGTTAATTAGCGTAGAGCCTTGGTGCTTAGTTACCATACCTCCATAGGGTAACTAAGGTCATTGCCACTTCGATGAAAACTAACATGACCATCCAATCCTATGCAATCTAGGAGGTCACCACTACTATCTTACAAATGAATTTTTCATTGACTAGATAGGGCACACCTGACCCTTCACGATTGAGTTGCATCAATTCACAAGTATCCTAGTTATTACCTTCTCACAACTACTCCCATATTTGGACCTTATGGTTTTTCTAGAGGATCTTCATACCTAACCTAGGGTTAGTTAAACTTTACATAAATCATTAATAATAACATAATACATAACATTATATCTGAAATGTTGATAAAGAATTTAAAAACTCTTCTATTAAGACCACAGGTAAGCACTACGTAAATCTTGATAAAGTGATTAAGCAAAAGCTTCATAAACCAAGATAGTAGTACCAAATTATTCAATTCCAGTTAATCAAAAGTCTTAAATAAAACATTCTTTCAACCAAGATGAGATAGCAAAAGAGATTAACAAAATATCCATTTCCATATTCAAAGAAACTTTGCTCAAAATTGAGTACAAGATTAAATCAACTCTACAATACTCACAATATAAGGTAGTAATAAAATGTCATAATCTTCTTTGAAACAATAATTCAAGTTTTACAATTCTATTGAGCAATTACAAGTTTTTCACTCAATTTACAACAACACTAAAATTAAAAATATTTTGGACATCCTCTAAGGTCTCTAACCAACTAAGTCTTCACAAGCTTCTTTGTTAGGAATTCCACCCATAACTTGTGAAGCATACTTAGGTATCATAAAAACTTGATGTGAAATGCAACTTAAAAATACCTTACTCTATTATGTAAGCAACCATGCACATATCATAAGCAATATCAAAGCAGAGGGTTCCATTCCCAAGAGTTCAACAAGACTCTAAAACCAATTTCTTAGCTTTATTTTTATTTTAGCCATTAATACATTTTCAAATCATTCTAGGAGAAGCCCATACTTCCCTTTATAATGATCCCTTAATCTACATAGATCTTAGGAATCACTATAAATATGTTTTCCTTTCACAACTAAAAATAACATTAAAAACTATTCCTGGAGAAGCCCATACCTCTCTTTATAACGATCCTTTAATATACTTAGATCTCAGGAATATTTTTAAATAGGTTTTATTTCATACATCAATTTCAAACATTATAACATCTAAACACTTAATTAAAAACAAAATATTAACACATCAAACATTCTAAGGTTAACTAACACTATTGATTTCTAAAATCAAAGTATTAAATAATAACCATCAATTCTTTATTAATCTCCAAAATCAAATTATTAAAAAATAACCATTAATAATTTATTAATATTCAAAGTGAAAGTATTAAAAAATAACCATTAATACTGTATTAATCTCCAAAATCAAAGTATTAAACAATAACCATTAATATTTTATTAATATCCAAAATCAAAGTATTAAACATTAATCGATCTAAAGTTATCTAACACTTTCCACATAAAAAAGAAGCATCACACCAAAGTAAAACCCTAAACCCTTCACTAACATAAAAGGTTACAATCCCTGAAACCCAATGAGCATATCCAAACAAAGAGGACAAGCTACGTCAACCCAAATTAAATAAGAAGGTCAAACACCATGTAAGATTGCGCTCTCCAAAATGTCAACCCAAAGGAGCCAATACACTACTCTACCAATATGTAGAGAGAGAAAGAACCAAAGCAACCCTAAAAGAACAGCTAGCACCTTGCTTCAACATCTCGTAGAGGTGCACTTACACAACAACAACCAACAAAACAAGCAAGAGACAACACTAAGCACACATGAAAAATAATTTTGGTAGCCAAGACTTCAATCAACTAGGGAGATCCTAATGAGAAGAAAATACACATGATGAACATGTTGCTCAATGCATACAAATCGGTTATGCTACACAGACAACAAATCTACCAACAAAGGCCCAAAACAAGGGTGTAAAATCACCTGAACAACACTCATGCCTATGCTCCAAGGAATACAAGATACACAACACAAAGCAAAAAGGAGACAAAGCAACTAAAACCAATAAAATGCCAACAAGCTAACGCACCAGACAAAGCTTAAACCTCTATGGTCAAGACTAGCATTCTATAGGAATTGCATGCCTCTCCATTGGTTGGAAATTCTAGATTATTAAAAAATAATCAATGGGTAAAGTAAATAATATTCTTGGAAAGGACTAAAAGGAGATTCCAAGATAATTATGGTCAAATGTGAGGTATGTCATCAAAACAAGGAAGAAATAATTAAATATTTTGGATTGTATTAAACGTTACCTATTCCAATCACTAGTGGGAGTATATCTCCATGGATTTTATTGACAATCTTTCCAAATCAAACTAAAAATGGAGATATTTGTAGTTATGGATCATATTTTTAAGTATGATCACTTTTCTTTTCCACAACACCTTTTCATTACCAATAAGGTTTTCAAGGTACTCCTTGACTTTATTTTCAAACTACATGGTATGCCTAAGTTCATTGCAAGTGAGAATAACCCTATTTTTATTAATAAATTTTGGAAGGAATTGTTCACTGTGAGTGGTACTTAGTTGCATATGTTCTCTTCTTATAACCCTTAGTTAGAGTGTAACACCCCTCCTTGGTAAAACTTTTGAGGAAATAAACTATGTTTTGGATGTGATTATGTGATGGCATAGTTTATTTCATGATGATTAAATAATAGAATGATTGCTTTCTTTAAAAAATAGAACATGGTATTGCTGATGTATCTGTGGGTGTAGTATCATGTACCTCCTCCTTGGTGGGACTATGGAAAAACCACCTACCATGAAGGATACCTAAGGAAATGATGATGATGACTCGTTCATCAACAACTCAGGGTAACAAGGAATATTGCCCTTCATGTAGATGCATTGCATTTTGCTTATGTTCTAAATCACACCATTGGACCAAGATGTTGCTTGCAATGAGTCTCCTTAATAAGACAACAATAGTGTAATACTATCTTAAAAAGGACCACTTATTAAAGGATAAAACAATGGTGTGAAATATCATTAAATGAAATCTATGTTTGTGTTTGGTGTGCATAGATTTGAATTAGGTTTTGTAATGCTTAAAACCTTAGACTCTTGAAGTATTATTTAGTTTTGGACATTAATATTTGGAGTTATAAAATTAATTAAAGAAAGGATCTAAAAATACTTTAGAATATATATATATATATCTTGCAATGAGTCTCCTTAATTAGACGACGGTAGTGTAAGACTGTCCTAAAAAGGACCACTTATTAAAGGATAAAATAATCGTGTGAAATATCATTAGATGAAATCTATGTTTGTGTTTGGTGTGCATAGATTTGAATTAGGTTTTGTAATGCTTAAACCTTAGACTCTTGAAGTATTATTTAGTTTTGGAAATTAATTTTTGGAGTAATAAAATTAATTAAAGAAAGGATCTAAAAATACTTTAGAATATATAGATATATAAGTTTATTTTTAATTAAGGAGCAAATATTTATTAATTTTATTTTCAAGAGCACTATGTTATGATTCTTTGTTAAGGCTTTGTGGGGTGGTGCACGTTGTTCTTTTGAAAAATGCCTTCTTAAATGTTTTCTTGAGTGCCACCATGTTATTGTGGACACATGAGTGCCTCCTTGCTCCTTAAGGAGGATGATTTGGGAAGAATGGAGGAGGTTTTTGGATGTCAAAATACTAGAGGAAAGAAGTTGGTAAAGGAGAACATCAATCAAATCAGAGGAGAGTGGGAGTTCAAATCAAGTCTTTTATTTTACACTTCTTCTATGCTTTGCTTTAATCTTGAGCCTATGTTCTTCATTTGTTCCTTTTTGGTCTTTGGTTGGAGATTATTGTATGGTTAGTTCGATGCTTTTTCCCTCACCTGTGTGTCACCCGAGTAGTAACACCTTACCTTAGTGTTGCTTATGTCCATGTTTTGGGTGAAGCTTTGTCTTAGCTTTCTCCTTGAAGGCACTGTCACCTTCTTTAGAGACTACACTTCTTCTTTTGGTTGACCCTTGTGCGTTCTTTGTAACCTATGCTTGTTTTTATTTCCTTGATCAAGGTTGATGTGTAGTGCAGTAGTATATTTTATTTTGGTGTTTGCCCTTGTATTTCTTCATTAGTTTTTATCTAGTTGCTTGGTTGCATGGCTCTTTGCTATTTGTTGTAGCGTGCCTAGTTTTTTGTTTTGGCACTTAGGTGTTATGTAAACTTGATTGCTTATACCTTTCTTTGATTTGTTTGGAACCTTAGGTTAAGGTTAAGTTTTAATTATTATTTGGATTCATAGATTAATTTTAGGGTTTGTTTTATTGAAAGAAACCTTAGAGTTAATGTTATTGTTGGGGCTTGGATTGACATCAAGATGAACTTAAACTGTGACTATTATCTGTAATGATATGGAATATGAGCACTCGCTAATCATAGCCCAAACTACACATTGGAAGGTTTAAAATGCTTTAACCCAACCTCTAGAGGAGGCTGGTATACGTTGTCAACTTACTAAATGTTGACTCATTTAAGGGCAGTTAAATGTATAAATATAGGGATATAAAGGGAAAGGATTAAGAAAGTAATGAATCAATGGTGGAAGGATAAAGCTAATAACATAGGCATCTACAGATAAAATCTAACAAACTAGCTTCCAAAAAATAATACTTAGGACTAACAACATTCAAAACCAATCATCTTCATCATTTAAAATAGTGGCATGCTTCAAGAATTATTTCAAACATCTAGGATATCAATAGGGTATCAATAATCCAAATTAGCAGAATTATATTAATACTTTGACTAATAGAAAAAATTCTTTCCAAGCATACATTTAGACATGAATCATTCCAATTTGCTCTAAGCTAGCAATCCAAATTAGCAGAATACACTAACCATAATAGCAATAGAAAAAATGACTTCAAGGATTTATAATACATAGAAAATAAGATATAAGTTTGAGGTAAACATCCAAGAAATACTCCTTTTATTCATTTATAAAGAGTGTACAGTTGTAGCACAAGCAAACACTTTAGATCCAACCCTTTAAAGTAAGGGTTCAACCTCTATTTATAGTTTTACAATGAATTAAAAAGGTTTGAAAGAATAGGAACATTACAAGGAAATCGGAGTGCCAGATCAGCAAGATGCTAAAGTGGTGGTCTCCCATTTGATCCAATAAAGAAGAAATATTATGCTCCATTGATCCCTTACAACTTGGCCTTTGCAAATTGTTTGACCTTCATTGCTTCCAACTATAGATCTCGCCAAGAAAAGATCGAGGTCGTTCTTTGTTTTTGCCATCACTTCCTCTCCATAGATTTGAAATTAAAAGAGCTTGAAGATCTTAGATTTCATTACTTCATCTTCTTGGCTCACCCACTAGAACCAGATCAGATAAAAACCTAGAACTTTTAGTTGCATTGAATCTTGTATTTGTATGTGATTTTTCTAGATTCAATGTGGATTGTTGATCTACTTTTAGATGGCTAATATTAGAGCCTTACAAAGCTTGGAATGTTTAGTGATCATGACCTGGAGCAATCATGGCCTAGAGCATATTCTAAAATGAAACTTGAGCTCCTTTAATTACTTACAACATGGAACATGCTTTAATCTGGCGTTTGGATCTCCATCTTCAATAGTTTGACCATTTTGATCATGACATAGAGCAAGGGTGCATTATACTGAGATCACATTGTAAAAAACCTTGCTCTAGATCACATGACATAAAATCTAGTTTTAGGTTAGGATTTTATGTAGCCATGTGTAGGGTTGACCAAGTCTTGCCATGGATTGTAGCATATTTGCAACCCATAGCCTATTTTGGGTTGCAACCATCTCAAGGAACTTTATCTTGACCTCTTTTCCTTATAGCGTGAAACTTGTTTTTTTTTTACTTTTATATTTTAAAACTTGGTACTTTTACTGCTTTGACCATAACATAGAGCAGGGATGTGTTAGACTAGAGTTACATCACAAAAATCCTTACTTTGGGTTACGCAATGTAGAACCATGTTCTAGGCCAAGATTTGAATCACTTTTCAAGCACTTTGACTAATTTTGATCGCAACGTAGAACCATGCATTGATCCATGTTGTATGGAACCATGTTCTAAGCCAGGTGGTGTAGAACCTTGTTTTGAGCCACAATTTGAAATTCCAAAGTAACATATTTGACTATGCTAATCATGGTGTGGAACCATATGCTGAACCATATGGTATAGAACTATTTCATGAGTCGAGGACCTCATATTCTATTCTAAGCCACAATTTGAATTGCTCTAAAATCTTGTTTGACCATGCTGACTATGATGTAGAATAGGTTGCATTGAGCCGCTATCGTGGTCTAGAGCACATTTCCACACTTAGACAAGTTTTAGGAATTTTGTAAAAAATTTCAAAGAATATAGCCTTTTGAGCCTACATTATGGCATCTCCCATGGAAATTTGCTAGCAAAGTTTGAGAACTTGAAGTCTTATCCTTTGGGAATTTGGAGTCAAAAAATCAAAATCGATAAGTATTATAAAATGATGTTGTGAATAAATGGAGGTAATAATGAAAATAAAAGGATGAATGGAAAATGAATGGAGTGGAATGGAATGATAACTTGAATGAATAGATAAATGGATAGATGGAAGTGGGAATAGAATGTGATGAAAAATGAATGGAGGGAAATGGAATGGTAGCATGAGCTCCTCCCAACTATAAAAATTATGTCTCAAAGAATTACTTCCCTATGACTATCACCCTCTTAACATTTATGAAGATGTTCAGAGAGTAATGGTTCATATGGAAACAATGTAAAAAGACAAACATTTATCTTATTTTCAAGGAAATACCCTCCTTTTTAAAGGCCTAGCTACATGATTTCTTCATGACTTCTTTACAATCAGGATTTTCTCACTATTTTTGATAGCTGCCAAAACTACAAATACTTACGAAGTGTGTCCCAAAATCCACTCACAGTAATTGCACTAGTGAATGCTCAACTTAGTTTAAGGGATATCTATGTTCTTCTTATGCTCCTTCTTGTTGAGTTTGTTCCTCATTAGTTTTCTCAAAATTTTCCTCATTTTGAATCTCTTCTTCTTGATGTGCTTCTTAAACATCATTTTCTTGTTCTTTCTTGTCTTCATTATCATCCTCTTCTTATTCTTCTTCCCCATCACTTTCCTCTTCATCTTCACCAACGTATTACTTTGCTTCTTCAAACAACTGAACCATATGATCCAATGCTTTCAAAGCTTTATCCCAAGTTGTTTTAGTGGGATTAGCTATCTCCATCAGTTTTTGGTGAATGAATTGAAGTTTAGTTGTCTTCTCATAGGACATAGAATGTCCCTAGTCTACCAAATCTTTCATTAAATCTCTAAGCTTGGTCAAATATTTCATCGATTGAGTGACTTGATCTTGATTAATAGGGTCTTTCCAAGCATCTATCTTAGATTCATCCTACATAATTGATGTCAAGTTGGTCTGTAGGTCTTCACTAGTTAAAAATGTATTCTCGTCCTTCCAAATTCCCTTGAAACCATATTGCATCATTTTTTTGTTGGAATCAACAATTTTTTGGAGTTTATTTTCATATTTATTCACTAATAGCCATCCATTCTGAATCAACTTATTTTTTCTAAGGATATTATTGGCTATTAACCTTGTAATAGTCCATTCTTTGTTGGGTATGGGTTTAGCAACCTCATTGCATAGGGCTTCAGATAACATGTATATTCTTCTTACCTATGATATCATTGATTGTATTTCACCTTGAGCCTTTTCAATATCTCCTTTGACTTTTACCAACAGATGACTAGCTTCATCCATGAAATCAATTATAGGTTGGATCTCTAATTATTTTTTCATAATTTTAGACCACATATATTTTTTGATTTTTTTCAATTTATATTTAGAAAAAACTACAACTCTAGTTTGATTTGTTTCAATTTATATTTAGAAAAACCTGCAACTCTAGTCTTCTCAATCTAAAGTTGTTGTTTCAGAGCTTGTATTTTTTTGACATAAACTTCATTCTACTTCTTCAACTCTTCAACTTGCTCTTTAAATTTAATTCTCTTGGTACTTGCTCTACCAATTCTTGGCTTAATTTATTACAACCTTTTAATTTTTTCTTTGGTTACTGACTGTAGATCCCAGCTTTTCAACCTTTTCCTCTAGATTCTCATACTTTTCTCTACAAATATCACTTTGCACATAAATAGTCTCAAGGTGGGCCCTAGCTACAATAAATTCAACTTCCAAGGGTAATTGAGAAATATTTACAGTTTGCTCCTCCAGTTAATAATCTTCTATGGTCATGTCTTCCTCTGGCTTATTAACAAGAGGAGTGAGAGATATTCTTGTTATTTGTTGAGCAACAAGATCAACAATCATAGGTTTTCTTAGTTGAGTAGCCTTTTTATAAGGTTGAGCTAATTTATTGCTCCAAAAACTTTGAGTTTTCAATGAAACATTTTTGACCTGCAGTAGAGAGACTGTTATAGGATGATCAACAAGCATGGAGGCAATGATAACTGAGGGTAAAAATAGAACTGGCAGGGATGCAAGAGGTGTAGTGGTAATGATAGTGGAATTTGTACTTATGGTGGAGGTTGCTACAAGTTTCACAACATAAAAAAATATTGCAACCATAGTGGATGTTGGAGGAGATGGAAGTGCTTGTTATCCTAATGATATAGGGGATGATGCTATTGGAGGTGAAGGGATGTGAGTTGAAGATGATGACATAGGAATTTCTACTGAATGAGGTGGAGATGGGATGGGATGAGATGATGGAGGAATTGGTGGAGATGGAGGAGGGTTATGAGATGGTTATGGTGTTACTTATTCCTCTTGAACTTGAGAATGAAAAGGATAATTACTTTTTTGTTGAACTTGTTGAGCTAATTGCTCTATCATTGTGAACTTTATCTGTTTAGTTGCTTGCACTTGATCTAATTTCTTCTTACTGATTTCCTTCTTGGAGTCCCCTACTAATTTTTTACATTTGCTTGCTTTGCCTTAGAAGTCTTGTTGTAAGACTCAAAGCGAGACTTCATAGAAGAGTCTATGAGAAATAAGAGATTGGTGATCTCCTTTGCTAATTAAAGACTAGTACGGTAAATTTTCTAATAATGAAAGAATTGGGACAATTATCTCCATCTAAAAACAAGCCCAAAAGGAAGACTATTGGATTCTATAGTAAAATACTAGAAAGGTTCATAGCTACGAGCAACCTCCATTCTAGACAAAAACTTGGTGAATCAAATCATCAAGATATTCTTCATATTCAAAGGACATCAAAGGTAAGTAACTTAGGGTGCAATTAGTTGAACTTCAAATTAGGGTTCATTATAAAATTCCATTAAGCACCATATTTGGATTAAAGTTGCAAGGATAAGGACACATATTATAGTCTTCAAGAAAGTGCAAAAAGGAGAATACATTTTAAGATATATTTGCATATTAAATAGGAGTTGGATATTTTTTCAAAATAAAGAAAATTATCATCTACCTATTATCTATCTATAAAGAAAGAAGACTACATCCTATGATATTGATTGTAGTAAAAATTGTAGATTATTCATTAAGGGTTCTTTACAGATTACTCTTAAAAGTTATAGATATTATTAAGTGCATTATTTTGAGAGTTTATTTACAGGAGCAATAAGGTGAGATTATTGTTACCATTAAAGTGCATTATTAATCCATTACATATCTAGTTGATCTTTAACTAGTTACTCTCAAAAGGGTTAGTTTGTGTTTGTTGATTGTTAAAGATCAAGGGCACAAAACCAATAGATTATCAAAGTGTCTAGAGACACTATTTGGTGCACAAAACTTGCAGCATTTTGTGGCCAAAAGAATCCACCAATACAAGTAAAAAGGTGGAGAAGGAAGCCACCATTAAAGTCCTTGAAGGAAGCCTCAAATCGAGACTTGGTGAGTCTCAAGATTCAAGGAATATATAAGGGTTTCATTTAAGTGCAAAGTGCAAAAATACTTACTTTAAAATCAGCATATTAAGAGTATCTTATTATCTTGGATTAACTCTTATCCAATTAAGAGGATTAGTGAAGGCAAGGAGCTGCCTCATCAAAATAAAAAATGATTTCAAAAAAAAAGTTTATCATATTGGTGCAAATCTAACTATTACAAAGCACCTATTTTGTTCCTTCAAAAAAATACAAAAGAATATCTCATTTCAGGAAATAGCATGGCCATTATCTCAGTAGGTTTTAGGGTAGAGTTCAAGCAAGAGGAAAGAGCCACCAAAGAGCTCACACTTCTCAAAATCAAGGTGTTTAAAAACACCATTTATCCACATCCAATCCAGCCCTAGAAGCAAGCATTTCACCTACAATATTGGAGCCATTACAAGAGGCTATTATCATCTAAGTCTACATAGAGAAAGGATAACATATAGAAGGATATTATCTACATGGAATAGCACTATCAAGCTAAGCACAAGGGGCTATTACAAAGGATACAAATCAGCATTCAAACAGGTACAAAAGCTACACAAAGAACATATTACAAGCATCAAGGTATAAGATAAAAAGTGCTATACCCAAGGCCATTACTTGGAGAGAATGACCACCAAAAAGGAGCACAAAAAGCTACCATACCACCATTAGGAGCACCATAGAACCTTGGAGCATTACAGTTGGAGCCACCCATTATCCTCATCAAGACAATGTGCAAAAGGATAAGAGGAAACACTTGCATTCCAAGAAACATAGAAAGCCAATGTACAATACAAAGATATAGGTAAAGATAGGGTTACAACACTCATCCTTGGAGCATTAGAATAAAGGCTTACATGCACAAGCCTTGAGTGCCACTTGGCACAAGAGTTCTAAGCACCCCAATGTTCATGAATAATCCAGTGCTCACCTAAAAAGGAGTTATAAATATTTGGGAGGTTACCACCAAACTCATCATTGCATAAAGGTACATTGGAGGAATATCATCACCTACTTAGTAATGCCCAAGTGACACTTATCTACAATATGCAAGGAAATAGTCCTATTTAAGGCACCCATTTTGGAGGAGGAAGAATGAGGTCAAAGGAATTCAAGCATTGAATGGTGTGAAGCACATTCATAGGGAGGAGGCTAATTCAAGCTTGTGCACCATTCAAAGGTGTAAGTCTACATTTAAGAAGTTATCATAGACCAGCAATACCAATACCCCATTTGTGGAGGATATTTTTCATAGACCAAGCATTCCTTAAGGAGAATATTAGTGCCATTTACGGAGGAGAGAAGCGCTACTCAAGGGAGAAACCAACATCGATCAAAGAAGGCATTGACTGCCCATGAGCACCACATTCTAGAAGGTTTCAAATATGCCACCTCACAATATCAAGGCAAGATAATCCAGAAGGGTTATTAAGGTAAAATATCATATTATTTATTGCTTGCTATAAACTAAAGTTATATTGGAGTTATAAGGGTACATTATATTTACTATTGCAATCATCCATTTAGCATTAGTAATATATTAAGCAAGCATATTTCAAGAATATTTATATTTGCAAATAATAAAGTAGGAGGAATAAGGGTTTCAACTTGGAAATTAAAACCCTATTATTGCAAATATTATTGTTTTCTAATATTCCAAATTAGGGAGTTATAAGGAATACTACACCAAATAAATTATTGGAATTTAGAAACATTAAACTATCAAATATCAAAGGCTATAAAAGGAGGTTCATTAAGGATTATCAAGAGTTGGAAATTAATTGGTATACTTGTCTCAAAACCACATTAAAGGGACAAAAGAAATCCAACCATTAGGACCTCATCAAATTAGAAAGTGCTTAAGTTCAATAGGAGTAATAAGGTGTAATAGAAGTTGATTTTTGCTATTTACAAAACATTACAAAATCAACTCAAAATTGAACTACTATTCTCAAAAAGCACTTTATCAATCATATAACATATCTAAAAATACTAGGGAGACATAAGGAATTCAACAAGGTCCTAGTTTTTAAACCCTTTATCAAGAGATATCATGGATTATTGGTATATAGACTCAGGAGCAAGTAAGCACATGATTGGAAATATTCATTGGTTCAATTCCCTAAAAAAGGTAAATGAGAAGCCAGTTGTTGTAGCAGATAGCAAAACATATGAGGTGAAGGGAATTGGGAACATCTCAGTGAACCTAAAAGAAGGAAAAGGGATAATAAAAAATGTATTGTATGTCCCTGGATTAACTACTAATCTTCTTTTCGTCTCCCAACTCATGGATCAAAACATAACTATTGAGTTTAAAGTTCTCACTGGAAGAAAACAATGTCACATTTCTAAACAAGGAAAAAGGATAGCATCAGGGTCTTATAGAAATGGTCTATTTGTTCTAGATATTGCTACACACTCAACTTTTTCAGTCAAAACATCAGATCTATGGCATAAGCGACTAGGACATACTAGTGAATCCTCAATGAAATAATTATTCAAGTATCAAATGGTTGAAGGAATACCTAATTTTTCTCCAGAAGCTATTGTATGTCCAGAATGCTTAGCAGGAAAACAACATAGAGTTCCCTTCGAACTCCATCAACATAGAGCTCAACAACCCTTGGAAATAATATATACAGATTTGTGTGGACCAATGAAAATTGATAGTATTGGAGGACATAAGTACTTTCAATTATTTGTTGATGATCACACCAAAAAAATGTGGGTGTATTTCATGAAGTATAAATCAGAAGCATTTAGTCATTTCAAATAGTTCAAACTTCAAGTGGAAAAGGAATCAGGAAAGACTATAAAAGCACTTCATTCAGATAGAGGAGGAGAATTTGTTTCAAAATAATTTGACTCATTCTTAGAAGAAAATAGAATTAAAAGACAACTTACTACAACATATTCACCACAACAAAATGGAATTGCAGAGAGAAGAAATAGATCAATAATGGAAATGGTGAGATGTATGTTGAAGGAGGCTCAACTTGATCATCAATATTGGGTAGAAGTAGTGCAAACAATAGTCTACATACAAAATAGATTACCAACAAGAGTACTCAAACATATTACACCAGAAGAAGCATGGTCAGGACAAAAGCCAAATATAGGAAAACTAAAGATTTTTGGGTGTAAAGCTTACATGCATATTCCAAAATAAAAGAGAACAAAATTAGATGACAAAACCATGGCAAGAATATTTGTTGGTTATGACAATGAATCTACAGGGTATAGAATACTAGATCCATACACAAAGAAAGTTTACATTAGTAGAGATGTAATATTTGATGAAAATGTCAAGATCGATACAGAAAAACCAGTAATGATGCATAAATTCTTCTAAATATCTCTAATGAAGACACAACAAGTGAGGAGTCAGAATCAGAATCTCAAGAACAAGATACTAATGCATCTACAATCCCTCCTAGGAAAGAACCAATATGGCTCAGAGATACTCTCAGAGAATCAAATCTAGAAAGAATGCCAGATCTTACCACTACTAGACCTCAAACTCGAAGTTTGACCAGAATGAATAGAGGAATGCTAAGTAATACAGTGGAACCAACATCAACACTTCAGGCACTGAATGACTCACACTGGAAAGTAGCTATGGAATCATAATATACTTCACTTCAAAAGAATAAGACATGGGATCTAGTAGAACTACCTCCAGGAAAGAAAATAGTAGGTTGCAAATGGGTTTACAAGATCAAATACAAAGCAGATGGAACACTTGACAAATACAAAGCTCGACTAGTAGCCAAAGGATACACTCAAACAGAGGGAATTGATTATGAAGAAACATTTGCACCAACATCTAGAATGACTACCATCAGAATAGTTTGTGCACTAGCAGCTCATCAGGGTTGGAAACTTCATCAGATGGATGTAAAAAGTGCCTTCCTTAATGGTGACTTAGAAGAGGAAGTCTACATGTCACAACCAGAAGGATTTATCATCAAGGGATAGGAAAATAAGGTATGCAAATTGAACAAATATTTGTATGGTTTAAAACAAGCTCCTAGAGCATGGAATATAAAGATCAACAATCACTTATTACAACATAACTTCAAAAGAAGCACGTCAGATCCTAGTTTATATACCAAGAAAATTGGAAATGACATACTCATTCTCATAGTATATGTAGATGATATAGTAATTACTAGAAGTTCTAAAAAAATAATAAGTGATATCAAAGGGGATCTAGAAAAAGCATTTGAAATGATAGATCTAGGTCTAATGAACTATTGCCTTGGTCTAGAGATTCATCAAGGAAAGGACAAGATAACTATCACTCAATCAAAGTATGCAGAAGTCTTGCTTGAAAAGTATAGAATGAAAGAGTGTAAGTCTAAAGATACACCAATGGAACAAGGGATCCAATTATCCAAAAATGATGAAACACCATTGGTCTCAGCAACTATGTATCACCAGTTAATTGGAAGTCTTCTATACTTAACGAATAGTCGACCAGACATAGCATTTGCAGTAAATTATCTTTCACGATTCATGCAAGAACCAAGAGAAAGTCATTGGAAAGCTACAAAAATAATATTGCAATATGTCAAAAAAACTACTGATTATGGACTAACTTATATAAAGAATGACATAGATTTTTGCCTATAGGGATACTCAGATTCAGATTATGCAGGATCTATTGATGATAGAAAATCTACCTCAGGATATGTCTTCTATCTTGGGTCAGGACCCATATCTTGGCATAGTAAAAAACAACATACAATGGCACAATCATCAACTAAAGTAGAATATCGAGCAACAAGAGATACAACCTATGAAGCCTTATGGCTACAATACATATTATCAGATATGGGGATCAGATGAACTCCAACCATGATATTCTATGATAATCAAGGAGCACTCAACCTGATCAAAAATCCAATTATACATGAAAGGACCAAACACATTGAAGCTCAATGTCATTTCATCAGAGAACATTTTTAGAACCGTCATATCATCCTCAAGCATGTCTCTATAGAAGATCAACTAGCAGATATTTTTACAAAAGCACTTGGAAAAACCAAGTTTCAAACATTCAGAAATCATCTATGCAATTCAAGAGAACTTCATACCAAATAATGTAATACAGGGGGTGTTAGAATATATTACATTATTTGGTTATGTAATGTACATCACTAGAATAGGAGATTACTTTAGGGGGAAGTTAGCTAGTTACTTCAAGCAATGTAATAAATGCACAAGTGTCAATGTGCAAGTTGTAATGTGCAAGGTGTCCCCTTGTACAACTAGGTAGAGTGTTGGCCAAGGAATCTATCTTCCTATATAAAGAGCCTCACAGCTCCATTCAGATGTATCACTCTATTCTCATAATAAGATGTTGCTTTTCTCTCTTTCTCTTTCTCTTGATATGATGGGATGGTGCTAAAACCATCAGAGCAATAGTCTGCCTACTGCAGTATTATCTTGTTGTTGAGGTTGTGGAAGGGGAGAAGCTAGTGGTGTTTTCTTTACCTCCGACCTTTTCCATTTTCCCTTACCCTTTTTTGCTTTTCCCATTTCAGCCTTTCTAAAGCTCAATGCTAAGTTTTTACCATTCTTGGCCATCCAAGTCTTAAAATTTTTATCATACTTATTAGAGAAATCAATATCGAATTGGTGGCCATACCTGGGGGTTATAGTATTTGTCTCAACTCTCATTTTCCACCATTCCAAAATTTTGGCTTCATCCCAACCAATCTTTTCTATATGGTTTGAATTTTTTCTTCTTTCAACTGGTGGGTTTTCTTATGCTCAGGGTCATAATCAACCACATGATCGTAAAAGTCTCTCCAAGGGGCAATGGTTCCATATTTCCAACATTCCATTCTAATGGGGAGTCCTTATTATTTCTGAATTTCTCAATTTGTGGCCTCAAAGTCCTTTCAAATTTGGGAGCCTTATCACCATTGAGAGTTTTTAGCTTTTCCAAAAATTTATTGGTTGGGTCATACCTCCATCTTTGAGGAAGCTGACTAAGACCTAGTATTTCCATGGTTTGAGTAATATGTTCATACTGACCTTTTCTTGTTACTATAATATCTTCCACATTAAGAGGGTAATTGATCATTCCTTTTCTCTTTATCCCAATACCAAAAGTGCAGTTAATGTAGTTAGCTTGCCTACAATATTCTAATACCAAAATCCTACTAGTGACAAAATGTGGTAGCAAAAATGGTTTCTCTGTGAAGCCATAAAGCCTAATGATTGTACCCTCAATAAAAATGTACCAGTCCCCTTCTTTAGCTTGCTTTGTTTGTAACAATTCCTTAGCTAGAGGGGCAATTTTGGGACACTTTCCATACATAATTTTAAAGGTGAGCCCCCACAACTCTATTGAAATTGTAATAAGATTCATACCTTCTCAAAACCCTAGTCCATACATAGACTAGTATAAGGTTTCACCTTCATATTTATATATTATTTCTATCCAAGGAATTTCTTGCCTAGTAGCACTAAGAAACATCCATGCCAAATTAGAGTAGTGTCTGAATGAGGCAACCTCAGAATCTCTCTAACCAAGGAATTGTTACAAAGTAGGCTAGTCAAAGTAAATTGGTTTGGTATTGCTATCACCCATAGACATGTCATACATTTTTCATTGGAAATGTAATAAACCATGGCTATCTACCAATCTCTCACATTTTCATCAGAATATAGCCCGACCAACACTGCTAGCATGGAAAAGAGTTTTGGGTTGGTGAAATGCCTGGTGGTAATTGGGGTATTGGGTAAACTATCTCTGGACTTTATGGTTTTAAATTGGCTATACACCCAATCCCTAAAATGGTCACCATTCTTTGTATGCCCTTTCAATGAGTAATACCTAGCTTGTTCATCTAGGTCAAAGGGCTTAGGGTTTACAGGTGGTACGCTACCCATGGCAAAGAGGTCACAACAAGCTTGTGCAGTTATGTTAAAAAGGGTTTTACCCTAAGCTATTTTAACTGCCTTATACTTAGGGTCATAAAATTTTACTATTGCAACAATCAATTCTAGACATGGATGAACATAATCATAGATATAAAAGGATAAAAGAGAGTAGACAACACAAGTACCTTGAACTAAAATTGGTAGTCCTCTAAAAAATCTATTGTCAATATCTTGCCTCAACTTATCTCTTATCTTCCATGTCATTATCGTATCAACCACTATCAGTGCTTTATCTATATAGCGTGTGGCCTCACTACTTTTTGGCTCAGTAGCTTGCTCTGTGGTTGGTGATGCCATTTCTGAAGAAACCTCTAAAATTGCTCTTTTGTTTCTCTATAAATTTTTGCTCTCTCTTTTTCAATGGTCTTTGAAACCTAACACACTTCACGAAATAATTTTCCATAAAATTTTAGCTTTAAGTAGCTTGCATGCTCCTCTTCTACCATTAATGTGGTAGCTAAATCACCACTTAGTCACATGCTTCAAATTATTGTATTGGTGGCAAAATGGTATGGCTTGTAAGTGAAGATCTATTTGTTGATTGGTCATGGCCTAGAACCTATCATGGCTCACAACCAACTAACACTTTATTTCCTTTTTGGGTATGGCATAGTGCACATAGCAAAAAGCTCAACTTTCTTAGGCTTTGACTACTTTGACTTTTGATTGAGAACATGTTGTGAGCCATGACCTCTATTTTTCTTCTACTAAAAAGTTAAAAGAAATGATGATATAATACAAATATGTACATATATTACAAGGGAAAGGATTTTTTACTTAAAATACAACTTAAGATGATATCCATTAATCGGGATTGGTTGCAAATTCCCATTCTGATATTGGAGTTGGAAAGCATTGTTCTTTTTGACTTCAACAATCTTATAGGGACCCTCCCAGAAGGAATCAAACTTTTGATGGTTGCTTGGTTTAGATTTCTCCTCATTCCATCTTAGGACTAAATCACCAACCTTAAATTTCTTGAATCTGGCCTTCTTATCAAACCATCCCTTAGTGTTCATGGAGTGTTTCTGAAAACTCTCATATGCTTTGGTCCTCTATTCTTCCAACTACAAAAGGTGCATTAACCTAGCCTCTACTAGATTCTGATCTAGTGCATAATCTTGGCTAGTCAACCTTAGAGCTGGTATCTCAAGATGAGTGGGAATAATAGCTTCTTTCCCATACACTAATGCATAAGGGGATGTATTGATTGACTTCTTGATAGTAATCCTATCTGCCCACAAGGCCTATTCTAAGAGAAGATGCCAACTTCTTTTGTTGTCTTTCAGTGCTCTTTTTAGAATTCTAAGTAGATTTTTGTTAGTGGACTCTACTAGTCCATTCCCTTGAGGGTAATAGTTAGAATAATTCTTTAGACATATGCCATATTGACTTGAAAATTCAATGTACTTTGCACCTATAAAATATGGACCATTATCACTCACTAGAGCTTCAGGGATTCCAAACCTTGTGATCAAGATTTCAATAAATTCAATGACTACATCTTGATCAACCTTCTTAGTAGGAATTGCTTCAACCCATTTAGTGAAATAATCAGTAGCAGTTAGGATATATTTATGACTTGCTAAAGAGTTTGGATTTATTACTCCAATAAAATATAGTCCCCACTACTAGAATGGTTCTTCTACTTGAATAGGCTTAAGGGGAAATGATGCATTCCTATTCCTCCCTACATATCTCTGGAACTTATCACAGGTTCTTGTTGCTTTGAAAGTATTAGCAAAAATAGTAGGCCAATAGTAGCCTGCTCTTATTATTTTCATAGTAGTTACTCTTCCTAAGAAATGTCCCCTTGAAATTCCATGAAATTCTTCTATGACCTTTTGTTTTTTATTATCTTTCAAACATTTTAGAACTCCATCAAGATTATTTCTATATATTCCCTCAGGTAAAAGGACATATCTCAAAGCTTGAAGTCTATATCTTCTTCTTTGTGAAGTGTTAAGATCTTGAGGGCATACTCCTATTTGGAAATAACTTGTCAACTGATCAACCCAATCTAATTTTTCTGAAAAACTATCTTCCTTCTATCTAGATCTTGATGACTGACAAGTTGTTATCTGATTTGAGCCTGCTTTTGCTGCCAATTCTTGACATAATGCTCTACCTCTGACCAACTTTGTAGGATGGATTTCTACATCATATTCTTGAATTTTGGTAATCCAACCAACTCTTTTATCACCCAACTCTCCTTGTAAGATGAAATTCCTAACATCTGGGTGTACCACATAAACCAAAGTCTTACTTTGAGCCAAGTACTGTCTGAATTTTTTTAATGATTTCATAACTACAAATACTTGTCTCTCAATAAAATTATATTTAGTCTGGTACTCATGGAGGGTTTGACTCCAAAAAAATATAGGGTGTTCTTCTCCAACATCATTCTTTTGTGTCAGTACTGTGGCATAACTCTCATCAGCTCCATAGGCATATAAAATGAAATCTTTGCTAAAATCAAGGTTTACCAATACCGGGGCAGTAGCAATAGCCTACTTAATTACCTCAAAAGCTTGCTTCCTCTTTTCAATCCATTTGAACTCAATGTTCTTTCTGAGCAACTCTAAAATAGGTTTAACGATTTGAGCAAAATCTGAAATAAACTTCCTTACAAAATTGATCTACCCAAAGAAGGATTGCAAAGCTTTCTTATTCATGGGGAGAGGAAGAGCCAATATTGATTTTACTCTATCAGGATCAATTGACATTCCCTCTTTAGAGACTACATGCCCTAATAACTTACCCTCATGGACTACAAAAAATGATTTCTTTGGATTTAGAGAAATGCCAAACTCTCTGCATTTTTGAAAAACCTGCTCCAAGTGTTTCAAGTGTGCTTGTTTTTCATGGGAAAATACAGTCATATCATCAAGATAGATAAGAATGACTCTATTAATCAAATCCCCAAAAGCATAGTCCATAGCTCTTTGAAAAGTAGCCCCTGCATTAGACAAACCAAAAGGTATTCTCTGGTAAGCAAAGGTACCCCATTTGGTAGTAAAGGCTATTTTGAACTGATCTTCATCCTTCACCCAAATCTGATTATATCCAGAGAAGCCATCTAATAGAGAGAACCTCTCAGCCCCTACAACAATCTACAAAATCTGGTCAATCTGAGGGAGAGGATAGTGATCTTTCAGTGATGCCTTATTTAAGTTTCTGAAATCAACACATAGGCGGATGTCCCCATTCTTTTTCCTGATAGGTACCAAGTTGGCAACCCATGTAGAATGTTTGATAGGGTAAATAATATTTGCTTTCAATAGTTTGAGCAATTCCTATCTCATTATAGATTCAATCTTGGGATTCATAGGTCTCTATTTTTGTCTAAATGGTTTTGCATCAGATTCTAGCTCAATAGTGTGTTGAATAATATTTTTATCATACACCTTAAGATCTTCATAAGACTAGGCTATAATATCTTGGTATTGAAGGCATAGGGTCTTAAGTTCCTCCACTTCTCTTGGAGAACACTGAATGCCAACCTTAAGCTTCTTATCCTTTTCAATTTCAATCTCTTTATAAATTTCATCATCAATTTTCATGGCTCTTGATTTCTTTCCATCTTCATTGTCAAAAAGACTCTCTAATGTGATCAAGCCCTTAGGAATATGATTATTTTTTAACTGTATGATATCTTGCTGATCCATTTCTTAAGGCAAATCCTCCTGTAAATTAGACAAGCAAGCCTCTCTAACTAGGAAGTCAATAATCTGATCATCATTTTCAAAAACCTGCCAGAAAATCTATCTATCTGGTACTGAAGGTCTGAAAACTAATTTGACCCTTTTATCCTTAGCTGACCCAAAAGTTTGAAGATGGACTGAAATTAGAACCTTTAATGGCTAAAGCATCAGCCAAAATATTCTGACTTCTAGGAATAGAATGGATGTTTAGAGCATTAAAATATTCCATCAAATCCCATACTCTATTCCTATATATTTTTAAGTAATGGTGTTTGTTGTTGCATTTCTCTGTAACTTGATTAACCACTAGTTCTGAATCACCATATATGTCCAACATTTTGATTCCCATTTTCTCTGCTTGCATTAATCCTAAGCACAAAGCCTCATATTCTGCAACATTATTGGTACAAGACCAAGTCAGTCTATATGCAAAACTCTTTATACCTTCTGAAGGAGATTTCAAAATTATGCTGGCACCAACCCCATTTTTGCATCTTGCTCCATCAAAATGCATTGTCCAAATCTTTGACTCTCTCAGTGACTGATTGGATATGGTAGGGGTCCTTTTCTTAGCCTCAGAAGAAATGCTATAAGTGCCCATTCCTATTTCAAATAGACTATGATCCTCTCTAAATGGTAACTCATCTTCAACTTCTAAATCCTCAAGGATCTCTACTAGTTCAGGTTCCTCCATTACAGAGTGATTATACATGTCTTCCTCAATTTTCTCAATATGATAAGCTACAGGTTTTTCAAGAGTTATCCTTATTCTTTTACCTTTATACAGAATCATCATGCTAGAATAGTCCAAATACATGTAACCTCCTAGCTTGGTAGTGAATTCCCTAGAAAGACATAAACCAAAATAAGGCTCTAGGTCTACTACTACAATTTCTTGCACAATAGTGACCTCTAGGGCCCTGTGTAATTTCATCAACACATCTTTTACAACTCCAATGGTCTTGACTGGTGTCCCATCCAATTGCAACACTCTTGGACAAGAGCAAGTATACTCCATTCCCATTTCATCACATACTACTTTAGGCATGACTATAGTTGAAGCCCCTGAATCTATCATACAATTATGGACAATCCACCCTTCCATTCTTAAAGAAATGTAAAAAGGAGGGGTTTGTTTTTCAAGGCTACTAGAGTCATCTTTTCTTGGCCATGTGATAGGTTGAAAATGGTAGTAGTTTGCTTTTCTTGAGAATTCTTGTTTAAATAAGCCTTCAATAGATCAATCTAACCAGGGATGAAGAGAGTGTCATAAATACTTGCTCTAGAAGGAGTCCTCTTTAGTTCTTCTACAATGTTGAAATCAGACTTTTCTAAAGGGATCTTCTCATATTTTTTGTCAGTTTCACCAAATTTCCTCTTATACTGCTGAGTAGCTTCAAACCTTTACCTCTTGGTGATGGAAGGGAATTTCAACTTCTCCTTTGCCTCCTCTTTAGAACCTAATTGTTCTTTATTCTTCTCCTTTTCTCCCTACTTTGGAGAGTTTTTATCCTTTTCTTGTTCCCTAGGAATTGGATTACTCTTCTCAGCTACCTGTGGAACCAGGAATCTATCATTATTTGGTAGGGGTTGTTCCCTTTTATTTTGAGAAGGAACTTGGAATTGACCCATTTTTTGTGGATCTACCTGCAATGTTTTCTTTCCAGATCTGGTCAAGACAGAAACTGATTCTTCTTCTAAGGAGTCTGGTCCAAACATAACTTGTTTAGGCTGCCATAACATATTGACTCTTCCCTTTTGGGTTCTCTCAACTTTCTCTATGGCTTGTTGCACATGATGTTGGTACATTGCACAGGTGTCAGAGTCATGAGGGTCATTGTAGACTAGACACCAAACATTCACCAAACTGGTTTTAGGGACTAATTCATGATCCTCATGATTTGCATTAACCCTGGGCCCTGTATTACTACTAGTACCAGGCTTCTGATCTCTATTAACATATGGGAATCTTCTCTGTTGAGACCTTTCCATTTCTCTCTTTTCCATGGTATTCACCTTGTTATTTATTGTCTTCAGGGTATTTTGGATATCAAGCAACAAAGTTGATTCTTGGGAATTCTGAGATGGGAGAGGAGGAAAAGGAATTGAAGTAGATGATGTTTTGGGAGGAGGAATTGGAGTCATTTGGGGAAGTGGTGATGATAGGGGTGGAGGATCCATATATGAGGGTGTTGATGTCCTAGCCTGAGGTGTAAACTAAGGAATTTTAGAGCAATAAGGCATGACCATTTTTGGTGGAAGCCTTCCTACAATAATTAGAACATTCTCTGCATGTACAACTGCATGGTAAACTTGTGGAAAGGTATTTATACCTAACTGCTAAGTTTGTAACCCTAGGTCTGACCCAAGGGCTCTAATGTAATACATAAATGCAAGGGGAGCAACTGGTCTAGCTTTAGGAGGAATTCTTTTCCATGTCCTACTAAACCTCAAATTAAAGTCAGAGACTAACTCTTGTGGATGTTTTTGCATAGCGGTGAATTGATTCAAGAGTGAGAAAGGATCAACTGACTCATTAAACTCTTCCACAAAAGGACCAGCTAATCCAGCCCATGAACGAATGTTGTTGTCCTCTAGGGTTCTAAACCAATGAAGGATTTTACCTCTAAAGGATAGGGCTAGAAGCCTGACAATAACATCTTCATTTCTGACATTGTGAATAGCTGCTAGATTTAATATATCTTGACAGTGCTCATAAGCAGTCTTCCTTGAACCCATCATATGTAGGCATGGTTTTTGATGCAGCCTGAGGGATATCATTCATATGAGGGAGTCCTAAAGGACCAAAGGTATCCCAATCAGGGTAATTCTGTGGAGGTTGATTCTGATTTAGATTTTGTTGATGAGCCATTGTTACTAGGGTTTTTAATGGAGTTGGTTCTAGGGGAACCCAGTGATCTGATGGTATTGGGACCTCTTCAAAAGGTGAATCTAGAGATAAGCTTCTTGTATACCTTGATCTTCTGGGTGGTAACTCAAAGAATGATACTAGGCTCTTGACTATTCCTAGCAGATGACCTAGTAAACATGAAAAATGAGCTACTAAAAGGCTTTCTAGGTTCTTGTATTCAGGGAGTCACCAAGTGAATTTGATTTCACCACTTAGTGAGGTCAAGATAATTCATTGAATCTTGATTCCTCTAGGAAAATGAAAGATAATATCTAGTGGGAAAATGAATATTTTGTGAATAGTGTCCCACCAGATGTGCCAAAAATTGTTGTGGCTTAGATTGACATCAAGATGAACTTGAACTATGACTATCATCTGCAATGATTTGAAAGGTGAGCACCCGCTAATCACAGCCCAAACCACACATTGGAAGGGTTAAAATACTTTAACCCAACCTCCAGAGTAGGCTGGTATACCTTGTCAACTTACTGAATGTTGACTCATTTAAGCTCAGTTAAATGTATAAAGATAGGGATAGAAAGGGGAAAGGGTTAAGAAAGTAATGAATCAATGGAAGATAAAGCTAACAACATAGGCATCTATAGAGAACCTCTAACAAATCAACTTCCAAAAAATAATACTTAGGACTAACAACATTCAAAACCAATCATCTTCATCATTAAGAACAATGGCATGCTTCAAGAATTATTTCAAACATCTAGGGTATCAATAATCCAAATTAGCAGAATTAGATTAATACTCTGACTAATAGAAAAATAATCCTTTCCAAGCATACATTCAGACATGAATCATTCCAATTTTCTCTAAGCTAGCAATCCAAATTAGTAGAATACACTAACCATAGCAATAGTAGCAGAAATGACTTCAAGGGTTTGTAATCCATAGAAAAGAAGATACAAGTTTGAGGCAAACATCCAAGTAATGCTCCTTTTATTCATTTGTAGAGAGTGTACAATAGTAGCACAAGCAAACACTTTAGAGCCGACCCTTTAAAGTGAGGGTTCAACCTCTATTTATAGTTTTACAGTGAATTTGAAAGATTTGAAAGAATTAGGAACATTACAAGGAATTTGGAGTGCTAGATCAGCAAGATGCTAAGGTGGCAGCCTCCCATTTGATCCAAGAAAGAAGAAAGCTTTTGCTCCATTGATCCCTTACAAAAGACCTCTAAAGTTGTTCAACCTTTGTTGCTTCTAACTATAGATCTCACCAAGAAAATATTGAGGTCATTCCTTGTTCTTGCCATCACTTTCTCTCCATAGATCTAAAACTCAAAAGAGCTTGCGGATATTGGATTTCATCACTTCATCTTCTTGGCTCACCTACTAGAACTAGATTAGACAAAAACCTATAAATTTTGGCCATGTTGAATCTTGTATTTACATGTGATTTCTACTATATTCAACGTGGATTGTTCATATGTTTTTAGACAACTAAGATTAGAGCCTTACAAATATTGGTACATTTAGTGATCATGACCTAGAGAAATCATGACCTAGAGCATGTTCTAAAATGAAACTTGAGCTCCTTTAATTACTTGCAACGTGGAACATGCTTTAATTCAGTGTTTGGATCTCCATATTCTACCATTTGACTATTTTGACTATGACGTAGAGCAAAAGAGCATTATACTGGGGTTGTAATGTAAAAAACCTTGCTCTAGAATGCATGGCATAGAACCTTGTCCTGGGCGAGGATTTGATGTAGTCAAGTGTAGGTTTGACCAAGTCTAACCATGGACTGGTGTACAATTACAACCCATAGCCTATTTCAGGTCATAACCATCTCATGGAACTTTATATTGACCTCTTTTCCTCGCTCGTGGTGTGAAACTTGTTTTATTCTAGCTTTTAGATTTTGAAACTCGATACTTTGACCACTTTGACCATGTCATAGAGCAGGGATGTGTTAGACTAGAGTCACATCACAAAAATCCTTGCTTTGGGCCACATGGCATAAAATCGTGATCTAGGTCAGGATTTGAATTGCTCTTCAGCACTTTAACTAATTTTGACCACAATATGGAACCATGCACTGAGCTGTGTGGTATGGAACTATGTTATGAGTCGGGTGGTGTAGAACCTTGTTCTAAACCATAATTTGAAATGACAAAGTGACATCTTTGACTGTGATGATCACGACATGGAACCATGTGCTGAGCCATACGGTATGGAACTCTGTCTTGAGTTGGGGACCTCATATTCTATTCTAAACTATGATTTTATTTTCTAAGAAATCCTATTTGACCATGTTGACCATGATGTAGAACAGGTTGTGCTGAGTTGTTGTCGCGATCCGAAGCACATTTCCATACTTAGACAAATTTTGGGTCCCAAAATTTATCTAAGTATGTAGCCTTTTGGGATTATAGTTATTAAGGTTTCTTGTTTCCTTTTTATAAAAAATTTATGTGAAATTTATTGCTTTGATGATATTTAAATCAAGTACTTTGACTATGTGCTTTTATTGGGTGAATTCTTAAGCACATTGTATATCTTTTAATTAAGATATTTGTTCATTAAATGTTTTAAGATAATATTTTTCTTAAAAATATATATTTATAATGATTCTCGATATCCATGTGGATTAAGGGATCATTATAAAGAGAAGTATGGGCTTCTCTTAGAGTGTTTGGAATGTGTGCTTTTGTTTAAAATAAATCTATTTATAATGATTCCTAAGATCTATGTCGATTAAGAGATCCTTATAAAAGAGAATTATGGGCTTCTCTTAGAGTGTTTAGAATATGTGGTTTTGGTTGAGAATGTACGATTTTGAGCATCTATGAGATGTAGGATTAACGTCCCTACCAAAACCAACCAATCTTAGGGAGCTTTGAATAATTATGGTATGCTCATTATTATTGTTAAGTTCTCATCATTGTCACTAATTCATGAGTGAATTAAAAGTATCTTCATGTGGTTCTCTTATAGATGAGTATTCAAGTAAGTCCAAGTCTGTACTTCACAGGTATCAACATAGTCAGTGTCTATCCCATGGATAGGAGTGGCCAACCCCTATAATGACCCAAAGGTAAGTTTTCTTTACCTTGCAATTGGGAATTCTCCTATCTAAAATAGAAATACGTTTTTCTCTACTAGCTTAAATCAAACATTAAACTAGTCCTTATGTTAGGTCTCTTTCAACCCGTACATTAGGCGTATGCCTTGAATATTAGCTTGTTCTTCCTTAAGGATAGAACATCAATCATTGCAATGCTTAACTCTTCTCATATCAACAATGGGTAGGTAAGGGGGTTATCACACAAACCCTCATAGACTTGTTAAATTCTACCATTTTACCTTACTTGCTTTATTCAACTATAATATCCATGAAATGAGATAACTTTCAAAATTCTCCCTTATGATCATTCTCATATTTAACCACTAGAGATACATCTTTACGTGTCATGCATGATTTATCCATGTCATCTAGACATAATACATGAGATACTCTATGTCATATAGAAATAATATTTAATACTCATGTAAATATATAAGCCCTAACATATGATAAATATGTGCCATGCCATAAATATGTAATTGCTTGAAATCAAAAATTACATTGTTTATAAATCCTCTTAAGGAGTGATACAATCAAATTACAAAATCATTCTCAATGGAGATATTCTACAATAATGGAGGCCTTACATTAAAGAGGCTTTGTTACAACATGTATACATATTCAATAGAAGATAAATAGATCCAATCTTCATTTGAATCCACTCAAGCCACAAGTACTAGGTTGTAGGTATGTTAAGATCAAAACAACCCATTACGTGTATATGAAAATACATTCCAGGAAAAAAATAGCATGTAATAATTTTCCAATTGAATGCAACTAAACACAATACATTCCTCCTAATGTATTTGTCTAAAACATTTCCAAAATTCAAAGGAAGGAAATCCCATACTTTCCTAAGACTGAAAATCACATTTTCATCTCATATCATTTTCCACAAAGATATGCCTTTGAAACAAACATTATTATAGCCAACTTTTGCCAAACATTTTCAAAGATAATCCCATAAATTTATTCATGAAATGATTCACCTTTCACACATGAAATAGATAATACTTTCATAATAACTCATAATTCTTTCACCCAAAAATAGCATTTAAACAAATGGATTCAATTGTAGATCTACAAATCATTCCAAAGGTTTATTCATAATCTACTACGAGATCATATACCAGATTTGTTCTACAATCCATCATTATGGTCACACTATAGTTCCTTCACAAATATATTTACTAATTTATCTTGTAGTCTATAGTTTTCCACAAATCTAGCTACCAAGTTGTCTTAGGATCTATCAACAAGATTGTACTATAGTTCCACAAGTTTAGCTACAATCTCTCTTGTAATCTACCAACAAGATTACTCAAGTTTAGCTACAACTCATCTCGTAATCTATCATACAATATTACACTATAGGTTTACAAACTTGGCCCTTAATTTGTTACAAAAAATACACTATAGGTACACAAAATTAGCAAATAAGATTTATTAACCAGTATTTCATCAAGTTTAATCTATAGTTATTAAAAGGTATTGTTTAGTCTATCAACAAGACTATTACCTAATTTATACAAATATTTCCAAAATTTGTCTCAAAATATTTAAACAAGAATTCATCATGGTTTACACAAATTTTCCACCACAATATTTCCTCAAGTCTTCTAAGAAAACTTATACAAATTTTATCAGATTTTGTTTCACAATCAATTAACAAATGTACTCCAAACTTCACAAAATATTTAAATTTTTTTCATAATAGCCTTCACAATTTTATCATTAAATTGCACTAGATGTTATTGTTAAGATTCATTCAGTTTTTCTCAAAATAAGCCATAACTTTATATACCAGAGTTCCTTAGGCCAAAAAGGAACTTCATTTAAACTTATATAACTTTTTAAAAAGTTTATTTCCAAGAAACATATGGAACGTTAACTTTTAACATGCAAAGTGTTTTCAACAACCAATAAAACTACATTCAAAAACTGGTATATGCACCAAAATTCAAGGCGATCAGGTGTCAATCACACCAGCCTGTAGTTTTGGGCAGGGTTTATATTCACCCATTGCAATTGTGGAATAATAACACTTTAAAAAGTTTACATTTTATTGGTGTGATACTGGCATCATGAAAAATTAAGGAAGGATATTGACATCTAATCAAATTAGAGTGACTTTATACAAAATATTATTGTGTTAAGCCTAACGCGGTCAACCCTATGACAAGCATTCCAGGACATACCATGGTCAACCATTTGTGTCTAGCATGAACATGTTGTGTAGCCAAACATTCATCCAACCACTAGAAGAAACATATGATAAATCACATTTAGCAAACATACATCCAACCAATCACAAACATAACAGAAATCAAGAAAGGATTTCCAACTGGCTCTGCCAACATTTTTCAACACGGATCTTGACCATCACTTGATGGTTGAGTAAATATGGGAGTATTTCTCCTCTTAAAAAACTATTTAGATCCTGGTACATCCCATGTGGGACAGTGTTTGAGAACCCCTTTAACCCTTCCTCCTAGAGTCTTCTTATGAATTAAAAACTCTTCTAAATTCTTCTTTAGAATTAAGGCTTCTATGACATTTTTCTTCTGGATCAAGACTTCTCTAGCCTTTTCTTTTGTATCAATACTTATGTGGCCTTTTCTTTTGTATCAAGGCTTATGTGGCCATTTTTGCTTCTGCACTCTACAAGTATTTATCTTGAATGGATATCACCAATCTCCTATTTCCTCCTTGACTCGTCTTCTAGAGTCTCTTCTTCCTTGAGTGTGTTATAAGGCTATTGTGGCCTTTTCTTAACTTTTGCAATCTGTAGGATTTGCAGCTCTTGCAATGGGACCTTTCTTCGAGGTCTTTAAAATATTTAGTCTTCTTACTACTGCAAGTGTTGGAATGATTCTAAGAATATATTCTTCCTAGCTCTCTTGTAGGAAGCTTCCCAACCTTTTTTTAAATATTTTTTCCTACAACAAGTTGTTAGAGACTAGAATGAAAGAATTTATAATTCTGGAGATAATAATATTCACTAGTTGATTTGTCAATCTAGTGTTATGAATGTTGAGTCCTAATCTTCATGAGTTTTTCTACAACTCTATGGAAATGTAATCTCAAAATTTCTATAAATAAGATTTATTTCGATCCTTTATTTCCAGTGACTCTCCCTAATCCTATTGACTACTATGGTTCTTTCTACCAATTGATTCCTAGTGGTAACATTTGCATTCAGTCGTGCACAACAACAGATCCGATTTGTAAATATGCAGACCAACGGTAGCAATGGTGACTCTCCCTAATCCTATCTTGATTCACTATGGCTTTGATACCATTGTTAGATTTTGAGGATATATGCAGTGGAAGAGATCTATCACAGGTCCTAATAAGATGTATAAACTATGAAATAAAGTAATTCTAATATATGACTGAAATATACATTAAATATAAAATGGTAAAAATACAATGTAGTATGGAGGTGATGGTCACTCCATTAATATAAGCTAAAGAACTATATTGTACTCCATTCAGGAGTTCTACCACTATCTACTATACTCTATTATAATGCACTTGATATGCTTTATATGAACTTGATATTAACTATCACTATGAGGCCCTTTATATAGGAAGATAGATTCCTTGGCTAACACTCTACCTAGTTTTACAAGGGGACACCTTGCACATTACAACTTGCACATTGACACTTGTGTATTTATTACATTGCTTGAATTAATTAGCTAACTTCTCCTTAAATTAATCTCCTACTCTAAATATGTACCAAAGGTGGTACATTTACATGACCCAAATAATGTAATATACTCTAACTCTAATACTAGTCAATCATGTATAAGTTGTTATGATTATTGATATTCCTCTTGATACTACTATACTCACCCTTAGTTTTTGCTACCCATACTTTTTCCACTATCATACTAGTGGTAAAACTATGTGTTATGCTCCTTGAGGCCTCCTTCCTAGCGACATCTACTCAATAATCTACAATCCAACCATTGTCACCCTCCATGGTCAAAAGTTTTGGTACCAATCCCAATAGAAGTCACTCACTTTAAGGTCATCTACATCAAGATCTAGGATGATGGGATTATCTATATATGGCTTTGGTTATGAATCTAAATCAAGTGTAGCACTAAACCCCTACTCTCATGTAGATTGCTAATACCAAGTTGGGCCTGATAAGATATCTTATTGTAGCTAAAATTGATAAACCACTTGTTCATGCTAGAAGATATATTGCTCTCTATGAGGTCATATTAGCCACTATCACCATCTAACCTTGGTCAGTTTATAGCCATCCTCTATCTATCTTGGGTGGCCATTGTAAGGTCTCTGAGTAATTTTCTCATGGCATAGATTATCTACTAGATATTGTACCCTATCTAAAACACCCCAATGTGGGTGGATTTATCCCCTCTAATAATGGTATACCCACTAGTACACTAGTGGTGCCTCCCATCATCAACCTAACCTAGCAATATTATAAGTGATATGATAGCTATATGCTATTAGGACCACACCCAAAGAAGTGTATAACATGACAAGCCCATTCCCCCTCTATAAAAAAGTTGGTGTAGGGAGTTGTACCAATGGGCCAAGATGATCATCCCTTAGTTAAATACCATCTACTACTCTAAAATATTGGCTACCACCTCTCCAACACCCCACCACATCATGCTCTTACTAGTGTCACCCAATAAGAGCCTTAACACTAATGTGACCAATAGTTTTACCTATCGATCTAGTTATCCTCCAATATAAGTAGAATTGTTATCAATGTATGACCTCACTAGTGGAAATCTTAGGTCACCTATCATCCTCTCTAGGCTCCTTTCTTATAATTAGATAAGGTAAATAGAGTCACCCATAATGGGTACCCACAAAATTCTCTCCATATCCTCTAGAGTGATACTAAACTCTCCATATGGAAATTGGAAGGTATTTGTCCCCAAATAACACCTCTCTACTAGTGTCATTAGAAGGCTCGATCAAACACCACCTTCAACGTAAGGGACACATGATATAGCCCCATTACCAAAAGAAGAGTGTAATCCTTAATATCTAATAGTGTGATAATCATATATTGTTGGACATTTTGAGGAGTTTTGTTGTCATTGATGTCAAAAGCATTTTTGTGCTATGTTCGTCATCTTTGAGGACATTAAGTGTTTCTTCCAAAAGCAAGGAGGTCTTGAAAAGCAATAGGTTATAATATTTATTTTTAAATATTATATACCCAGGAGGGCTCAAAGGATGAAGACCCAAGGAAGGAGAAGCAAGTTCAAATTAAATAATAATATTTTATTATTATTATTTTGGGCCAAAAATCAAGCCAAAGAAGATCAAGGACCAAGTTGAAAAAGACCCACAAGAAGATTTAATTTAAATTAAAATATTTTAATCTTTGATTAAAATTTTAATTTAAATAATGATGGGTGCTAAGGTTTAATTTAAATATTTATTTAATATTTAAAATTAATTTTAATATTCGAATTCAAATTTGAATGCTCACCGACGTTGGAATATGCTATGGTTTGCATATAAATAATGCCAAGGTTTGGCATTTGAAAATTATCCCATGCAAATGATTTTTTGGCTCGTGCAAAGGAGAGAAAAGCTTGTGCATTTTTGCATGTGTGTTGAGCGTAGAAGAGGACAATAGTTCGTGGCCTCCAAAATTCACTCGAAGCCCCTCGTAGCTGAGTTGGCAGCCAAAGGCTACGTTAGAAGCATTCGAGAATGCCAGGTGCGGGTTCAAACCTCGCGCACTCCATTTTTGCCGAAGGGAAGATCGTGTTGTGTTTGCACCATTCGAGGAGGAGGAAATCAAAGGTGCATTCATACCTTTTGGTTCTTGTGGAACCACGCAGCCCAGTTGGTGGGCGCGAGCACTGTAAAAGCACTTGGGGGAGAGCCATCGATGGCTCAAATCCCGCCAAGGCCTTTTGGACAACATTAACAAAGGTATGCGCATTATTTGGGTTGACTTGGCTTGCAAAAAATAAAAGAGGGAAAAATATTTTTGTTTTCCAAAGGTTTATTTTAATTAAGGTTTTTGCATAATTAATTTGGATTATAAGTTGTTGAAGGGAGTTAAAAGGGGTTTGCAAAACTTTAATTTTTGTGCTAAGTTTTTGAGTGATTAAGGAGTGATAAGGTAGTAAGGAAAGTTATTATTTTTGTGTTGTGAATTATTTGAAGGAGATTTTGTCATCTAAACCCTTGAGATTGGCAAAGAGTTTGATCTTGTTAAAACAGGTTTTTAAGGGCACTTCTTCATCAAACAAAAAGGTATGGGCACATATTTCTTGTGAGTGATTGTTGGATGTTGTGAATGCTAAGTTGGAGTGAAAAGGATTGTTTGGTAAGCATTGTTGAGTTTGGTTTTGTATTAATGCTTCAAGGTTTTTTTGAATAAAGGTTGAAGATAGAAACCTTGTTTGATAAGCATTGTTGGAAATATTGGTTGAACCTTTATATGCATGATTAGGGTTTGTGCAAGAACATGAGTATCATTGTTATGTGAAGTTGTGAACTATATTGAACTAGGGTTTGTGAAAGAACATGAGTATCATTGTTATGTGAAGTTGTGAACTATCTTGAATTAGGGTTTGCAAGATCATGAGTATCATTGTTATGTGAGATTGGTTAATAAGCATTGTTGGAAATATTTGAGTGAGTGTTCATATGCTTGGACTAGGGTTTGTAAGCAAGGAGTATTTCATTGAGTGATTGATTGAGTGGAGTTGATTGAGCCTAGTCAAGTGGAAGTGTTGAAGTGATAGTTCTAGTTCTGTGAAATAAATTGTTCTATATTCTAATTTGATTTGAGAAAGATATTGAAAGTGATTGAGCATTGTGATGAGTGTGAAGCATATTGAGTCTCTAACAATTCTCTATATGTTTTTATGAGATTGGACAAGTTCTAGTGAGGACTTGTTGAGCAGATTTGAGGTAAGTCTTGTTGAAGACTTGTTGAGAAGATTGGACAAGTTCTAGTGAGGACTTGTGGAGCAAAGTTGAGGTAAGTCTTGGTAAAGACTTGTGGATAGATTAGTGTGAGCTTTTGTGGAAGCTTACAATGCAGATTTGAGATAAGTCTTTGAGAAGACTTGTGAGCAGAGTTGATTGATTGATTTGTTCAAACCTTGAGTTAAGGTTTGGGGTAGATCTAGCAGATTTGATTTGTGATTAAGTCAAGCTTTGTGTTAAGGCTTGAGGATAGATATGAGTAGATTTGTGCTAGATCGAAGGACTATGTTTAGTGTATAATTTGAGGATAGAGATTGAGATATTTGTGCTAGACCGAAGGACTATGTTTAGTGTATATTTGAGGATAGATATTGAGCATATTTGTGCTAGATCGAAGGACTATGTTTAGTGCATATTTGAGGATAGATATTGAGTAGATTTGTGCTAGACCGAAGGACTGTGTTTAGTGTAGATTTGAGATAGAGCTGAGAGTAAGATTTGGAGGTGATAGAGTATAGAGGATGATAGTCTCTAGTGGATAGAGGTCCATTAGCCAGGGTAGTGAGGATAGGTCTTCTGAGTGAGGATAAGAGTCTTCAGTGGATAGAGATCCATAAGCCAGTGTAGTGGAGGTAGTAGTTCTTCTAGAAGATCACCAGCTAGAGCTAAGGAGAAAGAGTTCTCCTATGGATAGATATCCATGAACTTGATTAGGGGATTGGTGTCTCCTTTGGACAGAGGTCCATAAATATTGTAATAGGGAAAGGATTCCCAAGAGATTTGTTGAGAAAATTTTAGTGAAATATTTTCTCCGTGGAGTAGCCCACATTGGGTGAACCATGTTAAATTGGTGTCTCTATTGTGTGTGGTGATTTATGCATTGCTTTGATTACTATTGTTGATATTGCTATTGATACATTGCATAATATTGATTGGGAAAGAAAAGTAAAAAGTGGTCTTATATTGTTCACCCCCCTCTCAGTATAAGCTTGTGTTCTTCAATTGGTATCAGAGTGGGTTCCTTCGAAAGAGTTTAACAGCTTGAAGGAAAAGCCTACAAGAACACAGATGGATTCTCAGAGTGGATCCTCAGGAAATTCAGCACCATTGTTTGATGGGAACAATTATACACTATGGAGCACAAGGATGAAGTTTCATTTAATGGCACTTGGAAATGAAGTATGGGAAGCAGTTGAAAATGGATACACACCACCAACAACTCCACCTATAGATAAATATGGTAAGCTTCTACATCATTATAATTCAAGAGCAATGAATGCAATTCAAAAGGGCTTACGTGAAATAGAGTTTATAAAGATTATGCATTGCAAATCAGCAAAGGATATTTGGGATAAGTTGCAAGGCATATATGAAGGAGATAAAAAGGTCAAAAGGGTAAAGTTGTAAAATTTCAAGAGAGCATTTGAAGACCTAAAAATGAAGGATGAAGAAAATATTATGGGATATCTACTTCGTGTGGATGAGGTTGTTAGCTCCATGCAAGGACTTGGGCTTGAAGTTTCAGAACCTGATGTGTGTGATAAGATTCTAAGGTCACTCCCAAAAAGGTTTAGTGAAAATATTTCAGCTATAGAAGAGTCAAAAGATATTGATCATTTGACAAGAGATGAATTACATGGCATTCTCACAACATTTGAGATAAGAATAAAAGAGGAACCTATTCCCCAGAAAGAAGCAACATTTAAAGCCACTAAGAAGACTAAGGGTAAGAAGTCAGATTCAAGCAATGAGCTATCTAGTGATGAAGAAGCCAATTATGGCAGAAGGAACAAGGACTCAAGAAAATATAAAGGTACGAAATTAGTTAGATGTTTTAAATGTGGAAAATATGGTCACTATGCATCTGATTGTCCAGAAGCTAGAAATAGCAGTGGTGATGAGAAACAGGATCATAAGAACAGGGATGCAGAAAGGCACAGGTACCAAAAGAAAAATAAGGATGGACAAGGTACACAAGGGAAGAAGTTTTTCCAGAGGCACAAGAAGAGTTTCTATGCAGATAAGGCAAGTAAGTACTCAACTGATAGTGATGATGGTTCCTCAGATAATGATAGAGATGAAGTTCTATTTTTGGCAAAATAAAAAGAAGTGGTTAGGAAAAGAACACCAATAATCCTCAAATGTTTTAGATGTGGTAACTTTGGTCATCTTGAGGATAGTTGTACAAAGAGTGGTTTCAGTTTTAGTGATGATGAATATGAAGATACACTTGAAGGACTAGAAGAGAATCTTCTTATGGCACTAGAAGAAGAAGGAGGTGATCCTATAGAAGACAAGTCAGAAAAGAATGAAGATGTTTTCAAAGGTAAACAAATAGAGGAAGAATCAGAGAAGGGAGAAGTTGATCTTGAGGGAGAGCTTATTCATGCTCTTGATGCATTAAAGAAGGTAAGAAAGCAAAACTCCCAACTTAAGCTTCAGTTTCAAGAATGTGATGAAGAGAAAGGAAAGCTTATAGAGGATCTAAATAAGTCAATGGCTAAGACAAGGAAGTTCAAAGATAGGTTAGAAGCAAAGGTCTTAGAATGTGAAAGGTTGGAGCATGAAGTAGCTTCACTAAGGAAGGAAGTAAAAGAGTCTAAGGATAGGTTACACAGGTTTGGGAGAAGCTCAAAGAATTTGGATAAGATTATCAAGACACAAAAACCTACATCAAGCAAAATAGGTCTTGGTTTTGAACAGGTACAAAAGAAACAAAAAGAGGAGTCAATCTCAAGTTCTGAAGAAGAAGAAACTTCAGAAGAAGAGAGTGTAAGAGAAAGTGAGACTTCTGAGGATGAGTTGGACAACAAAAATATCAACAAGGAAAGGAACAATGCACAAATGAGGAATAGATGGAACATGAACCAACACAGGGTAAAAGAGACTAAAAGACCCATGGGGTCAAGGCAAGGTAACTTCAATGGGTGATGCTTCTCATGTCACAGGTTTGGGCACAAAGCTTCTCAGTGCAGGACACATGAAAGACAGGAATATGGGAACTTCAAAAATAGGCAGCTATTTCAAGGGTATTGCTACTCTTGTAATCAGTTTGGTCACAAGGCAATGAATTGCAGGGTTCATGATAGGAATAGATATGGCTTCACTAGAAGAAATCCCAAGATATTTGCACCTCCAAGGAATAATAACATTAAGTGTTATAAGTGCAATAATGATGGACATACAACAAGATGGTGTAGAGCAGAGATTCCAGAGACAAGCAGGAACATGAATAGTTAGAGGAATCAAAAGGATCAGATGAGGAGGAAAGTGGACAAAGGAAAAGAGCAGTGCATGCTGGGAGTAGAAATACTCCCACCCCAAAATTAACCACCTCAAGAGGAGGTGGGGGAGGGGCTAAGCTAAGAGTTTCATTCTTAGCCCCGAGCCCCAAAGGTGACCCTTTGCCATTGATGTCAAAGGGGGAGAGATTTGAGTAAGGGGGAGAGATTTGAGTTAGGAGGAGATTTGAGTTAGGAGGAAAGCATTCAGTCAGGGGAGCAGTTTCTCAAGGGGAGCATAAAAGGTTAAGGAAATGGTAAAAAGTAATTGGGTTGCCATCAATGACAAAGGGGGAGATTGTTGGACATTTTGAGGAGTTTTGTTGTCATTGATGTCAAAAGCATTTTTGTGCTATGTTCATCATCTTTGAGGACATTAAGTGTTTCTTCCAAAAGCAAGAAGGTCTTGAAAAGCAATAGGTTATAATATTTATTTTTAAATATTATATACCTAGGAGGGCTCAAAGGATGAAGACCCAAGGAAGGAGAAGCAAGTTCAAATTAAATAATAATATTTTATTATTATTATTTCGAGCCAAAAATCAAGCTAAAGAAGATCAAGGACCAAGTTGAAAAAGACCCACAAGAGATTTAATTTAAATTAAAATATTTTAATTTAAATAATGATGGGTGCTAAGGTTTAATTTAAATATTTATTTAATATTTAAAATTAATTTTAATATTCGAATTTGAATGCTCATCGACATTGGAATATGCTATGGTTTGCATATAAATAATGCCAAGGTTTGGCATTTGAAAATTATCCCATGCGAACGATTTTTTGGCTCATGCAAAGGAGAGAAAAGCTTGTGCATTTTTGCATGTGTGTTGAGCGTAGAAGAGGACAACAGTTCGTGGCCTCCAAAATTCACTCGAAGCCCCTCGTAGCTGAGTTGGCAGCCAAAGGTTGTGTTAGAAGCATTCGAGAATGCCAGGTGTGGGTTCAAACCTCGTGCACTCCATTTTTTTCGAAGGGAAGATCGTGTTGTGTTTGCATCATTTGAGGAGGAGGAAATCAAAGGTGCATTCGTACCTTTTGGTTCTTGTGGAACCACGTAGCCCAGTTGGTGGGCGCGAGCACTACAAAAGCACTTGGGGGAGAGCCATCGGTGGCTCGAATCCCACCAAGGCCTTTTGGACAACATTAATAAAGGTATGCACATTATTTGGGTTGACTTGGCTTGCAAAAAATAAAAGAGGGAAAAATATTTTTGTTTTCCAAAGGTTTATTTTAATTAAGGTTTTTGCATAATTAATTTGGATTATAAGTTGTTGAAGGGAGTTAAAAGGGGTTTGCAAAACTTTAATTTTTGTGCTAAGTTTTTGAGTGATTAAGGAGTGATAAGGTAGTAAGGAAAGTTATTATTTTTGTGTTGTGAATTATTTGAAGGAGATTTTGTCATCTAAACCCTTGAGATTGGCAAAGAGTTTGATCTTGTTAAAACAGGTTTTTAAGGGCACTTCTTCATCAAACAAAAAGGTATGGGCACATATTTCTTGTGAGTGATTGTTGGATGTTGTGAATGCTAAGTTGGAGTGAAAAGGATTGTTTGGTAAGCATTGTTGAGTTTGGTTTTGTATTAATGCTTCAAGGTTTTTCTGGAATAAAGGTTGAAGATAGAAACCTTGTTTGATAAGCATTGTTGGAAACATTGGTTGAACCTTTATATGCATGATTAGGGTTTGTGCAAGAACATGAGTATCATTGTTATGTGAAGTTGTGAACTATCTTGAACTAGGGTTTGTGAAAGAACATGAGTATCATTGTTATGTGAAGTTGTGAACTATCTTGAATTAGGGTTTGCAAGATCATGAGTATCATTGTTATGTGAGATTGGTTAATAAGCATTGTTGGAAATATTTGAGTGAGTGTTCATATGCTTGGACTAGGGTTTGTAAGCAAGGAGTATTTCATTGAGTGATTGATTGAGTGGAGTTGATTGAGCCTAGTCAAGTGGAAGTGTTGAAGTGATAGTTCTAGTTCTGTGAAATAAATTGTTCTATATTCTAATTTGATTTGAGAAAGATATTGAAAGTGATTGAGCATTGTGATGAGTGTGAAGCATATTGAGTCTCTAACAATTCTCTATATGTTTTTGTGATATTGGACAAGTTCTAGTGAGGACTTGTTGAGCATATTTGAGGTAAGTCTTGTTGAAGACTTGTTGAGCAGATTGGACAAGTTCTAGTGAGGACTTGTGGAGCAGAGTTGAGGCAAGTCTTGGTAAAGACTTGTGGATAGATTAGTGTGAGCTTTTGTGGAAGCTTACAATGCAGATTTGAGATAAGTCTTTGAGAAGACTTGTGAGCAGAGTTGATTGATTGATTTGTTCAAACCTTGAGTTAAGGTTTGGGGTAGATCTAGCAGATTTGATTTGTGATTAAGTCAAGCTTTGTGTTAAGGCTTGAGGATAGATATTGAGTAGATTTGTGCTAGACCGAAGGACTATGTTTAGTGTATATTTGAGGATAGAGATTGAGTATATTTGTGCTAGACCAAAGGACTATGTTTAGTACATATTTGAGGATAGATATTGAGAAGATTTGTGCTAGATCAAAGGATTGTGTTTAGTGCAGATTTGAGGATAGATATTGAGCAGATTTGTGCTAGACCGAAGGACTGTGTTTAGTGCAGATTTGAGATAGAGCTGAGAGTAAGCTTTGGAGGTGACAGAGTATAGAGGATGATAGTCTCTAGTGGATAGAGGTCCATTAGCTAGGGCAGTGAGGATAGGTCTTCTGAGTGAGGACAAGAGTCTTCAGTGGATAGAGATCCATAAGCCAGTGTAGTGGAGGCAACAGTTCTTCTAGAAGATCACCAACTAGAGCTAAGGAGAAAGAGTTCTCCTATGGATAGAGATCCATGAACTTGATTAGGGGATTGGTGTCTCCTTTGGATAGAGGTCCATAAACATTGTAATAGGGAAAGGATTCCCAAGAGATTTGTTGAGAAAATTTTAGTGAAATATTTTCTCCGTGGAGTAGCCCACATTGGGTGAACCACGTTAAATTGGTGTCTCTATTGTGTGTGGTGATTTGTGCATTGCTTTGATTACTGCTGTTGATATTGCTATTGATACATTGCATAATATTGATTGGGAAAGAAAAGTAAAAAGTGGTCTTATACTGTTCACCCCCCTCTCAGTATAAGCTTGTGTTCTTCATCTCTAAGCATGTGGCCTCTACTCTCAATAGTCTATAGTCTATAGCCCCTCCTACATTCATAAACCAAACAATTATAAAATTAATCTTGAAAATTTTATCTTAAACCTTTCAACATTAGCCTATAACCTAAAAGTGAAAAATCACCACATTTTGGCAAAAGCACCATCATGGTGAAAGTGACACACTTGGAAAAAATTATTGTTGGTACAATAAAACCATCACTAAGAAATAACACCAATGTAGCATAATAGCATTGCGCAATAGTATGAACACCATGTAGTAGCATTACCCTATTCTTAAGGGCCCAAGTTTGACTAAAAATAGAAAATTTAACCAAAATTTCAAGTTAAATACATGTGGTTGATCTTCCCCTCCAATTACTAGTGGCCTCACATGATCACTGTGGTGTATGGATCTTGCCTTCTGAGCCATAAAACTAGGATGTAGTTAGAGAACATTCAAAGCTCTTCTTTGTGATTGTAAATGGTAAAAATAATTTTTTTATCCTGTATTCAATTTACCCCATACCCTAGGCCAATTTTGTTGTTCCATCATAATTTATTATTAATTCACCTATGTATATCATAGTCGGGTTGAGTTTCCTTCTTCAAATTTTATTTTATCTCTAAAACTCAATGGGGCATGTGGGGGCACAACAACATTTTGTATTTTTGCAAAGATAAATTTATGCATCTTATCATAAACATCAATCATCTTAGATCTTGAATCTAAATCAATATGAAATCTACTTATCTCAAATTTGGGACATGCAAACTAGTTTTTGACACATTCATCATTTGATGCCCTTATGTAGATACCTAAATTTGAATAGCTTATCAAATTATATACATAATCAAACAAATCAAATATTTAATCAACCAAGCTAGGAAAAGCCTTGTCCAATGGGGTATTTAATATCTAAAACTAAAAGTATTATACCCCAGGTAGTAATGACAACAACACTTCTAACTTAGAGGTATTGCTTTTGCCAAATTTTCATATTTTTTTACCTAGATAGTATCAAAGCATGCATGTTGAAACTTGCACTAGTATCATTAGCACTAGTAGTGCTTTTGATGTTAGTGTTATTGATTGTCATAAATCAAAAAAGAAAAACATGTAGCTAACTGGTTTTAGCTACTTGCCAAATCAAAATAAAGTATTACCAACCATGCCTAACATTCCCTAGTATATATCATCTAATGTGATTGGCAATCAATCCTCCTAAATCCCCTCAAACTTCTCAAGCCTCTCATCGACCAAATCCTCCAATTGTCCTTGTATACCTTCTACCATAAATTATCCTTCAATCAATTTGATCCTTTCCATGCAACTTGCAATCTCTGACTCTTACCAATTCCATTGGATCCTTCAATGGATCCTCCAAGGGAGGCATGGATTTTATAATGCCATACATGGAGGAATCCCAATCATCCACTTTTTGGCTAACAAAAACTTGTCCATATTGCCTCAATTTTTAGCTAACAAAACTTTACCCAATTCATAAAATTTACATAACAAAGTATTGCAAAACTTTATAGTGACTACTAGAGAATTGTTGCGTATTTGACTATTAATATATGCATATTAGTTCTCATCAAAAGCCTATGGAGAGAAATATTGGAGGAGCTTACATAAAGGTTGTTAGAGTTTGCATGAGATTCAAAGATCTTGTTTATTCAAAGGCCACTTTTGAAGCCCTTCCATGACTACACATGTGTGAGCATTGAGGTAGGCTTTCCATTCAAGGCTTATAATTTTGTTCCTTAATATTCCTAGCTTTCAATCATAGTTGTTATATTATAAATCATATTTTTCTTGTCTTATGCATTATTACATACTATCTTAGTCATTAAGCATTTGATCCTTTAACTATCTTATTTGTATTTTATCAAATCAATACCGTAATTTTGTATGGATCCCTATACCTTGTTGGTGAAGGTCCCACAAGTCTAGTTATATATTGCATATTTTATAAGTCTAAAATCCCATTTTACTACATCTATAAGCAAAAGTGTTGCTAGATTATAGTCTCAAAGATATTATTATGCTCTAATTTTTTATTGTGAAGACTATAAATCTTGCAATCTATCAATCTATTTTTGTAAACAAGCCCATAGTTGATAACATTGCCATTGCTTTAACTAGATTGCAACACTTTTATTGTTTTTCAATTAGTTATCCTTATTGGTTATTAGGTAATTTTCTTCCTCTAGAATAGGGTTTTAACTTATATATACCCCTTAAAAGTATAACTATTTAAATTTTGTGTAAGTACAATGAGGAGTAGGAGAGAAATAAAAAAGGTAGTCATCCATAGTTATAGATAAAAGCAATATGGTTTTATAGAACTAATACTTCTACCAAGCTACAAAGAAAATTACTAAGTCCACTTCAAGATCTTTATTTTTCTTATTTGTCTTTTTTTGTTGCTTTGTTTCTATCCTTTAAAAGAAAAAAACATATATGATTTTAGGGTATATTGTCTTATCATTTGAAGTTGTCATCTAGATTAGGATCTTGCATTTACAAGGGATAATAAGTTGCTTATAGGATTAAATCTAATGTGTTGCATTGGAACTCTCTTACACCCTTGTCTAAAAGAAAAAGAAAAAGAAAATTCTTTTTTTTATTCACATTATTGAATTGTAAGAGCAAGTGAGATTAAAATTTGTTTGATTGTATTTTCTATAGACTAAATAGTCATTAGTGTGAATTAAGTTGTTTCTAGATTATTTTTAAGATAAATTAGGTTAAATGGAATCTTTAGAAAATGTAGGTATTTCTAAACTAAAACATTAAACGTAGACCACATGAAACTTCCCTTATATTTAAATTAAGATAAAGTAGACCTAATACAAAATGGGGATACAAGAGTCAACATGCCTTTTTCCATCCATATATCAATGAATCTCCAACTTCTATTATATTTTCTATTGTCTAAGCTTAACATTTTAGTTTGAGAACACCTATATTTTTCAAAGATTCTATTTGACCTAATTTATCCTATAAATAATCTAGAATTTTTTTTTTGCTTGATAATAAGGGGTTGTACTCGGGTATCCCACCCTTGACAAATTACATCTCTTCTTTAGAGCTTGAGAGTTTACAAATAGATACAGTTTTTGTCTCAATTGAGATGCTATAGCTAGAAATCTATATCATTTTACGTAAAATGTTTGAATTCTTGATTTTCATTTTCTGGATCTTTTCAAATTTTTGTATGAATATAATTACTCCATAATTTAGCATATTTATTGACATTTTCCTATAACAACCTTCACAATGCCAAAACTTCACCTCTACTATCTATGCCTTGCATCTTAGTAGAGTAATATTTCCAAAACATCGCACTATCATAGTCTACTTTACCAAATCTAAATTGCTAGTTTCCTTCCTTGCTGAAGTCATAGTCCTTCATTGCTCTTCCCATCGTTCAAACCCTAGTTGGAAAATATTTGCAATTTTATTTTTCAAAACTTGAAAAATTATCACCGCCCTTGCTTCGAATGGTTGACTTCATAGGGTCGTATCTCCCTTAATTGCTTAGATTTTTGTATATGACCACTCATTTTAAAGCTATTCAATTTTTGCACAAGTTGGTCCAAGAATAAGTTGAATTGGATAACTCTTCGCAAAGATATGGCTCCTAAAATATGAGATGTTTTTCAAGAAAAAAAACCTAATCCTTTGCACTTTACAATTTTGTTTTTCCCATTGTAAGCAATCTTTCATGCTCCTTCAATATTTTTAGCCTTCCACTCAGCATCTTAGCCTTTTGTTGCAACTCCTATAGTCGTCCTAGCCTTCCATGCTCCTTCAACCATCCCAACATTCCACCCAACATCCTAGCCTTTCATTGTAGCTCCTTTAGCCAATCCAACCTTCCACACTCCTTTAGCCAACCCAACCTTCCATGCTCCTTTAGCCTTGACACTCCAAAGATCAACTCATCATTCAACCTTCCATGCTCCTTCAACCTCTAGCCTTCCATGCTCCTTCAACCTCTAGCCTTCTATGCTCCTTCAACCTCCAACCTTCCATGCTCCTTCAACCTCTAGCCTTCTACGCTCCTTCAACCTCCATCCTTCCACACTCCTTCAACCTCTGGCCTTCCATGCTCCTTCAGCCTTTAGCTTTCCATGCTCCTTCAGTATCTAGCCTTCCATGCTCTTTCAACCTTCAGATTTGTTGATCATTAAAGCACCAGACCATTTTCCAGGCCCCTTAAGGGGCAGAAATAATCTAGAAATTGCTTAATTTGAAGTAATGACTATTTTAGACTATATATGCAAAAGATAAAATGTAGACAAAGATTTTAATCATACATGCTATTTTGATTTAGTCATGTGAATGAAAAAAATAGCTTTTCTTTTTATTTTTTTAAACGAGGGTACAAGAGTGTTATAATGCAACATATAGTGTTTTAATCTACATGCACTTTGATATTTCTTGCAAATACAGGATTTGAATCTAAATGCAAATTTTCACTAATAAAGAAATATAAATGTTACCTTTAATTGGAAAAGCAATAAAAAAATGCTTTCACCTAATATCATGTATGTGTTTTATTTTAAAATATAGAAAGAGACAAACAAATAAAATAAATAGAGTAGAAAGAATAGAACATAAGACTAAAAGTTAATCTAAACCTAAAGAATATAAAGAGGTGTAAATAACCTAGTTTCACTCCTACCTTGGAAAAGGCATTGTAGAAGTAGAAGCATTGGCAATTCTATGGACGTAGTGGTGATTTTGTTTATAATTGTGGATGCCTACCTAATCTATTTGTTACTTCTTGATGTACTTGCACATAGAGAAACTCTGAATAGTTAAATTTTGAAGGGGTTTGCTTAAATATTCTAGAAAGATACGTAAAACATAATAGCCATAAATAAAAATATATATAATAGAAAACAAAAGTGATATAGGATAGTGAAAGCATTGGTAACACTATGTTGATTGGTTTTTATGCAAACAATAGTTAAGGGGTTTTGTGGACCTCTAGTTCAAAGCATCGGTTGCTTTCTTTATTTCTTCAACAATAAAATAGTTCAAAGCAATAATATTTATAAAATAGAAGCACATTTGAATAAAAAATATGAATAAAATTCATTTCTCCTTTATAATAAACTGGGAATGTTAGCAATGTGGGAGATCTCCTCTTAACTCATCGAGTTGGTGGAAGAAGTCGAGTGGATAGGTGGAAATATGCATTATGTACCACTTGGCCTCCCTTTTGTTATTCAAGCATTGTTTCCTCTTAAATTTATAATATCTACTTTGTAAATGTGTGTATTGTGATTGAGAGAGAGAGAGAGAGAGAGAGAGACTCCACACTAGATTTTATCGCATGGTTATTTGTTTATTTATTAACTTTGATTCTACTAAACACTATATACCAAATTCTAATAATATGTTTGTTTATTTTCAATATTAATACATACATAGAATGCAGTTAATTAATAGTTCTATTAAATTGAAGGAAAAACATTAAATAACATTAAATTATGAAGTGTTTATCTTGGTTAATTTATTGTTTAATAAAATGAAAGCCTAAGATTTTCACGATCGGGAGGACCTATGGCTCTGGTCCGAAGGTCTCCTCTTTAACTTCTCACTCCATCCTTGGCCCTTCTTGTGGTTTTCCAGGCATATCTGCTTTCTTGTGGATTTCCAAGTAGATCTATTTCCAATCTTATGGATCCATAGCACGTTAAGAAGGTGGAGAGCAAGAGACCTCCCATTTTGGGCAAGAGGTCACCTTTTAAATTATTGCTCCCTCCTTGGCTCTTCCTACGGATTTTTAGGTAGATCTCTCCTTTCCTGTGGATTTCCAAGTGGATCTCCTTTTCTTCTAGTAGATCCGTAGCGCACCATGGAGGTACCCCGGTGCAGAGAGCAAGAGACCTCCCACTCTGGATGGGAGGTCACCTCTTCATCTTCTTGCTCCCTCCTTGGCTCTTCCTAGGGTTTCTAGGCAGATCTCTTGCTTTACCGTGGAATTCCAGGCAGATCTACTATTTTTCCTAGGCTTTATGGCCCTTCCTACAATTGCTTGGTGCCTGGAGTGTCTCCAAGACCTTTATGCTTCTTCTTGAGGTGCTCTAGGAAGTCTTCTTGGGTGATGTTGTGCGGTCGAACAAACCTGGTTTTTGGACAGGGTGTGGTGGTTTTCATTCTTGCTCGGTTTGGGGGGTCTGTAGAGCTCTTCCCTACAAGTTTTTTATTTGGCCATGGGGTGGGGCCATGCACTTTACTGCCTATAGGGGAACCTCTTTGTTCATCTCCAGATCTTGGATTTGCTTTGGAGTGGGCTCCAATTCATTCGTTTCGCTTGTCAGGATGGTATTTCAAGTGTTTCTAGGCTTGGGGAGGCTCTGATTATTCTCAGCTAAGTGATTCCCTTGGTTTGTGGTTCATGGCTGGTGGTTTAGGGTTTTTTGTGGCTTTGATTTGTCTATCTTGCTTTTTAGGATGGTCTCTTACGGGTTTCTAGTGCTTGGGGGAGGCCCTGATTGTTCCTTGTTGAGAGTTTCCCATTGTTCGTGGTTCGTGGTTGGCATTTCAATATTTTTGGTGGATGCATTTCTCTTGATCTGCTTGCCAGGATGGTCATTCACTACCTTTTTTGGGCTTGGGGAGACCTCATATTTATAGTTGAGTGTTTCTTATGATTGCCATTTCGAGGCTCATGTCTAGGGGTTTCCGATGGAGTCCTCTTAATATTTTTTGGTCTTGGAGGGGACCATGTGCTACATTGTATTGCAGAAGGGCTTCGTGGTTTCTCTGTTGGTGGTAGGGTTAGGGTTTCTTGCAGATCTGGGCATCCTCTCTTACCAAGGTTTGTCTTCGAATGTGCTTCACCTTTCTTCTCTAGGAGATCATAGGGAGGCTCTTGCGGATGATCTAGTGTTGTTTATGGATGACCCTGGGCTATTTTTATAGACGGTCCAATACTGGTTGTTAGGTGGTCCTTTTGCTTTTGAAGATGTTCATGTATCATTTTTGAATGATCCTGTTATGGTTTGTGGATGGTCTTGACTCATTTTTGGATGGTCCTATTTTGGGTTGTGGATGGTCCTGATTTGTTTGGCGGATGGTCCTGTTTCGTTTGCGGATGATCTTGTTTCATTTGCGGATGGCCTTCTAATTATGAGGTTTTCTCCTGTGTGGGAAAACCCTTTTCAATTTGGTGTGAGGTTTTTCTCTTATACGGAAAAACCCTTTTCAAATTTGTGTGTACCTGTGAGGTTTTCTCTGCTGCCCCTACGAGGGCTTCTCTTCCTAGCTTGTGTGGCTTCCTCCCTTGCTCTTGCGAGGGCTTCTCTTTTTTTTTTTAGTTGTTGTTGTCCTATAGCCCACAGAGGGTCTTCTTCTTCAACTTTTTTTGGTTGGGAACTCTTCTCCCAACCTTCATCTTCTTGTAAAAGGTTACGGAATCCTTTCAAAATCCCTCTTACCAATAAAAAAATATATTGTTTAATAGTTAATAGTTTTTTTTGTTGGATAATAAGGGGTTGTACTTAGGTTCCCCACTCTTGAAAAATTACAACTCTTTTCTTTAGAGCTTGAAATTTTACAAATAGAAACACTTATCATCTCAATTGAGATGCTATAGCTAAAAACCTACATCATTTTACATAAAATGTATGAATTCTTGATTTTCATTTTCTAGATCTTTTCACATTTCTGTATGAATACAAATATTCCAAATTTGTGCATCTTTCTTGATATGTTTCTATAGTAACCTTCACAATACAAAAACTTCACCTCTATTATCTATGCATTGCATCTTAGTAGAGTAATATTTCCAAAACATCACACTATCATAGTCCCCTTTACCAAATCTGGATTGCTAGTTTCCTTCCTGAAACACAAATGCAACCACAAAACTTATAATAACTAGTTTTTATGAAAACACAATAATGTTATAAAATAAAGTAGATATTACCAATGGAAAAGATTAAAGTAAATCTTAATCATTATCTGATTTAGGCAGTCAACATTTTTTTGTCAGCTTCACCTAAACTTACTACTTCCTCTAACCATAGAAAGAAGAATTTAACTTCACGATTCTCAATAAAAACCCCTTTATTGGCTAGATTATCTACACATTAGTTTCCTTCCCTTAATATATGTGTAAACTTGATTTCTTTAAACTCTTTAGCAAGATCTTGAATTTCCATAATTATCTCTTGTATTTTCCATGGAGCCTTTGCTTTCCTCAAAATTGCATTTATTACTATGAGAGAATCACCTTCCATCCATACTCTGTTTCATTTCATTTATTTACATATTTTTAACCCTTCTAAAGCTACCTAGGCTTCAACTTCATTATTTGTCTTAAATCCACTATTGAAAGCATAATGAGACAAAACCTTTCCTCTATTATTTATAATTATTCCTCTTCTTGCTAGTCCTTGATTTCCTTTAGATGCTCTATCAAAATTCAATTTAACCAACTCCACATCTGGTGGTTTCCAATTTATATTCTTTGCCTTTTTTTTGCTTCTCTTGTACTCAATACTATAATTCCATTTAATGACTTGACTCAATCTATCAAGTCTATTTGCTTCCAAATTAGGGACTAGGTGAGTTGATAGGGTTGGTTTAGACCCCTCTATGGCTAAACATATATCTATTTTCATTACCTGTAAACTACTTTCCTTTCCTTTCTAGCCATATAGTCCAAAGTATTGTATCTTTTGAAATATCCTATTTGTTTTGTAAAGCCTCGCTTGTATAAGTGCTCTGCCATTGCTTTAACCATTATTCAATTATGTTGTTCATCATTGTGCATTTACCAAACATATTAATAATCCATTCCCATAGTTTCCAAACTATCGAGCAATGTCTCAAGAGATGGTCTATACTCTCCTCCTTTTTACAAATAACACATTAGGAGGGGCCATGAAAACCCCTTTTTATAAGGTTATCCTAGGATAAAATTCTTCTATGACCTACTAGCCAAACAAACATTTTAACTTTAAGAATGCTTGGGCTATCCCAAATATCTTTCCATATTCTAGTGATATCACTAATTTGTTGGTGCTTTACATTATATCCACTTCTTGTTGTGTACTCTACCGAGCTATTTAACTCCCAAAACAATTTATCCTTGGCTTCCATTGGAATAATCACAGTTGTTATCTTTCTACTCAATTACCTCCTAGAATCAATGTCTTGTATACTTGTAAAAAAATATTCTTTCCATTTGTATCTTCCTTCCTCATCCTTGTATAAGATTTTTGAAACTCTATCACCATATTTATCTTGAAGCAATCTCATCCAAGGTTTCAAAATTGGATCTAAATTGAGTGGTTTTTTATTACACCAAGCATCCATCCAAATATATATTTTTTTCTAGTTCCCACCATCCATCTTAAACCTTTAATCATTAGATCAATAGATTTTTTAAACCATTCCAAAGAGAAAAAGCATTTGGTAGAGAGAATGCAGTAAATATTAAACTTGAGTCACTGGGTTCAACATACTTAGAAGAATTCTTGCCCATTTTCTTTGACTCTCTTTGTATAATATTCAAATTAATTTTCCCCTAAGAGCTAAGTTTGCATATGTAAGAACTCTTAAACCAAGACCTCCCCTAGTTTTATCATCACACACATTACTCCATTTCACCAAAGGAAAATTCCTTTAATCATGTAAAACTGATCATAAAAAGGATCACATAATATAAATTAAACTTTTTCAACTAATTATAGCATATTATACAATGACATATAATATGTTGGAATGGCTTGTAAGACTGAATTAATTAACTGTATGCTTCCTGCTAACGATAACCATCTACCTTCCAAGTTGGTAGTTTATTCTAAACTCTACTAATAACTAGATTCCATAATTCTATCCTCATTCTCCCTCAAGTAAAGGCATCCCTAGATAAGTTGCTTGCAAATTTGCACCCTCCATTTGATGTAACTTGCAAATTCTTGCTTTGATATTAGCTAGAGTATTAAGGAAGTAAATTTTGGATTTTGTCCTATTAATTTTTTGCCCTAATGCTTTTTCGTATTTCTTTTTAAAATTTATTCAAAGCTCTGGCCTCATTTATCCTTTCATTTCTAAAAATTATTGTATCATTTACAAATTTTTGATGGGTGATGTTGTAAGCCCATCAAATTATTACTAAACTTAAGTCCATTTATAAGCCCATCTTTGTAAGCCTTCTTTACGTTCATACTCAAAACCTCTACCATAATAATGAACAAATAAGGAGATAAAGGATCTCCTTGTCTAAGGCCTCTCTTGACTTTAAAATATTATGTTACTAACCCATTGACCAACACTGAATAAGAAATTTTAGAGACACGAGCTTTAATCCATCTAACCCATTTCTTCCCAAATCCAAAATGTTCTAAAACTGCAAAAAGAAAATCCCATTTAACCCTGTAATAAGCTTTACTCATATAAATTTTTAAGATCATTGCTTTCTCTTTTCTTGAAGTTGTTGAATGTATAACTTCATGAGCTGCTATGATCCCATTCAAAACTTATCTTCCTTTCAAAAATCCTCCTTTCTCTTCTAAAATAATTTTGTCTAACAATGGCCTTAATCGATTTGTCATCACTTTGAAGATAATATTATATGTCATATTACATAGGCTTATGGGTCTAAAAGAATCAAAAAATTCAACATCCTTCTTTTTTGGAATTAGGGTAAGATATGTTGCATTTTTTTATAAGGTATGTATTGTTTTACCATAGACTGTTCCACTACCACCGATAAAGTTTAATAATTAATAGTTATAAGATATATCATTGGATTATTAGAGAAACAATAATCTATGGATGATATAATTTAAATGGAACAATGTATTGAATATGTTATAAATTCTTAGGAAATAAAAAGTTATTCAAGAAGGGCGACTGACTTCATGGCGAACCTTGGTATCACCGTTGGAGAATCCACCAACTGGACCTCGCACTTCCCTGCAGGCCTAGTTCAAATTGCGCTCCAGGACCACCCCGATCCTGTCATTTGGCCAGGTGTCTAATCTCCTCCACGGCTGGGCGACATTGTCCTCCCGATCTGGGCCTCCGTCGTTCAGTACTTCCCACCCCCGTGCCAGGCATAGCAGCCCCGGCAGCGCTAGGACCCTTTTCCTCCCCGCAGCGGCCCATGTCATCGGCCTCGTCAGCTACCCTCGTCGGCCAGCTGGCAGCCCCGACAGTCTGTCCTGTTCTCGCATGTCGGAATTCCCCACTTTTCTCGTGGCAATTTCAAAACCGCTCGTTCCCCATGCCACTACAATCCGTTTGAAGCTATCTCCGACTCAGCTCTTCCCCGACGATCCTCCGCTCAGCATCCGCCAGATGGCACCTCGGCTGTGGGCCTGCCCCACCCCCGCGTGTCAGATCCTTGATCCGCTCCGTCACCCTCCTCCCCGTCATGTCGTTCATCAATGCGCGCGCTACTTCCCAAAGTTGGCGGTGCTTCCCCTCCTCAAGCCCCCGCCAGGTCTTTTTAATCCCCCCGCTATCCCATCCCGCTGTCACATTCCCCCTCCCTTGTGCTTGCGTCCCCGATCTGGCATTTTTTGGCCCCCGTGTCCCCACCCTGCCAGTTCATCCCTCATGGCATCCAGATCTATTTTTTTGGAGCCCTCTGTTCTCGAACTGAGCGGCCCTGCCCGCCTTTTCGCCGATGCCAAGAATTATACTGCTTTCTTCAACAAGTTTTTTGGCCACGATGACGAGATTACCCAGGCCTTTCTGGATTCTTGGAACGACGGCGAAGTCACTGTTAAGGGCGTGCATTTTAAAATTTCTAAGGACTTCCTCACAGAAGTCACTGGGCTGCACCACGAGGAGAAGGGTCGAGTCGTTCGACGCGATAAGCATAACTGGGAGGAGGAGCTTTCCCAATTTCCAGATCATCAGTGGGATAGGGGGAACTTGCTTCGATCTCACCTGTCGGCACCATTCGATGATGCCATTGTCTCGGTTATGCAGTACATAACCTGCGACGACCCCGAGTAGTGCCTCTTCAGCTTCCACATCAACTTTTTTAATCACCTTCGCGGTGCCACCCTCATTAGCACCCCCCGTTTCCTCCTTTACTCGTTGGGCCTGACCATTGAGCGAGCCCGCAAAAGCCATTCACGGCCCCTGCACCAGGGACTCATGGCGGTCCTTTATCGGCATGCCTTGGCCAACCAGCCTCAGTTCCACTCCATCCCCCCCCTGGCCTCTGCCCTGGCCCCCGAGTCAGGTGTTTCTCCCCCGGAGTCCCCCAAAGACTCCCCCGCCCCTGATGCTACTCCCTCCCTGAAGCGTCGCAGGCCTATATGCAAGTGTAGGACGTCGAGAAAAGGCCCAGATGGGGCCCTTCCCTCGAGCTCTGGCCGCAAGAGGGCCTCCCCTGGTCCCAGCCGGGCTTCTGAAAGCCCCAAGTTCATCAAAACAGAGGACCCGGAGCCCTCGGTGATACGCTTCGAGATAGACGACGTGCTACAAAAGATGGCGCTTCACGGTCTCCTGGACACTGCGGTGAGCTCTCTCAATACGGCTACCCTCGTAGCGTCTCATGCCGCCAAGGCGCTGTCTGAGCTCCGCCACAGGCTGGAGGAAAGCATTGCAAAGGGGCAGCGGCAATCCGAGCAGGCTGAAGACGGGCAGGGCTCGGACAACTAGGCCCCGGTCTTCGCAGTTTTTTGCTCTGTTTCTTGGGTTTGGTTTTGTGGAGGTTCACGGCTGCGCCCCGGTTTTTTGGGGTTTTTGTTGTTTGTAGGCTCCAGGGCCCCGTGGCAAGGCCCTTTTTGGTTTTGTCTGTTTTCTGGGCCCCAGTTTGGGGAAATCAACTCTGGTTGTACGGCTTACTGCTTCGGCTCACATTGTAAATAAGGTTTTGGGATCCTTCTAAAAAAAACCCGCTGTACATATTTCGTTACCTATCAAAAAAAAAAGTTATTCAAGTTTGCTTATATGTATTTTATCGTGAGATCTTGCATTATTGTTGAATGACGAATGTTAGACTTACATTCTATCGGTTCAAAATTTTACATTGTTCTTGTATGAATTTAATTGCATAATACATATTAGACTTGCACATGCATTTAAGAGTTGTCCTGATCCCTAAACTTACTCTCAAGTTCGATGGAGAAGACTTATTAAGTGGAAAACTTTGAGGAGAAAATGAGACTAAAGACCATTTTTATGTATAAGATGTCAAATTGTAATAATTGAAAGATGATAAATATAAAGAGCATCACGTGAAAAAAGTTATGATATACAATAAATAAAAAGATGGAATAAATGTACTGTAAATATTATGGTTATGGTTCAAAGAATAGAGATGAATCAATGTTTTCCCTTATATTAGTTAGTTAATTATAAAATGGGAAGAATGTGTTATCATAAAAAATGATAGAGTTTAATTTAAAATTATGATTATTTTAGATATGATTTCCTCCTTTCATGTAAATAAAGGAAAATCTAGATTTCGGTGCTATGTTATTTAGTATTTATCAATATTTTTTTTTTTGGTAAGTAGTGTTTGTATTTACAGCGGGTTTTAACAAGGATCCCAAAACCTGATTACATAAGCAATGGGCCTAGGGCATCAATCCATTGAGACCGAACACCAAAGCAGAAATCCCGCCATGCGGTAACGATAAGCATGAAACAATCCCTCTCGATGGAAAATAAACAAATAAGAAAGAAAGTAGTTTTGGAGATCCCGCCTAGCGAGGAGTAGCCAAAAACCACCATCAAGAATATCCCGCCCGACGGAAGCAAAGAAAAATCGTTACAATAAAATCCCGCCTCGCGGGAAGCAGTCAAAACCACCACAAACAGTCCCCCCTGGCGGGAAGCAACAGGGAAATCCCGCCATCCGGGAAACCAGCAGAAAAGAAAGGATCCCGCCTCGTAGGAAAATCGACAAATTTGGCGGATCTCGCCCTATGGAGAAACCAGCCGCCCACCGAGAAAACATTTCGTTCAGCGAGAGCCATCCTGTAGGAAGCCGACAGCCAGCACAGAGAGGATCCAGCCCATCAGGAAGTGACCAAAGAGTTGTACCACAAGGAACTCGCCTCGGGAAAACAGAAGAGGATCCCAGCAGTAGGGACCAAGAATCCCGTCCAAGCACAGAGCTCGTCGAGGATTCACAAGAAAAAGGGGGAAGCTGTCCAAACCCTAAACCATCACCTCCATCGCATCAAGAAACGCAGGGGACCAGATCCACGTGAATAACCTACAAAAAACCCCAGGGGGAAGCCTGAGGGAAAAAGGGAAGGGATCCCCAACCAAACAGGGATCCTTGGGAAGCACCAGTCCGAAAAAACAACCAAGGAAACCCTAGCCGGCCGGGAGGGGCGCAAATAGTGGAGAAGGATCTCCCCCCAAGAGATCATCTGCAAACAACCACTCCCCGGGAGGGATGACCTAGGTTGAGCCAGGGACTGGGCAGGAACCAGGAGCCATGGGAGGGGGAGCAAGGGAGGGACCAGAGCCCTCCCCTCTCTACTTTCTTCCCTCTTCGTATTTATCAATATATTATGTTGGTATTTAATCTTAAGTTTGTAAAAATAATACCCCATTAAATATTATGGTTAAAAATATACTTAGGACCCTTGGGTTGGAAGGAGGGATTATAAGGGCATGACATTAGAACCATATTAAGTAATCCTTTGGATTGAGATGTACCCAATCCTAGTGAATTATGGAGAGACAATTCGATTGGGTAAATGTGAATGATACGTCCTAGCAATGAGGCAAGGAAGGTCCTAATGGAGAGGCTTGGAAATCTTAAAGGTGGGTTGGTATGGGATAATTCATTGGATCATTCACACAACAATATAGTGGTGGTACCTTGCGATGAGGTAAGCATGACCATGATCGTTATTAGATGAGTGGTAGTGGTCTTAATTAGGTCATGGGGAGATGAAACTAACTAATCACTAAGACATCACACCATAATAATCCTATATAGACGGATGAATGTAGGGTTAGAGAATAGGCGTCATCGACCTTAAAGGGTAATCCCTACGTTGTGGTCAAGTTGTCTCATATAGGTGAGAGTATGGAAAAAGTGGGAGGGATCAATAATGGCATATTTTATAATGATAAGGTTAAAAAAGTGAACCCCAAACGATTATGGACAGTTGACCACTCATGTCCACTTGAGGGTCATTTGCAGCAACTATAAACTCAAAAGTGGTTATGCCTTATACTATTAAAAATGTTGGGTCTTCTTTATAAGTTAATCCTTGTATATATATATATATAAACTCTCTCCTTGGGGTCGATTTTGTGGATAGTTACATCACTCCTACAATGTCTTTCCTTAAATGCAATAATCTCCTCCTATTCAATATCTCTCTCAACTCTTCATACTCTTTATCAAGATGGCACTTGAACCAAGGTGGCTCTGATGTCACTGTTGGCAAATATGTCTAATTATCTCGCAAGTAAATATTACGAGGATCAAAATAATCACACATAAATCATGTTCAATAGTAACACAAATATTGCACAACAAAATGCCTCTCCAAAACCAGACTTTCTCACATTCATTTGATTACATAGCATGGAGCTTTGTCTCTAATATATAACTTTACATAATAAACTCTTCAATACTCTTGACTATTGCTCTCCTTAAACACACGAGAGATGCAACCTTTCACATGCCTCACATTATGACAAAGCTTCATGATTACATAACCTCCTATTTCACATATCGACACATCTCATATTACTCTTCACTTGCACACTTGACACCTTACACACTCACACTTGCACACCTCACACTTGAACACTTAACATCTTTCACACTTTATTACATAACACATAACACACTTTACACTTTGACACATACTTTAGATATACACACATCCTAATATAAATATTTACAATAGTACTCAACGATATTCAATGGTACTCAATGATACCAAATAATGCTATACCACCAATAATTTCTATCAATTTACTACTATCAATAGTATAAGTTTGCAAAATAGTTGTCCTTTTTATTTATTCTCTTTGCATAATCGACTTGAGTGATGTTTTAAAAGTATTTTGATTTTTCTTTCTCATATAGATGTTTCTTGTTGTCTCTCCTTTTAGTTACTTGAAAATGTTGTTCTTTCCCACTTTCTTACATTTGGATCTTTACTTACTTTGGATTGTAATAAATCATATGGATGTTTCTCGTTTTCTTTCCTTCAGTTACTTGAAGATGTTCTTCTTGTTCACTTTCTTGCATTTGGATCTTTATAGGAACTATTTCAATTTCTAGATCTTTTATAGTTGAAATGAAGTTTGGTGAGCAAATAGCATAATCAACTACACTATGTTCATTATGTGTTTGACAAGTATATTTTTCATATTTTTACCATATGTTTATGCCATTATAGATGATCAATCCCTTTATGCTACATAGTTTAACAAGTTCTTCTCCGTAATTAGTGATGGGTTCTTGACTTTCATCTAAGTACCTTAACCAACGATGATCTACCTCTTCTTCTAGCCATAGCAGATTATCATCTATGCCTTTATTGATCTTTAAAGAGCTCGCTTGTCTATTTGCCATCCTAGCATCAAAGTCACCCTCTAAATCCACCTCTCCAAGCTTGTTATATTTTGTGACATTTTTTGCCAATGCCATATATGAATCTTCATGATCTAAGCCACATTTCTTATAATTTTTTAATTGCTATGGAGCAAAATAACAACTTACAATGCTAATCAATTTGTTATTACATGTGATCCTAATTCATATATACTATTGATTTAATTCTTCTTTTTAAATATATATGAGTCTACTTAAAACTCTTTTATTGATATTGTTACTCCTTAAAATCCATTTTTTATTTTCTACTACTTCATACCAACATCTTTTTGTATTTATATCTTTAACTTTAGAATTTTACATCATGTTCATATATTTCTATTAGTACAATTACATAGTTTCCTAAATTGAACTTCTCATCCGTAGATATCCACATAAATTCTAACTCACCAAACTACAAATCCCAAATTTCTATTAATTTTAATTTATTCCATTTATATAATGCATGTTTTCCCATTAAAAAAAAACCGCTGGTTTCTACTCCTAATAGATTTGAAAAACAGCTTACTATATTGAAAAAAACCTAAAAGGAAAATGAATTAGCCTTGCCTTATATGCACTCCAAAACCCTAATTCTCTTCTTCACCTTCTCAACCCTAATCCTACTGCGGGCAAGGGTTCTACTTGTTCAATCTTATAAGCACTTTCTGGGAGCGAAAGAAAGATACCAGGGAGCGGTAGAGGTTTCTCTTTAGAGCGTTTTTGCTTATGCTGTAGTTGTTGTTTTTATTAATAAAGCAAGGGCGATGATGATTGCTATATAAGGTCTCGTTCGGCGTAATGGCCAACAGCCTTGACGACAATTCATATATATCACCACCCATAATCTGAGCCTCTGCCTTCCTGTCGTTTTTTTCCCTTTGCTTCTCAATGATCTATTTATAGTTTTCTTGTGATTTTAAGATAAATGTTGATTATGTCGGTGTCACATTTGTCTGTGAAGAAATTACTGGATAATATATAGGCTGAATGTTAGATGATTAAAGCTTATCTACTGCCTTCCTTCTGAGACAAATGCTGTAATTATATGGGACTATGATGAGTTTGATTTCTTCGGTTCGCTCGACAAAATGGCAATCTGCTTTGCCTTGTTGATAAACTTCCGAGATATCTGAGTCCTCCTGGTTTACATGTGGAACTTTTTCGTTGGATTGAGTTCTTAAGAATGGTCTTTATTTATGTTTTCACTATTTATTAAGAGGTGGATATTTGCCTTCCGAGGTAATTTAATCCATCCCTATTCAAAAGGAGGGATTATAATCTATTTTCACTATTTAATCCACCGCGGGTATTCATGTTTCAGATGATTTGCACACGTGCCAATTAGCTAAACGTATGAGGGAACAACGGGTATACTGGATCTAATTTTTTCATGTACAGGCTATTTTTGAAAGTTAATTTTTTTTTTTTAATAAAAAACGATACCTGAAAAATAATCAGAGACTCACAGCTCCTTCCCGGAAAGTATGTACCTCGCTCTATTCTGTGTTTTTTTATGAAATATTTAGTAGCTTATATTTTTACCTTTAATTTATAGATTGCTTCACAGGGCACTTCAGTGATAATTCTTTTTCCATCATAGGTCACGGGTTCGATTTATAGTTCTTGATCTGCAATAGTGTGGAGTCTTGTTCAATAATAGGTTCCAAGTTTATTTTGTACATTTTGGATTTTTAAAGAAAGGTCAAAACTTAAAGCTCTTATCACTTTACTAAGTTTGTAAGGTCAAAACCTAAAAGCTCTTATCACTCTACTAAGTTTGCAAATTTTAATGACTTAAGAAGGTTTTTATGAGGGTTTTGATAAAATTTGAATCTTTTATTTTCAAACCAAAAAAAAGTTAAAACCTTTAAACCTTCATCATTGTCATAGGTTGTAGTTGGACTTGTCAGAACAATAACATATTTGTATTTCCTAACAAATCATTTGCATTATATAGCTTAATAATACAGGCGAGAATTGTAAAATTTCACATGACCACAATTTTTCCTGAGCTACAGAAAGAGATGGAAGCCAAAAAAAAAAAACAGAGTGTAATTGCTTTACGTAGTTCTTTTCATTATATGGTAAAAATTTCAACTGATATTGACCATAAAGAAAACGTCCCAAACATGGATATACCCAAACTGTTTTGAGAAAATTGAGCAGAGGTGAAGACAGCTGAGTAATGGGAAGGTGCATATGAAAGAAAAAATGTGATTTCTATAAGGTGAAGACAGCTGAGTAAAGGAAAGGTTGCATATGCATGAAAAATGTGATTTCTATAATTCTATATTTTACAGTGATCTCTCTGGAAATGTATTACACCTGCAATCTAGAAAGTTATGTGCTATAAAGGATAGAATATTCCTGTTTTAACATTTTTATTTTGGAATCTCATTTGTCTATACTCCTTGACGGTCTAATATGTAATGGATGGAAGACTTCTTTTAGCTGATCAGGGTTTGAAAGTTATCCACCTTCTGTTTCCTCCTGGAGCCTTCTGATGCTAGCTTGCCATTTTTCCATATATCTTCTGAGATGTCATCCGAGTCTTTTGATTTGTAAAGAAGATGCATGTTTCATGGAAGCAAACAAGGGACATAGAACACAATCTATGATCTTTACGTCTGAGACTAATATTAAGTCTGGTTAAGAAAAGTTAACCATATATGACAGTGCATTCTTCTTTGGTCTCAGCCCCATTGCTAAGTTTCTTTGGGAATCTCAGTGTATACCCTGTCAAGGATTTCCTTTGGATTATTACGCTTGACAAAAGTTTGTCAACAGAAGTGTAGTCACGCCTTTTGGACATGTGGGGAGACCCTTCGAGTTCTGACACTACATAGTGTACGGGGTTAAGTTCACTAAGATAGTCTCATTGGGTCTTGAAGTCTTATAGATAGATTTTATAGAACTAATGGTACACAAATGAATATGCAGTTTGTGGATGGTATTTACAGCTAATATATCACTAAACTGGTCTCAGCAGAAGAAACTGTGCACAGGGGTTGTCCGTCCAAAGTGGAAACTAGGCACAGGGGTTGTGTCCATTGATGCAAATTATTTTGTAAAACTGGAGTTTTTTATGTACGAGGTTATATTGACAGCATGATGGAAATCTTAAACTATTTTGTGGCTGTTTGATTCAGAATTGTCATTGAATTGCCAATAAGAGAAGATGAAAAGGGGAGAGGTGCATATTTGAATTTTGAATTCTATTCGGAATTTTAACACAAACCATGTAAACTTCCATCTTTTTGAAAAGAGAACTGACGATATGTGCTATTTTCTTACACTTTTCATTTGTTTTAAGAACCAATTTCTACACTCCCATTCAGCTTTAGTACATGTCAACTCTTCAGTTGCTCTAAGAACCAAATTCTTAACACTCAATCAGCTCAGTCCATTTATAAAAAGTGTATTCTATGGGAAATTTGTATTGGGATTCTATTATGCGGTCCGCAACCTCAGCCTCTCAAAGGGACTTGGTTCTTGTAGAAGAAATATTGTTGATAGAGAACCTAAAAATGAGAACATACGTTTGTACTGGACTTTGGGGGTTTTCACATTGGAAGCCGACGAATTTGGTCACTTGAGCTGATATTTTTTTAAGATTAGTTTCAAATTCAAATTTGAAGGATTTTTATGTTTTTATTTTAAATGTAATTTGTTTTTTAATATATATTTTTAATAGGTTATATGTGGTTTTATTGGGAGCCACTCTCATTAAAATATCAAAATATTACATATCAAAATATTACATTTACATTTGTTGTAATATAAATTATTATTATAGTTATTGCATTCTTTTTTTCCTCTTAAATATATTCTTCAAATTCTTGGAAGTGCTATATTTTCATAATCAACTCTTTCACATCATTTTGATTAAGATGCAAAATCTCACTTCTTTTGTTGCCTTCTGAAATTTGAATTTCACCATGATGAAGATCACCATAATTCGCTAATTTATCTCCTATCCAATTTCCAGATTGTCTTTGGTAATAGATGATGAACAATATTAACATCACCTTCAAAAGAATGTCAAACTTCTTTTCTAAAGTAAATAGAACAATATTAAAATCACCTCCAAGAATTTATAGAACACAATGAGTCATTATTGTATTTGACAAATAATATACTAAGCTCCTTTCAACATTTTATACAAAGAGTAACTATAGTTGGAGCATATACATTTATAACACGAACTTTGATGATTTTCTTTTTCTTGCAAATTAATCTAGCATCCCAATTATTTTTTGCTTTTAGAAGTTGTCTATCCCATTTGCATTTGTTTCATATTATTGCAATACAACGAAGATTATATAGAAGAAATTAGTAAACAATCATCCGTCTTCCAAATCTTTTTAAAAGTATTCATACATTTTTTAGGGATTTTATTCATACCCTTAATATTTTATGATATCATTTTCATTATCAACACTTTTTATTTTTATGAATGGGTTTAGTTGTACTTCTACATTATTTTTATTAGTGGGTTTAGCTCCACTTGTTAACACCTTTGATATTAATATCCTCTTTTCTTTTTCTCCTTGTTCTCGCTTTGATGGCCTTCCTCTCCTTCCATTTCCACCAACTTTCTCATCTTCATCAATCTCTTCTATTTTTTTATATTGTTCAAAACAGGACTTATCTTCTAAAGATTTATGTTGATATGGAGTCGAAAGTGCAAAGAATAGCATCATTAGTATTTTCTTCTTTATGTTGCCCTAAAAACTCTAAAATGCATAGATGATCCTCCAAAGTTCACTTTATTACGTTGGCTTGCAAATCCTAAATTTCCTTGGATATTCTTTATAAGATTTTTTTTTACTATACTCATAATGAGATTTATCTTGCCCTAAAGAGTTGAAAGTGCAAAGAATAGCTTCATTAGCATTTTTTTCTTTATGTTGCTTTGAAAATCCTCCAAAGTCACTTTATTATGTTGGCTTGAAAACCTTAAATTTCATTGGATATCTTCCAAAATATTTTCTTTACTACATTGTTCTTGATATCTTAAAGTGCAAAGAATACACTTCATGCTACTTTCATTTTTATTGTAAGGAGAAGATTTTAAGCTACTTGAGGATAATGAAGGTGATTTACCTGGATTAAGCTTGACCTCCTCCACCTCATTTGCTTTAAAATTTGTCTCCCCATCTTCCTTTGTTTTAAAAATTGCTCTCCCCTCTTCCTTCACACCTTTAACTCCTATATTTGAACTTGCAATTTGTTCCTCATCCCCATATCATTTTTTTTAATGCTTGTTTTGAGTGAATTGTAATGGCCTTTACCATTTGATGATATAGAGGGATTTTTTTTGCCACTTTCTTAGGAGTGGAAAATCTTTGATTTGACTTAGCTTCTCTTGTGATATGGTCAGCTACCCTCATGCCCAAAAAATTCCATCTGTTCCTCCATTTTCACTTTGTAGTCTGTTGCCATGTGCCCAGTTTCATGGCATTTGCGACATTGGAATGTAATATTTTCATAATCCACTTGTTGATCCCATTTTCTTGATTTAAATTCTAATCCTAATTGACTGGGGTAAAGGTTTAGAAATATCCATGGCAACACATATTCGAGTGTATACAACATGCCTTCTCTTCTTAGTAGTTGGTCCCTCCTTGATGAATTCACCTAAAGTGTTACCAATATTCTTCAAAACCCTTTTATTGACGAGTTGATAAGGAAGTCCCAAAAGCCTAATCCATATTGAAAACTTTTTAATTGTTTCTGTGTCCACAAAAAAATTCTCACTCCAAGGTTCTAAATATAATGCATCTTTGCCCCTAAACCACAAGCATCCATCCATTATTTTATCCCTTATTTTTGAACATCCATCCATTATTTTATCCCTTATTTTTGAACTGTTGAAAATAATGAAGAAAAATCCTTTTGGAAGAAATGTTATGAAGTAATGTGAATTCAAACCCCACTCCACTTATCCAATTTTGAATCTCCGACAAAACTTGGCCAATATCCATGAAACTTAGATATTAGCCCTCTAGTTTTAAAAAGGATTTAAGAAATGACTAAGACAATGCATTGCCATAAGGACTAGGTTTGCCATAGATTCGCTCTTCCTCTTAATTCTAGCTAGGGCATCTATATTTCCAACTTGACCATTCATACTTTGAGTAAGGACTTGCCCAAATGACTTTCTTTCCATATTACCTAGATATTCTTCAAATAAATCTTTTAAATTCTTTCGCACAAGAAGTGGCACTTGTTTCTTGGTCACACTTTGTTTTCTACTTTTTGCTTCCTTGCTCACACTTTCTTTTCGCTCTCAACTCAAGCGCTTTTGGTTGCAATCTGGCTACACTCACTCTTGCTCTCGCTTAGAGCTCGCTTTTGGCTGCACTCACTCCCGACTAGCGGCTCATGCTTGCAATTGCTTTCGGCTGCGCTCGGTTTTGGCTATGCTTGCACTCACTTTCGGTTGCACTCACAATCACTTCTGGTTTGCCCTTGCACTTGCTTTTGGCTGCACTCATTCTTGGTTCACTATTTTTCAATAAACTTTTTAAAATTTTTTTTAATAACCTATATGTGGCTTCTATTGGGGGCCACTTCCATTACGAAAACAAAATATTACATTGCTCTCATTACATTTCTAACAAGTTAATTAAAACATATCCAACTTTGTCATCCTATCGAAGACATTCTTCATTTTCCTCAAACTGCGAAGTTTCCACAATCAACTTCTTTTATATCAATTGCCACTTCCATTACGAAAACAAAATATTACATTGCTCTCATTACATTTCCAACAAGTTAATTAAAACATATCCAACTTTGTCATTCTATCGAAGACATTCTTCATTTTCCTCAAACTGCGAAGTTTCCACAATCAACTTCTTTTATATCAATTGCCTTCAAAAATGTAAATTCTGTCAAGATGAAATACTAACATATCCAAAAAATATCTTGTCTATAACAACCTCGCAGTTTCTTAATACTTTTTTTAGGGTTCTTATTCATTCCCCTAATATTCCAAGATATTATTTTCATTATTATTTACTTATTTTAATTTGTGGGTTTAGCTTCACTTCTTGTTGTTTTCCCATATCAATATCCCTTTGTGTTGATATATCATTCATGAATTAAGAACAATGGTGTCCACAACTCCCTCTGCAACTGCGAGCGGGATTCCCCAGGCCCCTTATGGGGATCTGGAGGAAGGTGAGATTCCCCCCTTGGAGGATGCTCCCACAAACCTTGACTCGGACCCAGACGGGACGACTTACCTGGAGAAGGTAATGGGGACGACTAAACTTGGTCCCTCTGGTAACCCTAACCACCCCCCGTGATCACCAATGGGGAAAATATGCTTCTTCCAGTCTCTCTCATGGCAGACAAACTCTCTTCAGAATCCCTCTCCCTGGTCGGCAAGTTTGTGGGAGGGAGACCTGACATGGAATCCATAAGAAGATGGTCCAGATTCAAATGGCGCACAACAGGGAACCTTCAGATTGTGGCCCTCTTGCGGGGCTTCTTCCTGACATGCCTAAATAACCAGAATGACTATGCCCGAATCCTCATCGGGGGCCCCTGGTTCTATGGGAGGAAAAATCTATTTGTGACAAAATGGAAGCAAGATTTCAATCCCTAGACCCAGGATATCAATATTGCTCCAATCTAGGTTCACCTCCCTGATCTCCCCATCCAGTTTTTTCGAGGACATCCTAGGGTGGATTGGAACATACATCGGGGACATGATCGCTCTTGACCCTGCAACTAAAGCCTGGTCCCGCATGGCCTATGCTCGAATCTATGTCAATGCCAACCTTGCTTCACAACTTTCAACCCACCTAAACCTCATCTATGGGGATTTTCACCGGTGTCAAGCTATTGAGTACGAAAATAAACCAGCATTCTGCATCAAATGCAAGACCCAGGGACACCTTCGAGCCCATTGCCCATCCCTTAAGCACCAACAGGAAGCACCCAGCTCAAAGGGTCCCCTCCTCCCTAGCAACACCATGCGGGAGAACGCATCGACCGATCCAGAGGACCTGGTAACCGCAAATCGACCAACGACAAAGGAAAACAGGTTGCTATCCAGGACCATCCGTCCACCAAGCCCTCTTCAGTTGTAGGCCAAGTATGTTCCATGTTCGCATTTCCCAATAGATTTGGGCCCTTAAGTGGCTCTGATGATGAAGTTATTCTCCCTGAATCCCTTCCTGTGCACCAACCCTCCACCATTCCCCACCCCCATTCCTCTCCCTCCAGATCTGGGCCTTCTATCCCCATTTCCTCCTCATCACCCCCGTCCTAGCCCGATCTCCTTTTGGAAACCTTGTTGGAGATCAACCCTCTTCCCCATTCTGTAGTTGGTTACCCCGCGGAAGAACCTCTATCCCCTTTTGAATCCAACCTCGACTCCCAGGAGGATGCTCTCAGTCCCACTCAGTCCAGGACGGATATTAGCTCTATCATCACCAGAAGCAGGAAAGGCCCTAATGATACAGGGGGTGAAAGAAAAAGAGGTCGACCCACCACCTATGAGCAAAGCAAGAAAGACACAAACGACCAGGTTGCCAATGGAGTGCAGCTAACCCTCAATTCAACCTTGTTCACACAGGCAAAGGATGAAGCGAAAAATCCCAAACCTCCCTCCATTTCCACCAAGGGAGGCAAGAAACCTACCAAAGTTTCTAAATGAAGATCCTCTCCTAGAACATCAGAGGGCTTAATAGCATAAGCAAACAAAGGTTAGCTCGAACCTCCAGGAAAGAGTACAAACCCTCTATACTCATCCTTCAAGAAACGAAAACTGACACTGACAAAACTCACAGCGCAGTCCAGAAATTTTGGAAGACTGGACAATGGGCTTCATCCCCAGCGGAGGGATCTGCAGGAGGTCTGTTGTGTCTGTGGGACCTTGAGAAGGTGGAAGGCAAAGTCATCTCTAGCTCCAGCAGAACCTTAAACATAATGTTTTATTTCAAAGAAAACAAATTCACTTAGGTGTTGTCCAACATCTATGCCCCAAATAATCCTATGGAGAGATTCAACATGTGGAAGTCCCTGTACCTCATGAAGGATGCCTTCTCCCACCTCCTATGGATGATTGCAGGGGACTTAAATTCTCCTCTCTTCCATTATGACAAGAAAGGGGGAGCATCCTCCCCATCTAAAAGCATTGTGGACTTTCAGGCCTTTGTCGTTGAAAATGAACTCATGGATGTTCAAATTCGTGGCCACCAATTCACTTGGAGCAACAAGAGAGCGGGCGCTGAGCATATTCAGGTTAAGTTGGACCGGTTTTTTCTCTCTCAACAGACCATTCCCCTGTTTGGAGACACATCCCTGATCCCCCTTCCCAGGATAGGCTCTGATCACTCCCCACTCCTTTTGGAATCAAATAAGGCTCCATCCTTCTCAACCTCGTTCAGGTTCGAGAATATGTGGATCCAACATCCGAATTTGAAACAACGGATTGAAGATTGGTGGATGACACATGTCCCTGGTTCAACTATGTTCAGAGTATCTCAACTTTGGAGATAAAAATGGACGACTCGGTCTGGGATTGGAGGGCCTCCTGCCCTCTTTGCCACTAATGCCTTAAAATTCTTTAGTTTTCTTCACCCATTGGAGATAAAAAGACAAAGCATTTTTTTTTGGCTGCAAAACAAAAGGTGTTCTTCAACAACATTGTGCAATAAACTCCTCATAAGGCCTATATTTTTGTTCATTCATCATCATTTAGGAAGACATAGACCTTCACATTTCTATTGCAAAAAACAAAGCTTGAAGTGATTTAGGGAGCATAAAAGGTTCTCTCAATTTTTTTTTTTCCAACACAACACATATTGCTTTTGTTCTCTCCTTCAAGAAAGGGGACATAAAAACATAAATTAGCAATATTTTTGTTGTCAAAACTTGAGATCCAAAACCGTTTTTTTTTGCTCCTACATGATACATTGTTGAAGACAATACCAAAGTCATTTGTCTACTGGTCTGGAAGCCTTTCAAACACGGGTCGTGTGTCGACTTGTCTTGAAAGGAGTGCTCGAAAATTATTCAATTTTGTAAAACATTAAGGGGGGGATAAAAGTCATTTTGTTGCTTCTATTATTTGCAAAATTGTAAAACAAAGTAGGAGACATTATCATTCTTGCACAAATACACATTTTTGTTGCAACAGTTGGAAATAAGGTGCATTCTCTATTTTACTTGACACCTTCATTTCAAAATTGGCAAATAGGTGCATTCTCGGTAGCATCCGACACCTAAGTGATAATAATTTTGTGGGAATTCTTGTTTGATTATTGCATTTTCCTTTTGCAATTATAAGTCATAGCATCAAGAACACACCATACCCCAAAATTTCACAAATTTGTGTAAACTCAAATTGCACAATTAGAAGCCATTTCTAAAAACTTGATATATTCTCCTAAATAAAAAAAAAACCCCTAATTCACTCTTATTTTTTTGGCTTAAATTCCTCCAACTTTTCATCCTTTTTGAAGGGTGTTAAGGCAAGTGCCATTAAATAGTTGTTTGAGTGAATTAAACCTTTCGACTCTTATGTGTTTGGCTTAAATTCCTCCACCTGATTATCTCTTTTCAAGAGAATCTTCAAGAAGGTGCCATTAAATACCACTTGAGAGTGACAGGAATATCATCTTAGTGCATTGTAGGACCTTCCTCATGGCAACAATTAACAAATACTTGAGTGAATCTCAATTGCTAAAATTTCATAACTATACAGCTTGGAAAACTAAGATGAAAGCCATTTTGACTGTAGAGGACTTGTGGGACTTAGTTGCTGGAACTACACCACGACCCACAACAACAGGAGCTGATCAAAGAGAACGGGATAAAATGAACAATCGTCTACTCATGTTAATCCTTCTAGCCACTTCTGATGAGGTACAACCTCACAATAGAGAGGCAAAGAATGGAAAAGATGCATGGGATTCCTTGTCCACCATTTTTGAAGGAAAGAATCAATCCATGGTTCTCAACCTTCAAACCCAACTTCATACACTGCATATGAAGTCGGGTGAGTCAGTAGAAACCATCCTCTGCGTAACTGCAGAACTGAAGACTAAGCTTAATGCTTTAGGGGCCAAAGTTGAGGACGCCATTTTGACTTCAGTTATCTTGAGAGCCCTTCCTGAATCCTACAAAAGTTTGATTACATCCCTTTCTGTTTTACAAAGAACTCTCACCTTTGTGGAGTTAGTGAATTTGCTTCAAACTGAGGAAGCTAATCAACTCCAAAACGATGAAGCATCTAATAGTGCACTTTATTCACACAATAAGGTTGAGAAGAAGAAAGAAAACTATAACAAGGGAGGATCATCCTCAAAAGGTAAGGGAAAGAAATCTCAAAAACGGTTTTGCTGATATTGTAAGAAAGATAACCTTGACACCAATCGGTGTTGGTTCAAAAACAAGCAAAACAAGAAAGACAAAGGCACAACACAAAATCAAAACAAAGGCAACATTGCTAGTGAAGTGTCTAATTCAGATTCAGATTCTGGTTCAGAAAAAGCACACACAATGCTCATTGCTAAAACAGTATTGTAGAGGGACAACACATGTTTGTCACATTGGGCAAAGCACCATTATCCTCTCTTTTTTAGGCTTCATAGAATAGCATAAGTTTTTGTTTGAAGTTCTTACAAATAAGGGGTGATTTGTACCTCTTTTAGGCTTCATAAATAGCAAACTCTTCATGTTTGAAGTCCTTGTAATAAAAAGAAGAGACTTTTTATGGTGTAAAATTGCCTAGGAGGCAATATTTGTAAAAATCCTTCACAAAACTCGAGTTGCACATCTTTTGTAATTAAGGGGGGATATACATTTCTTTTCTTCACAAATTTTTGTAAAAAGGGAAGAAGACTTATAAGGGTGCATTTTCGGCTGCGACCGACACCTTAGTCACACTTCTTTCAAAAATTAAATACAACATGTTTTGCAACGAGAAGGGGGAACTTATAAGGGTGCATTTTCGGCTGCGACCGACACCTTAGTCACACTTCTTTCAGAAATTAAATACATGTTTTGCAACGAGAAGGGGGGAACTTATAAGGGTGCATTTTCAACTGTGATCGACACCTTAGAAACCTAATATTTTTCAAACTCATATTGTAAAATGAATGAATCTCGTATGAAGTGATCTACTCTACTACACCTAGAGATTGCAGCGGCTAGTTACCCATGCAATTCGGTTGGATGATGTGATTACTATAAGGACATTCGTTGGTGTGAAGACAAAGTGAGGAATGACCCACTTTTTGCTTAGAAGCAGCCAAAGTACTGTGACAGAACAAGAACCAGCAGATCGACATCCTTTTCACTGTATTGGGACAGTTATATACTTTACCCAAATATTGTTGTATAGGAGGATAAGTATGTATTACCCAAATAATGTAATAAGGGGGGATGTTAGAGTAAATATTCCATCATTTGGATATTTTACCCTTTCCCTATATTAGGTAGATTTTATTTACTGCATGGTAAAAAGTAGCTTGTTACTTTTTACCACTAGTATTTACTTTTACTACTAGATTATTACTTTTACTATTTACCTTTAAATATTTATCTAAATAACTTAGGTTAGTCGTAGTCAATTTGACTACGTAGTTAGTTGTTAGCGCTTATTTATTAAACGTGTTTGTTAGCTACGTTAGTGGCAGATATCTCGGGATATCTCCTAACGTTTAGCATGATGTATTATTTAAACACTCATTTGATTAATACTATAGTTAATGGTTAAGTGCATATTTTTGGCTAACTAACAGGATGTGAGTGATGCCATCCCAAGCAGCTTCAGAAAACCAAAACCATCCCTCGAGGAACAAATTCCACATTCATCTCCCTGGTCCCCAAAAACCCCCAATGCAAGTCCATGAATGACTTCATACCTATCAGCCTTTGCAACATCTTGTACAAGATCCTAACCAAATCCATAGTTCTCAGGCTTAAAAAGATCCTCCCCTCCATTATTGATCCGTGCCAAGGAAGCTATGTTGAAGGCAGATCAATCACCGACAACATCATATCTCTTCATGAAACCCTCCATTCATCCAAGTGCAACAAGAAAGCGGCTATGTTTCTGAAACTGGACATCAAAAAAGCGTTTGATAGGGTGGACAAGATTTTTCTTCTCAAAGTGCTAGCTCGATTTGGCTTCCACTCAGATTGGGTTCACCTCATAAAGGGGTGCATCACCTCTCCTTAGTTCTCAGTTTTTATCAATGGGTCTATTGTAGGTTATTTCCCTAGCCTCAGAGAGATCAGACAGGGAAATCCCTTGTCCCCCTTCCTCTTCATCATTTTGGCCAAATCCCTGGGTAGAGATTTCAAACAGGTTGTGGCTTCGGGAGGCATGTCTGGTATCAAAGGTTCTTCCAACTCTCCCCCTTGTCTCACCAACAGTTCGTTGATGATACTATTGTTGCAACTTTGGCCTCCGTTGTCCAAGCTAAATCCATCAAAGGAATCCTTGATACCTACGCTTCTGCTGTAGGGCAAGATATCAACTATATCAATAGTAAGTGTTACTTCCTAAACACTCCAGGTAACAGGCAGAGGAAAATTGCTCGTATCCTCCAGTGCCACATTGCTACCCTCCCTACCTCCTACCTGGGACTCCCTCTGTTCACCATGAACCCGAAGGTATCGATGTGGGACAATGTCATTGAAAGGATCAACCGTAAGCTTACTGCCTGGAAAGGCTCCCTCCTGTCCCAAGAAGCCAAAGCAACCCTCACCGTGGCAGTCCTCCAAAGCATCATGGTCTACTTCATGTTAGTCTTCAAAGCGCCTGCCTCAGTTCATTCCAAAATCGACCAAATGCAAAAAATGTTTCTTTGGGTTGGCCCAAAAAATTCAAAGAAATTCCACCTTGTCAGTTGGGACAACGTATGCCAACCCAAGGACCAAGGGGGACTTGGCATGAGGAGATCAACAAACATAAACATTGCCCTACTAGCAAAACAGACATGGAAGTTGTTCACCAACTACAAAGCATAATGGGTCACCATTGTCCAAAGCAAATATCTCAAATATCTCAAAAACTTAACCCTTATGGACAATAGCATCCCTACTAATGGATCAACCTTCGGGAGGGGTGTTATCCAAACGAAACCTCTTATCATGAGAGGGAATCGGTGGCAGCTAGGCTCAGGTGCTTCTATAGACTTTTGGGAAGACACGTGGCTGAAAGACAAACCCCTCAAGGATCTACCTGAGGAGTCCAGACTTAGACCAAGTCTCGAAAGGAGATGGGGAAGCAAAGTGATGAATTACATGGATAGGGGCACATGGAAGATTCTCCCTGAAGACAATGAGCACCTCTTGTAGGTCGGTAAGACTCTGTCTAAGATGCTGAGAACCACCATCATACCTACCACAATCTCCCAAGACAACCCACAGGAACTGATAGTGGGGATTTCACGATCAAGTCTGCCCACTCCATGTTAGTCAAATCCCGGGTTCCCAGCATTCCGTTCAAGTTAGTTTGGGTTAAACGCCTTGTCATGAAAATTGGGTTCTTTTCCTGGATAACCATTCAAAACAAGGTCCTCACCACAGATAATCTTATGAAAAGAGGGATCCCTGTCCCTAACAGATGCCACCTCTGTCTGTCCAACTGGGAATCCGTTGACCACCTTCTTTTAGAGTGTGTGTTCACCAGGGAGGGCTTAGATCAGTTGTTCACCACATTTCAAATCCACTGGGCCCGCCCCAACTCCCTCCTGGACATGTTCATCCAATAGCTTGCTCCTTTTAGAAATCCCAAAGTAGCTTTCCTATGGAAAATTTGTCTCCACCATTTCATTTGGCAAGTTTGGCTCGAATGCAATTGCAGGGTCTTTTCTTTCACCCGTTACAACTCCACCTCCTTAGCCATCAAAGCCATTTCTTACGCCTTTGAAAACTCCCATCTTATCCCCTGGTCCCCATCCCCACCTTACCCCCTCCCTCAACCCATCCCAAAACCAAAGCTCGCTGGCTTCCCCCTGCTGATGGATGGATAAAAGTGAACTTTGATGGCGCATCGAAAGGAAACATTGGGCTGGTCGGGGCAGGAGGAGTGATCAGGGATCACAGAGGAAAGATAGTTATGGCTTTTGCAGAGAATATTTATCATCAGACCAACAATATGGCCGAGGCGTGGACCCTGTGGTGAAGTCTACACCTCATCAAGGGGTCATGTGTCAAGATCCATGTCGAAGGGGACTCTCTTAATATCATTAGTTACCTCATTTCCAACAAAGTCCCTCCATGGAATATCAAATCCCTTATCCAAGAAAGCATGAAGCTTTTAAACCAACATTGCCAGGTGGAAGCCAGTCATACTTTCAGGGAAGCCAATTGGCTTGCGGATAGCTTGACCAACTTGGGATTATGGCAAACACCCATCACCATGTGGCAAGACTCCTTCCCGCTAGATGTCATTCAAGTTGCAGCGTCAGACAACCACGATAGGTATTCCAAATCCATCCACGCTAACCAATGATTTATTATTTCTATAATATGCAGGATTTACTTCGGGCGTCCCATTGTCCTAGACCCTCGCGATGTGTGCTCCAGCACCCACTGATAATCGACTTCCCCACTGGTACTCATCGAATAAAGTCAAAGTGCGAATCTCCATCCGTGGTGTCCCAACGCTCTCTGCCAGCTACCTCTGCCATGTTTCCAGCTGCACCACTTTCCCCCCACGTTTCTACCCACGTCTGCAGGCCCCACCCAAGTTTTTACTTCTGCCCATGCGGATATGGTGCCTAGGCTGCCCCTTAATCCTCACCATCCTCGACGTGGCATCCCCTCGTCCACCTGTCACCCATCCGCAAGGCCCGACATGATATGTTCGTCTCCCCCAATCTATTTAATTCCCCTCTTCAGATTTGCTCGTGACACTCCCTTCTGCAAGTCTGTCCTGTGGGCATCATCCACCACCGCTCTTCTTGTCCCCACAATTGCCACCATGGCCTACCTTGAACCAAGCTCTCTCCAGCTGGACTCCCTAGCGTTTGCTTACCTGCATGGCACCCAAATCATCACCCTGTTATTGAAATTCTGTGGAGCTGAGGATGACATCACGAAGGAATTTGTTCTCACGTGGTCGAACGACCATGTCTGTGTTAGGAACCTGCGCTTTAAGGTCACTCCAAAGATGATTGGCGAGATTGCAGAGCTGCCGGTTGGAGGGCATCTTGTCTGGCGACAAACATTGCTGGGAACCTAAGTTGGAAGGTTTCCCTAGCTACCAGAACTTCTTGTGGGATGGCCATGCCCTGGACCGTCAATCCCTTCCCATCCGTTCCCAATTTTTGCCATTCCCCTCATTCAATACTTAGCCTGTGATGATCCCAACAAGCCTATGGTAAGCTTCCACCTTGCCCTTGTCAACCATATCCAGGGATACATACCCATGAACATTCTTGGGTTCCTTTATCGGTCTATGCATCTCTCTATAGTTGTTGCTCGCAAGAAAGGTACCCCCTGTCGACTAGGGGCTTTTCGCTATTATTTTCTATCATGTTTTGGCTAATCCCCCTATTGTGGCTACCCCTTTGCAAGCTTCCCCCCCTCCCTTCTCCCAAACCCCCCAAAGCCCTTCTCATTCCATATCGAGCGAGCTCATGGCCAGCGATGGAGTTCCCAGAACCCCGACCTTTGGGAAATGCATTGTTGTTGCTTCCCCGTCCATTCCATATCCGTCCCCTTCAAAACCCATCACCTCACCCACTTCCCCCACTCCCTCCCCTTCAAAGCCAACCCCTTCCCCTTCCAAACCACCTTGCCCCCTTCCAAACCCACCCCTCCCGCCAACAAGAAGCCTTCGTTGGGGAAACGTAAAGCTAAAATTGAAGCGACAACCCTTGTTCGTAGGTCCTCTAGGGCAAAGAAGCCTAAAACGGAATCCAATAAGAATTATCCCTTGGAGATCGAAGACCTCAGCGGGGACTTTGCCCCCACTTCTGGCATCTCCAACCATCTCACCTAGATTTTTCTTCGGAGTTTCATCATCGCCTTCGAAAGCGTCAGTGCCGCTCTGAAGCATGCCCTCTAGCAGAGTGCCGACCATCCTGAAGAGGACATCACAAAGATTGACCCTTGAGTTGTTGTGGGCCTGTTGGGTTTTTGCATAGTTTTTGAGGTTTGACGAGAATTTTTGATGCAATTTTTGGCATTGTCTGGTCTAGTGTTGGGCTAACCATCTGGTTGGGTCTCCCTGTGTCATCCCCTACGAGGGCTCTAGTGAACATCTATGGATTATTTTTTTTTAGCTTCAGGAGCCCCTGCGAGGGCAAGCACCACATGATTACCGAATTTTACATACCCTACGAGGGATATTTTGGCAAACATAACCCCTGCACAGGATTGGTTAGACTGTTGTATACTGATCCCTCTTATGCAGAGGATTATGCAACATGAATGTACTTCAATTTGATGATTTTTTTGTATATCTGGGAGTGGGACCCAGTTAAAACCCTCTGAA